>JAPDFR010000007.1:624939-1249878 GCA_030435815.1 Sarocladium strictum | reverse complement strand
GAATCTAACCCAGCCAACGCTTCGTTCACAGTTGGGCAACAAGGAGAACATAATGGCAGTCATAAAGACGGTCTAGTATGACCCATGGGACCGAGTCATGGTACAGAGACAATAGTTAGCCACTCGACGGCTCGCAATGAGTACCTAATATAACCTTATAGTTCAGAGCTAAAGCTGGCAAATTACGCTATCCATCTCCTATGTCGTGACTAGGGTCAGTACACGGTATATATAGTTCACGTCAGCAGCGCGGCCTTGCTCGCCGTGGTTCACCTCTACCGCAGTCTGCAAAGCTGTCGTCCATTGCAAGTTCACGAACGGACCTGTGACACGGAAATGACGTCGCCGCTGACCACCAAGGTGTATTCGAGATGGGGGGGTCTCCTGCAGGTCTGGTGCCAACCCCATTCATAACCTTATGTGCTGTGGCTCGGCTGTCCCGGACTATAGCGTGGTGTAATCGTATGTCGCTGGATCCATGAGGTTCTTCGCAGGGACACTGATACACACAGCTGATATCATGTGAGAATAGAAAATGTTCGTTAAAGATTAGGTGTTCGATGACAATAGTATCTCAAGATATCATCAGCACAATATGTCCCACAAAATAGGTCATCGTCATCATCCCAGCCCATGTCGTATGAAGTATACCCGATGCCTCCCTCCGCTCAAAACGCCTCGCCAACAATGCAATCCCAGTCATTCCAATATGACCAACCCAACACAAACAAAACATGCTTCATAACATCGTCAGTCTGGAAAAAAAGAAGCAGCCATCACCAGCAAGTGTGGTGGTCTACTTTCGTCGCGGTCCATGCCTGCCACACCTGTGGGGGTCCTTCGGCGAGCTCATGTAGCAATACGTCTTCGCATCCTTCCCAGCCGGCTTCCCGAAGATCTTCTTGATCTCGCAGTACTCTCTCCCCTCGCCCATCCACTCCTTCAGGTGCCTGTGTAGCTCACATCTAGAGATGCCGCATTTGCGGCAGTACACCTGCCCCTTGGGTCGCAGCTTGCTGTCTTCGTATCCACGGGCCGCCAGACCGCCCGTGTTGGACCTAACGAGCGGGCCAGCACCGCGCCATGCCCATTCCATGTCGTTGGGTCCAGAGTACCGGCTTGCTAGTGATACATGCTGGCCATACTTTCGCTTTGCAATGTCATGCAAGCGAGGGTGAGCGAGGCCCAGGCAAACGCCGTCAATAGGGTCGAGGAAGTCGAAAAGCGTGTAGTGAAGCTCGGACGGGAGGTCCAGGATGGTCATTCGGGAGGACGGCTTCGGTTGTAGCGGAGGGAGTGGCTCGTAGTCCTGAACGGAGTAGGAGCGTCGAGGTGGAGGTAGCTTTGGCCGTGCTGGGAGGTGGACAGGAAGAGGTAGTTGGCCAAGGGCATCATCAAGCGATTTTTCCGAGACGGGAGTGCTCATGCCAGATGATGATGAGGTCTCAGGGACGGACCCCAGTGTGGACTCATGGGTGATGTGACGGCGCTCGGCATAGCCGGATTGAGGACTTTCAGTCATGGACCATCCTCGCCTGGGTGCCCGGATTCCCCGCTTCACGGCGAGATCTCTCACGAGTTGAGCGTGCTCCTCTCGTGACACAGACTGCTGCGATGTCTGTGACTTGACATCGTCGCGATTGAGGCTTCCTGTCTGTGATTGGGTTGGGTCGAAGAGAACTTGAACCATAATGGCGGTTCGTTGGTGTATATGGTCTCGAGGCGGTGTATGCTCACGAGACCTTGCCTTTCCGGAATTGAGTCAGAGGATCGAAGAGTACCCCTCTCAAAATCCTTTCAAAGTGGCCTTGAGGTGGATGGCGTACGGCTTGTGTGATATGGGCGATAGCAGCTCCTCAGTAGCAACAGCATAAGAGGGAGCAGAACAATAGACTGTAAATTGCAAGAATCAAACAGAGAAAAGCCGGGGTAGCTTCGCGATGGGGTCAATGCGAATTAATAAATAGCGGAGTGAGCCGACGATATCGGCTACCGGGCTCGCTCCCTCACTGATCAAGGGGGGGGGTTCCCTCTTCTCGGTGGACCTCGTCTCCATCGTGGAAATTTTCCAGTCTCGTCTGGCCACGCCTCGGCCAGGCCAGGGGGGGAAAGGAAGGGGGGCCACAATGGCGATGGACACAGCGCTAGCGAGTGACCTGGCTCCGGCTTTCCCTCCACGACACCTAATAGCACGTTGCGGCCATGAACATAGCGGTAGAGGAGCCGCGCGAAACGGCGAAGAAAATGACTCGGGTGGCGAAGCGCGGCGGCCTCAGCACCCAACCCGGAACGACGTCGTTCCTTTGCTCGTTTGGCGTGGGAGGAACGCAAGACAACGTGGACATTCCCCGTTTTCGATGGTCATTGTTGCCTCGAAGAGTGGGCCACTGATAGTCTGTTCTTCTTGATCTGAGCGGGAAGATCTTGTGGTCCGAAGGAGTTGCGGCGGTTGAGCAGCATCGTGAGCTCCATACTGTGATCATGTGGACTGCCACGCGCGGAGGGTTGGTGGTCAACAACGTGACGAGACTAGGTTTTCGCTAACGACATTCCCATCACTATGTGCTTCCAAGCCGCTGGTAACGGTACAGTAATAGCACTTCCACTGGGGGGCCGATAGCGTCAACCATCAGCGGACGTGCCATCGTAAAGCAAAACCAGCGTGGACCAGCGTTAGGTTGGACAAATCTGGAGGCCAGCGCTTAATCTGGCAGCGATCGGGGCCCAGGCACGACTTAGGGTCTGATTGGCCCTGGACGCACTGCTAATTCTGTCTGTCGCTCGGAGTCAGGACGGTGAACGGGCTCGGTTTCCGGGGATCGTCCCGGTACCTGTAGGTTGTAGCAGCAGAGGCGCCAAGGGTATGTACAGTACATTAAAGAGCCGTGCAAGGCGATACAAACAGTGGGACATTGACGACGATCAGTGGACTCGTGGCTGAAGGGGGGCGATTCGAGGTTTGAGATGCTGCTAGAGTGGACAGTGCAGCGTAGCAGCCATGATGATCTTGACGTCGTCCGTCTGATGATGCTCTGCTCTCATGATGTGCTGTCAGTCGGTTGAACACGGGCTTGGGAGCTGTTCACTTACTGTGCTACCACGGGATTCTAGAATGCAATGGACGAGTCGGCTTTTACTTTTTGCGCAACGGGGGGTGTGATCATCCCACGCTGCAAGGCACCTGCAGAGGCCAGTCAGACGTGGTGATGACTGTCTCACCTTAACCAAGCCCCCCACGCCGTTGCCAGCTACAGTATTCTCTTCCGCAGGAAACGAGGGGGATGCAGCATCAGGAAAAGTCTAAAATGCCACGATGAAGGGGCGAATGCACCCGGCACATCGCCTTGAAGACTTCTCTCAAGTGACTCTACGGCACCAATTCAGTACTGCGTGGTAGGGTACGTCTTCAACTGGCAACCACATGCACGGCTGGCAAAGTGCACAGTGAAGCCTCCAAATGATATCACAACCAAAAAGTGCCAGCGACAACGGTGGAACACGTTTGTCCGTGTTATTTTTCCTCTCGACACGCTCCGTTCAACTTTAGATCAAGACCATCTTGGGCACTGCAATCCACATCATCATGATGATCACGTCCATCCCCTTGCCCTCACCGCCATCGTACTTGAACGTCCACATGCCATCCTGCTTCTCGTCCCAGAAAGCTCCCGTCGCGCTGTGCATGCCCCTGCGGCCGACGTGCGGCTTGCCATCCGTTGCTGTCGCAGCACCCCCGTCCGTGCTTGTCGAGACGTGCGGCTCCTCGTTCTTGGATTCGGTGCCTCCACGAGGCTTGTTCAGGGAAGACGTCGGCACGAGGTGCTGGACAATGGTGCTGTTGCAGGCAAACTTGTACATCTTGTTCTGGTCGGACTCGTCCTTGGACTCGGCGATGACAGCCTTGAGCATGGAGTTCTGCGAGGTTTGGTCGATTAGCGAACGCAAGGGAGGGCTCCAAGTGGCGCCAGTGACTTCATACAATGATGGTAGAGTTCCATTGCTCTGCTTTTGCGTGATCGTAGAACTCGGCGTTGCCAATGGCGCTGTTGCAAACCTATTTCAGATCGTTGTCAGCGAAATGCTCCCCCGAGTGTCGTGTGCTCGATGTTCGTGCCCAAGAGCTGCAGGGAGGCATACATCGGTAGCTATCTGCTTCAGGCGAGTGAACGGGATCGGCTGTAAATCCGTCAGCAGCAGCTCCGGAGGTTAAGCTGTTCCCATCGGATAGGGGAGTCCACGAACAGGAGTGGCCATCTCGGAAGGATATTAAGGTCGACGAATAAGGGAGGACGGTTCTTCGAGGAGATCGATTGAGGTGAGGGTGCGCAACTGATTGTCAGGGGACCGAGGATACTCGTTCTGTGGCTGGTCAGCTTTCTGGTTGAGGAGAAAGTAGAGCGGGTGCCAGACGCGACATACGTGATGCTATCGCGACCGAGGGGAAATCGTGACGATGCGACTACCTTAGTGCGTGTTGGATCGTGTGTTTCTGTTGTGACCCTCTGGCCCCAAAGCAACTTTCCCCTTTTGGCACGCACCGGGCAACCGTTGGGCGGTGCGGCCGAGCTACCCTGTACACGTCTTTGTAGCACGTGACTAGAGACCAACCAATTTACCCTCGTGCCAATTGGTCGATCTTCGTCCTTTCCTTTTACAATCAGAAGTGTATGGCATGTTTCTAAATAATTCTGATGAGTTGTGTATCGTATAAGTGTACTCACAGCATGGTTGAAGGAGCCTTGAGGAGATTCCAAGTGAGTCCTGCAAAAGCCTCGCCCAGATCAGTATACCTTAAGTCTCTGGGCAGTAGGAACTGGCTAGCATGGTCAATAAATTTGGACGAAATGCGCCAAATTCCGGAGATGATCCAAGACAAGCACATGTTTCATTTTGTATGTATAGAAAAGGTGGATTGCGGGAAAGCGTTTCGAGTTGAAAGCTGGCCATCGTGTGACAAGAAGATGATGTTGCCCCCAGTCTGCATTCGACGGACTTGAGCAAGATGACAGAGCAACTTTTCACAGAAACATCCATCAGCTAAAGGTATGATTTCAAAGACAAAAGATTTTGAAGGTACTGGGATCAATCGAAGACCATCTCGTCTACGGGAAGAAAACAGTCGCGTCATCAACTTGACTGGGCAAGTAGACAGACTACCTTAGGTACCGACGTTTGGCCAAGCAGAGGGCCAGCTTAAGCAACAATGAAAGTCAGAAAATGCGGGGTAGTTGTCGAATTGACATTTCAGAGTATTTAGTACCCAGAGTTATGGCACATTTCCAGGTTATATCCGAATGTCCCAGGGGTTTGGAACGGTGTGGTGACTTACAAAGCTACCAGGATATCTCCAATCGAGGTGTCCAATCTCTATCTGTGAGTTCGTGAGACTCATATATTGACGGGGCATGCCCCGCTCAACGGTCCACGAATGAGCTCTCAGCAAGTACGATATCTCGGGGGCGCATTTCTGTCTTCTATTGCGCCATTATGGATCTCATCTTGCACCATCGCCTGGGAAATGCACGTTCGTTATATCGGGGTTCAGCGTTGTATGCGGTATACTACGGTACCACTTTAGAACAAAGCATGTACAAAACATATCGTTACAGTGGTGTTAATTCCCTCTGGAGCGTTGTCTGAGAGAAAGCATGAGAGACTGTGAAATCAGACCTTTTCGCACTGTGGGCTTTTGTGCTGCTGCAGATCTGCTTCCAAGGCCAGATCGGTAGGGGCCCAGTCCGGCAGCATTCACACACTAAATCGTCCGCGACTTCATGTCCAGGTTATGTGTTCAAACCACTCCATTTGACTGGCTTTCAAGACACGGGCTTGGGATTTTAGCATTCGAGGCTGCTTTGCGACCAGGAAAAAAAGTGAGCAGTGAGACGGTGGGTAATGTTGGGATAGGTAATGAGCAGACCCCCCTTCGATCAGTAGAGAGCATGCAACGTCCATCCCTTCTTTCTTGAGGTCTTTCACTTCTTCTTCCAGTGGTGACAGCGATAGAGAGAGAACCATTGTTGGTTTCTTTTGGGCTAATTAAAAAAAAAAAAAAAAAAAAAAAAAGAGGGAAGACTGTCAGCGCGACTGAAGTGTATGCACACATTGAAGACTCAGCTACAATAGTACCACACAAATTGAGAATGCAAAGAAACACCATTTCCCTCATGATATCGCGCATAATGGTTCTTATAATATATGATTGGCTTTCTCACTGGCAATGCAGGCTCATCCTCGATATTGATCACGAGCTCGCCAATCAGCTCTGAGTCCAATGCCCTTCCTCAGGCCGACTGGACATTTTCTGCTTTCATCGTAGAGATTGCACCACGCAATCACTTGCGAGTCATCTCAATACAGTGATTGTACTATAACTGAAATGCTTATGCACCAAAAGGTACGTGAAGATTATTTTGCCAGATTTCGACAGGAGCCTAGGTAGACTGACTTGATCAAGCTTCGAGCAATATCGACTATTGGAGGAAAAGAAAATCTTCAATTGTTGTTACAAGATATACACATATATTGAAGGAGAATTGTGCATCATATTCATGTCGCTCAGCTGCAGTTGTTCTTTCATAGTCACGGTATCGATGAGCGTTGATGGTCTGTGGCTGTGCTAACTGACTTCCAAGAAGATCTCTCAGCAACGAGGGAGCATCGGATCGACCTTGGACGATAGGATGAGCTGTTGAGTAATATCTACCAAGTCCTCAAGCCTACCTTTGTAGTCATTAGATTCTCATACAATGTAAGCATGCAGTGTTGTCCCAGAGGTGGTGTAAGTGGACTGCCGTGATGGCGTACCGCTTAATGCAATGTCGAGACACCATCTTGCCCACCCACCTACCCACCTCCTCGAGCCGCCACATTCGGCCTGGACCCATGATGAGATCAGGCACTCGGAGAAGATGCAGCCAGATACATAAGACGGCGAGAATCCGAGGGTGGAGGTCCCTCTCCGCTTTTCCATCGGTTCATTCAAACCCCAGACCTCGTGCCGAACCTGTGGACAAACTACAGTAGTCAGCTTATCGCTACCACTCACATGGAGAAGAATACGACAGCTCCTGGTTCAAGACCTAGATTACGCCGCGCGCACCTCAAGTCAAGGAGGGGATGTCGACAATGCAAGTTGCGCAGGGTCAAGGTAAGAGTGGCTATCAGCTACTTGTCCCTATGCCTAGGTGCCTAGCCATCCCATCAGCTGATCCAACGGCTTGTCCTATAGTGCGATGAAGTCGAGCCATGCTGCAGTCAGTGTCATAGACAGCGCATCACTTGCGGCTTCCAGCAGCATGGGCGTGTAGCTTCTTTGCCGGGCGTACCCAAGGTGCCCATTCCAAGATCTCACCAGTCGGAGGCCGTGGCGCAACATAGCCTCGAAGCAATACTGCCGGCAACGTCGCCTTCGTCTTCGTCTTCCCCTTCCCCTTCCATCTCAGAGGAGTATGGGCGTTCCGCAGAAGCTTCGCTCTCGGATCCCTCTCCTGTATGTGAAGCGTCTCTTCTCACGCCGCGCCAGCTTCGTTACCAAGACCAGCAGCTCCGGGGTCTGATGGCTGGCGGCTCTCTCGACAACTGCTTGTTCTACTACTATGTGAACTGGTGCGCCTGGCAAACGACGCGCGATACAGCCGCTGTTCTCTCCTGGATCGTCCCGCGCTTGGCACCGGCATCCCAGTGCCTGATGGACGCAACCCTGGCCTTTGCGGCGAACGAGCTTCGCATCCAGCACCCGGGAAACGCCCTTTTCGTGAGAGCTTCGCATGGCTACATCGCTCGGGCTATCGCCACGCAGGCAAGAAAGCTCGCCTCGGGAATCACGCGGACCAACTTCGAGAGCCTGTACTTGACAGCCTGTATGATCGCGATCCATACCCTCTTACAACGGCGGTTCGACTCTACCCATTCGGGAGAGGAAGGCAACATCACCGTCTGGTTTCATGCTTGGCGAGGTCTCAGAGCCATCACCTTGGCCCGGCCTGGTTTATACCTCGACAGCAGCATCGCTTGTTCGTTCCCTCCGGGAGGGTGGCAGAACCCCTTCAAGGGAGACGTCGACTGTTCCGCCATTCACCCAGATCTCGAATTTCTACTAGACGCTTTGAACGAGGAGCACGAGAGGAGACCATTAGACTATGAATCCCACAGGCATGCTTTGGGATACATTTCGCAGGTGCTTTGGCGTCCGTCAAGACCATTGTGCGTCCGGTTTCTGGTTGAGGCCAGGCAGCCCTTCATTGACAGTGTCTCACGGGGGGAACAGATGGCCCTGCTCATAACTGCCGTGTACCTCTCCAATATGCAGTTCATGCCCGGGCTTGAGGTTTTCATGCCAAGTGTTGATCATGACTGGAACCTCATTGCACGATTACTTAAACCTGCGTACCGAGACCTGCTCGACCGTGGCTCAGAGGTGGTAGCAAACACGTACGCGTAACGAGCAGGGCTATACGAAGAAGCCCTCACCTAATTCAGCGTCCTCTCCTGGTACACTGTTGTGAACTTGCCTTGGTACAACTACGAATCACTGCATCTGGGGTCAGGACGGGTTGTATCTGAAGGCACTTTTCTTGAGGAAGGGTCGAGGATTGAATCACTGTCTCGCTAATATGGCAAGACTAGACTATCTTCTGCAGTTCTTGATATCGAACTTCACTTCAAACCTCTGCTTGTCGTCATACCCACTAAACAGTAGATCTCATTCTGTCTGTAGCACTGACCCTAAGCTAGCTGAGAAAGGTTGGGTCACTCGCGGTAATCCAAGTCTAAGGGATTCTATTAGGCGAGCCTGAACACGGGTATCCCTGCTCGGTCAGAACAAGTATATAGACGTCCCAATGTCTGCAGCTGCAGAACATCCTCTGACTTCCTGTCGACTAATGTGCTTCTTCATGTGGATCCCAAGCGAGATAAAGACCATGCCGACAAGGACTCCAAATAGACCTCCAAGCTATACCTGGCATATCAGTTTACTCGTGATGCAGACTCGACGTGGAAATTGTAGCTCAAACGTACTAGGAAAAGCCATTGCCATCCAGCAAGCCCATCCTTTTCATCCAGGTGTAGACTGCAAAGTCGTATGTCGTAAGCCATTGCCTATTCTGAGTGTCAACGTGAAAAGGACCTACATTCCAAAATCCAGCAGGTCACTGAGTCGACCCACGCCCATCACACCAATGGACAAGATTGGGAATCGTTTGCTGGCCTCATTTCTAGTATACCATCTCGTTATGGTGTACAACAAGCCCGGTATGGAGCCAGCTTCGCAGCATCTGCAACAGAACATCGTCGGCGTCAACCATGATGGATCAAGGAGTAGATTTGACTGACCAAAGAAGGAATCTTCTGACAATTCAGACGGCTGGGCCTTCTTGAAACGTCTGAAATGGACCGACGAGACTCCTAAAGCATTGTGTTAGGTAGGTAGGTCGTTCTCTTTCTCTACAAGTATCGGAACAGTACCATACAATGACTTGCGAGCCAATAAATAGCGAAGGCCCAGTTTGTACAATATGATCTTGCTAGGAATCTTTATCACAGGTCGGTGTGTGCGGTTCCCTTCTTCCAATGTCCAGTTATAATACATAGAACGCGAACCTCTAGCAGCACAATGCCCAAAAAGAGCAACTCGTTATCAAAATTGGACTACAGCTGAGTGATTCCCCATCTGCCATGAAGTTATCAATTGCAGAATTCTCACTGGAGTAGCAAAATATCGGAGTCTTGTTGTCAAAGTCATTAACATCGTTCGTTCCCTCACTGACGTATTGCCTCGCTAATTGCATCGTGAAAAACGACGCGATGAATATGGGAAGTATGGTGAAGTCGATCCTTATCTCATGCCAGAGGTGAAAATTTCGAATTACCTGTCAAGCCTCGGATCGACTCAGCCAACTTTCTAACGGCCTCAGCCTCCTCTTCATCCGTCCAGTCTCGATCGCCTTCGGTAGGTGGTGTTTCATTGTATCGATCAGTGGCAACAGCGCCCATGTTTCCTTTTTCTCTTACGCCAAGATCAATTAACGCTGCCATGGCGAGGCAAAGTCCTGATCAGATATGCTGCCGAAGAGAAGAGCGAACGATGCGCAAATCCTATCCTACTTCTTGAACATTGAACAGTAACCCACGGATATGGCCAATGTATATGTCGATATCAGTTAGTCTTGGACGTGTTTCCATTTTGACCCCACTGTCGTCATGGCGGTCTCGGATTTCTCGAGCTATAATGAGAGCAATCGGATGGCGCAATAGTTGCTGGCCTCCTCATGTTAGCGTAAGTTCGAAGCATAAGGGCCCCTTCACAACGGTTTGCAAGCACGCCATCATCCATGGCGATAATGCCATTCTCGCTTTGCTTATAGCAGTCTTAACAACAGAGAGAACAGGACCGTCGGCGTTTCTTGCTCCAGCTGCGGTGTGGGCAAAGTCGTCGTATTTTGCAGTTCGTGATTGGCTTCGGTGTAAGCGGGGGCCATCGGCATCGGCCCATCGCATTGCTGCTGTGAGTCTACTCCTTTTGAGGCGCTCAATATACCGTACAAGTCGCAAGCAGGTGATAAACGGGTGTCGGGGTTCAATCGAGCTTCTTCCTTCTCACTTGGCTTTCACGAATTGTGCTTCGTTCTTGAGCCAGACCATAAGACGGACAGTTTCCCGGCTTCGTAGAGGTTTTCGCTTTACCTGGCCAGCGAGTTTGCTTGATCATCGCTCCCTGCCTTCAACATGCATTTGTGGATTCCGGTCGCAGCTGCGACTCTCTTCACATTTCCCTCGTTATGTTTGGGGTCTCTGTGGCACAATGATGAGCAGAATCCACTGAGCTGGTTGACGACCAACCATGCGTCAAAACAGCCTAACATCATCTTCATCTTAACGGACGACCAGGATCTGCACATGAACTCTCTGGATCATGTGCCCTTGATCCGCAAGAACCTCATTGAACAAGGCACATTGTTCAAAAAGCACTTTTGCACCACAGCTATATGCTGTCCTGCCCGCGTCTCGGTGTTGACCGGTAGGCTTTCACATAATACCAATGTTACGGACGTCGTTCCTCCCTACGGTGAGTCCATGCTTCCGGCCAGATGCATTCTCATAGGCGCTGAATCTCATGAAACCGCAGGAGGATATCCCAAGTTCATCAGTCAGGGTCTGAACGATGCATATCTCCCTGTATGGCTCCAGGATGCTGGCTACAACACGTACTACACCGGTAAACTCTTCAATGCGCACGGAACTAATAACTACGATAAGCCCTTCGCCAACGGGTGGACACAGTCCGACTTCCTGCTTGACCCATATACCTACGACTATCTGAACTCTTCCTACCAACGTAATCATGATCCACCCGTTAGCTACGAGGGCCAGCATACTGTTGATGTCCTAGCGTATAAGGCACTGGGCTTCCTGGATGATGCCGTCAAGGAAGACAAGCCGTTCTTCCTAGGGATAGCGCCCGTGGCCCCTCACTCCAACCTTGTCTTCTTGAAAGACTTTGATGAGAATGCGCCTCTGCCGGACCCCGACTCCCTCCTGGTCACACCTCCCATTCCTGCTGCGAGACACGCAAACCTCTTCAAGGATCTGAAAGTTCCCCGGACCCCGAACTTCAATCCTGATAAGCCATCCGGAGTTCACTGGGTGTCCAAACTGGAGAAGTTGACTGAAGAGATAGTCGACTATCAAGATCACTTTTACCGACAGCGCCTCCGCGCCCTGCAAGGCGTGGACGAGCTGGTTGAGGATGTCGTCCGGCGACTGGAGCAATATGATCTGCTCGACAACACCTACATCTTCTATACCACAGATAACGGCTATCACCTCGGCCAGCATCGTCTTGGACCAGGAAAGGAGTGCGGATTCGAGGAGGACATCAACATCCCTTTGATCGTTCGCGGCCCGGGTGTGCCAGTCAACACCACGACTGAGATAGTCACTACCCACACCGACTTATCTCCAACTTTCCTCAAGCTGGCTGGTGCCCGAGCCCGCGATGATTTCGATGGCCTCGCAATCCCTCTGACTGAGTCGACTATCGAGGATGCCCTCGAAACACGGCAAGAGCATGTGACGGTGGAGTTCTGGGGCATGGGGCTCTTCGAGGGCGAGTCTTGGGGCCGACAGGCTTTCTTCCTCAACAACACTTACAAGGCTGTGCGAGTCGTCGGCAAAACGCATAATCTGTACTACTCTGTTCACTGTACTCATGAGCACGAGCTGTATGATCTGAATGTACGTTCATCATTTATGTTTTTCATCCCCGAGCAAACAGCCAGCCACTGACCAGATCTCTCTTTCTCTTGTAGACGGACCCTTACCAGATCAACAACTTGCTTGCAGTTGACAGCACAGCAACGCACGCGTCAGGTCATCCAATCGAAAAGATTGTGTCTCGCCTCGACTCGCTCTTATACGTGCTCAAGTCTTGCAAATCCCAGACTTGCGTGCGGCCTTGGGAGGCCCTGCACCCACTGGGCAACGTTGCGACCTTGGCTGATGCGCTTTCGAGTCGGTTTGATGACTTCTATGCGACTCAACAGCGTGTTCACTTCGAGTATTGTGCACTAGGACAGCTCCCCGCAGCCGAAGGCCCGCTGTTCAATTCGGAATGGGACGTGTTTAGGGATGATCTTCGGAAAGAGTTGGCCTGATTGATGCAGATGAGGAGCAATGACCACAGATAGATGGAGGAATGAGACCAGATATCCTTAGATACCTTTGGCCCATGTTATCCCACATGGCGTGTTAAGTCAAAGGCCAGTATCGTAGTCTATCCCACCACAAGTGCTTGGACCCTCGTGGGAGAGCAAACTACCCTGTATCCATATTTTCACGTGACTTTTGTCCAACCATCCTGCCCACGTGCCTCCTTCTGCCGCTTCGCAGCTCTCCCAAAGCGGGTTCCCAGGTGGGGGCGGCCGTCTCGCCCAAAGCTTCATCTGTCGTCACAAGGTTCGAGACCGAGGTGGAAGGATACGGCAGGCTTTTTTTTTCTCCCTCATCGCGCTCAGCAGCCGTCGCCCGTCTCCTTTGGCCTCATTTCATCCATATTTGAAGCATTCAATTACTTCAAATCGTTCCAGAGTGTCTTTACGGTAGCATTGGCTATTGCAATCGCCATCAACCGCCGCCAATCGCCCACAGTTCCGTTATCACCGGCCTCACTTCCAAGACTTCTCGTCCGAACATCTCCGCCACCATGTCTTCTCAGCCTCTCCTCCAGACTGCTCCGGGTACGTCCAACCTACTCTTTCCGGGAGAATCGGTCAACTAACCCCCTTCGCCAGGTAAGCGTATCGCCCTGCCCACCCGCGTCGAGCCCAAGGTCTTCTTTGCGAACGAGCGAACCTTCCTGTCATGGCTCAACTTCACCGTCATCCTCGGTGCCCTTGCCATTGGCATGCTCAACTTTGGTGATCGCGTCGCCTTCATCTCCGCCTTCCTCTTCACAGGCGTCGCTATGCTCACCATGATCTACGCTCTGGTGACGTACCATTGGCGAGCGAAATCGATCCGCGTGAGGGGCCAGGCGGGCTTCGACGACAGATTTGGCCCGACTTTCCTGGCCATCATTCTTCTGCTTGCAGTGGTGGTCAACTTCGTGCTCAGGATCACGGATCAGTCCAAGAAGGAGAAACATGGCCAGTAGCAGGTGTGGGCTGGGCAACGCTACATTCCCTGATTGGGTAGACCCTAGAGATAGCAGGACCTGTACAGATGTGTATATGGCGGCGATCGTTTGACAAGCTGGGTTGTGGATAGTGAAGGGGATGGATTGGCGACATAGCTAGCTCATTATTGGTGCATAGGGCGTTGATGACGGGTGTGCTTTGCTTTTCTGCATCATTCTGTATAGGACTAGGTATTACAAATTCTCTCGAATTTTTCGATTGGCAGTGTTGCCGGGTATCTCTCTATGTAGGCAGCCTCGTTGATTCCTTGTCATGCACTTGTCGCGCCGCTGCGATCAAGTGCTCTCCCATCATCACGACCCGTCACTGCTGGTTTGCACTGTGACGTCGCTCTTTAACTTCAGCTCCGGGACCGCTGTAGTCGCCAAGAAGATTCTCAGAGACTTGACGGCCCTGGCCGGAGGTTCTGGATGAATCGCTTGCTCCAGCCGAGAGCCCATGGTCTCAAAATAGTCCTCATCCGCTTCCTCTTCCTCATCATCTTCCCCCTTTGCACCTTCGCCTTCCTTTGCTAGCATTGTCTCTTCCACCACGTCCTGCTTCTTCGGTGCTCTCTCGGGTTGTTCGTACAGTTGATTGTATTGCCACCACGGCTTTCCTTCTTGACTCAAAACTCGCTTGAGGGTCTCCACGATTGTGATGAGTTTGCTGAGGCAGTCCGTTCGAGCATGAAGAAGAACCAGACATGGTTTGTCAGTGTTTTCAACAGTTACGAGATGGTCTGCTGCGCTGGTAACACGCTGCCGGATCTTGGACGATGAGATGACGGATGTTGACTTGATATGATACTTTGGCGCAAGCTCAGCGAGGATGGTCTCATGCGGTCCTATGAGGGTTGTGTGTTGGTGTTTGAGTAATTTCTGTTGGACAGGAGCTCCATTATCTCCTTTGGACAGTTTGCGCTTTTTGGCGACATTTCCTGTGTGAGGTTGTGCCATGGCCCAAGTTTCTTGGTTAAAGGAACGTGGTTTTACGGTTCAGTGCCTCGGGGATTGGTTTTGTTGAGCAGCCATGACGGCTACCCTGCACAGTATTGAATTTTTGGTTGGTGAGTGCATCTGAAATCCAATCGCTTGTCTTGTGTGAAACATCACAGCGCTTGGGAAAACAATGAAGCTTATTACGATGGGAAGAACCCTCAAATTCATTTTATACACATTTAGCGAGCCGTGAAGCATTGAGCTTGCCTGAAAATGGATTGCCAGGACGGTCATGTCACATGTACTGCGTTGAGAACGAGGCAGAGTCCAATTACCTAAGAATGGTGCTCTCTCAACATAAACCACTCGGTAATTCTATCACACCACAAGTGCAACATCACATGTGTTGTCAATGAGAAGGACAAACTGGCGCAACAAGCTGCTAGAGATCACTCCAATGAGGTCATCGAGCCAGAAAGCGTCCCCTGCACAATTCTGGCACGTTCCGACGAGGACTGAAGGACACTCATTACGAGGATAACCTTTCTACGATGACACGGGCAGTGGAGATTGGCGTCTAGGCAGCGACCGTCGCTGCGAGTTGCCATCATCATGCAGAGCTGCAGTGGGCCATGGCGATGCGCCTCTAGGACACAGCACAGTGCGTACCTAGGTTACGATCTCCTTCATAAAGGTTGAAAAGGCTGACACGATCCTCACGAATTATACGGAGTACAACCAGGAAGTTGCCCTTTCCCATCCAGTTGAGCATCGCTTGAGTGAGTTGCAAGCACAATGCGTTGAGATGTCAAAAGAGGGATGGCGTCAAGCTGCCGGGGAGCTTGGGCCCGGTTCCCGGATCGAGCAAGTATCCGGAAACTGGTGAGATCCCCGGCTCCCTTAGCTGGAATCTGGCCCGGATGTGATGGAGTCTTGGCTGGATGCACCGGGTTAGAATGAGTTGCCCTTCGTCTGCAGCTAAATTTGTGTTATTGACTTTGGCTCTGGCGCTAGCAAGCAGTCCTGATGCGAAGTGGCTACTGCTTTCACTTGCGAATTCGCATGGGCGCAAGGCCCTTGATGATTCGTTAACTCATGATTATCTAGGAGAGGTATCTGGGTAGCCGTATTTGCGATTTGTGGTGCTTGAGCAGCAGGCATCTCCTACCCCAGTTAGATTGAGCGAGAAGACTATCGTGGCACGAAAGAAACAAAGACCACCATGACTTGGCGTAAACGGGAACGTTATGTGACGGGCCCTTATCTTGCTGGCTTGGGAAAAGTATACGAGGCCGCGCCTCGCCTTAACCCACAGTCACTTTGTAATGCTGTCGGAGAGATGCCATTTCTGCCTACAGGGCTTGAGCGCTGACTGGATGATCAGAAGGCATCCTCGGTGTCGTGGTTGATGGCCTGGATAAGTACGCAGTTAACTGAAACCAGCGTGAAGCAGCATTCTGAAGAAGTTGAGAGGAGGGTCCGTGGCACTGTTACGCAGCATCGCGCAATTGCAGGAGAGAATGCTCCTGCCTTTGGTCTTTACTGAGAAAACGACAAGCAGCCGTCGTAGGAAGTACCCCCTGCATTAACAGCCCCACACCCCCTTCCTCGTTCCTGCCGGAATGTAAAGCATGAGCAGGTTCAGGGTAAGTACTGCGACAAGTTGCCTTAGCCCGGGAAGCTCTACGCCGCTTCATGGGCACGACCACTCACACCGTGGTACCAGGTATCAAACTGGAGCGCGCTCAGGCGAATGCCCAGAAGAGATGGGGGGGGGGGGGGCAGGTTTGCTGCAGCCTGTAAGGGGCGGACGCTAAGCCTGTCGCTGCCTGTGCCCGCCCACCAATGCCCACTCCCACTCTAGTAACCAACCTGGAGAGTCCAAGTGCACTTGCACCCACCCACAGCGACCACACCACCATCATCCCAGCGCAACCACCACCACTATCCACTGAGAGTCACCAGCGCTGATGACTGGGCTGGGGCAGCTGGGTCCCATCCATTCAATCGCCTGGCCGTGCTGCACAACCAGGGAGGAGGAGTAAGTGAGTAAGTGTCACGAAGAGAGAGGAGACGGTCGCCCACTTCCTCCTCATTCCCTCATTCCACCTCCCTCGTTCCCATCGCAATTCGCCCCTTTCTACTCAACAACAACACAAATCACCCATCATCTGCGCTCATTCCTCTTGTTTGTCGCCTTCGCTCTTCGCATTGCAACAAACTCAACATCCCCTTCGAGACTTTTGTTAGTTCTCGACCTCTTTCTTCTTCTTATTCCTTCTCTCAATCAAAATACTCATCTTCTCTTCTTGACTCTCACTCTTGTCGCCCGGTTCACGCGCTCAACCCTCTCTCATCGGCTCCCTCAGCGACGATCGCACCCTCTGCCCTGCGACCAGCACCACGCTCTTGCTGCGACAAGTGCCTCAAGCTTGGACGTGGCCGCATCATCACACTCTGTTTGATCGGCCGCCCCAGTTTTCTGCTGCCCCTTGCCTGCTCAAGTACCCACTCGCTTGCCACAATTCCCCTTAGTCAGCAGCTTCATCACCCGCTCTGACGCATTCCGCCCCAGCAGAGCCCAAATCCCCCCAAAGTTGCCTGTTGATACGCGCTTCAAGGCTCAGAGCACTCTCATCCGCCAAAGCAAACCACTTGAAGTGCTTCACAGGCCCTTCTTCGCTTGTCGCTGGACGTCACAGAAGGACAAACTGTTTCTCTGCTTCTTTCCTGTGACTTATCGCAGGCGCCTTTTGCTGTTCGCTGTTATTAGCCTCTGTTCCCAACCCTGCCAGTCGCTTTCCTTCCAGAGCCTTCGCCCATGTTCCGCTTCTGGTCATCAGACTTCCGGGGTAGCGAACGTAGCGACCAGCTAACTGAGGCGCAACACTCACTCAGTGGACTGACTCAGCCACATCACCTTGAACTTCAACAACAGCAGCCAACTCATTCAACCTTTTCTGTGGACTCGTCCGCGATAACATCATCTTTAGAACTGCAGCCCTTGAAGAGGAGGCGGCCTAGCTTCGACGACTCCGATGATAATTTGAGTCCAGATGAACCCGCGAAGCGGGCTCGTACCTGCGACAGTGCCTGTGAGGTTGACACCCCAAGTGCATCACCCAGGATGGACCTGCAAAGTCACTCTCTACATTCCGCCTTGGATCGTGCGCGCGATGAGATCAATCATCAGTTCGGCTTGGAGATTCTGCTCAAGCATGACGAGCTTCGCTTGATCAACCAAGAGCTCGCCAAATGTCAGGTAGCTCTCGAACAGCTTCGTCGATGCCACCTTATTCCGTATCCCACCGCTTGCCCAACTCCTCAGCAGATGCTTGACATCAGTGCCGGCAAAGGCCCCGCCTTGCGTTCGCAGCCTGGCGACGAGGTTCCTCGATGGGCGGCACCCTTTGGGGTTGCGGATGGCCCGTATGCAAGACATTATGCCAAGTGGCTCATCCCCGATCCCGCGTTTGACGGTATCGAACCGGAATGGCAGTTTACCCCGGAAGCGACGCGTTCGAGAGGTTCCTTTGCGGAAGGCCGCACTACTCGTAACAGCTTCACAGAACCTGGGCCCTCAGCGAAGGGCCGTCCCTCGCGTGCTAATGCGGGCGCCAAGCTGCAGGCTCTGTCCAATGGCTATCCTCAGCCTAAAGAAAGAGCTGGACCTTGTATCCTCAAGCGGTCTGATGGCAAGACTGTCAAGCTGGTGTGCATTGATTGCCACCGAGACAACTTCTCAAGCACACAAGGCTTCATCAACCACTGTCGCATCGCACACAAGCGTGACTTCAAGAGTCACGACGAGGCGGCGATGCAAAGTGGCCAGCCCCTCGACCAGGAACCTGCTTCTGCTACTGCTGCTGCCACCAACAGCAGCGTGCCAGATAAGGCTCCTGTGCCGAATACCCATGCCTCTGTCACACCTGCTGCCATTCCGGCGGCTGTGCATCCTTTCGCCAGGAGTGATATTTCAGATCAACAGGCCTGTGTTGCGCTCCGCTCTAGAATTGCTGCATCTTTGGAACTGTACAACCGTGGCGAGTTGCCTGGCGTCACAGCAATTCCAACATCGCAACACGCTCCTGGGAATCCTGCCGACTGTAGCAATGAGCCTGATGTGCCTCACTTGTCACGTCTGTTGCAGAGGCGCAAGTTTAATGGCAGCCTTGGGCAGCTCGTGAGAGACGCGAAGACGAAGATCTCTTTCGACGACATCACCCCAGGCGAGGACTCAGACGACGCAGACATGTCGAACAGCGACAAAGAACCATCCCGAACACCAGTCGTCATGAGAATCCCCACATCTGCAACGAAATCCTCAGCTCCTTCGGCAAGCTCTAAGCGACCAACCAGCAGTAAGAGTCGTTCGCACATGACCTTCGTTCCACCGCCTCAGCTTCCTCCAAATGCGCTCAAGAATTCACCCAAAGCAGCTTTGTCTGACGATGACATTGACATGGAAGACGCAAACCTGAGCCCAAACACCCTAGTCAGCAACAACGCACCTTCTCTTGTAAGTGATGATGGGGAATACGATGACTCGGACGATGCGTCATCTGTTTCGGGCGACAGTGATGTTCTGGACGACGAATCCGAGACCGATGTCGCCGAAATCACCCTGGATGATGATCACCACGACCCCAGGAACCTCGGCAGGGGCTCAGGTACCGTGAGACTGAGAAAGGATGACGCCAAACACGTCACCTTTATGAGTCCTGTTCAGAATGCTACGCAACCTCCCACTCAGGGCCGAAGGAAACACAAGGCCTGAAAATGCTTCGTCTGACTTTGAGTCGCTCCTGGAATCCTATCCACCATCCCCACCTCTCAAGCACTCCATACTTCTTCTTCTCGATCTTGATTTTACAACCCTACTCCTTTTAGTCGATTTTTCACTCGTCTCACGGATTCAACACACTTCCATCATGGGAAGGGAGTTTTTGTACTTGGCCAATTTGGCTTGTCTATCTTGTCTTTTCTGCAAGCGTAAGATGGCGTTTTAGGGGGTTGAGAGGGACATGCTGTTGCTTGCCATCTCATCCCATTCATGATCATTATAGACTGGACTGCGACTACTTCTCATCTTCGGCTGTTTTTGGGTGTGGTTTGGCGCAACGGTGCTTGTTGGGGAAACCGAGCAAAAAATGCCACCTTCAGAGGGAAAGAATGAGCAGGAGAGATACGTCCAGTAGGAGGGCGAACAACCCGCCATCTCAGGGGATGATGGATTGAAAAGCCAGAAAACCTTTTTGGATGGCAACAGTCCGGCATTCGTTTCTGGCATGGCAGCTTTGTTGTATGATTCTTTGCGAGTCGCGGTGGCTCTGTACATTAACTTGCGCCGCAAATCAGTCGAAGGTCGCTCTGACAATCAACTCGAAAACTGTACTCAACCAAGCAAACCTGAACTATGTGTCTGCATCCAGTCCTCGCTGCCGCGCTTCACCTTTACTGTCATTCCGTCGCCAAAGCTGGTGAGGTTCAAGTCTTGTGAACGTGTAAATTAAGTATTAATCAATCCTCCTAGATGTCATTCCATATGATCCCTAAATACAGCGCCTCTCCTATGCTTGCAACCCTTAGAGCAGCGCGGCAATCGCACCTGCAACAGCGACGAGGGCTCCGCCAGCGTTCACGAACACCTCACCGGCAGCCCCAGTCTCCTCCGGAGTCTTAGCCTCGAAGGTTGCGGTGTTGCTGACCTGGGAACCGGTCTCCTCGGCGTCGTCGTTGGTGGCCGTAGGAGCTGAGGTAGTCTTGCTACCAGAGGAGGTCGCAGTTGTCTTGGTGTTGTGAAGCGAGGCTTGCTGGCAGAAGACCTGAACTTGGTTCTGGGCCGGAGCGGCACGAGGGTCGTTGGGGCAGTTGTTGTAGCATCTTAAGAGGAATTTAGTCAGTTTCAATTGCTCATTCGTGGACAGACGGTGTTGCTGATCGTATTCATCGCGCAAGGAAAAGGAGAAACTCACGTTGCAACGGCTTCGTAGGCAGCACATTGGCAATCGTAATCGGTAGGATCACAAGCCTCAACCTTATCCGTCTCGGTACTCAGGCAGCGCTCGACGATGTAGTCGGCCTCGCAGGTGGAGGAGGAACCGCCGTTGGTGGACGCGGCGGTGGACGAGGGAGCAGGAGCGGCGTCAGTGGTCTTAGCAATGGGCTCGATGACAGTCTGGGCGGTGACGCCAACGGCGAGAAGGGCGATGACAATGAACTTCATGATGGCGGTTGTAGTAGTAGAAACGACTTGGGTGTGCTTGAAACGAGTGTGGAGCTGGGGGAAGGTGAAAACGAGCGTGATGAAGCGAAAGATGTGTCGTTGGGAGTGGGAGAAGCGGAACGGGAGAAGCCATCGGTCTGGAGAAGAGGAGCTTCTTTATTACTACGGGGTACTGCCCGGACTACAAATTGGACGGCAAGCTATGGTCAGGCCCGGGCCAATGTTATGCAAGGGGAAGACACAAGGCGTGTACGTGTGGAGGAGAGACACGGCAGATGGACAAGAGGATGGGCTCGGGGTGTCTGGGACAGTGTCTGATCATCCAACGACGTGTTTGACGCGTGTGTTCTCAGCTGTGGTCCTGAAAGTCCAATACGCCCATAACGATAGATGAGAAGAAACATGACAATGAAGACGACACTCATAATCTTCGTCTAGACACCATGTTTTAGGCCCATCGTATTCATGGGATCCACGCCACGATATTGAACCTGACCCTGGATGTTTTAATACCATCACAATCGAGCCTAGTGCCGTACAAGCGACGGACCACGCAGGCGAGCGATTGGCCCGACGATCAGGGGCATGTCCCGAGCGAGAGCAGACGGGAGATAGAGGGGGGCCAGTATGCCATTGCCATGGTAGACCTACCGTTATTAGTGGATCTCATCTCATGGAGAGTGGGCAGGAGGAGCAAGCTTTTGGCTTTGAGTAGACCGAGGCGAGAGAACCTTGTTTGCATGCATGAATATACCACCAGATAATTTTGGCCTCCTCCCCGGTTGCTTTGATGCTGTTCTCTGTCGGCAGTAAGGTCGTGAGGAGAATGAGAATGCCTTCTGGCTCACAAAACTAAGAACGCCCCAACGAAAAGCAACGGTAAGTGCAGCGCCCGGTTGAGACATGGCTGCACGCCCCGGACATCGTAACAGGCGCCAAGCGAAGCCATCGCTCCGCTAGCCAGATTCATCTTGTATTTGGGCTGCGATTGAGACTCTCTGCTCTGGGTTGCACGGCGGCTGTCGTTTAACAATTGCGGCATTCTGAAGCATATTACGATGATGTTAAAGAGAAACAGCCATCGATTGCTTCGTATGCTGATCAACGATGCCGATATGGTGCCAATTTTACATCTCGACAAGTTGGCGATGTGCTGAAAAGTGTTATTCCTAGCCTTCGTCACCCATGCAACCAGGGACAACCGAAGGTGCAAGATCCCAAAAACTCGCATGACGACCAGAACACCAGGAAGGCTTGCTTGACCGAATGATATCAACCGATTGACTGGGAATTAAGAAAGAATAGCGATCAATTTGTCCTACTGGATATGCCGATGATCCACCAAGCTCGAACCGCGGCCGGAAGACTGCATGTCGTGGCACCACATCTGACCGATCAACACACCAGTCCTCTCATGCTGCTCAACATGTCAGCAGGCAATACGAGAGCCAAAGTGTTCTCGGCCTGATGATACAGCCTAAGCATGGTGGCATCTGGAACAGTCCGTCATTCGTGTTTGAAAGCGCATGCAGTACACTACCTCGTAAGCTGTTGGTTTAGTTCTGTGTGGTAGGTTACCCTGCCTGCAGTACCGTCCCTGCGGTCCATCACTTTCTCATTCTCTGCACAGAGTTGGTCGAGCAAGATCACCAAGTACGTGTTTATATAGCAGAGCTTCGGAAACAAAGCCGCACGTGTTCAAGAGAACCTTCATTTTGTGACCGTCAAATCGAAATCAACGAATCGCCCGCCTTGCGCTTGAAGCTCGGTGCCAGACCGTTCTATATGTTATAGTGCGAAGGAATGCGAAAATTGCTCACCTTATAGATGTGATAGCAATCTCAAAAGGATTCTGGGTACTTTACGTCGCAACTCAGTAGGGCCTGAAGCAGCCTTTCACATTCTGCATTGGGAACATGTGAGGGCTCATCGACTGCTTTCAGATGATCATAAGCTAGCTACTATTCTCCGGTCGAGCAGGATTCGGTTTGAGTCGCCTGTGCAGACATGTATCAAGAGTCCCTCACGGTGTGATTAGACAGGCGGCGGGAAACTGACAGGGATTCGAAGAAGACTTGCCTCAGCCAACGGGGAGCAGTGAGAACGAGAGGATGTTCATTGATGCCGTCATCGAATTACGGAAACCAGCAACAATGCCACCGGCTTACAGTATTGCCTTCTGTATGCGAAGGCTATTTACAAGCAATGGTTAATGCAGAGAATGTCGCCCGATACTATGTCAACGTAGGTTACAAGAGTTGGACGCCTTAGCACACTCGGCGCTGAACGTGGTGTGGGAAGGTGCAGAAGGTGGTGGGGGGAGGGGTCCCGGTGCCTGGCTGCCCCTCCAACGGCTAACGCAACGTCGTCATCAGCTTCGTCCGTGTCCTGCGTCCCTCCCTTCTGCCATTTCCACAAGCGTCCTGTGTTTGTGTCCCCCATAATAGAGAACTCCTTTGAACTCTTGTCCTTGAAGACTCAAAATGGCGTCTCCTAGTATTTCCCTCGAGCGCATCCTCGCAGCTGTGCCTGCTACAACCAGAGGACAACCTACTCCTCTCTCCACCGACTCCAAGGGCCAGCGTATTGCTTATGCTGTAAGATTCACCACCTCGCTGCTCATGGCATGAGATTGCCTTTCTAACAGACAGAGTAACAGGCCGGAAAGTCTATTTTCGTGCGCTCGATCGATGACCCCTCCGACTGCAAAGAATACACTGGCCACACCGCCACCACCACTGTTGCCCGGTTCGCCCCCAATGGCTTCAAGATTGCAAGCGGTGATTCCACCGGCATGCTGCGTGTTTGGGAGCCAGAGACCATCGAGAGTACACGCGGGGAGTACGGTATAATCTCAGGCCGCCTGACGGACATTGCTTGGGACGGTGACTCGCAGCGAGTTATCGCGGTTGGAGACGGACGCGAGCAATTTGGGCGCTGCATCACCGCGGACAGCGGCAACTCTGTCGGTGAAATTATCGGACATAGCAAAGCGGTGAATGCGGTGGCTATGAAAGCCCAGCGGCCCTTCCGAGCGGTTACTGTTGGTGACGACAGCAACGTCGTATTCTATCACGGAGCCCCTTACAAGTTCAACGAAAAAACCACCCTCCACAAAGGCTTCGTCCTAGGGGCGGCGTACAGCCCTGATGGATCATTATTTGCCACGGTTGGTGCAGACAAGCGCATCCAGCTTTATGACGGCAAGACGGGCGAACCAACAAAACAAATCGGCGAGGGAGAGCACACGGGTAGTATTTTCGGCGTTGCTTGGTCGCAGGATGGTAAGAAGCTTGCTACTGCCAGTGCTGACCAGACGGTGAAGCTCTGGGAAGCAGATTCGGGATCTCTACTCCAGACATGGAAGCTGGGTGATAGCGTTGACGTGGGTGACCAACAGGTCGGCGTTACTATCCCCCACGGTCGCAGCGACGGACTCATCATCAGTGTCAACCTAAGGGGCGAGCTCAGCTATCTCAATGAGGGCAAGGAAGCACCTGTGCGAGTTATCAATGGCCACGACAAGGGAATCACGGCACTTATTGCTGGGTCTGACGGCAGCGCGTCAACACTCATATCAGGCAGCTTCGATGGTCGTGTTTGTCAGTGGGATCTAAAGACTGGTCTGGCAACCACAGTCGACGGACAGGCGCACACAAACCAGGTCACACAGTTCGCCAGTGTTTCTGGAAAGACTTACACAACTGGTTGGGACGATACATTGCGCACTGTTGACGAATCGGCCAAGACTTTCCTTGGCGACGCCGTCAAGCTTCCGGCACAGCCGAAGGGTATCGCAGCAGCCAATGGTCTGCTATATGTAGCCACAACAAGCGGCGTTGCTGTGTACTCGGGTGGTAAACTGGTCAAGGAGAACGCCTTGAGCTACACACCTGGGGCAATTGCCGCTTCAGGTTCCTTCTTGGCCATTGGTGCTGATAACAACTCGGTGAAGATCTACTCATCCGATTCAAGTGGCAATCTCAAAGAGGTGAAGAGTCTGACGAATCCCACCGGAACCATCTCGGCTCTTGCGTTCTCCAAGAACGGAGAGCATCTCGCCGCTGGAAACAGTGTCGGAAAGATTTACGTATATGCGACTGGATCATGGGACCTCGTGGCCGATCGCTGGTCAGCACACACTGCGCGCGTGACCTGCATTGCTTGGGATGAGAGCGGTGCATATGCCGCGAGTGGCAGTCTTGACACGAACGTCTTTGTGTGGTGCTTGGAGAAGAAGAACCAGGGCAAGCGGATCAAGGCGCCGAATGCACACAAGGATGGTGTGAACGGTATCTGCTGGGTTGATGGCGGCAAAGTGGCTAGTGCGGGTGGTGATGCTTCCATCAAAATTTGGGGAGTACAGAACCTGCCATGAGAATCTTTGGTCACATTAGGCAGAGAGCCAGGGTGCATCATTCAGGTAGCAAGCGAAATGGGTATATCATTCAGATGAGATGTATCGTGAACGTTAGGGATGAAAAGCGGACATCAGTGCGCAATACTTGAAGTGCATGACCATCTGTTCATTATGCACTGTCACCGTCAACGTCAGATCTGTCAGCCAACATCACTGGATCCAACCAGTCCAAGAACAACCAAACGTGCAAGGACCATTCAACTAGTCGTGGGCCATTTGAGCGTTTTGCTCCTTTGTGACCTCATCTGGTGCGAGTGACCATAAACTGGATGCGCTGCCTGCCACATTCACCGAGTTTGCTGGCCAGCGACTCTGACTCCTTTGCGCGAGGATCTCGACCTTTTCAATTGCTCCTTGGAGGGCATTTAGCCTGGAAATTGTCAGAGATGGTGAGGAACAAAAGGTACTGAAGTATAGTCGATGGAGGCGCCATACTCTGGTTTGCTTGCTGTAGCATATCCCTCTTTAGCTACGTGAGCGGCCATCTCGGCCTGATGGTTGTCTAGGAGCGCAGCATTGGGAACAACAATGAGAGGCACGCCGACTTTCCAGGCATCCAAAATGCTTCCAGTTCCTAAGAATCCTACTCAGGATGAACTGCATTTCCAGATCTCAGAGAAGTTGTTGCTTACCGGCATGCGAGATGATGAGACCTTGCTTCTGACCCGGTGCTTCTTTACAGAGCACCATCTCCTCTTTCATCAAGTTCTTTCGTCTCTCAAAGACATCTACTCTGAAGCCTTTTGGTAGATCAGCTGAGTGGAGCGAGACCTTCTGGCTTGCAGATTCAATATCTGGCCCGCACTGTAACCGGAGCGATGTGAAGCCTCGTTTCTGAAGAACGGACCAGAAGGCGGGCTCTAGGACCACATTCGTGAGAGCTGGAAATCCTACTGTGGCACCTACGGTGACAAGACAAGTCCTCTCGCGTGAATTTGATGTTCTTGTCATGGTGGGCGCCGCATTGCTTGCCTATGTTGGTCCAGGCGTAAAGTGATGTTGGTCCTGCAGGTAGCCACAGTCGTCGTGAGTTGGAGACAGTGGGGCATCAGTCACTCAATTCGCACCATTCCCCCTCTGGCTGCGGTCAAGCCACTCACCATGGCAGATTCTCGGGTGATTCGATCCACTGCGATCCCCTGGTGAGCGTCGCCCAAATTTTTGGCTCTGGCTTCATGTTCACCACGCGCCCATGAATCAGGAGCTCTAGAGCTCCCGCAACTTCTCAATCGACACAATGGCTGCGGCACCGCATATACTTCGGGCATGCCTGCTCTCGTGCAGGCAGTCAATACGACCAGTGGCGATCCCGCGCGCACAACCTATCGCCTGGCGGAGTCGATACCCTCAGCGATCTTTCACATCGACGTCAAGACTGCGCGAGAAGGAGGATTCCGAGGCGAACGAGGCAGAATATGTTGAGGATTTGAGCTTGAAGAAACTCGATGCAGAGCTTCTCAAGGATCTGGACCCGGATACAGTGACCCAGCTGGATGAGCTGGCCAAGATGAACAATGTCAACGATCTTACCGAGTACTTTGCTCAACAGCTTGACAACGACAACCAGACACGAAAGGATGATAGGGATATGGAAGATCAGCTTCGGAAGATCGACTTTGGTGATCGACCGGATAGGTCATCATTGTGGTACGATGAGGAGGACCCGTTCACCAACACAGACGAGGAGCCCTTCGACGAGGATGACATGACGGCTATGGCTCACGGCAAACTCGACCAGGTCAAGGAAATGAGGCACTATGCTCGTCTTGCTGTTTGGGAGATGCCTCTTCTTTCCAGTAAGTCCTGATAGTCCGGGCGGATACTGCATGCCGGGGTACTGACAAATATATTTCAGAACTTGCAAAGCCATTTGAGCCTCCGACAGAGAAACAGGTCCTTCGATGGAGATACACCGACTACATGGGCGACAACCATCCATCCGACCGAAAAGTCGTCGTGCAGTTCGCTCCCGACGACCTCAAGCTTACGCCTGTCGAGGCCGCGAAGCTGAAGAAGCTTGCGGGTTCACGCTACAACCCCGAGACCGAAATCATCAAGATCTCGAGCGACTCCTTTCAACATGCCGCACAAAACAAGGCTTACCTCTCGAACCTGGTTGATGACCTTATCAAGGCGGCCAAGGATCCCAAGGACACTTTCGATGATGTCCCACTGGATACAAGGCACCACAGCAAGAAGCCCAAGCCGAAGTTCCCCGCTGAGTGGCTCATGACTGAGGAGCGGAAACGAGCCCTTGAGGGTGCATGGGAAAGGGCGATGTTGGAAGACGGCAAGAAGGCAGAGGCTGGCCAGCTTGTGGACGGAGAGAAAAAAATTGAGAGGCACTTGCTGCAGAAGACTGCTGAGCAGCAAAGGCAGCTTCTGGAGCAAGAGAGGGCCGCTCAGCTGATAGAGGCGACGCCTCTTCAGCGTTCGTCCAAGGCAAAAGGCAACCGTGTGACCAGGTAGTGTATTATTGGCTACATGTACATTATAGACATGCGCAAATGCGCGGTGTAAGAGAGCATGGTTGTTAGGCGACCTGATATCTAGTTGGGATAATCATGTACAATCATATGAAATCAATCAGCACGTTCCTCAAAAGGGGGTTCTGGGAGCAGATCTCATGCCCTTTTTCATCGAGTCCCCAACATCCCCGCATTTTACAGATGTGTTCCGCTGGCATTAACCCCAGCTAACATCATCAGCGAATAGAATAGAAGTGCGTTTCCTGGTAAGGCTTGACTTGCTCGTGAGGGGTTGGGATGCGCATGCGTGAGCCTGGGTTCGTGCAGCCAGGGACCTCGGCTCGCAGCGACAGCCATACCTAGGCGTTAAGACAGGTTTAGCTTGCGAGTGAGGTGACAAAAACAAAGAATTGTAGGTGCCACCACAACCGTGCATGGAGCTTTTCTGTCAGCACTAGCATCGGCTAACATTTATCCCCGTACAGTTGGCGTGTGCCTTCGCATGAGCTTCTGTGGGGTACCACTTCGTCGGTGATTCATGGAAGAGAGCACAGATAGTCTAGGTACAAGTCGGACAGGGCGGGCGGAGGATTTGCTTCAGTCGTGGACTCTTCGCTGACTTTTTTGGTACAGCGGGACCGCAGTTTGAAACGCATGTGATTTCTTATCGCAACTTTGCCGAGTGCTCGCATATGAATTGCTCGTAAAACCCTCCGAACGAAACCAGTGGCGCTGTTCGGACTGATATTCTTAGTCGAATCGACGACACTTGTGCTTCCTGCTGACGGACCCTTACGTATCCGCAGCGCCCGCCTGTTTTCCTCAGACCGAAACACGGAGCACCTCTCAACCTACTTACTTCCTCAATTTCTTCCACAGACATTGCCTTGAGTTACGAACTGTACAACCCGCATCCTGCTTGCTTCGAGCATTGTCGAGTAGTTGGAGCTTGAATCTGCCATCTCATAGCTTCGGAACACCTGAACTAGCTTCATCAGCGAAACATCCACCATGGCAGCAGTACAGCACGCGCCTTTCGAGGCAACAGCAATCCCTGAAATCAATTCTCGTATCTCGACTCTTCGCAAGACTTTCCGCTCCAACCGCACCAAGCCTTTCGCCTACCGCATCAAGCAGCTTCGCAAGCTCTACTGGGCCATCCACGACAATGAGGAGCTTCTCAAGGATGCCATCTACCGCGACATGCGCAAGTGCAACTACGAAGCAACTCTGCACGAGATTGACTGGTCCAAGAGCGCCATCATTGATCTGATTGACAACGCAGAGAAGTGGCTCAAGGATGAACCTGTCGTTGCGATGCCTTTCCAGGCGTGGCCCATGGGTCATCACATTCGTCACACGCCCATGGGTCTCATTCTCGTCATCGGCGCTTTCAACTTTCCTTACATGCTCAACTTCACCGGTCTTGCCGGCGCCCTTGCCGCAGGTAACTGTGTCGTCGTCAAACCCTCCGAGAGCGCACCGCACTGTGCCATGGCCATCAAGAAGGTCATCGAGGCAGCCCTTGACCCTGAAGCCTTCGTCTGCGTTACGGGTGAAGTGGCTCAGACCCAGGCTCTCCTTGACAACAAGTTCGACAAGATCGCTTTCATCGGTGGAAACAAGGTCGGAACTATCATCGCGAAGAAGGCAGCTGAGACGCTGACTCCTGTTGTCCTTGAGCTGGGTGGTCAAAACCCTGCCTTCATCACCCGCAATGGGGATGTGAAGCTCGCAGCACGCCGACTGATGTTTCAGAAGACCATGAACGCCGGCCAGGTCTGCTTCTCGCACAACTACGTTCTCATCGAACGTTCAGTTCTTTCAGAGTTCATCTCTGCTATCAACCAACAGTTCCGGACCATGTTTCCCAAGGGACCCAAGGAGAGCCCGGATTATGCCCGCATCATCAACTCCAAGGAGTTTGCGCGCATGAAAAGCATGCTTGACAATACGAAGGGTAAAATTGTAATGGGAGGCAAGATGGATGAGTCCGAGCTTTTCATCGAGCCCACAGCTGTCCTGGTGGAAGATTACGAGGATAGCATGATGACCCAGGAGAGCTTTGGACCAATCTGGTCCATCATGGCATGGGATTCACTGGATGAGGCTATCGAGATTGCGAACAGAGTAGATCCTACGCCCCTGTCTCTCTTCACCTTCGGCACCAAAGCCGAGAACGAGAAGGGTATGTCGTCCCTTTGTTGGACAAACTTGCTACATGTACTGACACAGAGATTTAGTCCTCATGAACGTTAGGTCGGGCACGGCCAACATGAATGAAGGCTGCGCCCACGGTCAATTCCACCCCTCCCCCAACTGCGGCGTCGGCAGCTCCGGCACAGGCCAAATGCATGGCATCTACTCCCTCAGGACCTTCTCTCACCAACGGACTGTGGCCAAGGGTCTCCCCGGCTGGCTCGATAAGCTGCTCCGTGTGCGCTACATGCCTTACGACCCCTCGAAGCTGAAGCAACTGCAGAGCGTCACCCAGAAGAAGCCCAACTTCGACCGCAATGGTAATGTCATCAAGGGGTTTGCGTTTTGGACTAAGGTCATCTTGGGGTTGGGTGCGAAAAGCGCGGCAGGAGTCGTTCTGAGATGGAGTGTGTTGGTGGCGATGGCTTTTGCTCTGGGATTGGGGCCTACCAACCTGCCGTTCCTTTCGACCTGAAGATCAGGAACGTCCAGGATGCATTTGTTTTTCGCGATGAGGCACTGTACTTGCTGTTCGGAATTTTTGTGTGCTATCTTCACTTGTGTAAAAATGCCTTCAGTCTAGCCCTGAATACCTCCGCAATGCCAGACAAAACATTGCGATTTGATCAACGTAAAATGATGAGATTGCTTATGTGTTGTGGGAATCCATTTCGCCTCTGGATGAACGCTACTTACCAGCAAGCGCAGCAGCCAACCGCTTCCCTCTTTCACCACCCAAGAAGAGCTCATCCTCTACCCCCTCTCTGGCAAATTCTACAGCCTCAGCGTATCCCCTTGTCACCATATCCTCATCGACCTTCACCCCGTTCTCTACTAACGCCAAAACAACGCTCCTGATCCTCGCAATTTCGCGCATGGTCTGCACGTCGATCTCATCGTTCTGACTCGAGTAGACCTTGCTGCTCACAGTCTCCTCCATGCGGTTGATACCTGCGGCCTCGGCGCTCGTCTCGCCTTCCACATGCTTGCTGATCCAGATGTAGCCGTTGACACCCAGTAGCACATCGATCTTGGAAGCGCCATTGGCAGGCTCCATGGTCCAGACCTGGCGCTTACTCCTCACAACGCCGCCGCCGCCTCCCGTACCTGTCACGGCTGCAAATACTCCATTCCTCAACTTGCCGTACTTCAGACTTCTCGTATGCAGACTCGCGGCTCCATCCTGATGCAATTGCTGCACCTCCGCCACAACGAGATCACCTTCCGCGAAGAAACTCCTGATCTGCAGCTCGTCCGTCTCGGTTCGCTTGCGGAGAATGCCGCCGGGGAGGTTGATGGCGGAGATTTGGAGGATGGCAAGCTGCGAGGCGGAGACATCGACACGCCAGCGTTTGGCTTGAACTTCGACGATGCGACCCACGACCAAGTCACCGATTTCGGGGGTGTAGCGGGCGCGAAGGGGGCGAACGGAAAGGAGCTTATTGGTTTTGGTAAGGGTCCCGGCGAGAGAGGATGTGATTGAAGAGGAGCCGGGGGGGACGTAGGTGCCGTGGCCACTATAAAACAGTTAGAACATGATCAATGAGACGAGAGAGAATCTCGGAATGAACGTACCGCATCCATTGGGGGTTGGAGGTGATCACAGTACCAGGTGTCAGGATCTCGTCGTAGTAGTCATCGTCGTCGTTGCTCGCTCGCCGCCTCTTCGGGGCACGCATAGAGATATCGCCCTCCAGATCAGCGCCGCCTCCACTTGAGTCTGAATCTGAGTCAGAGGCAGCATCGTAGTGCCCATGCCGTGACCGTGGCGGCGCGGCAGGCTGTGGTCTGTGGATGGTGATGGGCATGGTGGGCAAGTGATGCGTCGAAGCTTCGCGCGGTCGAAAAACCGAGCGCAAGCAATCGGCAGGTAAAGTTGCGTGCTGGAAATTGCGTCCAGAAGCTGTTCAATGGTCTCGCTTGGTCCAGAGACTTCAGGTTGCCGGTTGCCGTGACAGGTCGCCTTGACGTCGGTTTGGTGGTGGGGTTGAAGTTCAGAAAAGTGCAACTTTTCTGCTGCACTGAAGGTGGGATGCTGAATGGCCTACCAATATTGACACGAGTATGGAGTGACGAACTAGCACTTCGCAATTATTACGAACGGCAAAGTTTTCTATATCTGACTTGAACCTCAAGGAATTAAGTCATTGTTGTTATACAAGTATTTTACAGACTTTTCTTCACAGGGTCTCCTGTAGCGCTGTGAATGCCCTTCGCCATTGCCTCACATGTGAGGCAGACCCTCAAGTCCGGCAACAAGACACGCGCATGCCATGACCAAGTCGAGTAGAGTCGCGGTATCTACGCTCTCTTGCCTCCTATAATTTGATGATGTGAACCGTGGCATTTTACTTAATCGCACGCCACAGCCCCAGATAGGCCAAGCCCAGCGAGATGCCGATCACCCCTGCCTTTCGACTTTTCATACCAAACAAAGTCTTCTTCTGCAGCAGCGTCTGTTGGTTTCGCTCCAATTGTGACATGCCTGAAAAGTAGCTGTACGCAGCAAGACCGAAAAAGGCACCGCTACCTGGGCATGGAAAGGTGTGTCAGTTGGCTTTGGTTGGCTGGGTCATTCGTTTGAGATGGGATGTGAACTCAGGGTCAACTCACCGACGACACGGCAGGACAAGCAATCGTCAGCCCCGTCCTTCCGCAAAAGCTTGTGCACATCATCAGGCTTTTCTAAGGAGCTTAATGATGGCATATTGAGGTCTGTGAGTGCGACTTGGTACAGTAATTTTTGGTAGCGCGAGTGTACTCTTGGTGTTAGATGATGTTGTATGGGACAAGTTGGGTTAAGGAGGGTAAGGCCATGGATGGAATCTTTACTCATCAGGAAGGCCAGTACGCACCAAACGTCAACCCTGTTGCTCAAAACGGCCTACCCGCCGGAACTTCGCCTTCATGGAATTCTTCTATATTTGAGATTTAGTCGATCTATACGACGAGGATGGGAGCCAATGCTTGAGGTAGCCTTACAGGCAATACGGAACGCATTGGGCAAGAACATTGTGTAGACCATTTACCCTGGTCCAACACAAAATTGAGCTCCTAGATTTATTTTATAACTCGAGATCATCTCGGGCTCAGAAAATGTTCGTATAATTAGACTTTCGATTATGTTGGCTGGCTGTACACCCTTGATTCCTCGACTTGAACTCGGACCCATGTGTCCAGAAGGGTGATTGTAACAGAAGACGGGAGTGCAGAAAAGCGATCACAACCATTTAGTGAACAGCTTAGTCGCGAAGAAAGAAGAACCCCTAAACAATACTTGAGCAAGCATATCATTCTTATTTACTTCGATCTTTTTGAGTTCGACAACTTGCAGGACTTCCCACCTGTCGTTGCTCTGAAGCCTGTACCGCACTTAGTCAGCGGAATTGACTTCGTCATAGGTTCAGTCGCGTGCTGCCCCTCGATAACGAATTACTTTCTTTGTTAAGCTTCATGTCCGCGCCGTGAAACGCGCGAGCTTCCACAATGAGTGGCGTCATTGAAGCTGTGCACATCTTTGATGACAACAGGTAGGTCATCTGGGGAGCTTCATGTTGATGTCTCCGCTGACAGCTCATAGGAATCCCATCCTGTCGCACGTCTACGCTGGCCGACCACTCTCAGCATCCCACCTCCTCCCCCTCTATCTCGAACATCCGTCTCCTCGCCCTAACCTCATCTACCTCGCGAATACCAATCCCCCGACTCTTGTTTACAGCCTGACGCATGGAAACCTGCTTTTTCTTGCTACCTCAACTTCCGACATCGAGCCTCTCCTTGTTCTGGAGTTTCTACACCGAGTCATCGACGTCTTCGAGGATTTCTTGGGCGCGCCTCTCCTGGCTGTCAAGATCGAAAACAACTATGACATTGTGGCACAGCTACTCACGGAGATGTGCGATGCGGGAATGATAAGTACAACAGAGCCCAATGCACTGAGGGAAGTGGTTGAGATTGAGGGGTGGGTTGGAAAGCTTCTTGGGAGCATCACTCTTCCAGGGTTCGTGTCCTGTTTTTGCAATCCTAACACTGCATCTACTGACAAACATGAAGCCAAAAGCAGCTGGGCACCAACTTCTCAAACTCAAGTGCGCCGTCATTAGCAGCCTCGAATACACCTGCCCTCCCATGGAGACGAGCCAATGTCCGTCACACTTCGAACGAATTGTATGCCGACGTCGTCGAGACGCTATCAGTCACATTAGCACCGTCAGGTCGCCCACTAGCAGCCTTCGCCAATGGTACGATTGCCTTCACATCAAAAGTGTCAGGCGTACCAGACATTACTCTATCGTTGACAAGTCCATCGGGAAAGCACAATATCGAGGGTATCATGGAGTTGCCAGTATTTCATCCTTGTGTCCGGCTCAACAGGTGGAGAGAGAGACCGGGCGAACTAAGCTTCATTCCCCCAGACGGAAGATTCATTCTCGCGGGTTACGAGGTGGACCTTCTTCCATTTACAAGCGGCAAAAGTGGGAGCCTCAGTGCCAACAACCTGAAATTACCCGTCAACCTGGAGATGAAGACTGGTCTGGGGACCACTGGCTCTGATTTCGAAGTGAGGTTACAGGTCAACAAGATCATGAGCGCGCAAACATCAGGGCCAGGTCAGGGTGGCCGTGGCGGCCCAGGCCGGCTCGGCAGTGGACCTCATCCAGGTTCTCCAGGAGCACCACAGATCGATGATGTTACAGTGACTATTCCTCTCCCCGCGGAGGTCCGCAATCTTTCGGAGCTCCGACCAAGCAAAGGCGACGCCAGCTTCAACCCTGGAGAGAAGATGCTCGAGTGGCACATCTCAGCAAAGGAATTTTCCGGACCCTCCTCGTACTTTGGTCTCCGTGGCACCGTGGTCGGTCCGTTTGTGGACGATGATGAGCAAGAGACGGAGGCCAATGGCTTTGGACTGGATGATTACTCCTATAACGAACCATATCAAAGCGCATCGGCAAGCAGAACAAGTGCAGCAACGAAGAATGGAGGGGATGACGCAAAAGACGCAGCAAGGGTAGCACAGAACAAGATTCTAATGCCAAGCTCGGCATCAGTGAGCTTCGCAGTAAAGGGATGGCTGGCAAGCGGTTTGAAGGTAGAGAGTATACTGATAGACACCAGGAAGAGTAAAGGACTTGGAGAAGGAGTAAAGCCATACAAGGGCGTGAAGTACCTTACGGTCAGCAAGGGTGGTGTCGAGATTCGTGCCTGACAACTTTCAGGTATGGAGCCAGCAATGTTAGACGAAGCAATGGCCACTGCATTATCAAGGAATACGTGCCCGAATCGGTAGAGAAAAGAAAGCATTAATTGACCATCGGATGTTCCCGCGGAATGCATCGGCATGTTGCAGCCATTGCCCCAGCCGCCGTTCCGGGGTGTTCTAACGCTAAACCCCACACTGCGTCACCCACTTGTCCGCGTCTCTCGGGGCACCTGTTCAACGGCGACGTAGGACGATCCGCTGGAAGCTACAGACGTCGCGTCTTCCCCCCTCGAAGCTTCAGATCAGAAACGCCATCTATTCATCACATCCGCCAACTGTCTAGCTCGGTCGCCAGCCTATTCCGACGATGGGCCCCGTGGCCTAGGGTGCCAGACGACCGACAGAGCGAGCGCAACCCCGACTTGACTGCCTGCGTCGGTGGCGCAAGGGACAGAAGATGACACAGCTTGGGAACTCGGCTTTGCGATGGTGTTCCGCTAGAGGCACTCGACAGGTGGAGGTTGGAATGGCGAGCAGAAAGTTCACATGGAGCTTGCATTTGCAGAATAGCAGGAGATGCATGTCACAATCGACGCGGCCGAAGACGGCCATCTTCTTCCCAGGTAAGCCATCCTCATCAAGTGCGACTTCTCGACGAGCTCATGTTCTTACCTGCTGCTTCAGGTCAGGGTGTACAACGTGTTGGCATGCTGACACCATGGATCGAGGCCTTTCCATCAACGGCCAACCCCGTCATTGAAGAGATCGACCACCTCGTAGGCTACAAGCTTTCCGACGTTATCCAGACCGGTCCCTCGAAGATTCTTACCCGGACCACCAACGCACAGCCCGCCATCATGGCTACATCTATCCTAATATTGCGAATTCTCGAGAAGGAGTTCGGTTTCCACGTTCAGGATCACTTCGATGTAACATTAGGACATTCACTGGGAGAATTCGCGGCGCTGGTCGCAGGAGGATACATGTCGTTCGAGGATAGCCTTTACCTGGTGCAGAAACGTGCCGCAGCCATGTCGGATGCTACGCAGCGTGCGATCAGCACACATGGTGGGGAGTATGGTATGGTTGCAGTGATCACGGAGCCGGCCTATCTGCAGGCCCTCATCGACGCGATCCGCGACTTTGTTGGACATTCGAGTGCTGGGAGTAAATCAGAGAGCAGAGAGGACGTCCCACCCATCGATCAAGTCCTCATCGCCAACATCAACAGCAAGAACCAGATCGTCCTAAGCGGTAGTATTGACCGGATCAAAACCCTCATCGCGCATGTTCGACAGTTTCTGGGTCATGATCCGCGGGCAGTGAGGCTGCATTCAGACAGTCCGTTTCACAGTCCGATCGTCAAGCCAGCTGTGGGAGTAATGCAGAATCTTCTCGCTGGTGGGAGCATAGTGCCAGGCAGAAAGGGAGAGGATATTGTCACGTTCCCGGGAAGAATACCGTGCATCAGCAATGTGACGGCACAGCCATTCCATACAAAAGAGGAACTGAAAGATCTCCTGGCGAGAAGCTGTGTAGAGACGGTGAGGTGGTGGGATAGCATCAAGTATCTTGATCAAGAGGTGAAGGTCAGGAGATGGGTTGGCATTGGGCCGGGCCAGGTAGGTCGCAATTTGGTCGGCAAGGAGGTGGGAATGCGTGGGAAAGACTTGGTCAAGGGTGGAGGTGTCTGGGCGATTACAGATCCATCAGAGATCGAGGAGGCTTTGAGGGGATTGGAAGAGACCAAGGACATCATGGATGAAGAGGAGGATGAGACATAATGGCGCTCAAGCCCAGGGCATTTTCGACGATTGGTATCGGCTTGACTGTAATATCCAGCGAAGCAATTCCGCACCCTAGGAAAGGTGAATTTCACGGGTTCATTCCAGTGGACCATGTGTCGTCTTGTTCTTTCTGGAAGAGTGATCTTGTCGTAAGCAGACCCATAGCCTCCAACCCATCGAGTATCTAAATCCCAATATGGACTCCATCGGCCATTTCCCAGCATCTAAGCCAATGAGGACTACTCGGGTACGACACGACCACTGGCAAGTTCCCCGGTGTCTTCTGGAGACGGGCAATCCCATTCTCCGACATGATGAATATTGGGATCATGACTAAAGGAGCTCATGAAGCATCGTGTCACTATTTCATTAGTTGGCGACTTGAATTTTAGGGGATGGGAAACTCGAGGCCGGCCATTGGACCTGGATCTTGGTGGTGCGCAAAACAATATATAACCAGAATGCTTCAAAGGGGCGTCGGGGATATTACCTTCAAGCTGTCGAAGGTTCAAAAGCCCGATCTATAATCGGATATGGATCTTTTGGCTCGTTTCGAACAATGTTTGGCCAAAGTGATGATTTGCTAGTCCAAATAGCTAAGGTAGTTCTGCTTGTAGCTTGTCGCTTTCGACACACCGTCTCGGCGTTGCGTATGATCTCTCTGCAGCTAAGCCCATGCACGGTCCTGGAAAGTTCGAACAATGAAGTTGACGGGCCTACTTGAGATCTCCTCTCCCGGTGAAGAGAACAGCACTGGTGATGAAGAAATGCCACGAAATTGACTTATATATAGCGAACATGATTGAAGCCGGGTGTGCTCTCGCGGAGGCTGAAGTGACTATACCACATGGATCACTAGCAGCCAATCGAGAACTAGAACGTTACGGCTTTTCCCACCAAGTGGTAGCTACTGACCGTAACAATGAGGAATAACAACAGAAGATATCGTGGGATGTTTGCTTCACAGCGTCATGAAAGCACTGACGGCCATGTTGGGGAAGTACCAACCATTCCAAAGGCCGGCCTCAAGTACTTCCAATATGCCCTCCCATTCAAAATGTAATAAGAATGTGGTTTATGGCTTGTTGGCCTCCAAAGACATGCGTAGTGACTCGAACAGATCAAGGTGAGTGAGTGTGCATATTGATTCAGTCCGGTCGTGTCACAAGCGCTATATTGATGAGAGGACTACGATAGAGCCACGCCTGAACTGCTTCGCCTCAAATTCCAGAACCCGCAGAGCAGAGGATCTGGCCAACTGTAATGGGTGATACAAAATTCCCTAACCAGAGCATTTCGGAAATTGAAGATAGTCCCACCATCGAAAGACGTGGCCAGCCAAACCGACTCGTTGTCTAGCGATCAGTTGATCCCGGGCTCTCAATTACATGAATCAGTCTACAATTCGGTACTATCATGTGTCTCTAAAAGAAAGGCGAGTCTACATTTTGTTTCGTGGCAGCTATGATGCGACTTACACGAAGCACGACTGAACCCCCACATTAAACAGTTTTGGGGTGCCTTTGACAGTCGTGGGGCGCACGGAGCTCCTGGGTTCAACCTCCCAACTCCATCATCACCATCGTCGCCACCGTCGCCTTCCACCATGACAGCTGCTATCCCTTCGATCGCCTGTCTAGGCGTGATCGGGCGCAATGTGAGTCTGCGGAAGTGGTTCTCCTCCCTGGTGCACATCACTGACAGTTGGCCTCGACAGAACAACCCCCTCCACGTCTCCATATTCCCCTCCCACGACCCAGCAACAAATACATTCGCACCGATCCGCACACCGCTTCAATTCTCTCTCCTGCTCTCTTCATCTATCGACGTGTTCGATCTCCGTGCCCGTCAGAATGCAGCATCTAATGTTGGCCTTTCAGGCGACCTGGGCCTTCTCCACGCAGTCGACGACCGGCTCGCTGCCTACGGCTTCGAAACCAACACCGGCGTACGATTGGTCTGCGTAGTCGATTCCCGAGGAAGGGTAGTGGACGCTGCGAATACAGGGCGATTGGGACCCGCAGGTGGCTTGAGGGACTCGGAACTCAAGGTCGTTTTCCGTGCGATGCAGAATGCCTGGGTAAGGCTAAGCCAGAACCCCTTCTTCGAGCCGGACGAGCATACACCGCTGGATGGGAGGGGGGGTGTCAAGATCCGCAGTCGTAAATTCGAGGAAGACATGCGGAGGATCGGAGAAGGCTGGACACCTGGCGTTACGAGTCTCTGAGCGCCTCTGCACCTTTTCCATTCATGATACCCAACCGAGTCTACGTCTAATAACGACATCACAATATGTACAATTGACACCCATTCGGCACAATCCGAATTATTCGGTCTTCTTCAACCATTCTATCCTCCACTTTGATAGCCCTGCTGGCTCCTCCACGATGATGCTCTCACCGACACCCTCACCGCCCCCTGGCTTTGTGCCATACGCTGGCTGCCACTCATGACGCTTCGAAACTTGACCACCTTCCCAATGTCTTGCGTCGACAGGCAATGGACGCCACCAGTCACCTGTTCGCGCGTGCCACTGAGCGCTGCAGAGCTCCCATAACCTCGACACGCCGCGTTTATAGGCAAAGCGCTCATCCTCGCCAGTGAAAGCACTGGTGTTGCCGAAATCGATAGCCGGCTGTTTCTGCTGCTTCTGCAACAGGCCAAAGTCCGAGTCCTGGTCCGGATCGTACGTCGACGTGGGATTGGCAGTGTCGTAAAAGCTGACGTTGGGTCGGAACGGCGACATTTGATCTTGGTACACCTCTGCGATGGTCTCGGAGTAGGTCGCGTCATCATCTTCGCTGTCTGCAGCCTGGGATGAGGAGGGGTCTTTCGATTTCTTCGGGAAGAAGAGGTGGTCTGGTGGGCTTTGGGCCCGGATGAGGAGTTTGCAGCGCGCTTCATACAGTGCGTCCAACAAGGTGATGAAACGGCGGGCTTCATTCTTCATGGAGAGCGTGAGTACAGGAATGTTGTCGATGATGAAGGTGTGATAGGAAGACGCCATAGTGATATAGTCTGCTGGCCCGGATGATTCCACCAGCTTTTCAAAATCCCAATACACGCACCCATCGTAAGAACAGGGAGTATGTACTCTGCGCCCGTAGACAACGAGGTCGCTGGGCTGCCATGGGACAGGACCATGCCCTGTCCAAGAAGCGGCGGTTTGGACTTGTTGTGACCACTCCGCGCTCGCATCAGCAGGTAGATAATAGTGTCGGGGACGCTTTGTGGCTTCTTCCCTGGGCTCTTCTTCCGCTTCCGCAAGATTGCCCCCGATCGCCACCGTAGTGGAAGATCCTGCTAGTTCTTCCTCGGCCTCAACCTCCTCCCGTCTGCGCCAGTCCGTTGCTCCCTCCATCTGCCAAAAGTCACATCTTGCTTTCAAGACTTCCAGGAAGTTGGCAAAGTCGCTGCTCTGACCATACAGTTCCCCTTTCATACTGCGCCCTGCGCCAAATATCCTCCGAATCAAGCCTTGACTTGGTGCAGGGGCGTAGTCAAGCCCTGTTGCCTTCTGCAGCTCCTCCGGCATACGGTTAGAGCTCGCTACAAGGACGCCGCCCAGCTGGAAGAATGCGATGAAGAGGTGGCTGAGGATCTTGCTGGCGGCACGATCAGGAAGTTGAAACTCGTCAAGGAAGAGTATAGGAGACTCGTCAACCAGCCTTTTGGCAAGCCACAGTAGTGAGTATTCCGTTTCGTTGTTTGCGGATAATTCCGGATCATAAGGCCGGCTTTTACGGTGGCTTTCGAGCTGGGAGAATGCATAAAGCATGAAGGTGTTGAAGTGCCAGCGTCTCTTCCTCTCCGTTGGCAAGCCATCGGCAAGCAGGTCAAGGAGCATTGATTTGCCTGTCCCGACCTCGCCCGACAAAAAGAGACCCTTGGGCGAGTCTATTTCGATAGCCGTCTCATAACTTGTCAATACTCTCGTCATGGCGAGGCTGTCCCTCCCTTCTGGAGAGGACAGCAGGTGCTTGAACAGGGGATTCCGCCATATCGAATGGGTTTTCAACGCCAATATTCGTCCATCATCTTCTTCTTCGACTGGTTTCCTCTCTGTAAGGCGCGCAACTTGATTCAGTCGCTCGCGGTATTCCGTTTGCGGTGTGTAGTCCTTGATGCGGAGGTAGATCTTGTGCAGATGGTGTGCAAGCCTGTGTTGCGCGGGATCAGGGGCGTAGATGCCAGTGGCCACTAGAGACTTGTACTTGACCAATGGGTCAGTGATGGTGACCGCTGTTGAGAAGCGTCTCATTTCTCCAAGTGAAGAAGACATTGAATGCTCAGGATGTTTGACCTCGGTTGAGTTGTGGATCGGTTCAACGCATCATAGCTTCGGGTGAGAAGCTACCTGATCAGAGGCTTTGAAGACACTCATAAAGCGAGCGTTTATCTGGCTCAGCTCTCAGGACAAATCCTCGTACTCCTCTGAAGATCAACAACTGATCATGAGGCCTCTCCTTGTTACGTGGCAAAAGGTTTTAGCTCTGAAAACAATTCAATGCTACCACCCAATGTCAACGATACAGGGTACACCTACACAGTGGTGAGAGTACCTGGGGCACTGTGGCTGACTCCCTTGTTGTATCTCAAGCGTGGCTGTTAGCATTGTGTGGCTGATCCACCTTCACGCCTCACGGACCTGCAGCTACACTCAGCTTGTTGTTTTTCCTGCCTATTGACCACATCCAATCGCTTTGCGCCTCGCACCCAACCTTTCTTTGGCTTTCACCCTGCACAGCTATTCATCCCCGTGTGCCTACGCCATTGCATCGCATGCCGCAGCTGCGCATTCTGGCCACCTGCTGACGCGCCATCGCTGCAGCTACCGCCCGAATGCTGCCCAAGAAAATGTTACAGTGCTGTCGACCTTGAATCCCTTCACACCCGACCTTACCTGCGACAACCAAACCATCCCGTGCCACCACGGCTGGCGACGCTGTGCGAAGTGCCACCTCACTTTCATCGAATATCTATCGAACCATCATCCGGTCATCGAAAGGCGAACAATCCGAATTGATAATGGCCTCCTCTAACGCGGTCGAAGGCGGCGGCCCAGCAACGGCCACCCGTTCACGACGACGTCAGCGACCCAAAAGCTCAGATTCCCCGAACCAGCAACCCAAGGCCAAGCGCCAGCGGCTGCCTCTCACGGAGCAGACTTTTGTCAACCCTGATGTGCCCCCAGAGATGACAGAGGCCAAGAATGATAAAGTCGTGAAGCTGGATCCCCGGCCCAACGGTATCGAGAACTCCAGCCGTCAACAGCACAATCAAATCCAGTTCGCCGTGCGGCGGGAATCTTCTGGGCGTCCCAAAAAGCCGAAACACGGGGATCGCGCGACCAATAAGGGCGACGGCAGCCTTCTTCTCGTACGTTGGCCTCATCTTTGTATCATAGGATACCGAACGAACACCATTGCTGACCCTCCCAAAGACCAGCACAAATGCGTACAACGTGAGCAGATTGCCTGCGCTTCCGGATAAGATTCGATCAGATTGGACGGGTAAGTTTGGAAATTGAAGATACTATTTGGTCTTTACTAACAGACACAGCGCACCAACATGCGGATATCTCGTCATTCGGCTACGCTTTGAGCCTCACACAAACACATGCACTCGTCTGGCCATATGCCTCAACTTCACCTTCTCCTGAGACCTTCACATTTACTTTGCCCTCGACTTCGAAGCCGAACGACCCTCTGCCTGTCGGCAGCTTAGTATCACCACCTGCAGCATCTAGCGAACCGGGACTCGTGGTTGTCATGGCTGGAAGCGGGAAAATCGTATACTGGGAAACAATCTCGAGCGCTGCGACTTTCGCATTCATCAACAAGGACCGATCCGGCGTCGAGGGCGTGGTCTCAGGGATGTCAACTGGTGAAAAAGTTGTTGCAATTACGACTGCTGAATCTGCAGGCTTCGTTCTCACCTTCAACACTGGTCGACTGGCCTTCATGACTGTACGCGACAGCCATGGCCGGCCAGCCATCTCGGTTCAATTCTTGCAGGCCGGCCTTGCAACATCATCGAGCGGCATCTTTGGCAGCATTCGTCAAGCACTGTCTCACCTTTCCATTCGGGGAGACGTAGCTGCTGTTCGAGCTGATCGGTCCTCACGGGTGGGTGAGCGTAATATCGTGGCGCTGTCTAAGAAGGCGCGGCTGCAGGCGTGGCGCCTCCATCGGTCTGGTCTCTATGAGTCCCTTGGGGACTCTGATGCCAGGGAGGACATTATCGCAGCGATCCATGAGTACGACCAAGCCAGCAGAGACTTCCCTGCCGAGTCTTTTGAAGCTTTAGATCTCACATATGTTCCGCAAGGCTTGGAACCCAAGTATCTCGAACTTACCCGCCTCAGCTCAGCAATCAGTCAAGATGACCCCCAAATACAACACTTGGTTCTCCTAGGAAGCTTCACCAAGAGGACAACAGCCCGCTATGTCTTGGTAGAACTTGTTCTCGAGCCTGGCAGATGCCATGTTGGCATGATACGACCTCTGACGTCCTACGCAACGCCTAGCCCCGTACCCTCGGATCCCCAGGTTGGCCGGCCGCGCATATATCTCCCGCGGCCGGCTCTCGTGGCCTATGCAGTGTTTGACCGCGCTGCAGTCATTGCATCTGTCGCTGTTCCACCCGAGTCGCCCGAATCCCAGCTTCAATTCGATAGTCACATCCTTCCGCCGGCATTTGAAGATGTCGTTGACTTCAGAGAAGATGGACATGATATCTTGGGCTCTGGCATTGAAGAGATTCCTGCCTTATCGCATAGCAATGAAGAAAACCGACTACAACGCCAGAGAAGCAAGAATCCTGCCGCCATCATGCTGGTTCGTGGCGCCGGTACTGTCCGCATTATCACTACCGATGTCGACAAGCTTGCCAGTGATCAGCCACCCAAGGTCTCAGCGAAGAGCAAGATGGAGCAAGCTGTGTTCTTTGGTATGAAGGCAGATAACCCCCTGATCTTCGACGCACGAACCGAGACCAAATTCTCAAGGGAAGAGACGGCAGCTGCAGCATTGGAAGTCAGCCATGAGATTCTCAGCTCGACAACTTCTCACCTAGCTGCACTCCCACCTTCCATGGAAGACAATTTGAGGGCGCGATCGAAAGCCATGGAGCGCCTGATGAACCATCTCCAAGCCATTAACGCGAACCTGGATCGCAAGACCAGATGGAGTCTTCTTCATAATGCGGAGAAGATGTATGTCGCGGTTTTGATGTGGCGCCTGCACGAAGATTTTACAGCCGCAAGACCAAGCAACGATAAGACCGACATCCTCAAATACATTGTCGACTCGATCAACGAGGAACAGAAAAGTACTCTTAGCACTCAGATCGGCGAAAACGACCCGATTCGCCACTGGTTCATCAATGATGTGCATAGCATACAGTATCTTGTAGCATGGGCATACGAACTCATCAAGACCTTTTGGAAGGAGAAGTCCCTGAAAGAGAAGTTCTTGGATGAAGCCAAGCTCACTGTGATGATGCACGAAGCCGTCCAGATTAATGTCCGAGCTCATCTCGGTGCCGTCGCATTCCGGAAGAACAATCTTGCATTCTACGGACTCGAAGGCGAGCGCTTGCAGAACGGTATCCTGATTGACGGGTACGAAGACCTCGAAGAGCCATGGACTGGTTGCCATTTCGTTGCCAACAACCTTAAGCGTCTTGTCGATCTTTCGACCGGATGGTGTGAGACACATCCTCACATAGGAAAGCAGAAGACACCAACAGAACCAGACCCCAAAGTCATGGCGAATATCTTTGATGAGCTTCCCGCTCTCATCGAAGTGATGCTCAGTGCGGCGCAAGAGTATGCTAGATGGGGTCAGGCTCAGTCCGATCCACAAACGAAAGAGCGAGCCGCAAGCTTCTCTAAACTCTACTCCGAGGCGCGCTACACCTTGACGACCGGGCTTGCGGAGATGGAGAAGTGGGACGAGGCCGCGAGGATAGCAGAGAAGCACGACAGCCTCGATGCATTGGCAGTGATTCTCCTTGGTCATATATGGTATCTGGAGGCCGCTCGTGAGGAGCCGAATATCTCACCTGTGCAGGCTCAGACACTCAAGACCACACGATCTGCTAAAATGACAAAGCTTGAAGAATGCTTTGCTGAATACGGAGAACCTTTCGCCTTCGCCGCTTATGCCCACTTACTGGAGAGTCACGGAGTGGATGCCGTGCTCGGGTTCGAATTGGACAGGGAGGGTTTCAAGACCAAGTTCTTGCGGAGTCGACCTGAGCTCGCCCGGATATCCTGGATTCACGATGTGCAGCAAGAAAAGGATGTGGAACACGCCGCCCAAACTTTGTTGGACCTCGCTCTCACCAAGGAGCAGCAAGTTTGGAACAAGAAGGTTGAGCTGAGTCTCGGCAAGTTGGCCCTCCTGGCCGAGCAAAGTGACAAATCCAGCAATGACTTCCGCGTGAACGCCGATGAGGCTCGCAAGGAACAGAAGCTCAAGCAAGTTGACCAAGAGCTTGTCGCCATCAAAATACAGCAATCCCTCTACAATGCCGTATCGCGGTGCACCTATGCGGCTGTTGACGATAAAGCTGCCTTCGAGTTCGTCATGGACACACATGGCAAAGAAATACCAGGACGCCAGAAGGCGTTGAACCAAATCTTCGCAGATGGCGTGAAACGTCTTCTAAATCACGAGGCTCTTGATGCCATGACCTTGATCGACTTGCTCACATTACTGCGACTTGATGAGTCCACTAGTGAACTCATCTTTAATCCATTCTGGCTTGCACTCAAGGTGGCAGATAGTGTTTGTCATACGGACGAGGTGAAGGAGGCTAAGAGGCTGATTTGGCGGAGAGCCTTCTTGCGTGATGACTGGGCAAAGGTCAATAATACCCAGAACAAGAGCGACAAGGATATCGTCGAAGCGCTGGCGGACACGGAGATATTCGATCTCCTCGTGGCATGCATTGAGAGACGTAAGTGATTTGGGTCCAATTCATCCGAAGCAATCGTATTAATACTGACAACACTCCAGAGGACAAGAACGCACCTTTCACGCCTATGCAGCCGCAAGACGCTCTTGGCGCCTTCACAGAAGCACCTGATCGTCGCTTCCGTGACTTCTCCGACGAATCTTTCAAGAACAAATACCTCGAGAACATGAAATGGGAGGACAAGCAACTTCAAGCCCACCTGGACAAGCGTCGCCTTGCCAACTGGGTGCAAGCCACCTTCGAGGAAGCGAAGACACAAGTCAGGCTGGATGCAGATGAGGCAACGTGGGAAGGAGCACAGGCGGCGGAGGGGGATGAGCATATGATGAATGGAGTGTGAGGAAGCTTTCATTGGATGTCCTCTTGTCATTTTTTACCGAGTAGTCCACTCATCCAGGCAAGGACACCGGCGGCAGGCTTTTGTTTTTCTTTTTTCTCAACCTTTTCTTTTCTGATCTTATCTTACAAGGATCACATACCTATTGTAGCCCAAACGCGCCCCCGAGCTTTACGGGGGCAGAAACACGGATGGAGGGAAAATTTTAGGTCGGCGGCAAGGGGGGTTTCCGGCTCACACATCAGGGCACTGTTCATATATTCTGGCCCAGGGGATCTGAATATTCAAATCGATTTTGCTTTGTTTTGCATACAGGCTTCGTTTTTCTTTTGTACCGCATCGTTGCCAATGCCATATCAAGCAAGTCAACTTCCAAGAGGACATTACGGAGTACAAGGGAACCTCAATGTTGCACATTTCACGCCGTTGATTTGTCTTAGCGTATGTATCGTATCTTCTCCCTGTTGAGTGTGCTTAACCACGCTCCGCCATACCCTCCTTTTCTACTGCCACCTGTTACAATCTGGTTGCTTTGAATGGCCATCCCTTCTTTCAGGACTTAGACGCAGCTCGCGACTAACGCTGCGCCACAGCTGTGAGAGGTAGGCCGCAACTCGTCCGAGCGGAGAACCACACTCTTGGAAACCCGCCCATAGAAAGACGCATACCAAGGCCACCGAAACCTGAACTCCATGCCAAGGGGTTCCCTATTCGTTCGCAGTCCTCCACATGCTTCTCCACCTCTCCCCTTCTTTCGTGATGACATGACCGTAACGTTTTAACCTTGCATCTTTCTTCTCTTGCCAACCTGGGCAGAGAAACCGGTCTTGATAGCAGTAACACTGCGCCGCGAACCGCAGTTGTTGCAGGTGATGAAGTATAGACGGTTCTCACCCTTGTTGAGCTCGGTATCGGGAGACTTGCAGGTCTTGCAGGTAACGTACTCGACTACAATCATTTGGTCAGTTTTTCTCTTTTGCAATTCTGCAGAAACGTCGAGGTCCGTCTAGTCATCTAGACGACCGATGCTCGACGTAGTTGGCCACTTACTGATATATTTCCTGACAACATTCTCAATCTGCTTCTGCTGGAACCGACCCTTGATGACAAGTCTCCGACTGCCGTCAACGGAACCGTTGGTACCCAACTCAGCAAACAGATAGGCAGTCACGTGCTCCTCTGTCCGCTTCATGCGCTTGCAGATATCAGCAATGTTGGCGAAGACTGTCTTCCTGTTGCCTTCACGCATGCACTGCGGCGGGGGGATCTTGTAGCTCTTGGTTCCACTGAGGGCGTGGTCGGGGTTCTTCTGGGAGAGCTGGTTGAAGAAGCGCTGGAGGAGCAGGCTGTAGCCGATAGTCTTGGTCTCGTCGTGGGCCCAAATACCGGTGCCCTCATCCATGTCTCCGGCGTCCTGCTCGCCGGCGGTGCCTTGCTCGCCTTCCTCGAGATCAAGGTTCTTAAGCTTGGAAGAGACCTCCTCGTCCCCGTCCTCGGCCTTCTTAGACTTCTTCTTCTTCTTCTTCATGCTAAGGTCGAGCCCACCGTCCTCGCCGGCGGCCTCTTCGTCGCCGTCCTCGATCTTCTTCGGCTTCTTCTTCTTCTTCTTCATCATGGTTAGGTCGAGACCGCCATCATCGGCAGGGGGGGCATCGTCATCAGCGGCTGGTAGGGAGTTGGAATCAGTATCAGCGGCAATAAAAGCCCCGAGGGCTGCAGAGAGCGGCGGCGTACGAGGCGTGTGAGACTGCGCCGTGTCTTTCGGGGGTTCGTCGGCAACGGAGGCCATGGTGACGGAGCCGTCTGCGTCGACGACTATCTGCTCGTCGGTGAAGGCGACGGACTTGCGGGATTTGCGCGCGGGGAGGTCCTGCAAAAGAGGAAAGAAAATCACGCGTTAGTAATTCGTCGGCGGGATCGGATCGTCTGTCGTCGAGCGAGGGTCGTGAGGTGTTGAGGTTCGTGATGATGGGGAAGAGAGAGGGAAGGTGAAAGACGGGGGAGGGGCGCAAAGAAAATGCATCAATGATGTGAGTCAAACGCTGCTGCAGTGCGCACACCTTGCAGGGGGTTTGCCCACTGGAGGGGGCTTTGCTGGGCTCTGCCAGTGGAGGGGCTGCTTCGGTCATGTAGGTGGGGTAGTGCTATGAGCGAACGATGGAGGGCCAGATACCGGAATATCTTGGTTTAGGGATGGGTGAGTTAAGGGTGAGCTAATGCAGTACAGGGCAAGCCACTTGGCCAGCTCGAATCGCAGTTCCAGAATCTCCTGGATGCAACCATGCGGAGTTGAAGGATGGTGTGGTGAATACGAGGGATGTCGATGAGGCAAGGTGAGATATCTCAGTGAGAGTGACCCCGTAAGAGTGCACATACTTGGCCTTCCATGATTGCGGTTTCTTCTCGCTTCTCTCCTGATATACTGCCCAAGACGCGAAGCACTTTTGTTTTCGAGAATCGACGTATCTGCCTTGGTGGATGTGGCGCAGATAGACAAAGAGGGATAGTTGTGTTGCGAAATTCAAGAACCGGCGCCGGAGTGGTGGTGTATGGTTGCAGTATGTGGGTGGTCCCGTAGTTGAGTGAACGTGATGGTGATACACCGGGCGTATGTCGCGTAGCAGAATGATTGGGGATCGAGTTTTGACTACTGTCGTGGTCGTTGAGATTTCTTGACTGCTTCAGGTGCTGGCTTTGCTTGAGGACCTGACAAGATGATCCTGGTGGCTTACCGTGATTCCGTGATGGACCCAAATGCCCCGTCCGGTGCATCATCACGTGACATCGAACTTTCCAGGGTAAACCGTTTCGGCCGGCGACGCCAACAATGCCAGGCCTGGGGTAAGCTCGGATACGCGAATCATCGTCGCCGGCCTTGCTCCAACTATCCAAGCCACCCGAGGGCGCAGGACAAGCTCCCATCATCAACGTGCTACCACCCGTCCATCACCACCTAAGATATCGATGGCTTCATGAACAACCCGAAAGCCGATATCGTCATTCGAGTACGCCAGTCTGTCGACTGCGTCAAATTACAGCCATGTCCGCGTTCCCCATCGGCGGCGGCCTCGACCCCGAGAAAGATGACGATCTCGACTCTCTCCCTTCCGTTTCCACCAGCGATCTCTACTCCGAAACTGATTCCGATGCTCAAGAAGAATGGGAGCGCAGTCTAGAGCAGCTGCAACTCCTGTTGACCATGCTTGTTGTTCCCTGGATGGGCAAGTACTTTGGCAGGAAGTTTGCCTATTGGAGTAAGCTGGCTACCACATTACATTGGCAAATTTATAATTGCAGTCTGAGAATCTTGCTGACGGACGCTTGTCATAGGCTGGGCAAGGTACATGGAGTGGGCTCACAACGTTGAGGTACACTTCACGAGCAAGAAAACATTCAAGGCGGTCGGCGCTGTTGAGGCTGCGACGTTATAGACGTTCAGGTGTAGGGCAAAGCAAAACTCAAAAGGTTGTCTTTACCAGATCATGAAAAAAACTCAGTCGTCACCGGAGGAGACCGCTCCAAGCTGGTTGCGCCGCTGGAGCGAGCACGACTGTGCACTACTTGTAACATGGAAGGGGAGCGTGACCCTCACCACTCGGGAACATATAGAAGGACGTGTGTTATGCCTTCTGATTAGGTCATTGAAATCTTGCTGGGAGAAGCAGGACGGAGAACAGTGCCGAAAGATATAAAATGTCATCACCCCGTCCGTACATACAACCGGCGCAAGAAGCAACTATTCAAAACGAAACATGAATTCATTCAATATTAGTATGTCGCATAATCCAAATTTACCATACACGCGCCTCCCTGACCACATTCCTGGTATCTTATGTATACATGTCGTCATGGTGAAGCTTATCCCAACACTCCCGTCTCGTCATCGTGTCTTCTGGACAAGCCCAATCATGTTCACATCTTGTGGAAAGGAGATGCTGCGCCTGCCCAGTGTCACAGCTAGCCTTCGTGACGTTGCTGCTCCGATTTCTGACCTTTGCGCCTTTCATTTAACTCGGTTCTCACAATCCTCCTCGAGGTGGTCCATCTAGAGGACTCGATCAAACCTGGGACATGGCAGGTCGAGAAGAGCGGACTGAGCCTCCGCTGTAGCCGCCGCGCCATGCCTTGACGGTGAAGAAGAGGCAACCGACGAAGCAAGCCCAGAGGAACCACATGAAGGCGGTGCTGGCCTGAATCTCGCGGCAGCGCTTCTCGTCGTTGTCGGAGCCGAAGGCGATCCAACTCCTGCTGTGGTCATCGCGGTTGATGCTGCCACAGTTTGGCACGCCAAGCTTCGCGGCGAGAACGATCGCAGCGATGAAGGTGAAGAACGTTGCAAGGCCATCAAGAGGGAGCATGATGAGGGGGCGAGCGAGGGAGGACATGAAGGAGGCAGCAAGGCCGTAGAGAAGGGCCAGCCAAGAGAGCACAGCGACGAACATGGTGAAGTTCACGGCGGACTCGGCGGATGAACGGGCATTGTTGTTGTTTGCAATGACGTTTCCGATCAATGCTGTGATGAGGAGAGTCCAGAGGAGACCGAGCCCACGGAGGGCCAAGTTGATGATGCCGCCCATTGTGCAAGAGGTTGTGGTGGTATGCTGTTACGTGGTATCTGGTGATTGTGCAGCGAAAGATGCTGATGGCAATGCCGAGACCGCAAGGGTGATGAAGCTGATGAAGCTGGTACGGGAAACCCGGGATGTAACAGTTGTCTTTGGAGAGAAAAAGGGAAGAAGGGGAAGAGGAGATGGACGATTTGGGCAGGATGACGATCAGTATTTACCTACTTCGGTGTACTCCGGAGTAAGGACGATCAGGTCAGGTAGACTAAGGTAGGGTGAGAGGCAGGCCATTACAACCAGGCTGCATCATCTGACGGCACGGACAGTGCTACCGTGGACCAAAGCTAAGAAGGCGTGGGTGCATGCATGCTGGGCTATAATTTCCATGACTTAATCCATCCCTCTTTCCGGCCAAGTGCTTCTGGTTGGTGACTTCATGCAGGGCCTTTTCCTGCCCGGGATTCGGCAGCACAGGTCACGTCAAGACAAATCCATTACTCGGCCTAGACAAAACTCGCAGGAATCGTCAGAATGTATAGACTGGAGCACAGAGTTTACCAAGACAAGACGAAGACGGCCTATGACCCAATGGATCCTGCTCGAAGAGGGCGTCCGGAGCTGTCGGAGCTGTGATCATCGAGTTGGGTTTTAGTCCCAAAATGCCTTACGTAGGTAGGTAGGTAGGAGCTGGTGTGGGCTTTTTTTTTTCTCTCTCTCTCTACGGAGTATGCTTGGCCTCTATTGCTACTGAGGTGGTAGCGCAGCATTGTGCCCTGTACGGCCGGAATGCGAAGCTTAAGGAGGGTGTGATGACCTCATTGGTCTTCCTGTGGTGGTGCGTCGTCTTCGGGTCGCTGTTAGCGCGCGCGTCATCGGCAGTTACAGCAGCATCGGACAGTCAGTATAGTGGGCTGTTTCTAAGCCCGATGCATTTGGCCCTTTGACATCAGAACGAAAGAGAACGAAGGGCCGAAGGAAAGGAGAGAGGCCGGCCTGCACTGCAGTCGTTCGAAAATATGCACGCCATCATTGAATTACATCCAGTCGTTGCAACACTGGGCCGTCTGTCCATGGCACCACAGCCACGCGTCTCACGGTTGCCATGGAGGCCGTAAGGCAGTGGTCGACACTGGGCCCTGGCAACATCCCGTGAAGGTTTCGTTTCACATTCGGAGTCGCAGGCTGTTGCTGTGGCACGACTCACACACTACCTAGGCTAGCACCATAGATTAAGATTTTGTTTCTTTTGGCGCCGAACGGGGCAAGACGCAATGCAGTCACTGGGGATCGTGGGGTTTGGTCGTCCGCTTCCGTGTTGCTTGTCCTGGTCGCTGGTCATTTTGCCGGTTGCTCGTCACATCACGCACGAGCCACGCCGGCTTTAGCCTCAGCCATATTTGAGCCACAAGCCACAAGCCACTAGCCACGACCGTGTCCAGGGTTCGGCGTTCGCGAGTTCAAGACTCCAGGCAATGCTCTCTCACATGCTGCGGCAAAAGCTGCCTAGAGGATAGAGCCCGTCTGACCTACTTCATCCCAGCATCCTTCCTGAGAATCTCATTCAGTCCATCCCTCCTCACGCAGTTCTCCAGTCTGAAACTTGCCGCCAGAGCATCGAGCTCCTCGAAGGACTTGTCCTTGAAGTAGCTGGCATACTCGTACGTCATGAGCTCAGAGAACAGCGTCTCTCTCACCACCCTGTGCACATGGCCTTCCAGCTTCCAGTTGGGAGGGTACCGTCTGTCGGCAATATCTGCAGGGAGCTCAGACCTCATGTGCTCGATCAGCGGCTTGTAGATGTGCCCGACGTGCTGGTCGTCACGGCCCCATTTGTCCAGACCCAGCCGCTTCTTCTTGGCGAGGAATGGTGCAAGGAGCTTCATGTAAGGTGAGTCTGGCGCTGTGTGCACCATGCCTGGGACGGAACGTCAGTAAGTGCTCCTCATGTGCATACGTGATGGAGATGGGGCGGGTGCACCTTGGAAACCGATGTCCTTGTACAGCCAGATGCTCCAGCTGATTTGCTCCTCTTTGTAGATGGTCAATTGCTGACCCAAAAGGTTGTACCTCTGCTCGTTGGTCTTCTGCCACCCTTCCTCCTTGTCGTTCGCATATACTGGGCCGAATTCGCCATTCCAAATCTATCCTCACGTCAGCACAACTCTACCAAGTATTTCCGCCGCTCAGGCTCAACTCACGGGGACCTTCTTCTCCTTCATGAATTCCACCTTCCTGTCGTATGACCTCTTCAAGAACTCATCTTGTTCTTTCCTGCCTTCATAGGGCTGTCCTGACGGGAAGCCCATGGTCGCGTAATCATGGATCGAATACACGCTGTTGGGAAGCACCTCCTTGAAGGCCTTGAACTCCATGGCATATGTGTTGCCATCGAGGAACAGAATATGATCAGGGTCAACCTCCCGCACGGATTTGTCGATACGGGAATAAAACTCCTGGAGCTTCACATGTTCTGGATCTCCAGGCTCGTTCATGGGATTGTACCCGGCAACCTGAACTTGCAACTCAGCCGAGTGGCACTGTGCCTGCGATCATGCAACCGGCGGGATCTCACTTACCCACGTGTTGTCTTTATAGTGTTTGGCAATCTCCACCCACAGATTGACCATTCTGTCCTGCAGGTCCTTGAATTCCCAGAAGAGGGCTTTATGAATACCCGTATCACTGTGCCATCCCTGGTTCTGACCACCTGGAAATGTGTGCATGTCGAGGATGGTGTAGATGCCCTCCGCAGAGCACGCGTCGACAATCCGATCTACAAGACGGAATCCCTCCTCCTTGACCACGGAAGGGTTGCGGTCATCCATAAAGTGTCGGTGGTTGATCGGGATGCGGACGCAATTGAGGCCCAGGGAGGCGAGGAACTTGGCGTCGGATGAGGTGAAGAAGTAGTCGAGAAACTGTCAAAGGACCCAATGAGATTATCATGTCCACATTCAGTGGACGACCACTGACCTTTTCGAAAAAGAAGTCGTATTTCTCCTTGCCGAGGACTTCTAACATGGCAGCACGCATCTCACTCTCATGGCCAGTGTAACCAGTAATGAAGTTCTCCATGTTGGTATGGCCACCAGTGGCGGTCTAAATTCCAGGTCAGAACCGATCTGAACAAGCTTGCGATACCGAATGCCATACTCACACCCTTCAGGATCACTCTATTCCCATCTGCATCAACAATGTCGGTACCTTGCACCCGTAGGCACGCTTTGGGTGCTGTGATAGTCATTGCGGCGGCTGGTTTCCGGAAAGTGACGTACCGAGATCTCCAGCACGGCAAACAAAGATGGGAAAAAGAGATAAAATTAATTAATGCAAGGCTGGAGAAACAAAAAGAAGATGGAGAGACAACGGCTTCGATTAAACCCCGCGTGCAACCCCTCCTTGGTGAGATTTCCCGGGGGTCTTGATGCTCCGTCTACATCAGGAAAAGAGTGTTCGGCTCTTCCGCCGTGCCTCGCGACTTCATCCGGAGCTCCACGGTATATTCAACCGGAGATCCACATGCGGCTACGAAGCTTAGGGAGCAGCTGCTTATCTTGTCTACATCAAATAGCTCAAATTTTGAAATAGTCCCTGAGGAGGATTGAACTAGAAGTTGAACTTTCTCTCTTGTGGATGTTCAAAGCGTCGGCAAAAACCACTACGCTACTTGATCGTACGTGTGCTTCACGGTCCTGAAGGCGAACCATGCTGAATTGCTCAAGCAATGTTTTGAGAATTCACAACCAATAAATGTGCACAGTACCCAGATCAAGCAAGTTGCCGACATGAAGAGGCTTCTCCAGCGTCTCTTCCTCTTCGTGCCGTACCATCAAGCCTTTCAGCTGCATGCGTCTTGGCATTATATACCTCCCCTTGATGACCAATTCATAACGTCCCCCAACACTCTCGACTGCTTCCTAATGGAACAAGAGAACACGATCAGCGTCAAACATTAAGTAGCCTATGTGCCACAGCACTGTGACTTGACCTCCTGTCGACGAGGCTTCGGATAATGCCGCCTGGGCTTCTTCCTCCGACTCAGTCTTTAGTGCACTGGCTACCTCAGAAAGAAGGAGAAGAGAACAATGGGCTCGTACATGACTGCACGAGCTGTAGCGATACGTTAGTGGTGACCGTCTGAGAACTGACGACCGCTAATGCCGCCTGGCGTATCAAGCGGCGATCTGACACTGAGGATATAGAACTCCATGCACTAGCCGCTCGGAGTTTACATACCATCAAGCCAATGCTTCAATCATCTCTTCAAATGGCTATCGCTACTCTGTGGTGATGTGCATGCAGTTGTAAAGACGCGAGAAATCTGATGAATTGATCTTTGACAGCTCCTACAGCTTGCCTTGCTCCACGATACGACCTGTGCGCACGCCGATAATAGAACTCAAGTCGGGAATTTCCATTAAGAATATGTGCAATCTGCCGTTTTGTAGTTCAAGGGGCATCATATACACGAGAAGATGATGACTATAAGTGCGTTGCCCGTGAAAGGACTTGTCCCCCTGTTTCCAACTCACCTGCCTGTTGCCTTGTGCAGATCAGCGATCCTTTCTGATCGCAATAGAGAATGTGCCAATTTCGGCATTTGCATGTGTCCTTGTTTGGGACAATGGAACGCTATTGCGCCGTCGAGGCCGCCGAGTTTCTCGATGGTTTCCGTGAGCGTAACATTGCGAATTGAGGCCATGATTTGCTCGTGAGAAGATGCCCTGCAAGGTTTGACAGTGAATCGAACTGTCCCGCCGAAAGCGTACATATCCTGAGAGACCACGACATTCCTCGAACGGGAGAGGTCGTGAGGCATCCTCTTGAGGTCTACTCCAGCGATGGTGAGTAAGGAGTTAGGCTTTTGGGAGTTGTCAATGTGCCCACTTCTATGCTTTCCTCTTGCGACCCGATAGCGAGGCCAGACATCGTCTCATGCAAATGGGAATACAGCGGACTCTCGGCCTCAAGATTCAGTAGTAGGAGTTGCCGACAGGTCTACAGGCAGAAGAGCTTGATTCATCGTACAACAGCAGAGATGGCTGGGTAGTTGAGTACAGTGTACCATGGGGAGGATAGAAAAGTGCCATCCAGCATCCTAATAGGCAGTAATGAATTGGACAGCCGTTATTCTTTCTCTTCCGTTGTGTCTTGCGTGTCATCAGTCGTCGCATCTATCCTCAAACCTACTACTTAGCACGAACGCTCCCGATGTTAGGCAAAGAGATGCATCGCGCCAGTTGCTACTGTATCTTGGAAGGACACGAAGATGTGCTGGCCCTCTGGAAGCAGAACCGAAAGCACTTATGCGAAAGACACAAGATATCAATATTGGCTCTTCTTGGATTATAGTCAACAAAGACGCTCGGGTGATTCTTAGCAGCACTGGTATGATATATATGGAAAGAAGGAGGAGGGCCGAGCCAGGACCTGTAAGTGATTGCTAAACGATTCACTCAAGCCATGGATCCTTGTCTCCTGCCGCTTATCCATCTTATCGAAGCATCTAAATCGGGAGAGCAGCGAACTTACAAGGCTGTGAATAATGTATCGGGTATGTGTGGGACATACTTGAAGAGTACAAAAGTGCTCTTCATAAGGGATCAATGTAAGGCGATTTGCACTGAGGCGTACCTTGGCTATAAATTTCATCTCAAAGATCAAGCGACAGATCGTCAAAGAGAAAGCTCTCACGGGAACGTAGACTCACGATCCACGGAAACACCATCCTTCCTCCACCCTTCTTTATTCATTCGTCATTTTGATGAACCAGATCAGGTATCAGAAGGTTCCCCAGGTCACTCGATTAGTCTCCGACAAAGGCGAATGTCGCATCTTCCTCCCGCGATTACGCCTCTTGAGACACTCTTGAAGATGGCAGGTAGATGTCTGGAGCCTAGAATGAAGTCACGTAACATCAGGAACTCGCAAGGGCCTCAAATCTTATGGTCGCCTGTCAACACCAGCATCCTGATGCCGCCCACGCTAGCATAGGTCCAATCAGCTCTATACCGAGCACCATCGATCCGAAGATCAGATTCGTTCGGTGCTGAGGGTCCATAGACTTCTGGAAAACATATCATCGCAAGGCTGGACCAGCTGGAACGAAGACTCGATGCATGCCCTCGCCGCGCTGATGAACGGTGGTCCAGATAACTTCTCAGAAGTCCAGCCGTGGGATTGGCTCGAAAAGAACCAGTGTACTCCGTGTCGTGGGGATGTTCAAGAATCAGGTACCCCATACATAGTACCACTTCCATCGTTTGCAAGTCTCACGGACACCATTGTGCGTATGTAAACTTCAAGCAGGATTGCGATCCCGGGTTTCTAGGCGAAACTGTGAGCTGTAGACCAATGGTGAACAACCGCGCACGATCATAACCTTAAAAGAGCCAAGTCCCGCTAACTGACGATGATGAGACCATGGCAGTGCTTGTTTTGGCGGTGGCTCGATCGTAAGAGGGCAGCCAAACATTCGCGAGCCCAGAGAGCTGTCAGAAATAGCCGACCCGATACGGTGCACTGGAAATGTCTGAGGCTGTAAGTCAAATACCTCAGGCTCGCCACACAAATGGTGCTTGGCTGAGAACGCTGAGTTGGCACAGATCCAAAGTCTATTCATTAGGCAGAACCGCATGGGATCACCGCCATGAGTATCATCGCCTCCCTTTTGTCGACGTCGCGGGTGAAGCATTGCTCGTTGAATAGTAAGTTATAGGGTGTACTCCGTACATGCCCTCGAAACGCCGTTTCAAGCGTCACATACCTACGACTGCACGGTATAGGCGTATGCAACGACTGAACAACGATGCTTCCTCTCCTACCTACTCCGAGTTTCTTCGGTTCGACGGCAGAATAACGTTGTGAGACAGTCCAGATGCCAAGCGATTGTGCCTCAAGAATAAGTCTGGAGCTATTGAAGTCTGCCGCGAAGTCATTACGAAGACGGGTGACGACACACAAAGCTGAAAAACCAGCCAAAACCCAAAATGCACTTAATCTCGCCGGAAGGGCGACGCTCAGTCGAGGGCAAAGTCTGTCGAGGGAAAAGCAACGAGGAACTTATCACGATTCTTCGTGTGCCCTCCAGGCTCCAGGGACCACTCTACGTCACAAGATCATGCGAAAATTGAGTTCCTGTTGGTCGTTAGTCAGAAGTCTCACGCGCGCTGTTGCCGCACTTGCGTCTCGTCCGCATTGCGACTGCGTGAAAGCTTCACTGTCCGGGCCCGCAGCCGACAAGAAAACAAGTGGCTTTGGTGCAAAAGTGGAAGTCTTGCTCCGGTGTAGCGAACAACCAACACAAACTCAAAATACGACGAATATCGCTTACCGAAGCATGCCTCATCCCCGAAAAGGTGCGGGTTTCAGCTCTGCAAAGCTAGATTTTCACCAATCTGCCTATCGAGGCACAAACTCCCGGCAGAGCAACTTGCCGGCAATAGCTTGGAGGGGCGTAAAAAATTGAATAAGCGAGGCGTGGGGGAGAGTCAGGTGAGAAACATCAAACTCAAAGAAGGTTCCTGGCGCTTCAACCTTAACGTCCACCCAAGGTACCGCGCTCAAGGAGGGCGCTGTGACACAAGGAAGTCTGTTTTCTTATGTTACCCGTCAGACTATGTGAAGGGAAACGCCGATTGCCACTCCATTGTGGTGTCCGCCCGAACCTTGACCATTGATAGCGGCGCGTTTGCGTCTTTTCGTGGATGGTGACCGCACTGTAGATCAGGGCAAGTAGTTGGAGACAGTTGCACCATAACACAGGATTGTTCTGCAAGGAAGATGCAGCAAGGGACCATCTGCAAGAAACATAGAGAGCGAATGAGGGCCTGAGTGCGTCCTCAGAACCAGGGGTGATCGGACCTAGGCGCGTCCCGTTCATCTTCCCGCGGTAAGGAGATCCCCCATGCAGGGCACTCAAAGCGGCTGTTCGCTTCCATGTTGGGGGTTCTGGCCATGCGAGGCTTCGCCCCAATGCAGCCTTAAGTACTCTGTACCGAGTACTTCTTCCATGACACACCCCCTTTCCCGTCAAGGTTTCCTGGTGGATGGTCATCAGAGTTCAACACCAGAGATGGCCTGTCCGAAGCCACACCCAGGGGGTGGGCGATCTGACTACCTACCTGAAGTAACGGCCGAGTCCAAGCATTCTAGAAGATTGCCGCTTCAGAGTTCCGTTTTTGTGGAGCTGGTGCCGTTTCGGCTGCCTTTCGAAAGTCAGATCCTCCCGTTTTCGTGCCACCGGTATAGACTTTGGCAGGCGAAGCTTGGCGGTCTGTGATGCCTCGTGACGGAGCAGCAACCCCTAAAGTGGTCCACTATGGACCCGGGACCGAAGTAAAACGTGGCCATGGACAAGGAAGAAGGGTGATTGCTCATGGCTGACTTATACATTACATGACACGCCGTCCGTCCGAGCCTCGGGTCTCTGCCGAGCATCACGCTTTTCTTGCGCCTTTCAACTGCGTCACAAGGTTCTGACCAAAAATACCGGTGTTATCGCAATGGTTGTTGCGAATTTCAAATTATCAATAGCCTTTGACTAGCATTGCGATTGCCCCTTTGAGCTTTCTTGCGTGTCATTGCCGGTTTGCCGTCACTCGTGCATCCCGAAGAAAGCCTGAGTCCAACGCCACGCTCAGCTTCCTGAAGGCCAAAGCACAGTCGCCGGTCGACGCCGGAGGCGCCCGGACCGATGCCCCAAAATGAATCGTCTCAGGTAGTGCGTGTGATACCACCAACGAAAGTATTATTCCGCCACATGGTTTCTCCACGGCGAGCTACCGGCTTGAGTAAAGTATAAACTTGCCTAGGAAAATGTGAACATCAACAGCATATGACTCGTGAGCAGCAACAAAGAAAGAGGTCAGCTCATTGCTCATCGTCGTTGCAGTGCTTGATACACACACTTATGGTTTCGACGCTGACTTCAATTATGGAGCAGGTCTTCAGTAAACTTTGGCCAGAGTGAAGTCATATCCAGATGTGACTGCCGCGCGGTTTGAGAGTCATCCACTTTGTTATCGCCGTTAAAGCCATGACGTTTCCCGAGTCCAAACTCTCGGTCTTCTGTGATCGTTTCATTTGCGACGCTCACGTATCGTGTGTAAAGAGGCTTTGCACCGGCGAGTCCATAGACTTGAACTGTGTCACCCCTCCCCCCGCTGCTGTTGCCCCCGTTCATAGAATAGAAGAACCCAGTTCCGCGTCGAGAGGTGTGGATGATGGACTCCCTCCATGATTCTTCGGGTTCCGTCATGAAGGCTTCCAGCCCAGTAGGAAATACATGCTGGCCAAGTAAATCAAGCGTCATTCCGCTATTGAGTGTGGCGTTGATACTGAAGTCTAGGTCACCATCCGGTTCCCTATATCTGGAGTAGCTGTTAATCGGATAGTGTGCTTTGGTCGAGAACTGGAGGTCTTGATCTATGGATGACGAGTCCATATGCTCGTACAAGCCTTCGACTAGTTGTGTGTTACCTTGCTCTGACAGGTTCTGGCCAGATCTCATGGTGATGCTTTGATGCCAGGCTCTGAAGGAGCTACCGCGTTGCGTTTTGACCCGCGCAGAAGCCTGAAAAGATCTCTTTACGATCTGCTGAAAGGCTACCGCCTCGCCGACTTCAGTGGAGTCAGCTCTGTACTCAAGTTCTGAAATGATAACTTCAGGAGCACTTCCTGTGGTTTGTGAATCTTCCTGATCAAACCATAGGAAGAGCTTCCCAGTCAAGACCCAGTGCATCGGCACTCGCGCCAGCACAGCTGTCACATTAGTGTCGTCAACTCCATATACATCGATACTAAACGTGTGCTCTTGGCCATCGCACAGAAGGCCGAGAAAGGGCGAGATATCGATCTCATGCTCCCGGAGCTCGAAAGCTTGCGGCCCCACCACAGGTCGATGCAACGGAGGCGCAATACCTCCAGTGAAGACAACAGGAAACGGCAAACTCAACCCCGCTAACTGGTTGTCAATGCGCACTTGAACCTCACGATAGCTACTGAGGCCAGGAAGCGGCCCAGCTTCCGAGATGAGAATGTCTTTGTCCTTTTCAGGTACATTCGACCACCAGAACTCCTCTCCAGCTTGTCCAGTAGCACTAACGGTCAATATACCCCTGTTGACATTTCTTGGCAAGGTTAAGACCGTCTCTGCAGGGGCTTCGGGGTAGATGAATGCACTGCCCTTGCCATCACCCCCCCTCCGCGCTGAGATGGGGATGATACTATCGGCCGAGACACCGTTAGGGCCCAAAATGCTTGACCAAAAAAATGTTGCTGTAAGAGTTGCGTTGAAGGCACCGGTGTACTTGCTATCAATCAAGTTGCCCAAGTCGAAGATGAGAGTCTGAGGTTGTTTCCAGAGTGGAAGATACTGTGTGAAGTCTTTGCGGATAGTCCAAACAATTCCAGGTGATGGCTTCGGTTCAGCAGTCGACGTACGCCAAACTTCGATGTCGCCCAAGTACATGATCGCTAAGCGATCAAATTGTCGCCCCTCAGAGACAACGTCGAGTCTGAGGACGACACGATTGAAGGGGCACTCAGGCGGCCAATATTGCGCTGGCAAGCCACGTAGACATCAGCCGCGCGAACTCTAAAACGGAGAGCTGAGAGGAATAGCGTGCAGCTCGATAGGCTATTGGGGGATTATGTGCAGAGAGTTGACCCACCAACAAAGGGGTTTCCGTAGCTGTTTCCGAATGAATGCTCCATGAGAATAGAGCTGCACGGCGGCTCGCCATGATCATAATCATTCGGTGAGGCTCTTGCTACTGGTCTCTCGTCCACCGCCGGTCCGTCAGGTGTGAGGACCGGATGGTGAACCTCAAAGCATCTCAGAGGATCCTTGTTTTCGATTCCGCCATCGGCGACGGTTTGATCGAACGTGACCCCATCGTGGTGAGGATGTCGGACCCAGTCCGACCGAAGAGCGTCTCGCAAGCCAATGAGCCCCGGCCTCCGTCTCAAACCGGCATCGAATCCGGCAGAAACAGGCGAGGCAGCGGCGAGGATCCAGACAAAGCGGACCATCACCTGTCTGATTTGGCAATATGGCAACATAGCTTTGAACTCAAAAGTCCGCGACCACCTCAGTCAGCAATGCCCCTGAAGGCCGAGTTCCGACCACAGACCGGCCAAGAGTCCGGAAATTCGTGACTTTGGGCGAAAAGCGAGATCACGACTCAGTGCCGGACAGGTAGTACGGCGCCAAGACCGGTGGTATTGTGCAAAGCAGATGAGCGGTGGGGGGGCTGCGCCGGATTTATCGTGTGCTCACACCAGATTTCGGAGTCGTGCAGCAAGAAGCGCGGATAATGTTCAGGCCTTGGTAGCGACGCTATGTCTTGAATAAAGCACTGCGTAGCGCACGGGGACTTCCAGCCGAGGGTGGGCAGCTCGTGGCGATCACGGCAGACGGAATCGGGGTGAGGTCACCAAATCACAAGGAGGCCAAGAGATGTCAGTGATGATGAAATATGTTGATACATAAGTCTATGAAACCAAAACAGCCACGGAAAGTAAAATGTAAGGCAAAATGCGATGAAGGGAAACCGCACTGGGTATCACAGAACCGGCCGTACACGTGACCAGGGACGCACCACCACCATTACTTTCGCTCCCTGGCCCGCAAGATCATCAAATCCACCCCTCAACCGCGCGGCAAGAAAATCAGAACCACATCGTGACTCTTGTAGCCACCTCACCAAGTTTGCGCCCAGAAGTGCCTGGAAAACCCAATGCCTGCCAAAGCAAGTCGGAGACTGGGTCCCAAGACCAGCCAGTCAGAAGTACGAAGTAGTCGTGGTTGGAGACAGGCCTGTGGAAACAAGATCCAAATCCAAGGCACAGTACTCCGTAAGCCAGCCAACAACAGGATGAAGTCGTCGGCAATTAACTTGGACCAATCTGCAACCCACAATCCACGTTTTCGGACTTTGACTGACACACCGCAGGCCCCAAAGGCTGACCTGAAGCGGCATGACATGACTCCATCACTGGGTATGTTATGTTGTATGTACTGCGACGGGTCAAAGTGGCTCTGCGGGAATAGCACCGCCGTGCAGAGCCCCTCTCCGGCGATGGAGACTTCCCACAACCCACCCAGGTTCCTCGAGCTTGTTTGCGCCGGAGGACATGATCAGCGGCAGCCGAGGCGATTGTAAGAAGAAGAAAAAAGACTGTGGATACCACAGTTTTAGACGGAACCAGGTTTTGACCAGGGTTATAAGTTCTGGCACAAAACGGAGACAGGCAAGACGAATAACGGCAAAGAGGTAAGATGGGCATTGTGATAATTTCCGTTTGAGTTTCTCGGCCGTGGTGCCAGACCCCTGCTGCTTTATTGTGTGTCTGGCCCGTTCTTCTTGCAGCCCCCTCCTCCCCCCAAGACTGTTTCCACAAAGAGACCGCCCGGCCTGGCATCTGCATATGTATGCACGATGCGACCCCACTGGTCCCCGCGCCTGAGAGGACTCAACACCATGGAGGTCAAGTCGCAGAGGGTAGATTCGAGACCGAGAGGGAGGAAAATCTTCGGCACAGCCCTAGATCATGACACAGCATTCCGCGGCGCCTTGACCATCGACGACTCGTGCGAATGGGGCGCAATCTGGTATGGGTTTCAGACGGAATGAATCCAGGCCCTCTCAGCAAACTCTTGTGGTTTTCTCCGCGATGTTGCAAGCTGCGAGGCAGCCCCCTCCGCCTTCTCTCTTCTAGCGCGCGTGTTGGCGCTTCGTGTGCTTGTGCATATATTAGCTTCCTGAGATGCCGGCATTAAGGTATGCTGCGGGTATCTGGTTGTTGGGGCCATTCCGTTGTGCTGACCTCCTCCTAGTGGTGCCAGCGCTGGATATGGGTGAGAGATGCGTAGGTTGTAAGGAAAAACAATTGAGGAAAACACCATATGGATGCGACGGGAAGTTCCGTGAAGTTAGATGACCGAAACGCCGGAAAACAGGTCGTAAAGTAGATTTGAGTGGTGAGACGACGGGAGAACCCATCTGTCTGGAAGAGCCGTGTCTTCAAGCATGAGCATTGTCCCAGTACCTCTTTCTTGCCGACACGGCCGTCTTGTCTCCAATGAAGCGATGCTGGAAGAAGTTGAAAACAGCAAACTCATCTCTCGTCAGGACGTAGGATTCAGGCTGAGCCTGGACCTTGGCCCAGAGACTTGCGAGTGCCTGCTCCAGAATCTGGCTGACGGTCGGGTCCGAGGCACCATCGGGGCTCTCACGCGCAATCTCTAGCGCCTGGGAGACGGCGGCATCCTGAGACGTTGTCGTGGACGCGGGAGCACCCGCTGCTTCACAGCATCGCGGAGGAGGTGTGCTGCCGCCCTCACCGGGTGGCATGCTGCTAACGAGAAGGCTGGAGCCGGTGCTGGAAGTGCTGCTTGCGGGTGAAGGTAGTGGATTATAGTGGCAGTCGGAAGAATGAGAGTGTGAGTGGTTGTGCTGACGGATAGGCATGTGGTGAACGTGGGAGTGGTAAGGGGAGGGAGGATCCCGGGAGGCGATTGACAACATTGTATATGTAGTGTAGATAGACGATGGATTTTAAGTGGCCGAATAAGGGAGGCAAACTGGAAGAGGGATGTACAGCCAGTACTTCGCTGCTGAATGCCCCGTCAAGTGGCCTAGTATAGACTTGAGAGGCGACAAGATGCGGGTCGGAGGGCTCCTCTCAGATCTTGTTCCGAAGGGCTGGCTTAACGGTCCGGCTGTGACACGTCCTTTTGCACTTTGTACACTTGCTTGACAAGGCAAGGAAGTCGTGTCAACCGGAAAAGAGGATGCTGGCGGACCTTGTGTGTGGTTGCCGACCAGGGGGGAGGGGCTTGCAGGTGCAAGTTTGACAGGACTGGGATGTATTGCTGATCAGGCTCTGCGTCTGCAACTCGGTAGTGAACCGATGTTGACTTTTCAGGGGCGGCGAGAAGGCGACTTTTCTTTTGACCTCTCAGATTGCGTGAGAAGGAAGTCCAAGTGCAGTGGGGGTTGAACCGGAGAAGAAACAGAGGGTCAAGGAACAGCAAATCTGGGTGTGTGGTTGGTGATGCTGAAGGTGTGTGTATGTATCGTGTGTGGCGTCCTCTGCTGTTGCTGTTGGATAGTGTCACGGTCTGGGTATATATGCAGGCGTGTTGGGTGATGCAGCAAGTAGACCGGTGAATCTAAATCCTCGTGCAGGCTTGTTGTAGTTGTAGTAGCAAAAGATCAGTCGTGGTGAGAGGTGGTCAGTCTTTATGTATAGTGTGTGCTATGTCGAGGTAAGGAACAACGAGGACCTCTTATACCCAAACGGCCTCGTCCGACCACCCACCCCCCCTGGCCAGCCTCTGTTGCCTCAAGCCGGCCCATCCCAAACCTTCGAAGATCTAACACCAGCCGGCTTCGAGCCACGAGGGAATGAGCGGAAAGGGCTATGCTGATGGTCCAACTTACAAGGGGAGTATTAGGCGAGGGACCCCAAGTAGAAACCTGCTACTAGTACCTACTACTGGTGGACAAGAGAGGACCAGCCGCCGCACTCTCTCTACCTTGGTCTGAGCATGGTTTTGAACGGGAAACTCTAAAAAGGGCCTTGTCGTCGAGAAACCCGCAAGAATGAATCAAGCAACCCTAACAACCTAACCCATCACAAAGCCAAAACGGCGGAGGACCACAACTAAACCCCACCACCTACCACACAGTATGCAACGGGCCCGATTTCTGGGGGCCGACGCTTGTCAGTTTTCTGAAGGTCAAGGGCCCCAAGTCCGGGATGAAAGAGGGGGGGTGGAAGCAGGAAGGGGGTTCCGTCTCCCAGGGGGTTGCACCGGCCGGTAGGGGGTATGCGACGAAGACAGTGCAATCGCAGGAGGAAGGCGAGGGTGTGCAATGGGGCCCGATCTCCAGGGTCGAGGGTGTAGCAGCGGGAAGAAAAGCGATCCGATGGCCTCTTGCTCCGTGCTCTCGGCTTTGAGTCTCATGCTCGGATGCTGGTGGCACGTTCCGTTTGGCAGGTGATTGTCGACGGCTCCTCCTCCTCAGCAGCCGCTTCTCAAGCGTCAAGACGGACGATGGGCCTGTTGGCAGCATGCGACGGAGCGCGCGGCTCGGTTGAACAACCGCATGTGAAGGGCAAGGGCGAGCAAAATCAGTCATGACGATGCAACCGATATAACAGACGACCAAATAGCCTTTGATTGCCATAATGTGAGGCTGGCCGAAACGCTAAATGGCAGCAGGCAGCAGCAGCAGCACCACCGCCACCAAAGTCACAAGCAGATAAATTGAGTGGCCGCTGTTGAGGCGCACCGCACTTACACGCACAATGGATCATTATACTTTCTCGCTTCGAAATGTTATTTCAGCTCTGCCAACACAGCACTCCAGTGCAAAAGCGAAAACCTACCTGTTGTGAAGATGGCCGGGAGCCTAGGACTTGCGGATTCCACAGCCATATGTAGAAAGTCTAAAGAGGCTCCCCTCACAGCGAGTTATTACTGAGTTATCCCAAAGAAAATCCACCCAAGCAAGGCTGTTGGTTCTGCAAACCCCAAAGAAGGGGGGGGGGAGGGGGGCGTGTACCGTAAGTAACGGAGCGGACATACCAGCGTTGTACCGTAGTGGAAGTACCTACGACCTCGTACATACAAAACGATCAGCCGCTTAAGAAACCCAAATGGAGGGTCACTTGTCATGTCCCAGGCGGTGCTGGTTTCTGACTTTGCACCTATTGTTCGCTAAACCACTTACAAGCATATTGCAGGACCCCTCTTTGTAACTGTCGATGGCTTTTGTGGCTTTCGCTAATGTTGCCCGTCCGTTACACATGTGTCAAAACTTGTCATCCTCGGTTGCTGGGCCTTTTGCACGTACATACAATCTTCTGATCAAATTTCTGTACGGTGAGACAGAGTCTCTTCGCACCTGCTCTTCGTGCCGGAGGGAGGCCTATTGAGACGTCTAGGCAGACACGCCGTTCACGCAGAAGCTGTCAGCAACCCGCCCTTTCCTCATGCAAGTTTTCGGATATCGAAAATGGTTGCATGGGAAAGAAGCAATGCGGCAAGCCACATGCCACATGGAGCCGCGATAGAGAGAGAAGAGAAAAGCATAATACGGCTTCAGGCCTTTTCAAGGTGAGTATTGCGGTTTAGCGTATCGACGTGGCAAACAAACCGCACAGAGAAAGTTCCAGTGGTTTGCGCATGACTCTGCTGGATAGACTACATCTGACTTGACTTTCATCTTATTTCCACAATTTTTGTCTGTACTCTTGTACTCTGGACCCAAGCAAGCCAAGGCAAAACCTAGATCAGGTCCCAGCTCCCTGACACTCGGCGTGTTTCTCCCACGGCAGATGCATGTGTGTTCTTGGATGGCTTTTTTTTTTCTCCCAGGGATATTATTCTCGGTACTGTGGCTTGGTCTGTCACTCATTCATTCTTTGCCTTAATTTCAGTGTGCCTGCAAACTCCCTTGTGCATCATAACAGCCAAGACATCGCACAACGCTGTGCCTTAGTTTCCCATTCATCGCTCCCCCACACATTCTCCAGGTTGGCCGGCACAAGGGAAATCCTAGTGCGCTCATGACGCACACGTTCACGGCCAGCCTACGAAGGGCTGAGAGTTTACGAGTACTGGAATGCTGGTGTCAGTAGCACTACGCATCGCGCACAACGAGGAGCACGCCTATCGTTGCACTTACAAACGCCCGAACCTTCTTCTTCCATTTTGACTACAACTGGCCTCCCGCAGCGGCCGCCCCGTTTGACCGCACAGGCGGATGGGCAAAGCAAAAAACAGAGTTGTCAGCCTGGGATCTTCTGGCCGAGCGCCGTTCGCTTAACTCAAAGCAAGCCAGCCTCGTGATGTTTGGCCGCACTGTTGGACTTTTGTGACTATTTCTTGTTTTCTTGTTCTTTTAAGATTTTCCGCTCACAACAAGGTTTCAGAACGTGCCACCCCTACCGGTTCGTTCTCTAGTCCAAGTCGATGGTGTGAGCTTACGGCGGCCGCCCCGTGATTTTTTTTCTCAGATGTTGACCCGATAGTGAGAGTATGAAAGGTTCTTTTTTCTCTTGAGAGTATGAAAGGTTCTTTTTTTTTTCTCTCTCTCGCATTAATGGCCATGCAACAGCGAATGATGCCATCCATTACACCCTTGCGATCACATTATGGTTATCATCTAGCAGGTCAGCGATCGGCTTGGGGAACCCCCTGTGCTTTGGACGTTAGCGCCACCGGGGCTATATGAAGATAATGTCTCTTATGCTTGGGAATCAGGAGGATTGCCTCCGGGAGTAAAGACACGCTGCACAACAGGTATTATTGTATCGTGCGCATGCATCTCAATGTGTCCATCTTAGGAACGGTCCCGCCGAAGAGGCCTAGCAACCCGCCATTTGCGGGTGTCTGCCTGCATTGCATCTGCTCTTGCATGATGCACTGTTCAGTACCGCAAATACACACGCGCGCGAACGCTCTGTCTCTCTCTCTCCCGCCCAGTCTCCTGATCTCTTCTCCGGGAGAACAGGGGGCGTGTGATGATCGGACCTCCTGATATTGGTTCGCGCACAGTCCTGTCTTGCCCTGTTACCTGACATAACCGCCCCTCGCGTGTATGCTGCCCCCGGTCCTCAGCGGACATGTCAAAGGTCCGCTCGCGTACTTTGTCTCATCTGATTTGACATTTGATTGCCTATTATGCCATACAGCTCGGTTTCCTTTACCGGATGTCGATTGCCTCTGAGTCGTGCTAAACAGAATACGGCCGAATGTCACCCCAGCTTGCAACCCCATAACCGTTGCACCCCCCCTTTTGTTTCGGTTGGATGTTACTTTCTGTATCTGTACGGGAGTACTGTGACCGTGTCTCTGTTTCCAAAGTCCGCTGCCAGCCATGGCTCGCTTTCTTGATTGATGGTCGGTACCACCGACATGACACGGACCAGGGTCACGATGCATGCAGAAACTCTATTCAGCTGAATACAGACCAACGTCAGCTTCGAGACAAGTAATGATCGGTCTTGAATGATTCGATCGCGAGAACAAAGGTTGAGACTGGCCCATTAAACTTTCAGCCTTGACGTATGTCGGTCCTCCCTGGAACACCAGTACCGTGCCATCTGTAATTAGAGTCACTTGGGTTCCTTTTTCTGTTCCTTGATCTCCTTTCCCCTCCATCTTCCCCAAGGCCCCAAACCCCGTCATGGTCCCCCCCTCCTTTCATTCATCGTGGGAGCAGATCACGCCGCCAAGAGCGACGATCTTGACAAACACGCGCGCCTAGCGACCTGTCGCCGCAACGGGCAGCACACCCCTCCTTTCACCTCACTAGGTAATTGAAGTCTTATGGGATATTTGGTTGTTCAGCCTGGGGCAATACTGTACTGTAAGAAACGTTGCGCAACCCTACACTGTGACCTCTGAAGGCGATAGCGGCTTGACGAAGCGTTATCTGAACAGGCGGAATGCAGGAGGTGTGATGACCGTGCAGCTGGTGAACTCTGGGTAAATCGCAGGGGGGTCACAACCAACATGCACAGGACCTCATCCGGGCTCCGTGGCTATCACCACAGCCGTGGCGTCGGGGCAAGGCGCTCCGCCACCGACGCCCTGGGCATGCAAGTGAAAGTGATTGTTCACGACTTATGACTGTTACGATCGAAACGGCTTTTCGCACCATTTTGAGATGCTGATTTTGACAGCTCTTTCTGTGGGTTTGCTTTCTGCACCTCGTCGATTATTGCTCGCTTCAACACACCGGTGGAGCAGGCAACATGGTGACAATCCTACATATTTCCCAAGGAACATGGATTTTGTAGGATCCTGTAAACATTCGTCTGTGTGTCGCATGTATTGACATTCGTTGAGGTAAACTCCTCCGGCATGGCTTGTATGATCATCATCTCGCATGTCACCTGCACCGTTTCGCCTTGCGGATCAAAATACCTTGCCAGGACAAACCCATGCTCTTGCGAATGTGAATGAGGACTTCCTCGTGCCTTACTCATGGTGGTCGAGCCAGTCATTGGACATGGCTTCGACGGAGGTCACAGTACAATTGACACTAGCCGTCGACTTATGCTTGTTAGAGGCTGACAATGTCAGCGATTGCCGCCTGCGCCTAGGCCCCAAACCGGGCCTGCCAGTGCTGATCTTCCAGCCGTGTCCACACGCTGTAGCGGCGATTGTCTCCCGTACCGACCGACGATTTGACAAGTTCCCCCACACACTCACCTCTTGATTCTCTCCTACTTCAACTATGTAGTCATTTGATGGGGATCTCTGGCTATGCACGACAATGGTGCACATGGTGTAGAGTCCCAACCAGTTCCAAGACCACGCGCAGTGGGAACTTGAGAGTACCTAGTGCGGACGAATTGCTCCTCGTGGTGGCACTTAATTTTAGGCTGCCACTGCAGAGCAGTCACACACTTCGTCACAGATCCGATCGGTGAACGGATGTCCGGCGGAGTCCACAGGGTTTCGTGGCATGGTGCTCGGGGCACACGCATCCGAGACACGCACATCCTTCACTCAAAACGGTGCTGAGTTCTATCTCGTATGCTTTCCGTGCTTCTTGGTATCAGCACATTGAGACGGTGAGAGGTGCTAGGCTGCAGGTTCAAACGGTGGACTCAAAGTCTAGGAGTAAGGGCCCGTGACCACCGGTTCTGGCTGGGCACTCGATACGATACGCTACGAGACGATACGATGCACAACACTCAGTATCCAGCTAGCCTGGCTTCCGAGTCTGTCACAGAGACATCCATCCCCCGTTAGGAAGGCGCCAAAAAGTGAGCGATCTGGCAGATCTGAACCGCTCGGACATTTCAGCCACTCGACCTCGCTCTTCTTCTGCTCTCCCCCTTTCTCCGTGAGAGCATTTGAGCTAGTGGGTCAGCAAATACCTAGTGCTGCATGGCATGATGCTTCCTAGGGCTTGGTGTGGCTTAAGGACGGTGTGGTCCAAAGGAAAAGAACACACAGCTCTAGGCCTCTGGTCTGCTTCCAGACGGGCGTTGCCCCAGAACCCCCTCCCTACGTGCATACGTACGTTTGCTACGTGTCATTGCTGACGTCTCTACCAGGTTGACGGTGTCGTTGCCGCCCGGCAAGTCGGAGGCAGAGAACCAAATGGCGCTTTTCATCAGGCACACCGTTCAAGGGATGCCAGGACACGAAAGAATAAATGATAGCTCAGAGTCAACATCTAAGCCAGAAGTCTAAATGTCCGCGTATTTGTCTCCTGCCTCACCAAAAGCTCCGCGGTATTTTGGCTGACCCTATTGACGAAAGCCAAGGCTTATTCCAGGACCATGTCTCGACCCAACGCCCTCAACGATCCGTTGCGGCAGAGTTTCGGGCAGTGACCAGACGACTCTCCTCCGGCTCGGGGCCGAAGTTTTGTGAGTCTAAGACATTCTCAGAAATGGATTTCCAATTCCACGACTCAGCCCAGGTCTTAAGCGCCGCCTAGCACTTGTCATAGAGTTTGGCACGCCAGCTGGGGGCCACGCATTGGCATTAAGAAAGAAGGGGGAAAGGGGGTGGGAACATGTGCTTTCCGAACCTTGAACTCCATTGTCATCTGAACCCCCTCCCGAAAGGGGCAACACGATCATTATCAATCAAAGCAAAAAATGGAGAAATGGATAGTCGCGCGACAAGAGACTTGTCCATCTTAAGTCCGGGCCCTGTTCCACGGCTTACCAACTGGGTGTCCATCGTCAACGACTCCATACAAAATTGGGTTCTGGACCCATAACAACAACTCCACCCAGAACTACTCGCCAAGCTAAACGACGGAAAGCTTAAAAAGAGGAGGGAGTTCCCCAGCCAGTCAAGAGCAGCTGGTTACGGGGTTAATCAAGAAAGACAATCAATGGCAAACTCTCTTTTTTTTTTTTTCCTCTTTCAGGATTCAGCATCGCAAATGTCCCTGCTGAAATCTCGTCCCCGTGGTCGTATTTCGCATTTTTCTCGGTGAGGGCCAATTGCATCCGTTGCGTTGCCAGGCTTTCCCAACCCACCCCCTTCCCCCCCCTTGTTCCCAGCATGCTCTGTTGGAAGTGCATGAGGCTGCTGACATGTTGAATAGTGGCTGGCCATACCGGGAAGGGCTGACTCGAAGCCACGTTGTTGCCAAGTCTTCATTGAGAGCGTGGGAAAGGCCCCCGTCGTCACTAGCCTCGTGCGTTGTGTAGAGGAATGCTGTTATTCAGCTTTTTGCCATCTTATAAGAACAATAGTCTATCGTGCAAAGCACGACCAGAAGACGCACGGTTCAGTCGATCCCCTCGACCCCCGAAATTTTTCGATTGCCCCCATACTGCAGATCCCCAAACCATGCCGTATCCCTGCCCTTACGCCCTTAGCCGTACCATACGCCCCTCCTAGGTCCGGGCCCAAGTGGTCCCTTGGTGCAGTGTACTGTAAGTTTGTAAGTCCTATGATGCCCCATGTCCTCGGGTTCTTGACCCCGTTTTCTTTTGACTTCAGGACCCTCATTACCGTAACTGCCCCTGCCCTTCACCCAGCCCGACCGTCAGATCCCCCTTAGTCCTTTTTTTAGTCAGGTCAACTGTTTCGCACAGGTGGCGGTTTTCTCAATGATTGGATGTATCTTGGCCGTCTGTCCCCATCACCAACACTCTCTATCCATGGTCCCACTTCCAAAACGGAGAAGAGGGTCAGTAGGTTGGAGAAAACGGCAGGCTCTGGTCCATCAATAACGGAACGGACGCGTCAGTCTTCTTGACGTTGGAACCGGTAATCCGTTCACGGTAAGATTGTCAGGATATAATTATGGACCTCTCAATTTTGCAAGTGAAAAGGCCTTGGCAGTTTTCAAAGCTACAGCTGTCAAACCATGACAGGACGCCCATGTCTTTACTTCGCGGTATTGAAGATTATGGTGATAAAGATACATGTCTATGGTTGCATTTTACCTTCCCCTTGGGCCATCTAATATGCGTTACTCAAACAGAATGGTTTTACATTGTACACGATGCCAAAAAAAAAAAAAGAATGCCGTGCATCGGCTGAAGTCGAGTAGGGTGTGTTGGGGTCATCTTGTCGAGGACATGATCAACTGAGCGGGTGTAATAAGAGATGCAGGAACAGCACGTGTTCAAGACCGCGACCATTTCTCGGCTCCGGGAACTGATGTGCTGGCTTCACCAATCGCTAGGAAAGTGGCAAAGCAGGAGGGCAACCTGCTACTCCTCCGTTGAACAGCTGTAGGGTGTCAACTTGACGAGAGCATGCTTATTTGGGCACCTTGTTCCCAATCTGCCACCCCCAAGACCGGAGAACTTTGACCACCTTTGGCGTGACGGCGGCAGTAAGGGGCACCCTCACGAAGATGAAGCTCTTGTGAATGGCATAAGCTAACGCAAGTTGCGTTCCAAGGCCTACAGGAGTTTTGTTCGTCAGCATCGTACTGTGGGCTCGTCTCGAAACGATGCTGTCATTCTTGGGAAATCAACTTACTGGCTTCTTCTCTGTGACGCTCCTGCGCTTCCTCGACACCCCAGCCCGCCTTGTCTACGGCGTCGGCGATGTGTTCCTCACCAGTTTGCTTCTTCTCAGCCTGCTTGAAATAGGCTACCCATTCGTTCCATGTACGCCGCACCGATTCGGGGATGACGTGCGTCATGACCCAATGCTCGATCTTGCCTACATTCGCACTGTCAGCAGCCATGTCTTGTCCGCGTTTCCTTTGTAGTCCCTATGGTGATCGCCCGGACAGACTTACCAATACGTTCAGCACCTACGGCCTTGACCAAAAGGAAGAAGAAGGGGAAGTCGAGGATGCTCAGCGCAAAGTAGACCCCCACAGCTGCCTTGCCGTACTCCTTGGACAGCTTCTTCAGTCTCGCGGTCAAGCTCAAAGGCTTCTCGGCCGCTTCGCCAGCCTTTTGGCTTCGACTCCATGGTGAGAAGCGGAATCCTCGACGCTGCATAGCGCGTACCCCGGGATGGAAGCTCGTTGCGCCATGAGTCGAGCGAGCTCTCGTCGCAGCTGACCCTATCCTCGATGGTGTCGCACGACCGAGCGAGAAGCTCTGGTGCGTCAGATGTGATTGTATTCTCCTCCCTGCCGGTGATGTCATGTACCGCCTCCATGCCCTATTCCATCCTGTGAGCTCGGTCGGCTGTTGAAAAGCCGCGAAGGGCTTGCCGGCCAGTTTCGTAGCGGTCTTGAACATCGTGTATATTGGAACCGTTGAATGCCTTGATTATGAGGTGTAAAGCACAGTTGCGCGGTCGAAACCTCGTGCCCTCGTACAGTCGGAAGCTGCAGCTTATGACCTCGTGGCCGTTGTCGGGGAGCGCCGGAGCTGACGATGCGATGGACTTAAGGAGTGGTCCGGAGTCCGGGAGCCGGATTGCCCTGCAGAAGGACAAAGTAGGCTTTCGAAAGGTGTTTGATGTTTCCCCTGATGCGGGACTGAGGCCCTCAAATCAGCAATCGAATGTCGATGCGTTCACTGAGCTTGCGTCAAAGCTGTTGATGCAAGTGGTTTTTTTCTCCGTTCTCCCTCGGTTTGACCGCGCGCTCGCACCTTGATGCATGGTTCGATTTTCACAGGGTTCTGTTGGGGTCGCGGGAGGGTTAGGGTTATAGACCAACCGGTCATCCGTGCTGGACTTCAACTGATGCGTTCGGGCACCGCAACGCTCATGTCCTACCTTCCCCCTGTGTAATTGACAACAATACATGACTACCTGATTTCTGAAAGTTCTTGTAGGAAAGCCAGGTGTCCTATTAGGTCTTGCGCCCTTTCCTGTACCGTGACCTATTCGTCAGTGCCTTCCGTTTCGAACTCGCTGCCCGTGTGAACAACAGCTGTCACCCGTCCATGTTTGATTCACCAACTGATGCAGCTGCACTTCTCAATTTCCGGCTGTCTAGCTTCATCGTCCGACCAGAAAAATGCGAAAACAAACCTCAAGCACTTTCTGCCACACATTGCCGACTTCTTTCCTTCGTCATCTGATACAACTCCCAGCTCCCACGAAGACAAGCTTCCCGTCAAATCCATTTCGCATCGTTGTGGCTTCTAAGCGTGTCACTCAGCACTTGCGAGTGTATCGGTCTTGTGAAATACCCTGGTATGGGGTTCTGCCTCTCTCACTGTTTCGCAGACTATCACTGCCTTTTTGTCTCGTCGATCGCCATCCTCATGGAGAAGGCCCCCAGCAGAGGCGTCTCTCGATATCAAGCTTATCTTTCGAGAGGTTCTGACTATGATAACAGGGCTACAGGAGTACTAACTTGATCTCCTAAGCTTCTTCATGCGGCCGCTCGCTCCAATCTCGTTGCCCAGTCACTGCTTGACTGTGCTAGCCACTCATTACCGTCTTCACGCAGCTATCAGGCTCATTCACACCCTCATTCATATGTTGATACTTCAAGCAAATGCATTACCCGCGACCGCGACTTCAGCTCAAGATGGGGCCTACGACTTTGCAGTATGGGAAAAAGGGCGGTTCACTACGCAACCTTGGGTCTCGCGGGGCCCGAACGGCTGACCAGACAGAGCCCCAGTCCAGACACCTCGGCACGTCAGATAATACTAGAATTCCATGCTGACTTCTACTGACCCTTTTGCAGAGTCTCGCGCTTCCACAAAGACATCTTCAGTGCCTACGATGACTAGTGCCATCGGAGCGGTTCGAAATAGCCTCGACCAGCTCGCGAGTGCTCTCCTGGATTCTGTGACTCTGGCTGAAGCAGTGGTGGAGGGCTCTAGGACGGGCTCATTAACATCGCCCGACAGCGGGCAATCTTGTCGGCGATCGATAAGTCCCTGCAAAGCCCAGAAGGCAAGGCTCCCATTGAATCCAGCACCTGGTGTGAAGAACTTATCAAATAGAACCTCGCCCGGTACACTTCGACGGGCTGTCAAGCCTTTTCCTCCCATATCACCGATGTCTAAGGAGATTCTGGGCCCCGCGTCGCCTCGTTCTCCGAACAGTCCTGTCGGCTGGAATCCGCTTGGACTTCATCCGACTTCGGACTGCGTAAACCCCAATGATGCCTCGCCACGGCGGTTTCCCAGGCAGGACCGACCAAGCAACAAACAAATGCGATCCGAAGTTCTACCAGACGACTCTATTGAGACAGATGCGAAGGTAAACGCAAAGCTAGTTGCGAGCAGTGCACCTAAGTCTTCGAAAGACGAAATACTTCGACTCGGCCCAAAGCCACGACGCAGAGGCACAGAGAAAGTACTAAACAAGGTTTCAGTTGTGTGGGAGCGGCTTCATGCTCGATCGCCGGCTTCTGTTTCGGTGAACGAAAGTGAGTAGGAACTTCAAGTGGTCCTGAGCTGATGGGCAGGCGCTGATCTCGCTAGCCCCGTCGAAAACATGCCGCCCGATGGACATGCAGAGATCAATTAGTACATCGATGATCCGAATGAACGAGGGACATAACCTGCACAGACGCAAGGTACAAAAGATCACCGGTGGCCGGCCAGAAGCAGAAGTTTCTGAGATCGTTGGCCTCGCGGAGCTTGGCTCCTCTCAACAAGCGGACGCAAGCGGACATGGATTGATCTTTCCCCGCATGCGGTGGAGTTTCGACGATCCAACTACTCACATCACTCTTTCCAAGGACTTTAGCACCGATACAGGCTTTGAAAGCGATCTGGAATATGGTGTCCTGCAGGCGAATCCCATAGGCTGCTCAACGCCAAAATCCCGACTGAGCCAGGTCTCGAGCTCGCAGTCTCTCCCCGACTCTCGGGAGAGTTCGGACTCGGCCAAAGTTCTAGAAGTGGTTCTTGACTCGTGTAGGGGACATTCGTCACGATTAGGCAGTTTTATGTCAAGAGATCAGCTGAGGAAGAGGACTATCACGGCCGCGGATGAAGAACGACGGTGGTCAGGTACATGGTCGTTCCCCCCAACAAGGCAGAAGAAGCATCCTTCTCCAAGCACGGACACTCTGGCAGATCTAGAGATTGCTTTGCACAAAGTCTCACTCTCGAAAACGACTGTCGCTGTTTCGACACCTGACGACTCCAGCCTGTCTTTGACACATCGAGATCCGAACAAGCGGTTGACCAAGACTGACGCTAGGGTGAAAAGATCCCAGAGTCATGCCCCGACGACTAGCAGACCCGTCTGGCAAATGAAGAAGGACTCTTCAAGCACACAACCACGTCAGGCGGTAGTACGCAGACCTGTGACGACGGATGCTGATCTGACTGACGAGCTACACTAACACGAGCATATCGCAATAATCGAGAACAAATGCACCATGTGATCATTGAAACGATCCATGTTGATTCGTGAACATCAAGACTGAATCAAGGAGTGTCGTCATGACGGGGGAACACAGGAACAAAGTTCCAGATTGAGGAGTATAAGTGCAGTGTTTATTTGTGGTATCATCGCCTGCGATTGGAGGTATCCCGCTAAATCAATACAATGGTAGTACAACTCTCCCTGCCCATTAATCCTCAGGTCTCATTCGCTTTGCAAATCGCTTGAATCATATTCTCGTGGGGACATCCTTATATTTGTGTTAGGAGCGGTCTGCTGAAGTGACCGTCCAGCTTAGAAGAAGCGGCGGCGGCGGGTAGAACCACGGCCGTCAGTACCATGCTGGCGGCGCGTTCCAGCGGCCTTGACTCCGGGACGGCCAGTGAGGGTCCCACGGAGACGAGTCAAGGCACCAGCCACCTTGTCCTTCATTGTGGGTTTGCGCTGTTGGCGCACGGGGCGGCGACCAAAGAGGCCGCGGCGAGGTGCGCGGGTGGTAGTGGTGGTAGTGGTAGTGGTGTGGTGGTGATGAGTCTTGCGCGGAGCACGTGTGGTGCGGGGGGAGCGACGAGAGCGAGTGCCGAACATTTTGAAGGTTTATTTGTTTGGGTGTGTTTTGGAGGTGATTGTTGTTGCTGTTATTGTTGAAGGTGGTGAGTTTGAAGCTGTTGTGTTTTGAGACTTGTCACTGAGCTTTGAGTTGTTACTGTTGATGATGCTGGGAATAGACTTTACAGGATGGAATATGTCTTATTATATAGACGAAAGGGCGATGGAGGTGATACACTCACTCATGGCCAAGTTTTTGTCTGGTCCAGCCCGATGACGAGTGTGTCGTGCGTCAAGGGTCATTGAGATGTTTGTTGATCCCTCAACAATCTATTCGTAGCCTCTTCTGTCATGAAGATCATTCGACAAGAACCAACAGGGCTTGTCTCGCTTACACAGAAGGAAGCAGCAGAGGCAGCGAAATGAGCGAGCGACAAGGCCAAGAAATCTGTAGCCAAGTTTTGTAGTGGGGGGAACGTCACCGGCCGGTAGCTTGATTGGTGTAGTGGGTGGCAGATCGGGAGTCAGTGGAGAACTTACGCTGTGGCCCTAGCGCCCTGCCAGCGGTCGCGTGGGGAGCGGATTTCAGGGTCAAGGGTCCATTCAGTAGCGGTGATGTCATGGGGACGGACCCTCTGTGCTTCGAAGCGGCAGGCGACTCATCTCCATCCCCTCAGCAGTGCATTACCTCCGGACAGGGAATATTAGCCAGTCATGAATGAGATACATGTCGATGCACCTAAGCTGGGTGAGGTATCTTGTACCGGCTTTCGGAACCCCAAGCTGGAGATACATATTTCTTGGCAGATCTGCAGTGAGCAATATACCAGGAATTTGGTGGTTGCGCTGTACCTCTCGGATTTCGATTAATCCGCCTCTGTATGTGGATACCGGAGGTAATGCACTGCTGAGGGGATGGACCTGACGGGTGTGGCTTTCACAGGACCCTGCATCGTTTGCGAGGAAGAGATGCATACGACAGCAGCATCTGTCCTGCGTCAAGGGGCTTCCTTCTTTGAGGATGGCGGGAGAAGGGATCATCCGAACTATGACGAAGGGGGCTCGCTGGATGTGCTCTATTTCTGGTTCAACCCTGGTTGTTGTGGTCTTTTCCTTCCCTCCTGGCATCGGGGATCATGCGGAACCATGATTCAGGCTGAAGATCATAGGTGAACCATGACTGCATCCGTCATGAACGATAACTTGATTCTGTTATGGTGTTTTGCTGTGATGAATCCATCACACGGATAGGGTTATGGATCCGATGACAGCTGAGCACAACGGCATTACCCCGTGGCCATGCTCAAAAACAAGCTCTTGCCAGGGCCACAGATCGTCTTGGCTGGCCAAGTTTTCTGAAAGAACCAGCTCTCCATGTGGATTTCCGGGAGATTGCACCGTCGTCATTGCTTTGAGTTACTCTTTCGCACAGTAACGTGTTCCCTTCTGCGAGGAAGGTATCTGGGAACCGCGAGCAGTGGCTTGGCTGGTTGGCTCCCTGCGCTGTTTGCATGAAGTGGAACTCGATGGAGCTGATGCTTTAGATGCACCTGGCGAAGCGATGGGAGGAGACCTCCTCAGTCACAATAGCCACAGGCACATGATCCCGAGGACCTTCCTGATGCTAAACCAAATCATTAGGCTGGGATTCTGGGCATTGTTCCTCGAGAATCGGCATTCAACGCTTCGTGCGTGGCCGTATTTCCCAGCGGTCTCGACTGGCATGGCATTTCTGTTACTACGACCGTAGATTCTTCTTGACGGTCTCTAAATCCTCTTTCGTCATCCCCAGTCCATCCGCCGAAGTCACGTAACCTTCCCATCCCCCGTACCTCTCCTCTAGTCCTTCCTCCAGACCCTCCAAATACGCCGGCTTCAAGTCCACCATCTCCCTGAACCCGGGAGTCTCCTCGGAATCCGCTCCGGAGTTCTCCAACGCGAAGTGCTTCAGCTGCTCACGTGCTGGCTCGACTCCTACACGTGAGAGCATGTAGTCTAGAACTATTGTATCATGGGGAGTGCCCGCAAGGGTGTGTAGAAGACCAGCCAAGGCGCCGGTTCGGTCTCGGCCGCCTGGACGAGCCATGTCAGTACGGCGGTAAATCAATGAGGATCTATGGGGTTTTGATCATACCTGTGCAGTGGAAGAGTACCGGATCTGCTGGTCTGTCGCGGACATGCTCGAGGACGGCGCGGAAGACTGGTCGGTAATTGTCCGTGATGACCATCAGCTGCTTCTTCCAGGCCTTCTTGCCATCCTCTTCCACAAACTCTCCAACCTCCGGATCGGGGTACTCCCCTTGCGTCTCAAACCATACATTCTCCACACCTTCGACCCTTGGATCCGGGTGGGAGGCTCTCTCGCTAGCCTTGCGCAGGTCGAAGATCCGCTTCACGTGGCCACCGAGCCAAGCCAGGGCAGCTGGGTCATCGGCTGCGGCAGCGAGGATTCCACTTCTGTAAAAGCGGGATCTGGGGAGGTTGCTTCCCGGAACCAGGCCAGGATCGCGGAGGTTGATCATGGATTGGGTAGGGATGAATGGGGGAGATGTGAGGACAGGGAGCAGAGTTTCCTGAGGGATAGGTTCCGCGACATCGGTCTTGGAGAGAGCTTCCAGTTGGTCTCGTGAGACTGCCATCGTGGTCAAAGTCGTATGTTTGTGCTTCGGGGACTTGGAGAAGGAAAAGGCGGCGTCGTTGGTTATTCTTCTCAAACCTGGTCGTATTGTTTATGTAGATGAGTTGGTCTGGTCGGAGCTTTGAAGTGATTCGCTCATGGTGGACAAGATGCGTGGAGGGGAGGGGTCGAGAGCAGGCGGTACTGGCAAGGGGGCAGCAAGCAGGGCCGAACGCTGGTCCCGAAGCCGAGGTATGTGAAATTGTGACGATGGGGAGGAGGAACTTGCAAAGTGTGAAAGAGGCAATCTGACCGATTTGTGATATGACAGAGATGGGACGGGCAGTCGACGACGTGGTTCGGAGGGTTTCGAGTCGGTGTTTTGGGGATGATGTGCCCCCCTCCTTGATGGTCTGCATTTTGTGACCTTGTTTCATGGAGCCGCCCCGATGCAATCGAGTCGTACACTTTATCAACATTGTCGAATCCTAGTGATGCTTTTGATGTATCGCCTTCTGGAGCAGATGACCATGTTTTCCCAGCTGGTCGATCCCTCCCAGGTTGGCAGTCACCCAGACCATCACGGGCCCTCCAAGTCACGCTTGATGGAGGTCTAACGCGCTCTGAACTCCAAGTCATGAAGCAACTTATCCCCTCACAGCACTGATGGGTGTGCCTCACATGCAATCTGACTTTTTTTCTTTTCTCTCTTCACGGAACCAGTCTTACAGAGAGGTTCATGTGCGAGTAGAGGTGACAGCGAAGACTCATGACAGCGAAGACTCACGGCGCAACGTGAAAACACACTTACATAGCTTGATCTTGAACCATCATATTGATTCAGATGTTCTTTGAAACTATGAAGACTCATTCATGCTGGTAATATCGCTAGGTCAGGTCAAGATGAGTCTAGTTGAGCCTATGTTCCTCCATCGTGTACTTAAAAGAACAGGTTCAGCACCATCGCAGCGCAGCCGACCCCAGCAACCAAGCCTGTGGTGATGTGCAGGCCTTCTCCGCCACTCTTTTCGGCCCTTTCCTTAATGTCCGTCATGTTTCGGCTTCCCTCGGAGAACTCCGTAGGTCGAAGGCATCGGAACATGCTCGGCACCTTCTTGTCGCTCTCGCGCAGCCTGGGGTTCCCGTTCTCGTCTTGCTCGAGATCGTCCGCATGGCCAAACCCGACCCAAACCATCATCGGCCAGCCAACCATCTCGTCGTACGCGGTCATCCAGCCCGGCCGCTCGTGCTTGAGGAGCTGGTTCATGTCGTCGATCGCCGTGCCGTTGAGCTGTTGAAAGCGCTCGGCCGCGAGGTTCAACCCGAACGCATCCTTGTCTTCCTGCCGGCAAGGCGTGTCGTTCCAGAACTCCTCGCCCTCCATTCTCTGACTGCACCACGTTCCCTCCTCCGCGAGCTCTTCCAACCACGTCAGACACTTGTCGGATAGGAGTCCTTTGCATGACGGGTCGATGTCCTGGTCCAGAGGGTACGTAGTATATTCACGGCCCAGGCTCCTCCAACCGGTGCACATTGCCCAGCTATCGTGAGCCTTGTATGTGTTGTTGGGGCCGCGGATCTTGCTGTCATCGTCAACAGTGACACCAAACTCATGCAAGCTGAGTGCTGTATTTGGAGTGTCGTCGTCGTCGTCGTCGGAGTTGTTCGCAGGACGGGAACGCAGAACATTGCCGACGACTTTGTTGAAGATCACCCAGTCGACAGAGCCACTTCCGGGATACTCCTTGGACACATCGGGGCCTGTCACGGTCTGGGAGCTTGTCGCGTTGGGGGTATCCAAGAACTGCAGCAAGTCCGCCAAATCAGTGCGATCGGCCGGCCCAATCTCGCTATCTGCTGAGCACTGCCAGGCGGCGAGCGCGATTATCGCAAGTGAATGTCTGGTGGATAACCTCATGCTGAGCTTTGCCGAGGAGGTCGGGATGTTGTTTCGAGTTCGCTGACGCTGTCAATTGATGAATAGGTTTGCTGTAGTTTACGAGGACGATACATGTCTGCTGCCGCTCCAGATGCATTTCATATACACGACAATTCAACTTGAAGGATGTCTTCACGGCCGGCTGCCTCTACTTCCGTTGAATAGCTTCATGCCAAGGGACCCATCCCGGTGGCCATGCCCTGGCTGCGATTGTTGCGCCGACCACGGATCATTCGACAATAGTGTTGTTGGTCTGGCCTACGCCCTTGCTAAAGAGCAAATGCAGGCATACGAAGCCGCAGACAAATCTCGGTCGACATGGTACGTGTTGTTCGTTCAGACGTTCTGGGCTATGATAAAGGGGCGCAGGATTCCCCGTGGTCCTTGGCGGATGTGGAAGAGAGGCACATTGGGCGAGTGCTCTGAGCAGAAATAGGCGCCTGAAGTGGACAAACCAGGGTAAACACGCGTGTTGGGTGAGCCCATCCTTGGGATCCTTCTCAGATAGGCATCTGGAGGTGTCGCATGGGGTCACATGGGGTCGAGACTTTTTGACAGCTGCCAAGCTGAACTATGGCAGCCTCCAAAACTGCCTTGCCCATCTCATGGAGATGTTGACTCAACACTACAGGAGGCCTCGTCGCAGGAGTAATGGAGAAAGAGGGTTATTCTCGTTGGCGATTCTATCTCTCCGAATAGCCTACTTCCTACAAAATTGCTTACTCCGTTGAAAAAGAAAAAAAAATGCCTTCGAATTACGCAAAAGAAGGCTTTGGGCTTTCTTTTAAGCATAATCTCTTTTTGGCAGTGGAACACGCGAGAAAATGGGGACAAGCTGGGAGCATTGTTCGCCCAGTCATGGGTGGTCTTCATCGCGGTGGGTGCTGCAACATGAGATGGTGACCGCACCAGCTCAGTCGCCAACAGCATATGATTTTTGCAAGCTCTAACAGCGACGTGAATGTCTCATTCACATCTCATCGATAACATGTTCTAGGTCGGTCGTCTACCGTAAGTCCAAACATACTGCTATTTCCAGACCGCTGAAATGTTCTTTACAGGGTAAGCAAAATCGAACCGAGCGGAAATCGGAACTGATTCACGATGAACTTATCTGGAATACGCAGCTCAGTCCGACCTCATCGAGCGTGATGCTCACCCATGCATCCGCCAAGCCACCGCTCCTGAACCCTTTCCCAGCATCATGCCTTCTTCGCCCTTGCTGCGCTGGGGCCTCCCAATCTGCATTCTCGCCATCGCCTTCGTCCTTGCCATACGCCAACAGCAGCAACCCCTCCAACAACCACTCACCACCTCTGCCACCCACTGCTACACCTCCGTCCGCACACTCTGGCCCACCAATGATTCTCCAAAATGCTTCACGGTCTCTTCAGACGGTTCCTTTTCTGATGTCTTCACACCAAAGGACGGTGAAGTCCCTGAGGATGCCGTTTCGTCAGAAGGGCACGTGATTCCTGGTCTGTGGGATGGGCACGGCCATTTGAGGCAGTATGGAGAGTTCCTTCACTCTGTTGATCTCTTCGGATCAAGTTCGCTGGAGGAAGTCATGGTCAGGGTCAAGAAGTACATTGCCGAGAATCCATCCGCCGGGTCCAAGGATGAGTGGGTGAGAGGTATCGGCTGGGATCAGACTTTCTTTGGTCGTATGCCTACTGCGGTTTGTTCCTCTGTCTATCCTCTCATTTCTTCTTGAACCGCAACTCACACGGAATTTGCAGGACGAACTTGCCCAAGATCCAGATTTGAAGGGCCTCTACATCATGCTCGATCGCATCGACGTGCACTGCACCTGGGTCTCCCCCGCCGTTCTCCAGCTTCTGCCGCCCCTGCCACCAACCGTTCCTGGAGGTGAAATCATCCGGGAGCCCGGACCTGGAGTCTTCTGCGACAATGCCATGGATCTTGTCCTGCCGCTTTGGCCACGTCCTAATCCCGCCGCACAAGCTCGTCAGGTTCGCTCGGCTATGGCTGCCCTGAACGAGGTTGGACTTGTGGGCATGCACGATGCGGGAGAGACAAGGAAGAACCTGGAGCTATACAGAGAGCTGGCAAGCCATGATGAGGAGTGGACTGTACGGGTATACGGAATGTTGGAGTGTGACAAGAGAAACACGTTCTGCCCTGAGGACGCCGCTGTTGTCGCAGGAGAGTCTGATTTTCTCACCGTTCGAAGTGTGAAGCTTTTCGCAGGTGAGCATATCTTTGACCGTTCCTCCTTGATGTCTGTTTTTAAGAAATTCTAACATTCACAGATGGTGCTCTTGGTAGCTGGGGCAGCGCCATGCTCGACCCCTATGCCGACCACCCTGATACCTCCGGCACCCTCCTCATCAACTCCTCCGCCCTCACAACAGTCACCTCCCAATGGTCCACTGCAGGCTACCAAGTGAACATCCACGCCATCGGAGATCTGGCCAACCGCAATGCCATTTCTGCGTTTTCCACCGCCCTGGAGCGCCTCTGTCCTGACCCGGCAGACTTTGCCTCGTGCCAACGTGCAACTCACCGCTTCCGCATTGAACATTCTCAAATCATCCATCCTGAAGACCAGAAGCTCATCTCGTCACTCTCCATTGCCCCTTCTGTTCAACCCACTCACGCCACATCGGACATGAAATACGCTCTGTCACGTCTAGGCTCAGAGCGCCTGGCCAAGTCCGCCTACCGCATGCGCTCTTTTCTACATGTTCACCCTGCGCCTCTCATACTAGGGAGTGACTTCCCCGTAGAGCCACCAAACCCTTTCCGTGGTATGTACGCCGCTGTTGCGAGAAGAGACCCGGCCACAGGGCTTGGCAGCCCGGATAAGCCAGATCAAGGCTGGCACCTCGACGAGGCGCTCACGCTGGATGAGGCCTTGGAGGGCTTCACCAAAGGTCCAGCCTGGGGAGCATTTCTAGAGGACAGAGCTGGTGTGATCAAGCCTGGGGCGTATGCAGACTGGGTCGTACTTGACGAACCTCTCGAGAAAACCGACGTTGAGAGCCTGAGGAGTCTGAAAGTGAAGGAAACCTGGGTCGGTGGAAAGCGAGTTTATGCCCGTGCATGAGCTCGGCTATGATGATGTGGAATGACGGTATTATGAAAATAAAAGTTATAGACATGGCTTGGCAACCAATAGAGCTCATATAGATCTCAATCATGACGGTACGTACATGCAACGGTCAATGTGCCGATGACAGTCCAGAGTCCACCACAATGAGCGATACAGACAAGCGCGCTTTCAGCTGTTCAAGAAGACGAACTCCGAACTGAAACCTCGTGTCGTTGTGAGGACGATGAACAATCATGCTGTCAAGAAGGCCAACGTCAAGCAATGTGTGACAAGGACGGACCTTGTCTAATACTCCTCCAGCGATGGCCAACTTAATACGGCTTGCTCCTCGAACTGATGAGTGAGGCCATCTGTAGTGTCAAAATCAGTCTTTGAGGCACCTTTTCTCGAACCACTTTGCAAATTTCACAGTGGGAATGTCCACTGCTCTCCAGAATATGTCAGCCCACCATATGACGATCGGGATGCAGAAGCAGGCATGTAGGACGAAACCAGCGTTGAACCAGTAACCATCTACACCAGTGATGCTATAAGCCCACTTTTCGAAATGGTAGCCGAGTACGTGCATTGCTGGTCCATGCATGAGGTAGATCGCATAGGAGATCTTGCCGAAGTACTGAACGATGTTCGAGGTGAATAGCTTTTGCCAAGCTCGAGAATGTCCTACGATGAACACGAAGAAAACAGCCCCGATGGATTGCCAGTATCGATAGCCCTCAACTGACCACCACTGAGGTACAAGTGAGCACAGATACACCCAACCTGGGGTCATGTGTCCGTTTGCATCAGGCTGGCTTAATAGGTAGAGTGCGATTATGCTGAGAAGGATCCACAGGAATGCTGTGCATGAGCGGTTGGGACAAACCCGCCATTTCGTACTCGCAGCAGGCACTCTTCCGTGGGTTGATGGGACATGAACACCCGAAATGAGGTCGAGCTCAGCGATGAACATGCCGGCCAGGAAGAGGAGGAACTCCCACCTGGACGATCGGTACGTAAAGAGGGCTATAAGCGCAACCACGGCGAGCCGGCACCGAGCACCGAGCCTTGCGGTGGCCATGAGAACGAGAAACAGGTATAGGGAGCAGAGGTACTCGACTGGTACGGTCCAGAGATGAACATCGTATTCTAAATACAATAGTTAGAGCCTGTAGTCAGAGCCTGGATATCTTGTGTCTGGGGATATTTCTTACTGATGCGGCCCGCGTCAGGATCCCAAGCGAATACGTGGATAAAGCAGTAGAGACTCCAGACCCAGTCGAGAAATTGCTCTTTTGGGTCGTCGAATCTACGTGGATGGGGTTCAACAATGTTCTTCATGAATCTTGTGTCAGTCGCAAACTCCCGAGTCCACTCATACGCACCAATGCGAATGAAGCATAGCACCATGAAGGTAGAAATTATGGGAGGAAGGAAAAGGCGTACAGCCCGTCGAAAGACCAGTGAACTCAGAGCTTCGGAAAGCTCAATAGTTGCACCACTGCGAATCAGTCTGAGGGGCCGGTATGACAATGCGTAGCCGGAAATGACGAAGAAGATGCACACCGCAGCTGGACCTTGATAAAATAGGCGGATGATAGGAAGTTTGAGCCAGGCCCAATTTCTGTCTCCGCAGCCAAAGCTCTCAGCTATGAAGAACCCCTGGTAGCTGTAATGGCAAAAGAAAACGAAGAGAGCACCAAGACCCCTCATGCCATCGAGGTAGGCTGTCGGATGAAGCTTGATGGGACGGGACCGCTCCCGGGAGTATCGTCCTTGCAGAAAGCTGGGAAGGAAAAACACCAACAGCCTGGTCAGAAGTACCCTTGAAGACAGACTCCCAAGGCAGGCTAGGGACTTTTTGACGATCTTGACCCACGCTGATGGCGAGAAGGTTTTGTCGATCTCGATGGTGCTACCATCGCTCTCTAGATCTGACAACACCTTCTCATCAATCCGCCGAGGGCTTGATTCTTGTGAAGAGGCAAGGGAGGCGGTTCTGTGCCCGTGCATATTGTATCGAAAACGTCAAAGGAATGAAGTTGAACACTTTCAAAGCTCAGTGGGAGCTCGTTCGTTGAATTAGACCGACATCTGCGACTATGCGGATACCGTCTGCTCTTTAGGAAGCCCAATGATCTAGGCCGGATTTTCGCTTGACCCTTTGGAAAAACCGGTGACGAAGGCTTTGATGAGACGCCAATGAGGAGGAGTGGGAAGGCTTACTAGGAGGAAGCTGAAGGGGAGAGAGGTCATGTAACAATAAATTAGTCTGGACAGATCGGTGCCTGAGGAAAAGGTCTTTGCTCTCAAGGGGAGAGGGAAAGATGTCGCCCAATGTAACCTGCGTGACTTCCTTGTTGTGATTTAAAGAGGACTAAGGAAGGTGTCAGGTGTCGGACATGCTTCCTACGTCTGGTCTCAACACCTGGAAGACAGCTGCCGCTGCCGGATGTCTGATGTTAGAACAGCACCATGGCCGATGACGGGAAGAAAGCAATCCGTCAATGGAAGTTTTCCCGATAGCCAACCTACTTTGCCAATTTCGTTGAACGACAAGTACATATTCAACCGGCCAATGGATTGCTTCAAGGTAAGTTACCAAGGTCTTGCCGAGCCCTCAAATGCCGGAGCCGGTTCTGGGGCCACCCTTATCTCGATGTCGCCTTCGTGTACTTGCCGGTGTGCCTGTATCGTACGCACCGATTTAAAGTGGATTGATGGTTTGAAGCACGGAAGGAACAGCAAACTTCTCGAAGGATCACTTTGATATTGTTTTCGTGATACAAAGCAAGCAAGTATCTCACTATGGCATCCATGTGTATGTCACTCATGTCACACCTCTATCTCGTGCAAACCCTGAAGCAAGAACAAAGAACGCCCGCCCCGTACCAAAAAGCAGAAAACGCCGGTAAAAATGCTTTCCATCATGTCCATCATGCCCCTTCAGAATCTTCCCGCTCAGTGCTCCAGCCAATCCAGGAATTGCGGCGTGAAGTAGCTCACGATAATGGTGGCACCAGCACGGAGGATACCCTCCGTTGATTCAAATGCCATCTGCTTCAGGTCGAACACACCGGCCTTTGCCGCGGCGTAGATCATGGCGTACTCGCCACTGACCTGGTAAGCTGCCACGGGCATGTCCCTGCCCAGGTCCTTGGCATCACTGATAATGTCCAAGTATTGGCTAGCAGGCTTAACCATGATGATGTCGGCGCCCTCTCCGATATCACGGACAATCGCACGGCGGGCCAGACCACGCCCGCCAGGAGGCAGCTGGTAGCACTTGCGGTCACCGAAGGACGGCGCAGAGCCCGCGGCGTCACGGAAGGGTCCGTAGAGGCAGCCCGAGAATTTAGCGGAGTAGGACATGAGTACGGTCTTGTGTGCAATGCCCTCCTCGATAAGCTTAAGCTTGATGGCGCGAATGCGCCCATCGTTCATGTCAGAAGGAGCAACGCAGTGTGCGCCAGCCTTGGCGTAGGCAATGGCAACATCGGAGATACGGTCGACAGAGAGCTGGTTGTTGAGGCTGCCGTCGTCGCGCAAGATACCACAGTGGCCATGGGAGGTGTATTCGCAAAGGCAGACGTCGGTGCAAATGAAGAGTTGGGGGAATCGGCGGCGGATGAGGCGGATGGCAGAAATGACAGGACCCTCTGGGTCATCGGCGGCGCTGCCGAGGGCATCCTTGGTACCCGGCCTCATGGGCACACCGAACAGAATGACGGATCGAAGACCCTTGTGAACGAGAGGCTCGAGGAAGCTGGTCAATCGGCTGACGCTTAGCTGGTGCTGTCCAGGGAGGGATGGAACGAGAATCATGTCGTCGTCGCCGTCGGTAACGAAGATTGGGTAGATGAGCATGGACTAAAAGACCAGTCAGATACCGCAACACAAATTTCTACGACTCAATTCACCTTTGTCAATTGGCGCTCAGCCTGCCACGAACGGGCGAGGGGATGAAAGTAGCCACCGTGCAGCTGACTGGAGATGTCACCGGAGATGCTGACACTGGTCGCAGCCGTGCTGGCATACGACATGGCGCGTGAGATGTGGGAAGTCCTGTCATCCATGGTTGAAGCGCGCGAAGGGGCAGGGCCAGGACGACGAGGAGCTGGGCCGTTGCTGTCGCGAAGAGACAGATCCTGAACGAGGCTGGAGAAAGACATTTCGATCGGAGTCAAACCTCAGAGAGCCGAGAGGACGGGCCGTGATCGTGTGGTGGGCGGGACTAGCAGAGTGGAATGGCGGGGCGACCGAGATAAGACGTGGTCCTTGAAGGATCAGAAAGAAAAGGAGCAGCAGGTTCTGGCGAATAATTGCCAGAGGGAAATCCGACGATGGGCACTGCGACACAAGACGCGGATGGTTGGACGGTTGGGAGTTTGGAGGAGGGATGTCAAACGGAGAAACTCTGGAGTTCGGGGATGAGAGCAAAAATCTGGCCGCACCTCGCCATTCGCCTTCCTCGTCTCAGCTCGGCATCGGGGCCTCAGTGCCTCAGTCATGCAGCCCGGCCAGCCGTCTTCCGACGGGACCCACATCCACTATTCTAACCAATCAGAGTGTCTTATATGGTAATGTTTCGCAGCGCTTTCCACAGGGTCTGGGGGAGGGGCCGGTTGGCGTGTGTCTTTTACAAACCGAGAGTTCCCTGGCCGCGGATTGGCGGTGTGCCCTGGTGGTCAGTACCTTATCATACCTACCGTAAGGTAAACGGCAGGGAGCTCCACGGAGGTGCAACTGCCATGATCGAATCTTACCACCTAGGTACTTTTCATCCTTTAACAATTGTCACAACTTTGCCTCCCGAATAGGCTCTCTGGCCTCCTAAGTGTGTTTTGGTGCTGAGTGTCATAATACGATCTTGCACAAGTACCATTCAACGGGCGTCAACATAGTCTCGCGGCAATGAGTTCCATATAGTAGGCTTTGGCCACCTGTGCGATCTAACCCTGTTGGTAGAGATTAAGGCTGCCTCTCGGATGAGCATTATCCCCAGGAACAGATACCTACTTGGTATCATATGGAGACAGATGACCCACTCAAGATCAGTCCGAGCCTGAGCGATCTGATATGATACCCTGAGCCAAGGAAAGTCAAGGTACGTCGCGGTAGAGAGCAAGGCATTTGTCGTCATCAGCGCACAATGATTCGTCTGTTAGGGGAAAGCAGCTTCCTGTCCTATCGCTACGAGGGTCACCCAGAGTTGGGATGCATCAGAGGCTTTGGATAAGCAACCACTTGGCTACGATCATTGACCAGGAGCAGATATTGAGTGCACAGTCTGAGGTGTCTGCCAGAGTTTAGTTGAGTGAATGCGTGTTGAAGTCAGCATTTCCTTTTTCCATCTGAGCCATCGCTAATGACTGAATGCGATTACATGACTCTGTTGCACCCTTCAGCAGTCTCTCGTTCCCACAGGTCCGCCATGAGTAAACCCAAAACAAGAACACAGTCATGAGATGAGCAGCGATTGTAGTACGTGTCGTGCTGAAACAAATAGCTGCTTTTCCCCTGCGTGGCTTATACCGATATTGACATGCCTGTCCTGTTTTAGATGGACCACACCAGGCTACTGATATCTAGTAGACTTAGGCGAGGCCCGTCCCATGGCTGGCTGAGGCCGTTGCATCCCCAAATAGGGAAACTAAGAACCAGAGCTATTGATGCAATTGAGCCAATGCAGATCACGATGCATTGTTCATAACTCGTATAATAGGGTAGTCCTCAGGCGACTCGTGCTTCTTTTTCGACTCCGCTAGAGTCCTTCTTTCAGTTCCTCTTCTGGGAAGGTCGCTCCTAGGGACTGCGCGAAGCCGGAAGAAACTATTCCGATACCTTCTTTGCTCCTCACTATCTGCCTTCCCATCGTCTACGATGCCTCTCACAATTCCCTATGACCCGAGCCTCTCTCTGATGAGTGTCGTTAGCGAGACGACACTTCAGAAGATCAGAGACATGGCACGGGTATTGGAGCCCGTGGAAGTGGCCCAGGATGCACTGAATGCTCTCATCTCTTCCAAACGAAGCTTGCTCATGACCAAGACCGAGCTGAAAACCCTTGGGATCAGTGTAGATTCTCTCAATAAGGAGATGACACGACTTGACAAGACAGTTGAGGATGCAGCAGCCGCCTACATGGCCGCGAAAGTACGCTCAGAAGTCCAAGTCACAGAATTGGCAGGCTCGCAAGGAGCACAAATCTTGGGAGAGCCCCATGGACTACATGCGCAGTAAGATCAAGACTATGCCTCTATCAGTGGACACCATGAATATCGATGTGGACTACTTCTCCTTCGACTCAGCATCTCAGGATTCGGCCGCATACAGCTCTCAGATTGCTGCCTTTGTTACTCAATCGGCGAGCAGCGTTCTCGGCCAAAGCGTCCCCCAGCAGCTTGGCACGGCAGCTTCGCGCCAAACCAGGAACCAATTAAGCATCAACGACCTGCAAGGGACTCTGGTAGTCTCAGTGACGTGTGCACATAAGAATGCGTCCGTGGTCGCGCCGTTCGTACTACAAGTCGACAAAGCCATCAAGGGTTGGAACCAGACTTTTCCCAGCAACAAGATGGATCCCACAAACAAGTCTAGTATGGCTAAGATTGCAATAACAGACAGTCAAGAGGACGGGAAGAAGTTCTCCATCATTTCAGGGGTCACCTTTGGGTCAAGCTTCATCGGGTTGATCCATATCCTCCGCTCAAGCGATAGCGCAACTGCAGATCTTACTACAGCTGTCCAAAAGATTCAGGCTGCAATAGGTACAGGAGCATGGCTTTCTAATGCTGAAAAGAGAGAAAGGATACAGGATCAATTCTTCAGGAACGTAAAGAGCATTCTCGATCAGCAGAATGTGCAATCTCATGTCACAGTCCTGACTATGGGTGCATCACCATCAGCAGTAGCAATCGAGAAGGGGAACGACCACCAACCCGGTGCTAAGGATGCCTTGGGGGGCTTGAGTACCATGGAACAAGGAATGCCAAACGAGCTGAGCACCGCGAGAGTTGCGACCGAGACTGCTCGCTCAACCGAACCCATCGACATGGAAAAGAATATGGAACAGGGGGACCTGGGTGCTGTGAAGGTGATGGATGGCGAGAAAGGCAATGGATTAGACATAGCCTCAATGGTGGCTATCCTGGATGACCATCTGAAGAAGCTTGGAGGGGCAAACTACGGCGTTCCCATCAACTACTACTTGAAGGACATCGATCAAAAGATGCTCGCAGAAATGTGGCTAGCGAAGTATCCTCCTGGTCAGTACATGACCGTCAAGCACGACGATACCGAAGACAACGAACGGGCTACTTCTGAATAGGCCAAGCTGTAAATAGAAACTCTTGCACAGAGAGCCACCAATGCAATGAATTTGTGGAATGCACGCAAGGATTGTCTCATCCTCGTCTTGATCTACCGCCACGATGTGTTCTCTTAGCTTAAGTGAAAATAGCCCAGGGGCAACCCTCTTGTAGACTACCCATGCCCTCTAGTCCACTGCGTGTTCGCTTGAGAGTCATCCATGGGTTGGATCTGCCCCAACTCGCCCTTATCAGCTCATTCCTCTCTTCACTTCTTGAGAGTGAACTGAGTAGACCGTCCGTGCTGACTTGTGTGAATCAGTTGGAGTAAGTTTCCTCTTCATATAATAGCTTGGTTATCGAACGGAGACTATCCTCAGCGACCACAACCATCAAGGATAATCGGCCAGTTCCTCCCGTGCCTACACGGACAGGTAACTCGGATGGCTCGGACCGAAGTGGCTCACGGACCGACCCAGACAAAGGGACCCTGGTGACATCAGAATTGGAGGAATCCCTGAGTGTAAAGCAAGACCGTCTTAAAAGAACGATAGCCTCGAAGAAGAAGGCGAAGGGGAGAGTAGCTCCTCCGACAGTCGCAGCTCAGGCACTCCACTGCCGCTCATCATCGGCTTGACACTTCGTGTAGGTGGCGACGGTCTCTGATCCTCAATCTTTCCTGTTTCGTCAAGCGAAGAAAGGCACTGTAAATTGAAAGGTTCTCAAGCTGCCGTCGCTGGAACAAACAACATACCTTCAGAGCTCAGCCAAGAAGGAGCATAGGCGAAGCAGAACAAAGGCTGTGCCGCATATGAGAAGTGTGGTTGTGGACAGATGATAATCGAGCTACCAGGTGTGTCGATGATCGATGAAGCCTTGCTCGGGGATGGAAGGTATCGAGGTCGAAGTGAAGTGCCGGATTGAAGAGTGAACGAGGATCCTTGACAATAACCGCACAATGAGCTCCTGATTCAAGTCTAAGGCCCGAACAACCTTGGTTCTGAGTTTTCACGAATTGGGACGATAGAATTCGCCTTTAGCAATCTTTAGAAAAGAGATCATATTCTAGTAAAGGTTAGTCTATCATCCACAGGGAGTGAGTACTTTTACACAATCCATAATCATCACAGCCTCGCTAGTCCATCTCCCGCATTGAACTCAGATCCCCCTGAGTACCGTATTATCCCTCTTGTCAATCGGAGTGTACCTTTCCTTCAATGCCTGCTCAACCGTCTTGTTGTGTTTTGCTTCAGGCCTCTGGTAACGTTCTCTCAACGCCTTCTGCACAGGCGTCAATGGCTTCAGTCCATCTGTCGCAATTTCCACATCCGCAACACCCACTGGCGTAGTAGCTGCACCGGCCATCTGCTTGCCCTTGTCCAGTGCTGAGGCGAACCACCCCTTAGCCTGAGTGGACTCCTCCTCGACAGCTGCCTCTACCTTAGCAGCCTCGGCGTCCGCCTTGTGCTTCGCCTTTGAAGCAGCAAGGATAGCGGCACTCTCGGCTTCGCGTGTAGTCTGCTTGGCCTTCTCGAAGGCGCCCTTCGCTGCCGACGCAATGTTTTGCTCGGCCTGTTCGATCTTGGCCTTCGCCTTCTTCTCCAGCGGCTCAAGCTTCGCCTGCGCCTTTTCTGCCTCCGCACCAGCCTCACTGAAAATGTTGCTCCAGAGCTTCGCAACGCTGGCCTCGGCAGTCGCCCGCACATCATCCCAGTCGGTGTGCTGGACCCATCGCGCGGCGTTCTCGACTTCCTGGTTCCATCGGTCTTTCACAGCCTCGACGGAGTGAGCGCGCTCCGCGGCTGCGAGTTCGGATCTCGTCGGTGGAAGAGGCTGCTCTTTTCGCGGATCGATCAGTTCGTGCACATCAATTGCCGAGGCGCGGAGGGGGGCGCTTTGGTGCTCGCGCGTGCGTTGGTGGGCGAGGATGGAGAGGTAGGCGGCTGAGAGGGTCAGCGTAACGCCGCCGGTCTGGCAATAATCTGTCAGTCCCCAGTTCTTCGCAGCATTTAGGGACAATCGGAAGAGAGTGACTCACAAATCCGGAGACAAACCCCATTCTTGCAGGTGTCAAACTATGGTAGCCGAGGATGAGAGCTTTTCGAACGCCAGATCGCTGTTGCTGTCAGGACCGGAGTGGAACGATCGAGCTCGACGGCTCCCAGCTGATGAGAGCGATCTTGACCTCTGAGCAACTATTCAGAGCTGATTGATCCGTCGCTGAGGGGGTTCCCGGCTGTTGACGATGCTGCTGCTGGGAGTCGGTCGGGTGGATTGACGTAGGTGCAGCTCCAAGTTTAGGTGCGCTTCGACGAGGCTGAGCGGGTCCCTGGCCGCTGCACTCCCAATAGGGAACTGCTCTCCAAAAATTTCCCCTAGTTGCCCATTGAGCCTCACCTGGCCGTCGCCAACACCCCATCACCACCACTCTTCTCACCACCCGAATTGACGACTCTGCACACTCTGCAGCACTGTCGACTGCTGCTTGTTCTTTCATCGCCGCACCGAGAGTCCTTCCTCCGAGTCAAGATAAGCACAAAACACCGCCCCGACAGCAGCAGTCATGGCCGGAGGCACTGTTAAGTTCCGGCATCTCAGCCGTGACTCGGCAGCGCGACAAGCCCTTCTTCGTGGCCTCGTCACCCAACTCGTCCAGTATGAGCACTTGCATACAACATATGCGAAGGCGAAGGAGGCCCAGCGCATGGCTGAGAAGCTCATCACCCTGGCCAAGCGGAACAACGAGCCTGGCAGGAGATCTGCCCAGGCTATGCTTTACGTACGTGCATCCCTGCCTGCGGCAACATAATCTTGCTACTCTTCCTCGGGTGGTTTCAACTGACAAGTGCGCTACAGACACCAGATAAACTCCTTCCCAAGTTGATGGGCGAGCTGCGAAACCGTTACCTCAACCGCGAAGGTGGCTACACCCGCGTCGTCCGCACAGAGCCTAAGAACATCTACGACCAAGGCGAGTCCGCCATCCTCGAGTTCGTCGACGGCCCCAAGGATTCTCGATTCATGATGACCGCCAAGACCGTCGCCCGCGACCGTGCCCTCGGGCGCCCTACCACTGCCGTCACAGGCCTCAACATCAAAAAGGTCACCCAGTTCCGCGGCAAGGAGGAGTTTGAGAGCATGGTGCAGAAATTCATGCAGATGGAGTCCACTGTTCAGGGCAAGCCTAATGCGACAGAAGCAGAACTAGATGAGGAGTACGACTATGAGGTGGAAGGGGAGGATATGGCGCAGAGAGAGTCCAAGGCAGCGAAGAAGCTGGGCCCGGAGATCGTGCCGGATAAGGTGAAGTCTGCACACGCAAGGACAACGAGGTGAGAGGGGATTCTGTAAAATAGCGGCTTGTATCATCATGTGTATTCTATTTATGAAACGCTGAGGCCACTCGGCGAATACTGCAAAAAGAAACATCTCTAAACAGGTTCCTCCCCATGATGACAATCACACAAAGTCAAAGGTATCACCGCGCTCCTGCAGCATCTTGCCCACTCTCTTCGATCCCACGATCCTCTCCAGCTTCATCACGTCGTACTTTGAGAACACTGCCCTGACTGTGCCTTGTCCCGGCTCAAGTTCCATATCCTCCTCGCTCTTCGCCAGATAACCACCCGCGATCTCTCTGTAAAAGATTGGGTTATCCGGCAGCCCGTAGAAAATGACCCGACGGACGCCACGAATCTGGTATCGCCTGAAGTGGTGGGCTCGCTCGGTGTAGAGGAGAATTTTGTGCCGTCCGTTGAGGAAATGGCTGCGAGCGCGGGACGCTTCGCGGATGTCGGTGTACTCGGAGATGGCGCCGAACGTAAGCGACTCGACGGAAGAAGAGGTTGCGAAGAAGTTGCGGACGCGGACGAAATCGAGATAGGAGGGGACGAAGATGAGGGTGCCCGTTGCGTCCTTTGCACGCTTGACCAGTGATGGCACGATGGCTGAGTTGAAGTAATCGAATCTGGCGTCCGGCTCCCTGTCGACTGTGCCAGGCTGGAAGCGGGAGAATGTCTGCTTTGCACGCACGCCGAGCTGTTGCAGGCTTCCAGTGTACTCTTGTTGAAGACGGACCTTGCCTGCCCAATTGTGGCAATGCAAGCGCATGAGCTCCGAGAGCTCGGGCGTGTTGAAGCCGGACATGATGATTGTCTGGCGGAAGAACTTTGCCCAGTCTTCCAGGTACCAATTCCGCACCCTGCTGAAGTCGCAGTCATGCGCATCCTTTGGCTGCCGGTTCAGGTGCTCAAAGATGAACTCAACGTGTTCCCAGTTCTGCATCAGCAATGCATCTGCCTGGTCCATGACCACCATCTCGATCGAGCTGAGGAAATCGTAGTCCATGTTCTTCTTCTTGTCCTTCTCTTCCACTGAACCAATCGCCATACGCAGACCGAGTGGGCTGGCAAACAGGATGTCTGAGTTGTAGAATTGAGCAAAGTACTTGATGGTCTTGCGGGTGAACTTGACACCAATACGGAACATATCGTCATCGTTTCCTTCGAATAGGTGGCGGAAGTCGACTGGTCGGTCAGCGCTGAAGCTCTGCTCTTTGTCATGGTAAGACTCGTCGAAGCGCTTTCGGTTCTCTTCTTGGTCAGGCTGGGTGAGGTCGCGGATAGTATTCACCATCCGCAGACACGCATGCCTCGTGGGCAACAGGAAGAGGACTTTAGGCCGGGTGAAGCCCTGATCTCGGAGCTCAAGGTCAGTGTCGTCACCCTCCTTAGCCAGTCGATAATTATCCTTGATAATGCGATCCCTTGTCTTGAGAACGTGGTTAACAGCGTGCAGACACGTGAGCTGGCGGAGCTGAGTCGAGTTTTTGACTGTTCGATCGCAGTACAGCAAGTCACTGTAGTTGAACAGCAGAGGGCTGAGGTTCTGCTGGAACTCGTTGAATGGCAGCTTATCCTTGGCAGATTCCTTGAGCTTCTGTTTCAGATGCAAACCTTCGAGAGTGGTGATCGGTGCCGGGATTTCTGCTTTCGAAACAGAAGATGGCAACATAGCTGTTGCTCTTCCCGATGGGACCAGTGCCTTCTTCGTGATCCAGTCGGCCTTCTTTACTGCCGCAACATGCATGGCCACGGCCTTGTCATCCGGATGAGCGAAATGAGACTCGAAGGGATCTGTCTCATCCTCTTCATCATCTGAATCAACCTGTTCCTCAATGTCGGCATCCTGTGCGGTCTCCTCGGGCTCATCCACGTGGTCAATATCTTTCTCCTCGTCACTCTGTGGAGATGCGCTGTCATCATGGTCCTTGGCTGGTGCTTTTGTCTGAGATTCATCGTGATGAGTTTTCCTCCTCTTTGCTTTAGGCTCTGATTCTTGTTGAAAGCTTTGCAACAAGGTCATGTACGGCTTCGCAGCGGCAGGCTGCTCACTCTCGCTCTCATCGCCTCCATCAGAGAGGGCTTCACTCCCAGTGCCTTCATCCATCTCATCTCCAGACTCCGACTCCGAATCTCTGTACGATTCATATCAGCTTAGTTCAGAAAGGTTCGTCTGTTCGTGTTGCGCTCACTCTTCAGCCAGGCGTGCTCCATCAAACCTCCTCGCAGCAGGTCCAAAGGCACCTCGTCCTCTGCCTCTACCTCTGCCTCTACCACCACGTCCACCGCGGCCCGAACCGCGGCCCCTTGCGCCAGGGCCTCGGCCTCGAGGTCCCATAGCTTTTACTGATAACTTCCGGTAACGAAAATGTCGTTATATGAGAAAGGCGTCGAAAGAAAAGTTGACCGTGGATAGCCGTGCATGAAGTCGAGGTGAGAAAAAAAAAGTGGTTCCGTCGACGCAGCTTTTTGAAGGTGGGGATTTGCCTCTTTGGGAACTACACTTCGTGAACACTTGGTAATGGGTTTACAAACGCTTGCAATGAAAGACGCACACATGACAAATTTCTATACTTTAAGTAAACTGAACATTAGATGGAAGTATCGTCTGGAATACAGTTGAAGTACTATCAATAATTTGAAGATCTGCTATGAAGAACGCCACCGATGAGGGGCCGGTATCCCCTCTCCAAAACACCATCGTGCTCAGAGCCCCCCAAAATGAAATCGAAGGGCCTCATGGGATGGCGTCTGATTAGTCGCCCGTTATCCTATTATATGGTTTTTTTTAAAGCCCCTCTCAGAGGAGACGATATCTCCAGATGACTTGGTTTCGCTGACGCTGGATACGATGCAGTGCTGGAGGTTGAGGATGAGCCAAAGTAGAACGGCACCCTGTCTCTTTTGTCCTCCTTTGTGCAATTAATCCCTTGGGTTTCCTTAATGACCTCAAATATGGCTCCTGTCTCTTCTCAAATTGGATACACACATTCAGCCATGGAGTAAGCCTTAATCTGGCTACCCTCTTCCATTCCTTGGTACCAGAATGGAGGATTGTAGATTCCAAGCATAGCAGACATCCTTCGCACTTGACCCTTCAACTTATTACGCGTTGCCCACTGCGTGTCCGCGAGAGCATAAAATAACGCAGGATCTCCAGTCGAACAGCCAGGACCCGTGACAATGAACAAGTTGTCTGCCTCTTCGCAGATTTCGCAAGCATTGGGTTCAAGTGAAGAAAGGATCATGCTGTCCGAATGGAATGGGATAGCCGCCGTCGTGAGTCCAAAGCATAGTATGACAGAGCAGAGAGGTTTCCGTCTGTCACAACCTTTCGACCTCGTAGTCCGAACACATCATGCTCAACGGCGACGACCACTCGTCCATGTGCGCGTTGGTTAGTGGTTATTTCGCAGCCGTCTCAGCCGAACTTCAAGATCTGTTAGGTGTCAGTACACCGCCACATCTTGCACTAGCCACGCTCTGGCAGCCCCGCCCCCTCCACCATCAGCCACACTGAGCGTCTCCATCCCGCCGCTGCACACACAAAAAATCACAAGTGAAATTTTGGCCCCATGGCGTCCCGGGCGTGACAAAGTTGAAGAGAGAGGCACAAGATGCGATGCAACTGCAAGCAACTCGCCCGCCAACACCCGTGCTGAGAAAAATACATATTTCCCTCCCCATCCAAGTAGAAATTAATCTTGCCTTTTTGGTGGAGCATAATTCGTAATTTTAGACCCGGTAAAAGGGATCCTTTCCAATCAGAACCCAGTCCACCAGGGGAACCTTGCGTGCCTCTACTATTCTTTCTCCCCTCCACATCCCACCATCGTCGAATCCCTTCCCTCAACCGCTCCCCGTCGCAACTCCATCCTCGACGACGCAACCCTCCTCTTTCGAACCGTACAACAGCGCACTGTCGCCCTCCATCGACCGTTCGCCCAGTATGGCCGCTGCCACTGAGGGATTCATTCACCTCTCTCGCCCGCTGGCACCTTCCAGCATTGGCCTGCAGTCCAACCTCGCCCCGCTCAGCGTCAACATCCACCCTCAGGTTCGATTTCTGCATACACGCCTGAGGGCACAGAGGGGACTTGTCAGTTTGCTAACGCTCTTTCGCTCTGAATAGGCTGTTTTCTCTATCCTCGATCATGCCGTTCGCCGCGATGTCCGCGATGGCGCCCAGTCAACTCGAGTTATCGGCGCCCTCGTAGGCACCCGATCTGAAGACGGCACCGAGGTCGAAGTCCGATCCTGCTTCGCTATCCCGCACACTGAGGAGGAGGACCAGGTCGAGGTCGACGTCGAGTACCAGAAGAACATGCTTGCCTTGACTCTCAAGGCCTCCCCGCGGGAGTCCCTCCTCGGCTGGTACACCACCTCTCACGAGCTCAACTCCTTCAGTGCCCTTATCCAGAACTTCTTTGGCAGCCCGGATACCGGCACTTTCCCTCACCCAGCGATCCACCTCACTATTTCTACCGAGCCAGGTGACAAGATCGAGACGAGGTGCTACATCAGCGCCCCTGTCGCTGTCAATGCTGAGCGCGCTGCTGAGAGCTGCCTCTTCATGCAGGTGCCCCACAAGATGCTCTACGGTGATGCCGAGAGGAGCGCCCTCCAGACCATCGCCAGTGCAAAGGATAACGAGAACCGGACGACGCCTCTCGTCTCCGATATCGAGGGCCTCGGTCAGTCAATCGAGCAGACTATCAGCATGCTTGACCGCGTGAGTGAATGGGTCAACGGTGTCCTCGACGAAGATGAGGTTCCCAACAACGCTCTCGCCCAGCACCTCATGGCTGCTCTCTCTCTCGCTCCCAAGGTCGATGCTCAACAGATTGAGCACGACTTCAACAACCACATCCAGGACGTCCTCATGGTCAGCTACCTCGCCAACACCATCCGCACCCAGATCGATCTCTCTCAGCGTCTTGCCGTCGCCAACCTTAGCACTGGCGAGAAGGAGGGTGAGGGCAAGGAAGGTGGTGAGAAGTCTGGCAAGGGTGAGAACCAGCGTGGCGGACGCGGCGGTGGCCGTGGTGGACGCGGAGGCGGTCGTGGAGGTGGTCAGCAAAGAGAGCCCAGGGAGCCCAGGGAGCCTGCGGAGTAAAGGTGAAATGAGAGTGGAAACGGTCCAGATTCACACGAATTCAGGAAAGGTGGTGTGATGGAGCCGCATTATGTGTCTGGTTTGAGACAGCTCTAACGTCTCTCCTCCTTTTTTTTAGAGGGCAATATTCATGAATCCGATGCGAAGGACTTGTCATCTCGGATGCGCATTCTTCGGATGTTCTGATGGAGACAGGAAGGTCCGAGAGCCCCCCTTGTGACGAGAGCAGAAGCTCATGGGTTTCTCATGTTTCACGATGAATTTTCATGGCGTTGCAAGGAAACAAAGGTGGAAAGGTTGAAGGGACGATGCATCGACTGATCCGTCTTAGACGAAATACAAAAAGTTGAAAAAAAAAACAGTGGCATTTACATAATACGCATGATACGAGATGGGCGCACAGTAGTCTCTGCAGCTTCGCTGTTCTATCGTGCGATGAACAAAAGTCACAGTCGAGGATGATGCTTTTCGTGATAAAGAAACCTCTCTGCTACCTTTTGGTAGTCCTTCTCCAAAGTGCCCTTCCGGCCCACCCCTAGTTGCTTTCAATGTAAACAAACTCCCCTTATGCCCCTGTAATCCTGTCTGCCGTATGAACGCCGATAATGCGTGGGATCTCGTTCCATAATTATCCCATTTTCTGTACGCCGCCATGTGTATGTGTTGTGTCGCATGCGTGTGATATGCGAACCCCTGGATCGGAAATTCGCATAACGCAGTCAATAAAAGTCAAATCTGTCGAGAGTCGTTTCAGATACGGCCGTCATCACCGGTCAATCTTCTCTAAAGTCCAGTTGCAGGCTTCTGCGGCAATGAGGCCGGGTTGCCATATGTTGGCAAGTGGCCATATACTTGACTGTGTCCCCCTTGGTGCTGCGGCTGTGGTCTTGGAGGTGTAAACTGAGCCTGCGGCACGCCGGCATTGTGAGGGTGAGGAGGCGGCATGGGAGGCTGCTTAGTCACAGGCATACCTTGATGTTGTGCTTGCGGAGGTATCATCTGCTGTTGCGAATAGTAGCCAGGCATCGAGGTATTGGATAGTTGGCGAGCCATGCCATAGCCACCGGGATACGGCTGCTGAAGATTTCCTTGATACCCAGGATAGGAGAGCTGGCTTGAGCCGATTTGAGGGCTGCCGTGATGAGATCCAGGAGCAGTGTAAGGAGGCTGTGGAGCATGCGGGCCAGGCATCGAGTTACTGCCGGGAATAAAAGACTGCGTCTGTGGATTGAAGCCATGGTTCCTGTTGTAGCTTCCTGGAATTGGATGCTGAGATTTAGGGTCGTGCGGGTTGACGTTGGCTGGCAGCTGCCCATATGCATACGGGATGCTCAAGTTTGACTGCTGCCCCATTGGCCCACCGCCGATAGGAACTGGTGACTGGCCCATAGGGGTTGCCCCAATCTGTGCGGGCGATCCTCCACCTGGGCCTCTTTGAGCGAAGGGGGCTGATGTGTATGGTTGCTGCCAGTTATGGGGAGGCTGAACTGGAGCCGGGCTGCCATACGAGGACATCGGGCTTCCGCTTGGTTGAAAGTTGCGACCGGCAGCTGGAGGATGAGCGTACGGCTAATATATTATTAGTACCTGCTTGATATAACAAAAACAGTTGACTGAACTCATACCTGAGGCATGGTGTACTGGGGAAACACTTGAGTTGGTACCATCGCGGGTGGCCCTTGGGGATAGACCGTGCCTGGTTGTCCATAGCTTTGTGATGGTGGGGCTTGAAAGTTTGGGCTTGGTTGTTGCACCACGGGTCCCGCCTGTGGCTGCGTATACGGCTGAGGCACCCACGTCTGCTGTTGAGGTCCCCAATATGGCGTGTACTGGTTCCGTGAATCGAAGCTGTCAGAGTCATCGCGACGTTGCTTCCCAGTCTTGCCTCTCTTCCCAACATTGGATCGATTTTGAGACACAGAGCTCGTTCTAGACATCCCAGCATCCGTTGCCTCGTTTTCTAAGCCTCAAAGTCAGTTCTTGCCACGAGATAATTCCAGAAGCAGTGCTTACCTGTTGAATTATCATCGGCACTGCCAAAAATTCGCTCTCGAGCCTGCTTGTACATCTCTTCTCGCTTTTCTCGAGTAAGTCTGCGAGGTACATTAGTTGAGGTCGTCCGGTGGCGACTTCTTCTACTCACTTCTGGTTCGCTGTCGCCGGCTTGTCCTTCTCATCGCTGCCCACCTCCGATGTCGGTTTGGACGGGCCAGCGCTTGGCGTGCCAGTGTCTCCATCTTGACCTCGTCGCATTATCCTCTTCGGTAGTATTGCAGGGGGCGGTGTGCTGCTTGTAGACACACTTGGCTCCGTCATCATTGATGACAGAGACGGCGGAACACGACAGAATGGTGTCCTGAAGATGCGCACTGAGCCAATGTGATGCTCATAGGAGTGTGTCATGTGGTAATAGTCGGCCAATTTGTGGATGAGCATTCTACAAAATGAGTTGGAGGGCGGAAGGTCCATGTATGGCTCCCTATGCCAGGTCAGTCTCTAATATCATGTACGAATGTGACAGGGATCTTACTTGGAGTCCTGCACAAAGTCGATCACATCCTTCTCTAAGCGCAGGAGAAAGAGTCGATCGCGTGGGCTTTGCATCGCGTCCAATAGCTTCTCGTCCGGCGCTTGTCGATATATCACATTGAGCGCATCCGACGAGACGCTCCCAGCACCTAGAGGCATACCTGCCTCAGGGCCGGGCTTCTGTTCCGAGGAGCCGCTCTGTGGTGTAAGAATTCCTCCGGAGGATGGCTGTACCAATCTCCGCTCAGGAATGTCGACCAAGGTGATTCCCCGGGTCCGAGCAGCAATGTCAGATCCCATCCGAGATCCTGCGAGAAGAGAACCACGCACAGATAGCCCGTCGTCATCTTCGGCGGCGGCTTTAACGCTGGCGCTGTCGTCGGGCCGCAGGGATTCCTTCTCGTCTAAAGCGAAAGTAGTGCCCGATGTGATGCTCTTACCATCGATACTGGGAGGCTTCGCACCAATTTCAGATCCAGAATCTGCCTTTGCAGAGTCGTCCGAGCCGCTGTCACGCTGGGCAATGCCATTCTTTTGTACCGAAGGGGAGGTGCTCCCGTTGACTACCAGGCTCGGTGTTGCCGCATTGAGGTTTAGATGTGTCAAGGACCCTGAGATCTTGTCCAAATTGGATGGCACATCAAGTGCATTGTTCGCTTGTTGAGATCCTCTGTGTTGTGACGATACACCTCTGGCTCCTGCGCCATTCGCAATTATTGGGCCGTTGCTCGTGACGGTTGACTGAGGGATTGAGGGTGATGTGAGCTGTCGAGAAACGGGCCCGTTACCTGGATTTCCTGTAGATGTTGATGCGGCAACCTGCTCCTTGAGAATCAGTGGCTCAGTACGTAATAGCCCCTGGGCCTGGGGTAAGTTGTCTAATCCCCTGGAAAGGCGCACCTTTGCAAATGAAGGCTTTGGCCCATCGGGCAAGGGCTGTGCTGCAGCCATTATCGTGAGTTGCGCTGTTTACAAGCTCGTCGGAAAGGAATCGAATGAATATCGTCGCCAAGTACGTATGCGGAGGTGCTGTCTCGTCAAACAAGCGAGCTGTGGTGAATGAAAACTAAGCGGGAAGAGAAAGACAGGTGACGGCGACACCGAGTCAACAAGCAGAATTGATCGAAGCGGACAGGCAGAACTGAGATTTGGAACCGGTGATCATCGTTGAATTTTTTCAGGCATCCTGTCCGATCCGAGATGGTTGAAGCTCGACTTCGATGAGATGTTCGTTTGAGGGGCGGAACCGCGCCGCCAGGAGACTCAGCCCGAAGTGATGGAGCAAGCCTGGGCAAGTCTGCCGAACTGTCAGTAACAGGGTCAAATTCTGGATGCAGGTGTTGGGAACAGTGGTGAGAGGATAGGCCGAGCAGGGGGAAAGGCGGCACATTGCAACGAGGCTGTCGCGAAGAGGGGGCCCTGTTTGCATCTGTAGAACAAGAGGCAGGATGGAAATGGAGTGATCGGGCGAGGGACGGACCTTTCTGCAGGAGCGCACAATGCAGGGTGCAGCTCGCTTCTGGAGGCTGTAATATTCTCGAAGTCGGTTTCGACGCACTGCAGTGAGGATGCAGCAGAGTGCTCGTCGCTGAGAGGTGCCGTAATTGTGGTTTTAAGAGGTCGGCCGTGGTGGTAATGGGCGAGGTTTGCAGACTGGGGATGTTGATTGATTGCGACCTGTAACTTTGTAATATGGGGGTTGCTTCAGTGGCAGGGCGGCTGTGAGCGGGAGACCCAAAACGCCGGACAAATTTGATCTAGCGCCGGTACATTCAGGCAACTCGCCTGACGGGTTGGCCTGATCTGACTACCCTGCAGTTGAAATGCGCTGGATGCAATCAGGAAATGAACAGTCCTGAGGGAGATGTAGGCAGTAAACGAAGTTCCTATGTATTTCAAATGGCCCATGACTATGATTGTCTTTATTTCAAGTGTTCGAAGACCACCAGATGTGGAGGGAAGCGTGTCAGCCTACTCACGTGATCTGATTTGGCAGTGATCCCCATTCGCAGGTTCTATCCAGCAATCCAGAAATCAGCCATCTTCCTACTGCATTTCTAGTACACCAACCCTGCGGAATCACTTCCCGTAATTCTACAACAGGTTCAATTCAAGTGCAGGTGCCTTGTTCACTTGTAGATCGGCCAAGGAGAAGCGTCATGTTCACGTACCGCGGGCGCGGAGGCCCTTCACGTTCCACTCCAGCTAATGTGACTTGCCAAAAATGCTTGAAGAAAGATAAGTTCTCCTTCCCGCCGCTGCACTGCTTCTTAGCTGAGACCCCCTGCACGGCACTACTCATATGAGTGCAAATCCTCCACACAAGAGCGGCCTTACAAGTCAAGACCGTCGCGATCTCAGCAACTTAGGAATCCAAAGTTGGTCCCTGAGCTGACCAATGATAAGCCTGACCCAATAGAAACGAAGTGAGTAGGAACAAAGGTGCTGTGCTGAACCTGGATACTGATACCAAGAAGGCAAGGAGTAGCAGATGCTGAACTTGCCAAGAAGGAAGCCGAACGGGCGAGGAAGAGGGAACTTGAGCAACGGGATGATGAGCTGGTCGAATCCGTTGCAAAACGCCGACGCTCTGTTTCATCGGAGTCCGTGTCGACCATATCTACTCGGTCATCGCGTTCCGCTTCGCCAAGGGGACATCAATCTGCCTCTCCCAGGCCGGGCCAAGGGCAGGAATCCCATGACCGGCCTCGCGGACGACCTAGGAGCTTGAGTAGAAGCGTGTCTCCGCCTACGCGGACGAGGCACGATGCTCGTACGAGCCTCTCACCAAACCCCCGGGATAGCGCTGCTTCATTCCGTCTTCGACCCTCGGCTTCAGGCTCCTCCCGGGAACGGGCTGAACAGAGGGAACGGTCTCGCCGCTCGTATACTTCCAGCATGTCGCGCAGTCGATCGCCAGTTCGCGACCGCAAACGCGACGAAGATCGTTCGAGAGGGATTCGGAGGGAGCATGGTGATAACAGGGGCCGAAGAGGTCACAAAGACCACATCGAGCGGACAGCGGCAAGGTCGCCGCCTCGCCAGCGCAGCCTGAGCCCTTTCAGCAAGAGGCTAGCTCTGACAAAGTCGAGGAACTGAAGAGAGGAGGTATCAACGCTTAATGGGATTTCAATTCTTGCCCTTTCACAAACCAACGCCGATGAAACCGTGACATGAAATGCATACGCCGCATAGATTATGCTCCTAATGCAGCATCTTCTTCCCTTTCCCTCCTCTCCTCCTCCTCCTCTTCCCTTTCCCTTACTCTCAGACCTTCCACCAGGGCGATACCGTCGACTCCCGCAGCGTCACCATCCTTGCTCCCATTTGAACCCTTTCCTGCCTTGTTCGCCTCCTTCTGTGCTCCTGTGATGCGATCCCTGACGAGCTTTGCGATAGCATTGTCTGTTCGAACGTTGAGAACCCCCATTTTTGCTTCTAGATCGCGTTTCAAGTCCCAATTTGGCTTCTTGGGTTGTAGTTTGAATAGGTCGATACCCTTGTCGTCATCTGCGTCCTTTGCAGCCTGTTCTCTGACCTCTTGTTCTACCTCTGCTGCCTGTTGCTCCAGTGTTTGCTTCCCATCGGGTAAAGTTGGAGGGGCTTCGAAGCCTAGTTTCGGTCCTTTCGTCTCGGGATCATAGTTTCGACCTGAAAGATGCAGGCTGGAGACATCCGGCTCTTGCGGTGGTGACTGTGGGCGCTCGCCCTCCGGCGTTGCGATCTCGTCGACAGGCTGTTTGCGCTTGAGATTCTTGTACTTTGCGAGCCGGGCCTTGCGCTCGTCAGCAGCCGCACTGAGGCTCGCCTGCGATGACATGTGCGGTTCCTTTGACTTCCAGAAAAGTCGATGGCGTGCTTTGAAGTTTAGGAATCACAACCGTAAGAAGCGCTGTGTAGGTTGAGAAATCCGGGTCGCGAACATTGAGTTGGTGGGGCTGGCGTTGCTGATAACCTGCGCTCAGCTCAGCCTTGCATGTCTAGCGCTGGAAATTCTCGGACCAGGGATTCGCGCATTCCATCAGCTTTCCCATCAGCGACCTCCCACCATCGAACCCTGAAGCCTGACGTGAAATCGACGAACTATCGGTGTCTTATATTACCTCCCACGGACGAGCGACATAAATATGCGATGAGGATGGAAAGTTGTTGTCGACTTGCGCCGAATCTTTTGAACGATGCTCTCAAAGGGGCTCTGTCGAGCTTGTCAGTTACGACTTCTCGGCCATCACAGCCTTGTTAAGCAGACGCAGATCCTCAGCCGGGCAAAACATACACGTCACATCGGCACGTGGTCAGCAACAGCTACCTCAGTCGAAGGTTCGCCTGTGGTTGCACTGGGCTCGAGATTCTCTCACACATCTGCCCCTAACTGGCCGATCTCGCAAGATGAAACCTCTTCAGCAGAGTTGACCGAAGTACAAAGATCGCGAGAGGGGGACACTGTACAGAGAATAGCGAGTCAGGCACAGCCGTTTCGTCAAATGAGAGAGAGCCGGTCACAAGATGGAACGAAACACAAGCTTGGTCAGGGCCAAGGAGGCTACAAGAGCCGCAAGATCAAGAAGCCCAACCGCAACACCGGCTCGTTAAACACGCCGAACTCGAGATTCAACAAGAAGAGTCGCAAGATCGTTCCGAACCTGTTGCCAGAACGCACGAGCGATGGAACAACATCGTCGTATCGCAATGCGTACGCCATCATCAGGCGCCGCTGGAATATTCCGGTCGAAAGGTCGCCCACAGGCTTCCAGAAACATCATGAGCGAACCGCGGCATATTTGCCCGTGTTCTCTCAGCAGTATAAACAGTGGGGATATCTTCGGCATCAGTTGTCAGAGTCTGAGCTTCCAGATGCGAGACGGGCATTCGACCGCTGGTACCGACGTCTAGGCTTTGTCCTCATTGAGCCACATCGCGTGAAAGGCCGTGCTTCATGGCGCGGCGAAGCATCATGGATATTGGAGTATCCTTCAGCTCCCGCAATGTGCTCGGCATGGACAAAGCTTGACGTGGATGAGCGACGGCGAAGTTGGCCCGGACTCATGCTGTCCGCGATGCTGACTAGTCCTGAAAGAGCTGCTGATGTTCTTGCGGCTACCATGAGTCCTCTGCCACCAGGTTATGCCATCACAGATGTTCTACAATTCGTCGCTCAGAATTCAGCACGCCACTGGCCCTCTAGCCATCGCGAACGTGCCGCGAGAGCGGATGAGATTGTGCATTTGATGGAAGAAATTCTGGTGCACACACCCAAGGGACATATGCGTCCTTCGCAACTTACTTTCGGCATCTTTGCAAAGGTCCTGCCTCCTTCTCACACTAAGGAGCTTTATGATATGATGAAACGCGAGGATCTTGAGATCCACGAGAACACTGCCTTGCATTTTGCCTCTACATTATCTAAAAAACTCGAGTACAAACATGTGGCTCTTGAGATCATACTGGATATGGCTCGGAAAGGTGCCAACCTCAACGAGGCTAAGTTCACCAGCGTCATTACTTCCTTGCTCCATAGCCAACGTCAAAAGCCTACGGACGGTACATCGCACGACTCAGGAGCCTCATTTTCGAAGAAAGCACTCGAGGAGCTCATGGAACAAGGTCTCATCCCGAATGTCATCAATCTTACGGCATTTCTGGAGACACTGTGCTGGGATGGGGAGCTCGATGAAGCCATCCGACTGGCATTGTTATTTTCCGAATCTGGCGCGAAGCTCGATAGCAGAACATTCAATACCGTTTTCAAGGCGGCCAAGGAAAGCCGGGATCCTGAGAAAATGCACCAAGCTTTGGACGTTGCGAAGGCAGCAAAGGCGCCAATTGTCAGTGTACTCAACAACGCTCTTCACGCTGTCTTCTATAGCAGCGAAGTAGAGAGACGGGAGACACCAACTCCAAAGCCCGAAGGACGCCAGATCTTTGAGCCTCTGCTGCGGCTGTACGCACAACGCTTTTCTTTGGAGCCTCTGCAATGGCTGCTGCCTAAGACGCTACCTCTGTTGCTGGCAAAGAGCACCATTCAGGATGACTGCATCCCTGAGCAGAGAACTGCCCTCTCCGTTGCACAGGCGTTCTTCAAAGAGACACAGGTCCCAAGGTTGCAGCCTGATGTCACGACACTGTCAATAATGCTGCGGGCATATATACTGAGTTTGCACCATCCGTATGAGGTGGTATCCTTTTACGAGTACTTCAAGATGAAGCTTGAGTCGGACGAAGGGCAGGGCATCAACTATGCCAGAGCTCTGGTGACAAAGCACCGTAGTCTGATCCATGATACGGTTGTCCTTGCCATGCTGGACCATAAGCTCTCTACCCGTCAGCTACTACATGTCCTTGGCGACATGCTCAGAGATAACCTGCCCGCAAAAGCTGCTCAGAGTGAAGATCTTCACAGTGTGGAAGAAATCCCAAAGTCCGTCCATCCAGCGCCAACACTGTTCACACTGAGCATTCTGATCTCGCGACTGCTTCTACGAAAAGAGAAGATGGTCGCGACACAACTGATGGATGTGATGAGGGAGCATGGCATTGAGCCCAACCTCGAAACGTGGAACGCAATGGTAAAAGGGTACGCGGTCCTGCAGGATGTGCCGCAGACAGTGTCGATGTTGCAGAGACTCGAGGCGGCCGGCTATACGCCTGACAACAACACGTATAAGGCGTTTGGAAGACTGAAGAACCAGGCGCAGGCGCTGAAGCTCATGGACAGTATTATTCGGCAGAACGAGGCCAGGCTGGCTCAAGAGGTGATGTATTGATGACCGCCAGCGATGGAAGGGATATATTTGGGTTCCATGAAACAGCCATTTTCTCATTGTTTATATGTACTTATAAGATGTATTCGCCACCAATACCCATGTATATTATGCCTCTTGCAGTATCGCTGCACCGTCTGCTGGATGGACGTCATCTTGACCTGGCCTGCATCGCTGGCAGCACAGGCGTAAAATATTCACGGAGGATCAGATCATGAGGCTCTGGGAGAACATTCTGCCGCTAACAATGGTGACCTCGTACATTTCTGTCCTCACACATGAGGGGATTGGCTGTGAGTTATACACGCTGTAAGTCACGTTTTCGCTTCCTTCGTCTCCTTGTCCTTCCGTCACCCATCCACCCCCACTATTCAACTAACCTCTGTCCTTCAAACATTTCGTAGAGCGACCGCCTGCCTCGTCTATCTGGTTCATCCACGCTCGAAGAGGGAATATTTCAGTATTTATCTGCGAGAGAATATCTTACTGAAGGCATAGTCTCACGATTCTGCTGTATTGGAGGAGACTGCGTGCCACATCTCGTCCAGCCAGCACCTTTGCACGCCTCATAATTATCGCCTACCTTGTGTTGCATCAATGACTTTGGCCGAGCAATAGCACGGAAAGTCGCTTTTTGCTGAAGGAAGGCAACCCGCGACCCCTATACTACCAAGTTGGTAGAGACTGGACTACATGCCTGAGCTTGCGACATATACAGGCGTGTTCCGTGCAAACACGGAACACCGCGCAAAGCGCAACCGGCAACCCATATCCTGCACGACCTGTCAGCGCCGCAAGACGCGTTGTGACCGTCAGCAGCCATGCCATGCCTGTCTGCAACGCGGAGATCCAGACCAATGTCGTTTTGGGCCTATAGTCGGTGAGAGTGCGCCAACCGAGAAGAAGAAAGGCGGCACGGCCGTGAAGGGCAATGGCAGGAGGGAGGTCCAGGCACGATTGAACAAGCTGGAGCATCTCGTCAAAGAGCTGGCTTCTAGTAACGAAAAGAATTTCAGGAAGCGTTCTAGAGATGATGGAGATGAACAGTGCGAGGCACAAGACGAAGGAAGAGATCAGGATGGCCGGGGCACAGCACTGCATGTTGACCGAACGGATGACGACTACCAAGGAGCAACGTCGTGGTCCTCGCTTGTGGCAAACATCCGAGATATCCAGCACCTCCTTGACACTGAAGATGATGGAGAAGCCGAGGATACTGAAGCTTCCTTCTCCTCTTCAAAGCACGCACCTCGACTGGATAACTCGCCAGGGATGCCGCAATGCTTTCTTGTATCGCCAACCAAGATCACCCTTGACCAGATTCTCAAAGCTTTACCTCCACGTCAGGATTCTGACAAGCTTGTGGCTACCTTCTTCAAGGCCAAATTCGTTGCCATTCCATTCATACATGTGCACCAATTCCGTCGTCAATACGATGCCTTTTGGGAAGATCCCAGTTCGGCGACCTACCTTTGGGTCAGCATCTTATTCTCTGTCCTGTCCTTGGGCATTGCGCTGATCAAATACTCACCGAACATGACCGTTTCGAGCCAGACTGATGTGTCGGGCCCTCAGAAATATTTAATTCTGGCAGCCCAGTGCTTCATTGCGGGAGAATACTTCCGCGCCAGACCGCTATCAGTGGAAGCACTGCTCATGCATGCGCACGCTCGCAACACTTGCCTCGTCGAGTCCAACCCTTCTGTTTGGACATTCTACGGTCTTGCAATTCGTATTGCGCAAAGACAAGGTTATCATCGCGAAATGACCAAGGTGTCTGCTCAAGCAACACCTTTTGCTGCGGAAATGCGGCGACGAACATGGTTTATGTTGCGAGCCATGGACCTATTGCACTCATTACAGCAAGGCATGCCCCCTATGACAGATCCTGCACTCTGCGACACACAGGCTCCGTCGAATTTGACTGACGAGGACTTCGACGAGGACACGGTCATACTGCCACGACCGCGGGACACGACAGATCCGACTCCTATCCTTGCATATATCACGAAGGAACTATTATGCTCGATCCTGGACCGTGTCCTCCGTCTGGCACTGACGACCGGGACGCGCTTATACCCTGATGTTCTTGCGCTTCATGCGGAGCTGGAAGCTTGGCACGAGTCCATCCCAGCGTGTTACAGAATCCGTCCCATCAAGAGCACATCATTCACCGACCCTAACCACACGATCATGCATCGGATTATGCTAGAGACCTTGTACCTGAAGACACTCTGCATCTTGCACCGCGAGTATCTCGGGCATGAGATGCGGAGAAATCCTCAGTTCCAGACATCGGCACACGCGTGCAAGCTAGCCGCCGAAAAGCTGATCGAGATCCATATCGAACTTGATGGCGAAATTCAACCAGGTGGCAGACTGTATGAGGACAGGTATATGGTCAATAGCTTGACTCTACATGATTTCCTCGTCGCAGCCATGATTCTTTGTGTTGAGCTGAGCGAGACAAAGCCTGAACCGTAAGTGGACGATGACATGATTCCTCAAATCTTGACATGAAGCTGATTGATAGTCATAGCACCAACTCGGATCGTATGAACCAGGTCCGTATGCTAAGGTCAGCCACATGCATTTGGGAAAGAAGATCCCAAACATCCCGAGACGCTCTTCATGCGACACGTATCCTCAAAGCCATCCTGCAGAGGGTGGACAGCCTCCCCTCGGCTACATCGTCACACTTTCATACTCCAGAAACGTCCAGATCAGTAGACAGTGGCGGCAAGTTCACGAGTTATGAGTCTACGTACGATGCTCATGAGTGGCATACCAATCCTGGAAATGACAACTTCATGTTTGACTCCTTCACCAGCGAGAACACCGACCTTGATTGGGTAAGACATCAAACCATCTCTCCGCGCTTGCCTCGATAGAAGCTAAACAATCAAACTCTTAAAGCCCTCCATTGATGAGTTCCTCCGCACTGGGAACTCCGATATTGCATACTGGGCACCAGATAACTCCGGTGGAGCTTCAGCCACAACGCGCGACGGAGTTGAAAACTACCTAATCGGGTAATCGATAGCTCCGTGAGCAACTCCGTCCGAGTATTCTTGAATATGACGACTTCACCATGTGAGCAAAGAGTCTTAGCAAAATTTCGGAAATCGAGATTCCCTATCTTTTCAGCGATTCGAAAATGAGCGATGAAATTAAAGACTAGACCTAGCACGGTCGGGCGAAAGTGTATAAGAAGGTCCGGGAACGACCTTCATCAATGGCTCCTCACTATGGTTTCAACGAGCACTACACTTTGCATAACACGACTTGACTAAATCAACTTTAACCAACTGACATCAAAATGCAATCAGCATCTTCTCTTCCTCAGACATCTCGAAGCCTTGTGCTGTCGGCCTTCGGCCAGCCTTTGAGCCTCACCTCCAAACCTGTCGCCCCTCCAAGCAACGGCTCTGCCATCGTCCGTATACTGACGACGGTCATCCGTCCTCATCACCGCATGGGTTTCCAGGGCAAATCTCCTCTGAAATTCCCTGTGCCATACACTCCAGGCCACACGGCTATTGCCCGCGTTGTCGCCGCTGGTCCCGACTCCGTCAACCTCACACCCGGCCAGCTCGTTTACGTCGATGGCTTCACTGAAGCACGAGACGACCCGCATGGCGTACAATCTATCATCGGTCTCATGGAGGGCGGCTCCCAGAAAGGAAGCAAGCTGTTCAAGGCGTGGGAAGGGTTTTGGCGAGACATCGGCACTGTCCCGCTTGAACAATGCCACGTCTTGAACGAGGCAGCCCTCACCAAGATGGGGTACTCTTTCGGTGACATGCAGATCCTGGAGCGATTGACCCTCGCCTACGGCGCCTGCGAGTCCGCGAAGCTCAAGGCAGGCCAGACCGTCGTCGTTGCTCCGGCTACTGGGGCCTACTCTGGCGCGGTAGCCGAGGTGGCCGCGCAGTTGGGCTGCCACGTCGTCGCCCTCACCCGCTCGTCTTCCAAACTCGAGCCCTTGACCTCTCGCCACCCACGAATCACCGCGGTCGAGGTTACCGGGAACGAGCGAGACCTCTCCGCCGCCATCCTCGCCGCCTGTCCACCTTCTGGTGCGGACGCCTACATTGATATCTCCTCACCCCTCCCGGGCGCTGCCGTAACCCACTTCCAACCCAGTCTCTCCGCCGTCCGCGCTCACGGCCACGTTGTCCTTCTCGGCATGATCTTCGACATCAAGCTCAACGGCATCGCCCTTCTGTCAAAGAACATCACGATCAGGGGCCAGTGGATGTACACGCGTCAACAGGTGGCTGATGTGATTGGAATGGTTGAGGCTGGAGTTGTCCAGATGGGCGAGCAGGCCGGACACGAGGTCGTGGGGAACTATCAGCTCGAGGAATGGGAGAAGGCGGTGGAGGCCGCAGAAGGGGTGACCGGATGGGGGAAGCAGATCTTGTTCACTCCGCGGATCTGAGCGGAATGAGGATATGTTGATCACTACGAGAGGCTGGTCGGATCCCTGGGTGACGCTGGTCGCTTTCTCAGAGGCCTAGTTGCATACGAATATTGACAGAAGATCTTTCCTCGCGCATGGTCGCATGTCGGTGGCCTGTGGCCCACAAACAACAGGTGATTTCGTATTTCCTGCGATTCAAGGGAAACAAACCGCTCAGATTCAGGGTTTGATGACGATCCCAGTCCTGTTGGGCACTGGCCGCTAGATGAAGCCATGGAAGCCATTGAAGCCACTGAACGCTCAAGAGGGAGAAAACTGGTTATTTCATCTCGCATTCATGACATTTCGTTATTACAGGAGTAGTGGTTCCTTGCTGATATGCAGACAAATACTGGCCGGAAAACCCACTCCAATTGGTAATGGAGTAGCAATAGAACGCTCGATCTCGACACACCTTCTCAAGCACCTTACATTATTTGACATCCGAACACCTTGCAACCGCTTTCAAAGTGAGAACAGATTTTGTGATCACCAACCAGCCCACTACGCCCAGCCACCAACTTTCTTCTGTCGCAAACAAGGATGGCCTGCAAAAGCCAGGTTCAATTCAAGCATGAAAACATAGATGTGGTGATACAGCACACGCACGCTCTTGCGTGCTTCGAAGGGTATCGCGATAGAGGAAAGTCGTAGACACTCATTCATTCGCTCATCAAAATGGTGAAAATTGCCCACCCTAGGAGGCGATGCCTCGGAGCACCCTAGCGGGATTGCCAGCGACAACAGTGAAAGGTGGCACGTCCTAGTAACAAAGTCAGCTCAATGCTTTTGGCAGGCGCAAATGCATTAGACAGGAACGAACCTTGGTAACAACCGACCCAGCCCCGACTGTGGCACCTTTGCCAATGATCTTGCCCGGAAGAATGATCGCACCACCTCCAATCCAACAATCTTGCTCGATGACAACGGGCTTGCCCGTCTGCGGGCCTTGTCCTCCCATACGTCGCTTCGGATCAGTGGGTAGGGTTGCGGTATAGATGTTCACATTTGGCCCAATCACACAGTTGTCACCGATCTTCACTTCGCAGACGTCGTTAATGTGGCAGTTGCGTCCGACAGAGACATGACTTCCAATGATAATGTTGTAGCCGTAATCGCAGGTGAACGGAGTTTCAACAGCAACTTCTCTGCCAACGCGGCCCACGTTGGTGACTGGTGAAGCTTCCGTAGGTGAAACGCGAACAGGATCTCGAGGTTGAAGGATATCCAAAAACAGCCTTCCCCTTTCTTCATGAGATACACCATGGCTTGGAACCGTCAGGTTATTAAATCGCCAGCAAGCAGAAGCACAACGTTCGCGCTCGAGACACAGCTCCTTATCAAAAGGGTAGTAGCTCCGCCCGGAGAGCATTTCCTCCTTTTGCGTCCGTCGACCCGGAAACCCTGGATGTGACAGCGCCAACTGGGCAGCGATCTGTGGGTTGGCCGATGGTTGTTGTTGGCCAACCTGGGTTGGACTGTTTTTTCTGCTCGCATGCAGAATGTTGATTTGAGGCAAGTGACCACCGGGATGGGGTGTTTCCGGCTCATTGCGAGCAAGATCGTGCAGCGGTGGCACGCGTTGGTATTCCTTGCCCATTCTTTCGCCGAAGGGAGGTGGCTGGGTATTCGCACTGACTGGAGTTGGAAACATGTTGGCTGCAGTGTAGGATGATATAGCTGAGAGCTTGTTATCTGGACTAGCAACCGACGCGCTTGGGAGTGTTGACGCGGTTGGCCGGTCATCCTCGGTCGTGAGGGGGCGACCTTGCGGCGGGTCAATCCGTAGGGCTTGGCCACGGTAAGGTGGTAAAGGTTCTCGTTTCCCAGACTGAGATGCATAGGGGCCCGGCTGGGGCATTCCGTACGCCCCTGGGGGAACGTAAGTGGGATCCTTCGATTCCAATGGTACCGTTGACGTTTTGTCGTTGGGCTTTTGCCATTGCGCACCCTTCTGTGCTGGATAGCCAGCACAAACAAATCCACCCTTGACACAATTTATACCTAATTTCAAGTCAGCCAAGGCCAGAGTGATTTCATGTTATTTATACCAACATTCGGGTTTTGTTTCATCACACTTCTTCTTCCTGCCCCGACAAGTCATGCACCCTGTCTTGGTGCGGTTGCTGAAGTTTCGCTTGCGCTTCTTGGGATCATGTTGCAGAATCGAGCCCTGGCGGTGACTTGTGGTGTGAGGTGACCCGTAGGCACCCGCCGACCTCTCATCTCCCTCTGGGCTTGTTTGATCGTATTCGGAACGATCATTCTGAGTGGCCCTACGCAAAGCATCCCCAATGTGATCCTCCATGTGACCGGGAGAAGTTCTGGAGCTTTGTGGGGCATCATGACGAGCTCGATCTTCTCGTGCTTGCTGCGCATACCACGGGTCTCTGTCACGCTGTGGAGTGTCAAAAGGATCCCGTGACTCGCTATGCGTAGGCGCAGTTGCCGTATCTGGTGTGCGTTCCTGGATGGGATGATCTCGCCGAGGCTCCAATGAGGTCGAACGTTTCCTCTTGAGCGTCGACTCTGTTTCGGTGCGAGGTGAAGTTTGAAGACCCGAGCCTTCTTGCCCGTGGCCTGTCCAACTTTCGTGCTGGACAGAGTGCTCAGTTCCTGCCTGGGATTGTGCAGCAGAGCTTCGTGGACGGTCTTCAGGATTGGCTTTAGTCTCTGCAACAATAGATGGAGGCTCGGAGCCTTTTGGAGAAGCTCCGTTTAGAGCTGTGAAGGCTGACATGGCAGCTTTGACGGCAGTGATGTGGCCCGGAGTGATTTGAACTGCACTGCCTTGCAAGGCTCCCTCTGCTCTACTGTGGTACCAGACCAGCGTCGGCAGTGCCGGTGTCAACAATTAGATTCCTTGTGGTGATTAGAGTTTGAGGAGTGTCGCAAATGATGAGAATGAAAGTCGAGTTTTTTTTTCCCGCCTGAGGTAGCACCATCCAATATTGTTGAGCGTCCCAAGTTTTGGGTGAGAAATGCAGTTATGCCTCCTGCTTCGTCACCAAACTGAGAGGTCCGGCCTCCAAGTCTGTTCCACAAGATTTTCCTGAGCCTTGGCCACAAAATCTGTCTCTGGTGAGAGCGGCGGTCACTCGAATGAGCAAACGAGAGAAATGTGATCAAAGTTGAGTCGTGGGTGACGGAGAACGTCCGTGCAAATCATCCAGTTTGACGAAATCCGACTAAGATGAGACGACTTATTCTGCCAATGAGCGAAATCATGCGATTCTTGACCAGCCTGGAAACGAGATATACAACTCCTGACTTCACTATGCCGGAGGTACGTGGAGGACAATGGCGTTGCCAGAAAGAAATGCGCCTTCCGCTCTGGCGCTTGAGGGATCGGCTGTTTGACGCGCGATTACGAGAGGTGCTGCAGTCCTAGGTAAGAGACGGCCACACGTCCCACGGGCGGACGGGTAGTCCAGATCGTGAAATTCGGGGAAATGTCTGAGTGTTTTGGCGAGAGTTGAGGTTGGTGAGGGGAGAAGGCCGCGCAAGGTAGGACACAAAATGAGAGTAGCTGGCGATGAGGGAGGAAAAGGCGGCTGCGTGCAATAAAGTGACAGACACCCCAATTGCAATTGCAGGGAAGCGACGGGGTCCACGGCGCTTTGTACACCAAGTAAGGGACATCTGCGGTAAGGTACGGCACCACCCAGACGACCCCGGCCGCCGAGCGTCTACGACTGCGCAAGACCAAAACAGAGGGGGAGTCTGTGATGCAAAGGACACACCCCTCTTAGAGACTCTGCGCAAAGGACCTCATAGAGGGACAGCGTAATCTAGTTGTATGTGCGTGAGTGAAGGTTGGCAGGGCGTGTAGCGGAGCGTGGAGCACACCACGATGCATGCACACGCGCAATGCCGGGAAGATCGCCGCCCACGTCGAACAAAGTCAGTTGAGATGCCGGTCGAGGGACGGGATGGCGCTTCGGGATGGTCAACTGGCGAGCAGGGTGGATTGTAGTAGCAAAGACCACTTGGCGCGTAGGATGGGGGGGCAACGACTGCGGTGACGATAGCGGATGAGCTTGACTGTATGTAAAAGGCCCGGGGTGCACGTCAGCCAAACATCGTACAAGATGGGACTGAAGGGGGTGTGAGGGAAACAGGGCAGTGAAACCTGGCGAGCTACCTACAGTACAGTACAGTCAGTACTCCGTACAGTCATGAATATTGTGGAGGGTCCTGAGACTCGAGGGAAGCTATGGAGGGATAGTGGGATGGGTTTAGCGCAGCTGAACTGCCTAGGTTGGGGCCTGTAGTGAGCCATGGCGACTTCTGTTTGGCTAGTGGGATTGGTGGGCTTGTCCCTGTCGACGAGCGGCTGTTGGGCGCGCGAAGGAGGTGCGCTAAAAAGAAGGAGCTTCGGCTGGAGCAAGAAGCGACGTCAGGCAACGGTGTGCGCCACGGCCAGTACTGGTGTGGCCGCAGTACGTATCTGTCCGAGATGCTGCGCAAGCATGTAGACGACCGTGCAGTTCGCGATCGTGTGAGAGAAACATCAATGGGAAACATATTTTACCATGGCACAGATGATTCATGATTCAACTATGTGATCTTGCACAAGTTTTAGAAGTGCATTTGACTAACACAGAGATTCCTTGCCTTGACCACGTTGGGAGGGCAGGCATGGCATGGCAGGTATATCGTTTGCCCCAGATGCTCTTGCACCCATCATTAGCTACCGGTTGTCTCACAGGAACGGAATTCTTGTGGAAGGATGATTGCGATGTGGTGCATGCATTGTGTGTGCTATGAGGTCATGTTCGTCCAATGCCGGGCTCCTATGGCAGATATCGCTGGTGTTGTGTCTTTTTTTTTTTGGGCGCAAAGGGAAACTGCTATGATGCGAAGAGATTCAGCTGAGTCCTAGTCCATTAAGGCCATTCAACAACAAGCTTGGCGGGATGGACTGGCGGATGAAGTCAGGACATGCTCTCCAGATAGTAGGACATCTTATATATGTGTAGATATCAATATAATATGGAAGGGCACTTATCCGCTTATCTGAGGCCCAAGGTCCAACGCGCCATGAGCGTGGGCTAGGGGTCTGCTGGCTTATTAGGCCTATATTGAGGCGCGTCCGGGCCAAGGGCGTGCACCCAGCCACCACCCACCCATGCCGTAACAGCCGCCGTGGTTTGGAGCACAGGGCAAGAGCTCTCCCGAAGTTACCTTGAGTTGCCGTCATGCTGGACTCAGGGCGATGACTGCAACTGGTCCGTCAACTTCGGAGCAGTATCAAGGAGAATCCCGAATCTTCGGAATGACTGAAATGCACAACGGCCCAGAGTGATATAAAGTCCAATGGCGTGACATGGCTGGCCCAGTCACATGCGCGCATTTGGAGATGCAGTAGTCGCTTGTGATATGTCATTGTAAGCTCAACCTTTCGAGTCGTGGCAGGGAAGGGAAGGCGCGGAGCCGAAGCACTCTGCGCCTTCCCTATTAAAGCCCAAGTGCAATACCATTGAAGAAGGAGGGCCTCTCAGCAGCCTCAGGTAACAGCACATGCCTGTTGTACCGTACGGAGTAGTTGTGCATCTTTAACCACATCCCTCACCAATTCATCTCGTCTCGTCAAACCTGAGGCTTCGCCTTGTCAACCTCATTTCTCACCCGGCACCAGTTGTAAACCAGACCCGCATTGTTCTCCGGTTCCTTCGGAGTCGTCTAAGATTACGAGCCCAAATCTGACGTTCTCTTGTGGATAGGAGTGCGGTCCATCGCCTCTTCAGACAATATGACAAGGCTTCCTCCTAGCAAGCCTCCACGCTCTCGTTACCGTACTGGGTTCGTGTCCCAAATTCCGACCACGCGGCAGCTCCGTGCCCTGACAGGGGTGGCACACCTTAGCCAGGACAACCAGTGCGTGCGGTGCGGTGTGTCTCGTCTCGTTTTCGCCGCCTGACCCTAGCCCCCTGGCTTGGCTGTCGGAAGCCTGGAAGCGACTGCTGATTCTCCTCTGTGATTGAGTGGCCTGCCGACACGATCTGCACTCAGAGGCGAACAAGCGACACAGGCGACGAAGCGAGTCACCGTCTTGCCGCCTACAGGCGCCTCCAGCTTCCAAGCCAACTTTTTTTTTTTTTAAACAAATGCATCGCCACCAAACCATTGGCCGCAAGCATTTTTCTCCTGTTACCGCATCCTTTATCATACAGGTTGACTCTTGATCACAAGCCTGAGCAAGACGCCCGCCCACCTCCCCGCTGTGCGACATATTTCCAGCCAGCCTGCGATGGATCTTGCATCGCTTGCCGGCTTTGGCTCACAGCTTACAGGGTCTTGGTCACTCACGGCACATCAATACCATCAGCAGTACTGCAGCTTCCCCGCCCCTGGGGTTGCACCGGCCGAGATGAGTCTGTATGTACTGTAGACCTACCATGTCACTAAGAACTGGGATATTCTCTTAAGCATGAGACGACGATGGACTTGATTCGCACCTACGACATTGAATTCATGCCGCCAGCCACCGGCATATGACCCACGCAACGCCTGCTTCGCGGTTGGTGGTATACCAAGCTAAGAAAGGACCAAAGATACATGATCCTGCTTCCAAGATCAGAACCGTCCAAAATGATAGGTCGGATTCGAGTGTCCAGGAAAAGGTTGCAATATGTGACTGTCACGTTTTCATCACTTACTTTCTTGTTCGCTAGCCATCTGTTGCGCATATAGCTGCACCGAGCTCCAACGGATCGTGCACAGCTGGCTCTTCAGGCAAGAAGAACGGAATGTTGCCTGCGCGTACTCAAACCAGTCTGTTCTCCTTAGCACGAGCATTCGGGCGGTCACCTTGCGCCACCTCACATACGACCGATGAGGCTAGCAAAGGCTTTTAACTCAATCGTCACGGATTCAGTGTCAAACTGCCTGTCGTCACATCGCACGGACTAATTCGTATCTGTCACACGGGCTCGCAAGGGCGATCAGCGTTGTGAGCGATTTGGGACGCCTCTTTCACTGTGCAAGCTGCCATGCATCTGCCACTCAGTCTTCAACTCGCATGAACCGTGCTGCCATCCATCGGTCGAGCAACCTCGAAGAGATCAGTGGTTAGGATTTATTTTCCTGCTAACCCGCCACTATACCGTAGTCCAACCAGCATTACATTCAACTCTAGTGCGCCGTCGTCCTCGCAGCTTGAACGAAGCTTGGGCGCAATATGGTGGCAATGGTACGATAAGTTGTATAAGCTCAGGCGCCTTTGACCCATAGCTATCGCACTGAATGAGCCATGGGCTATCACTAGGTTTGACAAACTTGCTAGACTTGTCCGCCTTGTCTATGGCTAACTGCTGTTGTTTGGGAAATTGGCGTCATACCTTGGCCCGAGTAGATGAACAGACCGCTTTGTCTAGCTGAGGGCGAAAGACTCACATGTCGCCAACATGTGCGATAGATGCCGCGGCAAGGACATTCATCCTCGCTCTACTGGCATTAAATCAGATCGCCTAGCATAGCTAAGGGCACAAGATCGAGGCGTCGATCACTCGAGCATCCCGGCATACCTTGGCCAGACAGAGTGACTGCCGGCGCTATCAAGTATGAAGAGCCCCTTCAAAAACAGGTCAGGCGTTTGCATGCACATGCAACCCTGGGCCAGGGACTTGAAATCTCTCCGGTGCTTGACCATTGTTCCTAGTGTTGCATCGGACATTGCTCAACCGGGACACAGAGCCGAGGCGCGATGGCTGCAAGTGTCAGAGTACTACCGCGGCGTCAGCCAATCGCAGGTTGAAGCAGGGTGGTGCGGATCGGATCCTCGAACAGGCCGGAACCAAGTCTTTCGCTTGCTTGACGAGGACCAGGTGGAGAGGATGCGATCTACAGGAAGAGGCGACACAGACTATGGATTCTGGTCTCTTCTCCATGCACGGTGTTGGCATCCCTGATTCATGTTCGAGGCGACGCTGCTATTCCGGGATACGGAGGCGCTTAAGCTTACCCATTTGGCGATGCTGAAGCGCGTCGCAGGACGGGAGGCGACAGTTTCAGAGCCTCCCCGCCAGCCGACACCACTGGAGCCAGACGAGACGCGCCCGCCAATGGCGTTGGCTTGAGAGCAGAGCACCCACATGGCCAAACTCCACTACTGGCCCACAACAGCCCGTATATCAGTATGAGCATGGGCATACATAGGCAGCGCTTCATTCACGGACCAGACGCCAGTTCAAGAAGGTGGGCGGGTCCGCGAACACGGCCCCATGGCACACGATGCTAGGCTGGAAGGGCGACGGTCGATGAGGTGGCCGAATGTGGGCAATTCGATCGAGCCCAGCCTCGACGTTTTGTTCGATTCCATGGACTTTCGAACCCCTGTCACCCCCAACATCTGGCGGCCGCCCACTTATTCTCTCGCCCGGGTCACAAAAACGATGCGACTGTCCAGATGATGTGCAACTTGGTGTGTGCGTCAAGCTGGTCGTCTTTGCGTAAACAACTGCTTCCTTTAAGTACACCACTTGCTCAAGATCCGCGGCATGCACTTGAGTGCTGTATGTTGCTTCCCGTTAACCAATGTCATATTGAATCCGGACACAAGGGGCGCTCTTCACGCCATTTACCTGCGAAGCAAATTCGGCAGAGCGTCAAGTCCATTACCAGTTGAAGACCTACCTATCAAAATGGCGCGCTGAACGGTTTTGCGGCACAGGAGGATGGCCTAGTAAATGTCTTCGTATGTCATTTTGCTCCTTATACAGCCGTCCCTAGGCACCAATATGCTTTGCCCGAGTGGGGTTGTGATCCTGTCAGCGCCTGCAACAACATCGTATGAGTTGCCGAGTCTAGACTGATGGCGCTGCAGCTGTCTTACCTCAAGCGCAATACGGCGCATCCCAGATGCGACTAGAATGCAGAGCCGCATCTCTTTCCGTGACCAACGATCATTCAAGCTGGCTTTCGAACTAGAGATACGACATGGAGGTAGAATGAAGGAGCAACGTTTCTGCCTTCTTCAAAAAACCACATCATATACACGCTCACGGTGGTCCAATCAAAAGAGCGAACCGAATTAGCCGCCTGCTAAGCGCTTGTCCCACTGCCCCTGGTCTCGCTCCCCACGTTCCTTCTAAACGCATTCGCCTCTCGATGCGAGATCGAGACAACCACAGTCATCCAGATTCTCTATTTATATCAACTTGCAGACGAATCCTTCACTTTCTCAGGGCGGCGTGGGTACTGCAACCGCTGACTACATGCAAGGGTTGTCAGCACTCGGCTACATCCTCGTGTAGGCGCTCTGCCAGCACGCATACACCCATGATGCTGGGAAGGTTGGCGAGCGGTTTCGCTGCCAGGTGATGCGACAAGCACGACCTTGCCGCCAGCTACAAGCAAACCACCAGAATAGCACGGCGCCTTTTCAGCATTTGCGAATCACTCCCACCGAAGTCCTCGGCGCGACGCCCATGCGCCTCTGTCACACGACTCAGCGCATAAACGTGCTTGCCCCATGAGTGTCATCCATCACGGACGCTCTAAGCCATGAGATTGGTATAAGGCAACACCGGGGGACCGCCATCGTGGTTGGCCGTCTAATGCAATTGCTTCTAAGGCAATCGATTGGTTGCCGGCGGCTTCCTCAGCACTCCGATGGCCGCCGCCCCCTCCTTCAGCAGCCAACCCGTTGTGTCCAAACAAGCATCCTGCTCTTCCCACCCGTACCAAGCGCCCGGGTCTTTATTCTCCTCCCATGGCGGGTGGCATCCGTTCCATTCTGCTCTATAATAAGCATCAATCCCTGCTCACTAGGCACTGAGAGCCGCAGCCTCCCGAGGGCGGACGTCATCGCCACCAGTGCAGGAGTGCTTTCCCTTGCTACCCCTGGCGCTTCACATATGCGCTCGGTGCTACCAAAGTGGCCTTTGAATATTCACCGATGGTGCCAGTCATTTAGCTCCGTGTTGCTCATGTCCCTCTGTAGGGGTGTATATCTGTGCCGCCCCTGCTCACCCCACGGCGTTCGTCTGCAGTCGTTCGTGAGATGTGGCGCTTGTATGCAAGTCCCAACCTTTAAAGAACCTCACTTCCCAGGGATGCGGATCACCTCGAGGATCTCCATAATGCTTAAAATAGCTTATCACAAAGTCAAGGTTTACCAGGATCTTCTTCCTTAGGGGTAGATGTATACATTCGACATTCCATAAAAAGGTGAGCCTTCACGAGGTATCTCACTTCTCCAGCCAACTAAATGCAAGCGCCCTTACCCCTGGCAGACACTATCATTTCCTTGGCGTGTCTATCTTAAGGAACGTGCCAGTCCTGCATGCAATGCAAGTGATGCGTCTGCCCGTACCCGCGCAACTGGGATCCTTGAACCGTTTCAAGTATCCATGCCGGCTGATGCTTTGCGTAGTCGCAAGCAAAGGACCCTGAGTTTGTTCACCCGCCAATCGGCTTCGCCGTTATTGCCTGTCATGGCGCCTTGATGATGCCACTTGCTTTGTCCCCTGGAGGGGGCTCCTAAATTTAGAGTGTCCCAATGGTCCTGAAAATGGTACGAAGAGCAACGTCTATGACGATCTGCTCCCAACTGCCGGGTCCCGACCGTATCTTGATCGGTCTTATACGCGCACGCCACCCCCCTTCTTTGGAGGCTCCGGTGCTGTGCTGCTGAAAGTAGATATAGGATGTTCGGTAGCGGGTAGGTCGTACCTAGCAAAGGCAAACTTCAACACAAGTGAAGTGTATTGATGATACAAGCGCTGGGAAAACTGGTCGGCAACACAAGGCTCACTTCTTCTGCCGCTTTGCACTCTTGTCACTGACGGTACTGAGCACACTTGCGCTTCGTTTGTGCGCTGTACTTGTACCTTCAGCTTCTGTCGAGACCTCGCCATTCGCTTCTCCATTTGTCTTCTCCCCATTGTCGTCGACGTTGCTCTCCCCCGTCGCGGAGGTTGATTCTTCCCTCGAAGCGGTAGCGGCAGCCTTAGCGTTTGTCCCGTTCGTCGTCTCTGCAGCTCCCTTATTCTCTTGCTTGACTGCATCATCCTTCTCTCCAGTAGAAGTGGTGATCTCAACCTCCCCTTTCAGACCATCGTTCTCTCCTTCGCCAGACGGTGGCGGCGTAGGACCCTCCCTCTCCCTCTTCTTCGCTTGCTCCAGCTTCAATTCCGCATCCAGCTTGTCAGAAACTTTGCGCGCATCAAGTAGAGTATTGACAGCCGCAAGCAGCTGCTCGTAAGCGTGCGTGGTGGAAGCGCAAGGCATAACCATTCGGGGGGGAACGTCAAGCTCTGTAAGCACGTTGGTGATCTTTTGCTGCTGAGTGACGGACTTGTGCGTAAATAGTTTGTTGATCTTCTCTGTGCGGAAAGCCGGGCCTGAACCGGAACGGTCGAGGTGGGCAACACCGTAGATAGCTTCTTCTTGAGCAGTAAGCTTGCGCCGTTCTTGTGTGGTTTGCTGTTGCTGAGGTGTCTGGTTTGTCGACGCTTGCGCGCCTTTCTTGTTGGCCGCTGTGGGAGTTGCTGTAGCCGAAGCGGCGCCGTCTCTCCCGCCAGAAGCCATCGCGGTGCTATCACGGCGGGAACCCGCCTCTTGAGCAGCCGCAGCACCCTGCGCGCCAGCTTGGCCTGGGCCGGGGCTCACACCGTCGCCTCCCATTAGTGATTTCCGCTTCTTGGTCTTATCCACAGTCATCAAAGTCTGTAGAAGGGTTTGCAGTCCGCTAGATGATTTGAAAGCGCTGATGTCGGTGTGTTCGCCTTGCGGGTAGTCAAGCCGTCTGTAAAGCTCCCTGCGATCCTCGTTGAACTTCTCGCTGCGGGCAAGAATACGCTTGATCTCAAGTAGAAGGCTCTCTTCCTCACGAGCTTCCTCATAAGATCTTGAGAGCGTGTTTGCCGCGTATTCTTTGCGAAGTTTCTCCTGTTGGGGGTTGAAGTGGGTCATGAGCTCATGAAGGGCGAACTCGGGTTGACTCATGTACTGAACAGGCTTATGAATAGCCATCATCCGAGCTGCAATTTCATAGTACCTTACTTTGAGATCTTCCATTGTGCGAGGACGAATGGCAGGAACAATGGCCTTCGTCTCTTCCTCATTCTCGCCCGACGCGCCATTCGTTGCAGGTGGTGACCAGTCGTAACGGTCCCAGATGAGGGGCCATCGGAGATCAAAATCGCGTACGAGCTCCATGAGATAGTCTGTCTCTTCTCGTGTCCAGTCGGAGTTCTGTAGGGACTGTTGATATTGCTCGTCGGTATAGTGCGGTACGGGTACCTTGACGTTAAACTTGGCGAACGCCGAGTCCTCGAGCTCGTCCTCAGCTGGCTTGCTAAGCTCCATCTCCTTATCCTCTTCAGTCTTTGTGACGCCGTCTTGACCCTCGCTGTTGTTCGTCTGTTGCTGTCTTTCTCCTTGCGTTGCCGCGGCCTTCCTTCCCTCCTCTATTCTTCTCCAGTGTCTGAGCACCAGTCCCTTTTCGCCGTCCTCCCTTGCTGAGTTTCGGAATGGTCTCATTTCCCATTTTGCAGCAGGCTTGCGGCTAGCCAACCGACGCTTTTTGAACTGCGTCACCTCAGGCACGATCGCAATAGGGTTATCGCCACCGAGACTGTAGACCTCTCGCGCAAGTCCCTTCAAGTTCGGTCGGGGCGCAGAAATCCTTGCCTTCTTGTTAGGTCGGGTGCCACCACTACCGGCTGCAGCGCTGTCCGGGAGGTTGAGGACATCGCGAACGTCTGATGATGCCATCGTGTCGCAGTGTTCGCTGTGGTTCACGATGATTTGAGGTGCGCAGTGATGTCGATTCAGGCCAGGTGAAGTCTTAGCAGCATGCTTATGTCTTCAAATTCCGAAATGCTCGTCACAGATCTTCGCTAGTTTCGGACACAAAAGTGATAGAATGACGGTATGTGTTGCGACACGATGCGTGGAAGTTATTCCATACTCAAGACTGAGAGACGCGACAGGCCAACAATCGTGAAGTTTGGGTGCTTATCGGCACGTGACCCGTCCCCTGAACGGGCGATTTTCGAACGTGGCAGCTTCGCTCCAAGGCGACTAAGGTAGCCCCATCGCGACGACGGCCAGTTTCCATCCCTCCCACCGGCGACGAACGATCAGGGGCACAACTAAACAGATAATACCATCTGCGTCTGTCGGTTCTTCTCCTCTGTCTACGCCCTTCGATCCCACGCAGCATTTAATTCGATTACCGAGACGGCTTACTTCTCCAGGCTCCGTCGCCAGGATGCGGTCCCTCCTCCCCTTCCTCTCGCTCCTTTCCATCGCGAACGCGCTCTTCTTCTACATTGACGGTTCTTCCACGAAATGCTTCTTCGAGGAGCTGCCAAAAGGTACACTCGTCGTTGGCCATTATTCTGGTGAGGAATGGGACGATCGGGCAGGCGCGTGGCAACAGCACCACGGTATTAACATCTTCATCTCTGTTGACGTACGTCCGGCCACGTCTCCAATGCTATGTGTCAGAAATCGGAACTGCTTCTAAACTCTCATACAGGAAATCTTCGACAATGACCACCGTGTTTTCACCCAGAAGGGCTCTTCATCCGGCAAATTCCACTTCTCAGCGGCTGAGTCTGGCGACCACAAGCTGTGCTTTACCCCATCCTCGACCTCCGGCCGCAGCGGCTGGCTTTCTGCTAGTAATCCCAACGGTGGCATCCGCCTGACGCTAGACCTTGTCATCGGCGAGACGAACGAGATCGAGAGCACCGACAAGGACAAGCTTGAGACGATCAGCAACCGTGTCAAGGACCTCAACGCCAGGCTTAACGATATCAAGAGGGAGCAGGTTTTCCAGCGCGTATGTCTACTCTTCTTCCTTGCTCAATATAGCAACTGCGCAGTCTCGCTGCCAAGATGTGTACTAACCCTTGGAATAGGAACGTGAGGCAGAGTTCAGAGATCAGTCCGAAGCTACCAACAGTCGCGTTATCCGCTGGATGCTCATCCAACTTGCCGCCCTCGGCATCACCTGCGCTTGGCAGCTGTCCCACCTTCGATCATTCTTTATTAAGCAGAAGCTCACATAAAGCCTTCACGACGAGGAGGGATGTGGGAAACAGAGACGGCTGGATGCATATCATGTCATAAGGGAGAAAAGCAACCGACTGAACGGAACGGTCTGAACATAAGGTTGGAGTTTCAGCGCTGGGTAAAAGGATTGACTTAGGTGTTGTGTGCATATCGCGTACGTATTGGCCGTAAAGTTAGAGGACTCAAACATGCGTTCGTTGACTTGGTACAAGAACATTGATAAGAGTTAAACTTTCATCGAAATTGCTTGATTACTACCTTTTCACTCCCCTGTCACGTTTTTATATCTGCCTCCCCACAATCCGTGACTCTCTATTCTCGGCTCCCGTCCGGCCACTCCCATTTCGAACGCTCGCTTCTAAGAAGGGGAACGCGTATTATGAACATTGTCGTGATATGAGAACAAGGAGAAGAAGACAGAAGGAAACTTGACGATAACCGGACCAAAAACAACCCAATGGTACCCTTCTCGGTCAGAAGACCGCGATGCGCTGCACAAGGGAAACGCATAGACGATGAGATGGTGGTAAGCGAGACGGGGTAAGGAAATAGGCGGGGATAAGAAGTGATGATGAGGCACCCGTCCAAGAACCTGACACCTAAGCCCGCCAAAAGAGAAAACTTGCGAATTATGTCATGACGAAGAGATGAGCGATGGCCGGTGGAGGATGCTATAAGATATAGGTGACTTCTGAGATGCAGCGTGGTGGCCCACTGCGGAGCTCATGTCCCTTACGGTATCGTCTCTGTCGACGTTTGTCCACCGACATCTTCCTCCGCTGCAGATCTAGAAGAGCTTGCTGTTTAAGCAACTGGTGGCGTATGTGGCCCAGGTTAGGCGATTCTTGTTCAAGAGCCTTCTCAGGCCCGAGAGTCTGTTCCTCCCACCATGGTGGCGCTCTCAGGATTTTGGAATGCAAGCAGGGCTCGGATCTGTCCACAGTAAGGGCCTGCCGAAAAATTTTTGTTCTTTGGCCAACGCAAGTCAAACAGAAACAATCCAGGATAGTAATGGGAGGCATCTAGCCGCAGCAGAGCGTCTTCATAAACTTCTGGAAGCCACTGGGCTGAGCTTCACTGGGTTGTGCATTAGGCTGCGCCTGGGGGCTCATGTGAGCTTGCTGCTGAGGCCCCCTCTGCTGTGAGAGGTTTTGAGCGCTGTTCTGGAACTGGGCTTGGGTTGAGCCAGTCGGGGTTGTCATATCGCGGAGACCCCCCACTCCGCTGCCCCGGTGCGGCGAGAGGGCGCCGGGGGCGTTTTGCCGATCTCTCTGCTTGCCCATCTGCTTGATCGGTGAAGGAGGGGGGGGTTGTGCGGCGTTTAAACGGCCGACCGTAAGGTTTTGTGCTTGCTGGTGAGAGGTAGTATTCCCCGGACGGTGTCCGCTGTGAAGCTCCATCTGGGACGGACCGGGCCGAGAGTTCGGGTTGTGTAAATACGCGTTGCTGTGGCCCTTGTTGTCCCACCCCTTTCCCGAATCCTTCGAGACTTTCATCCAGTCGTACTCGCCATCCTCAATCTCCCCGGAGTTCTTGAGAGCTTGTGTAAACAATTCTCTCAGGTAATCATAGTCTGGAGTGTCCTCGAATCCAAGGTTGCGGACGTACGTTAGGTACTTCGAGAACTCTTCAGGGAAGCCCTCGCACAGATCCTTGATAACGGTAGTCTGCTTCTTCTCCCCGATCTTCTCGTACTTCTGCTTATTTGTCGCTGCCTTAAGGCCCTGCCACGGCAGACCGCCCCGGAGGAAGTACATGAAGACGTGTCCGAGAGCTTCGAGGTCGTCACGACGAGATTGCTCACGGCCAAGATGTGTGTTGATAGACATGTAACGAGCAGTTCCAGATAGGGACTTGCGCTCGCGGTACGGAATGTGCTGTTTCGTCTTGGGGTCGCGGTACTGCTTGGCCATGCCAAAGTCAACCACGTGGATCACGTTGGAGGCTTTGGTTCCTGGGCGGCCAATGAGAAAGTTGTCGGGCTTGATGTCTCGATAGATGAGGTTCTTCTCGTGGATGGTCTGAACTCGAGAAAGCATCTGCTTGGCGACCATGACAACGGTCTTGATAGAGAATCTGCGGCCACAGTGGTCGAACAAATCTTCCAGAGACGGACCGAGAAGGTCGATCACAAGGATGTTGTGCAAGCCTTCCTGACCAAAGTAGTAAACGTTTGGAATGCCGGCTGTAGCATGTCAGTCAGAGTTTTAAAGGCATACTGCAAGGCATTTTGCTTACGGCAGCCAACTAGGATCTTGTAGGTCCGGTATTCATCGCGGAGCTGGGGGGCATCGCTCTTCCTGGGTTCCTACAGGCTATTAGTCGAAGCTAGAACAAAAAGAGCGTTGCTGTACAAAACATACGAATTTGATTGCCACATTTTGGTTGTTGAGCAGATTGGTGCCTTCGAAGATGACGCCAAAAGAGCCCTCGCCAATTTTCTTGCCGACTCTGTAATGAACACCCACCACGTTGGATGATGACGAAGCCATTGTGGAGAACTGTCTTGCTGATGGATGGAGGATGCGGTGTGAACAAGACGTAGGCTCGGTCAGGTATATGGCTTTACCATGCGAAGGTCATGCGATTGAAGTCGATGTGCCCAAAGGCTGTCAAGTTGGACAGGCAGTCGTTTTACTTGTGCAATAGCTGCTATGAAGGAAAAACAATGGTCAGTGCCTTGCGTTGGGTTAAGATCGCTGCGATGGTAAAGCAAGAAAAGTTCTGAAGGGCGCCGTTGGTGTATGTCGTTTCCAGTCAGGGAAGGGTTTTCGAAGGGGTGGCGGTCCAGCATACGCGGTTGGCTTTGGGGATACTTAATTGGGGAGGTAACAGAGGCGCCGACAGAGTCCGGAGCAGCCACATAAGTCTCTGAGAGTATTCTTGGCGGCAAGACAGATAGATGGCTGAATGTGAGGAAGAACGGAGGATCATGTGTAGATGGTAGGACGGCATGTTGCCCTGCAAATGAGCTGGACGGGCTTTGTTGGAGCTGCCTTGATGAGGCTGGTTCCAGGGCAGCTGGGAGGCAGTAGGGGAAAGACGGATGGTGTGGAGGAAGGTTGATGGAACAGCACCAGAGGCCGCAATGTGCAACTTTGCAGATGCGAGCCTGGCTATGACTTGGTAATTGAGGCAGGAGCAGGGCGCAGCACAGCCAGATGCCTGGGATGCAATCTGATTTCTTCGAGGTCTGCTGGCTGCACGCACAACCCTGCTCAACCAGTCGATGCCGTCCACCACAGGTCCGAGTCCAAGTCGGCCACACCGGGCAGGTAACCAAGGATTGGCGCGGTCCGACAGCATTGAGAAACTCACCTTTGTGATAGCCAACGACTAATCAACTCTAGCTGCGTCGATGGTCGATGCTCGTCGAATGGATGAGGACGTCGGATGTGGTTGGTGCCAGCGGTCGGTCGGGGATGAGAGCTTTGGTCTCCTCGTCGAGTCTTGAAGGTGACACGCCCAGAACTCGCCCTCTCGTGAGTCGCAGTCACTGCAGGCAGTGAGGGTGCAGGAGCGGATTCAGGACGACCGAGGGGAGGAAGTTGGAGATGAGGTAAGGAGGGAGGAGGCGAACGGGAGAAAGAATGGGAGAGCGAGGCGCAGACGCAGCAGTAGAAGGTCGGCAGAACAGAGGCAGGGCTGGGCGATTCGGGGGGTACGCGCTGAGCCACTCACTGTCAAGGTCACTGGCAGCATCTCTGTAGTTTGCAGTGACATTCACTGTGGCGCTTGGAGAAAGCTGTGGCAGGTGACCAGAGGCCCCATCCGCCAATCACAAAGCCCCACAGGTCCCCCCTAACATCTGATTTGAATGTCACTACAGAATACCAACCTCTGCTGGCGTAGCTCTTTTCCAGGGCATCTGGACAGCGGTCTCATTCCCACACTTCCCATCTGAGATGCCTCGCTTCTGTCCCCGTGTCTCTCATTTCCCTCGCTGAGCTCTGACCAAGTAGAAGAAATTCCCTGGCCCTGATTCCGCCGAATTCGCATCCGCTCCGAGAGACATCTCCTCCTCAACAGACCTGTGAGATGCACCAGCCATTAATCACTCAATCAAGGGAAACCTCACCCTAGCACAGTAGTCGTCGTCGATGCCTAACAGCCAGCCTCTTGACCGCGTCTTCACCGCCGAGTCGGCTTTCCCGCCAATTGTCCTGCGGCCTCTGCACAATGCCACTCCTGCAGCATGCACCCTCCCCTGTCGACCACTACGCTCCACCCACGCGAGTCGTTGGCCTATCACGTACTCCGTACTATGTATGCTAACGCCTGGCACTACGAACCACTGGACCAACCCTAGGCTGTGTGCTACTGCGGCTGTTCCTGGCTGCTTCCTTTGGCAAAGCTTGCTCTGTTTTTGCCGTTGCCGTGTATTCTACCCCTGTCCCCCGGTGCGATCGTCTCCCCGGCCTCGTCCGTCCACCCAACAAAGCATGGCCCCTGGGCATGCGAGACAATGCGAAGGATTCGACTATCCAGGATGTTGGCTTGAACAGGCACCATGGTCTGGATTGTCTAAGACACTGACTGCTTTGAGAGACCACATGTTGGCCCCTCAACAATCATGACTACGTGCTCCTTAGGTATGCGATCTCAGGAGCCTCGCTGAAGATGGTCTAGCCGATCACCATCATTCGCCTCCAAAGACCCAACTCATTCAACGGTGTCGGAAAGGTCCAGAACTAGGGCCAAGACTGGCTTGTCAGTGCTGGGCTAGCGAATCTTGGCCTTGGGACACCAATTTGACCTCTCAATGCCTCTGGCTACGGTACGCTGAAATGCCGTGGCCAGCGGCAATGTAATCTCAACCAGAAGGATAGAAATGAGTTGCCGCATTGCTGAGGCTCGTTCATCGGGCTTGTGCGTGGTGAAGTTGCCCCGCAATAGCTTTGCTTGCGTACCTACTACTACTTACTCAGTGCCAGACATCACCATCACTAACTACTAGTAGCTATCAGGGTGTGAAGGCATGTTGACAAGCGACATTCGGACACTGAGCTCACCGCCCCAAGCCCCGCCTCTGTCACAGTTCATGCAAAAAGTCTGCGTTCATGCCCCAGCCGAGCACATCTCATACATACGAGATGCGATATTGTGTCTCGAAGTTGCGGTCCATACCCGGCAGGTCATCTTCTTGTCGATCTCCTGATAGTATATGCACTGGACGACTTACTCATTCGACTTGCATAGCTGTCCGACAGAACTCAATTCGACCCCATCCCCGGATCGTAGGCCGACATGCCCCCGCGTGGAAGTGGTGGCCCCTCGACTAACCCTCGTTTTCGCCGACGCTACCCTGGATTGCGGCAACCCGCCCGGGCAGTGAGTGTACTGAGACTCCTCGTACAAAGTATATGTTCGATGATTCAATATCCGATGACTGCCTCAATAAGCAATTCGGGCTTAAGAAGTCATCTCGCATGGTCCATGTAACCCAATTGCCGAAAGTTGAAATCCAATGGGTGACGACGCAAATCGTGACGACACGACCTCGAAGCTACCTATTGCCACATGCAACACAACGCACCTTGATGATTACCAATCGGAAACGGGAATATGTGCGTGCCGTGGAAGAGTTGAAGCTATGATAGGATGACAACGGCTCGAAAACCCCACTGATAGCTCCAGAATCCCATCTTTGGACTAGGCAACAGGAGGGGCAGCTGTTCTGGGCCAGAAAGAGGGGATATTCAATATGATACATATCTGGAGTTTCCAAGACCCGGAGGGGAACACTTACTCCACATGTCGAAGACGTCAGAGCCGTATAAATAAGACCACTGCGGCATATAGCCAGCGGGCGGGCAACTTCCACATACATGCAAATAGTGGCAATCCGATTCATCACCAATCGCAAACATGCCTAAGCCTGAGAACATCCCCGAGATGCCATACCGCTTCCTTGGAAGGTCTGGTCTTCAAGTCTCTGCGATAAGCCTCGGAGGCTGGCTCACCTATGGTGGCCATATTGACAGAGGTACTTGTCCATAAGGTCATCTTGTAAGATCAAGGCTAAACCTGAACAGAGGGAACCTTCAACTGCATGGAGGCTGCTTATAACTGCGGCGTCAACTTCTTCGACTGCGCTGAGGCCTATGCCAAGGGTGAATCCGAGATTGTCATGGGAGAGGCCATCAAGAAATATGGCTGGAAGCGCAACGATATTGTCATCTCCACAAAGGTGAGCTTCGCATTGAGCTCTAGTGTAGTCCGACCCGAGACTGATCATTGCAGATCTACTGGGGTGGAGCTTTTGGCGACAATATAGTGAACAACAAGGGCCTTTCTCGCAAGCATGTCATTGAAGGCATGAATGCGTGCCTTAAACGCCTCGACCTAGAATATGTTGACCTCATCTACGCCCACCGCCCCGACCGCCAGACCCCCATCGAGGAGACTGTCCGCGCCTTTAATCACCTTATTGACACTGGCAAGGCTTTCTACTGGGGCACCTCTGAATGGAGCGCACCAGAGATTTCAGAGGCATGGCGCATCGCAGACAAGCTTGGACTCATCGGCCCCGTTATGGAGCAGCCTTCGTACAGCATGCTTGACCGCGCGAAGGTCGAGTCCGAGTTCGCCCATCTCTACCGCGAACACGGTCTTGGCCTCACGGTCTTCTCTCCGATGCGCCAGGGCATCCTCTCGGGTAAATACAAGAATGGTATTCCCGACGACTCGCGCTTCGCGCAGACTAGTGTCGACTTCATCAACGGATGGTGGAAGCGCACCGACAAGGCGACTTGGGAGGGCATCGTCAAGCAGGTCAGCAAGCTCGAGCCGATTGCGGAGAAACTGGGCTGCAAGCAGAGCCAGCTGGCCCTTGCTTGGGTGTTGAAGAATGAGAACGTGAGCTCGGCGATCATGGGCGCGAGTAGCCCCGAGCAGGTATACGAGAACGTCGCGGCGACGGCGTTCGTGGACAAGTTGACACCTGAGATCATGAAGGAGATTGACGACGTCTTGGAGAATAAGCCTCCGGAGCTGGTTCTGCGATACTAAGGGTGTCGAAGGGTGATTGTATGGATATCTGAGATGATTCGAGGGGCTTAAAATGAGACGAGCCTGATCAATCTGCTGTTTTATGGCATATTTATCATACTCGTGTAGATTACATCGAAAAGCTCACTCTAAATTATCTGCAATTGACCGTTCTTCTAATTATCTAGAGGCCTTTGCTAGAGTGGGTGGTTCTTCATGCCTTGGGATGGATGAACTTGGCGCTTGTAGATACCCGCGACCTTCACAACATGTGTCCGTGACTTCTTAAGTGTGTGAACTCATTAATATTATTTGTCCTACATGACTTTGGAATCAGTCGCAAGACATATCCTTGACAATACAGAAACACAGCACGGCCGCCTTGGTTCGGGTATAGCCTCGTACGCCTCGGTCTAGCCGAGGGGAATGACACGGCATTGGATGCAGAAGCGTAACCCCGCGGACGACCTGACTTGCTGACTCACGTCTCTCACCTTCAGCCAAGGCATGAAGTATACGTGTAAACTCTCGAACTCACGAATGTCATGAAATATCTGTTCGGGCCCCTTGTCTCACTCTATACTGCTCAAGTCGGCAGACACTCTGTTGCTTCACAAGCACACCAGTTTCGTGGCGCTAAAGACGTCATCGCGGAATCGAAAGGCTTCACCTCTTCAGCCGCAACAACAGCTCTGGCAGGAGAGATGACTACGTCTGTGCTGCAGCAATGGTTTCCGTGGGTTGAGACCCCTATGATAGCTAATGGTCCCATGATTGGCGCCGCGTGTCCGAAGCTGGCGACTGAGGTTACTCGTGCTGGCGGAGTAGGTCAGTCAGCCTCGCCAATCGTGGTCCATAAAACCATTTGACCAGCATTCCCCCCTTTCTTCAAACAGTTGATGTTGACCTATCTCACAGGGTTCAATCAGTGTGTAGTGGACGTCTCCGCCGACTGTCCCAATTTGAAGCAACTCGATGAAGAGCTTACAGAGTGCCGTCAGCTTCTGGGCGATCAGGCAACCGACTCCTCCGGTCGCCTGCGTGTTGGAGCCGGTTTTCTGGGTCTTCACCCGTCATTCCCAGAGTTTGTGTCCACAGCGCTTCCCATTCTTCAGCGACACAAGCCTGTCGCTGTCTGGTTCTTTGCCCCAGCCACCGCGCCGACACCGCACCACAAGCCAATCATCCAAGCCTTGAAGACCCAGATCTCGCCTGCACCAAGTGTCTTCATCCAAGTAGGGAACGTGAAGGCTGCGAGGGAGGCTGTGGAGGACGGAGCGGATGTGGTGGTTTGCCAGGGGATTGATGCTGGAGGACATCAGTTCCGAAGGGGAATGGGTGTGATGAGTTTGGTACCGGAGGCCAAGGAGGCCGTCGAGGAAATGGGCAAGGACAAAGATGTCGTTGTGATTGCGGCAGGAGGCATTGTTTGTGGAAAGGGTGCTGCTGCTGCGCTGGCACTGGGTAAGTTTTCTGGAGAAGGTCGACATATGGAGTAGGCAGTGACGAGGCATGCTAATGGAGGACCAGGTGCCGAGGGCGTAGTCATGGGTACAAGAGTAAGTCTAACCAGCGTTCGTGTTCTTGTGGGATATATGGTATTGACATGGAGGAGTTTACAGTATCACCGGAGTCCAGCTATCCGGACTTCCGCAAAGCACTCGTTCTCAAGACCTCGGACGGCGGGAATACCACCCTCAAGTACCTCAACCCCAATTCGACATACTTATGAGGTGCGAGAACTAACAAATGCTGACATAGATCCTGGTTCAACGACAAGATCGCCGAGAACCACAAATGGGGAGAGATTTACGACGGCCGTGCCATCATCGGACCCATCCACGACAAGTTCATGGCCGGGGCATCGCTAGACGAGTGTTTGAAGGAACTGAAGGAGGGATATTCGCCGGAGGAGGCGAAACAGTTGATCAATACCTGGGCGTACGTGAACCCTCACACTGACATATTTGCGTTCCTCCTTCAAGACGAAGATCAAGAGCTGACATTGTGATAGTGGAACCGGCGTTGGAAGGGTGAGAAAAGCCTTGCCGGCTGGTGAGGTTGTCAAAGAGGTCAGGGAAGACGCCATCAAGACGATGAGAGCCCTAGCAGCACGATACTCTTGAGTTCACATAGGTCCTTTGAGCTTCACAAGGTCAACAATCATGTCATACAGTTGTTCCTCTAAATACAACACAAGATTGCCGGCTGCTCGCCGTAGCCGAAGCAGCCTCTTCTACATAATTTAAACAATACATCGCTTTCCCGTCATTCTTGCCAGGTTATCTCTAGACACGTTTACAACTTGGACTTGGTCTGGGCCTTCTTGAGGATAGGCTCGAGCTTGGTAGCCTTCATGACGTCTCCCTTGATCTTCATCTTGCCGCTCATGAACATCTTCTGGGCGTTCGCCTTGCCGGCAACAAGGTCACCGAAGTCAGAGTCGGAGAGGATGAGGGTGACTGGGACAGGGATGTCAGCTGGGGCTCTCACGGTGGGACTGATAGATAGCTTGTCGCCTGAGGCAAGTCATGACGTCGACGAGGTAGATGTTGTTGCAGCAACAACACAGTAGACACGATAGACGAACACAGAATGGGAAAGAGAACGGGGGATAGCATACCGGTGGGCTTGTCGCTGAGACCCTTGCCGCAGGTACCAGTCTCCTTGAGGTCAATGTGCCAACTGGCGGTCTCGCCCTGAGCGTTCTTCAGGGTGAAGCCGAAGATGGCCTTGCCCTGCTTAATGGCATCTTTGCGCTCTTGTTCGCCCTGGAGAGCGGAGTTGATGGTGTCAAAGGCCCAAGAAGAGGGAAACTTTTCTGTATTGAGCGTGTTGTTAGCTTGGATGTTGCTTCGGAATCAATTGTTGGGGGTGGTGACGATGGCGTCACATGTCAGCACGTACCGTCCTTAAGAGACATGGTGAAGAGTGGAAGATTTGGAGGCCGGGTTTGGGCGTTCAGAGGAAAAGTGAGAGGATGGCTGTAGAAAAGAATAGGGATACGAGCGCGTGTGCCTTGCGGATGATTCTTAAAGTTGGATGAGGGAAGAAAGAAGGAGAGGAGGTCAGATCAGTTGATGATTAAAGAGATGTCCGAGGGATAAGTACGGTGACGGGATGGCTGGGTGTAACTGTTGCCGTTCCTGGCACTTCCCGCTGCCGCTGATGCATGCAGTGCAGCACAGTCCATGACACGCGCAGGTGGTGCTAAAAGGGTGCCCCAGAGACGGCAAGGGGCGGGGATTTTGGGGGGCCATGGGGGAAGCTCGGAACCTAAGCTACAGCGAGTGGGCGGGGGGCTGCTCCCCTCTGGCGTCCGAAGCATGTGAACCTCGGCGTTCTAACAGCACCGACACCGAAAACCACGTGAGACTCCAATTCCCCAGTCACATTGCCCATCGATTCCATGTTACCCCAGGAATTATGATAGCCTCCGAATGTATGGAGTACTGCTCCAACTTTGTTGAGGCACGTGCTTAATCAAGTCTTGGTGATTGCCTTGCTTGCACAGTTCTTGGTTCTAAGCGGTTCGACACAGAAACGGAAGCGCCATATGTGCATGTTTGCCATGCTATGCTGTGTCTATACCAGTTTCCTTGTGGCTGTACATTCCGAACCCAATACTCGTACATAGCAATATGTCCTGGTCGTAGATCTTACATAGGAACCAATCTGCTCCATCTGATGCTCCGACGACTAACGGAGTTGTGTACATAGCCTCACAGTTCCCAATCTGGCACCGCAAAGTCCCTGGTCTCCGGCCAGTGTTCCGGCCTTGGTGATACACATTAGCACTCAGTTTCGAGCAAGTTGGGCGCTCGCACACAGTGACTTACCTTGTCAGCAAAAGGACTGCCATGCGCCTTCTCCTCTCTTCAAGGTCCTCCGCGGCCGTCAACCTGAGCCAATCACCCAACCAACTCCTCATTTCCTCCTCGCTCTTCCCCAAGACATTAATCCCTCTCAACGAACACGCAATCCGCACCTCGTCCGCCTCCATTCCCACGAGCCCACCGTCCTCTACCAGATTCTTGTCGTCTCCTTCCAGGAACGCCATGCGCAGTCGACCTCTGAGCTCCCAGGACCCTGGTGGTGCGAAAGTAGTAAGACTGAGTTTGTCCCATAGTGTGCTCGACATGTTCAACGAGCGTAGGACATGCGCTCTGGCGGCGGAACGGTTGAGACGAGGCGATAGGACGCCATGGGGGTGGCGAGCTTCGAGGTCTGAGAAGGCGATGCGCCGGCGAGCCTCTGCTTTCTCGTACGCGGAGTAGACTTGACTTGGGATGCGGCATGTGTACGGCACGACGCCGTCCACAAACGCAACGACCAATACTGTGAATTCCCCAATGACAATGAGCATCAGCCCGAAGAAGGGCAGCCTCAGCATATCATGTCGTACCCGCCATAGCAGCACCCAATCTGCCCGCGAGAACGTTTTGGGTACATAATTAGGTCTCCATATTGATGGTCTATCATCCACAGGAGTCCGTTGCATCTTCTCTTTCAATAGCCTCCGGTTCGCAAGCACGGCCTTAACGCCATCTTTGTAGAACCTGATGTATGCTTTGCCGAGGTTGAAGTAGTATGGCAGAGCTGATTCGTAGGAGGATCGATTCGGGAGGGGAAGAGGCGGGGGCCGTGTCGATACAGGAGGATTGATGAGAGTATTTCGAGGCGGAGAGGCGTCGCCGTGCGTGAAGCGGCGGGGAGAGAGCAGGAGGGAGGTTCTAGAGGTCGTTGCTCGGAGAAGGAAGCGAGGGGCGCAGGGGCGTAGAGCCGGAGTTAGCCACACGGATTGGCAGCTCATGGCCCTAGATGCGCGCCGCGTCGTTTGGGATAGATGATTGGTTATGTGTAGTTGGGAAGATCTTGGTGAGTTTGCCCAGAGTCGGCATCGAAGTCGAATTGTCATCACGGAGCTCTGGACCCACTTTCTCGTTGAACCTGGGGTTGAACATCCTTGCACACGTGAGACGATGTTTTGGTTCGACCAAGGACGTAATTCAAGAATGAGGGAACACAATCTGATGGTTTTGCTTGCGGCGGACTGTCACTTTCTATGCGGACCTTACTGCAGAGACATCGTCGTGAAATGAAGCCAGAGGCAGTATCAGTCTCGAGCTGCTTGCTCTTGGGTCATTCGAAAATACCCTGGAGCCTTTCATCGGCCGTGGCCCACAGATCAAACATGACGCGATTTGAGCAAGAGATTTCTGACTTATATCAACTTACCAAGCATATAGCTTTGCGGCAGGGTACTTCAACACGGTCTTTGGTTCCAACATCCCCGGAAAACTATTACAGGCACATTCGCTCTTTGCCATAGCAATTCTTTGCCTCATCTACAATGGTAAGCCTAGAGAAGTCTGCCCCTTGCGTGTATTGGATCGTTGGCTAACATGACAAGGTCCACGCGGATGCGTCCAATTTTGCCGATGGTGTGAGCAAGCAGGAGGCCTACGAGCAGGTGTTGCTCATGGCCGAAGGTCTTTTCCATGGACAGCCAAATTGGGTAGGGCAGAAGTGTCAAGTCAACTGTTTTAACATCAACTGACAAGCTATGTAGGTCTGGTGAGATGCCGCGAAACTGTCGTGAATCTCAATCTCGAGTACTCACCATCCCAGTAACCTCTCGAATGCAGCGTCACTTCTGTGGCATGCTTACAAGTCACTACCAAGCCCCAGTAACCAGGTCAACTGGTCAGGTGAGACACGCCAACCAAGGCCAAAGTGGACAATGAGACTGACAGCCGAAGGGTTCTACGTCAGAGACACGGCCTCCTCGAAGCCACAGCTCATTTTGGGACCCTTCCAGGGCAAGGTGGCTTGTCAGACTATCCTCTTCGGCGAAGGCGTCTGCGGCACAGCTGCGGAAACTCAGCGGACCCAGCTCGTCCGCGACGTCGAAGCCTTCCCAGGCCACATTGCATGCGATGGCGACAGCAAGAGCGAGGTTGTCGTCCCAATTCTTGTTCCCGTTGCAGAAGGGTCCGACGAAAAGCGAACAGTAGCCATCATCGACATCGACTGCGCGGAGCTGGGAGGGTTTGACGAGGTGGACCAGAAATTCCTGGAGGAGCTGGCTGCATTACTAGCGAAGAGCTGTGCATGGCCTCAGTGAGGGCCTATAGTCTTCCAGAAAGTGAGGTAAGACACTTCAGGGGACCTTTGAGACAGTCACCGGGGAGATGGATCATAATTGAGCTGTGTCTCATGGGGATGGCTTGGGTTGTCATGACGAATGCAGTACGTTGCGACTTGACCGGCAATCATCCGAACGTAGATTTGAAATGACTCCTGTGACGACCGACGCATGCGAAAGTTACGAACGGGCAGCGTAGCCGCGAACGCGTGGAGGTTGGCTACTCCATCTCCCTTAAGTCGTCATTAGAACAGCTTGGCTTCCCTAAGCTCCAGCAGCTGTAGATCATCTCCATAGATGCAGGAACATGATTGCTCAGCTCCCTACCTAGCCAGTCCAGAAATAGATCCAGCGAAAAGGGCATGGAAAAGCCATCAAGCTTGATCTTCAGTATTGCTATCTTGCACCGTACTGGTTTGCGCTGTAGATGTAGACCATATTCATCAGAATCATCGAATCCGATAAGCGCATCAATCACATATAACATAGCAAGTATAATAACGAAATGCTTGTAACAAGTTCAACTTTATAGCCTTGCTCTTGTAAAAAAAAAGTGCATTCACCTCTATAGCGCAGATAAACGCGGCACAAATACTCCGTAGAAACACTCTTGACCTGAGAGCATTTCCATACATCGAGGTCTCGTCCTCGTTCTGCAACGTCAGCTGCGGCTTGGCGCGAAGATGACTCGTCATGAAGGGAGGCTGTGAAGGCTGTAAAGCGGGGAAAGGTGCGAGCCGTCGATAGTTGCATCAGAAATGCTATTGTCATCGAAAGTGCAGCAAAAGCCGAAAGGCTGATAGGCTGACGAACTCTTTCAATGCAGCGGGATCCCGGCATAGGTTGAGCGTTGTTATCGGCGAGTCGCGTCGTGAAGGTTTGCTGGGCGCGTTGGATGAGGCCAGGCAAAGCGATGGTTGTCGATCGATCCGGGGTCAAAGCAGCGCGGGACAGCGGGGTTGGGGTGCTGATGCACCAGGATGGCCCCTGATCACTCCCTGGCAACAGCAGCTTCCAGGGCCAGGCATTGCGTTGAGCATCCGTGACCCAGCTACTGATGTCCCGGGAGACACCGGCGCTGAGACCACTTCTCAGGAGGCCCTGTCAGCCTGGCCCACTCTAAACCCACCAGCCACCTTTTTTCGACGCGCCCCAGCCACGCTTCAGCTCACTACCTCTAAGACAAAGACAAGCACCGTCGCTCCCTCCCGTCGCCGGATCTAGTGGCTGCAGCTGCAAAACATCCCACTTTGCTGCTCGTTCTTGTCTTGTTGCATTCCTCCCGCCTGCATCATCCCCTGACGGCTATTGTCTGCCGTTGTCTCTCATTCCTCTCCGGATGCAGTCAATCCCATTGTCTTACTTTCTTCAACCTCCCTTCTTTTAACCTAACCAGCAGCGCCCTTCGTTCCTGGTTTCTTGCTTCTTGTTTGACACTTCATTGGTGCCCCTCCATCCCATCCCGCCTGCACATGTAAACAAACATCATCGACCACATACTCGAAGTTCCTCGAATCTTGACGGCTGATAGACGCCGGAATTCAATCAAGGGATTGCATCCACAACCATCGAGATGGCCTCCAAGAAGGCTTTCCCGCTTCCCGCCGCTCACACTGCCGGTATTTTCGCTGATCTTTCCGTCGACGGCCCTGTAATCGGCACCCTTGTCGCCATTGTCGACCGCGCAAAGAACCTGCCGAACAGGAAGACAATCGGTAAGCAGGATCCTTACTGCGCAGCCAGACTTGGCAAGGAGGCGAAGAAGACATCTACAGATATTAGAGGCGGGCAAACGCCAAAATGGTGAGTAGACCAAACCCGACGGACCAATGCTCTTCGACATGCTAACGCCTGGCAGGGACCAAGAGCTGCGCTTCACCGTTCACGACTCTCCTGATTACTACCAACTCAAGATCTCTGTTTTCACCGACGATAAAAAGACAGACCTGATCGGTGAAGCTTGGGTCGACCTCAAAGCCATTGTTATCCCTGGCGGTGGACAAAACGACATCTGGCAGACTCTTACCTGCAAAGGTAAATATGCTGGTGAGATACGAGTCGAGATCACGTACTACGACAGCCGACCAAAGCCAGACAAGCCTGCCGTCAAGGCAAGGCACTCCTCTGCTGCAGATATCGAGTCAACACCCCCGAAGCAGAAGACACCTATGAAGCGAAGACCATTGCCTTCCGATCCAGTAACCGGGGAGGCGCCTCCGGTCAATAACACTCCGGTCACACCGGACCACTACCAAACTCCTCCAAGGCACACGAAGCAGCCCTCTCACTCGTCGCATATTCCCTCCCATTCGCCGTTGCAGTCGGTCGAATACGGTCTCCCATCCGTCTCGAGCCATCACAGACCACAAGCAGAGCATTATTCCCCAGCACAGTCAACACCTCCCTCGCACATGCCACCACAAGAAAGCTACAGACAATCTGAACATCACGACGTACAAGCAAGGCGGTATGATGCCCATCATTCCCCCGAACCGAGAGGATCCCACTCTTCGCTGCCCGAGGTGTATGAAAGGGACTCGAGGGACCCAAGGCATTCCCTGCCGCCAGATGATGCGAGACCGCCACCCCCACCGGCTCATCGCTCCCGGCACAACAGCTCTGGTCAGAACAGCTACGAGACCTCGCCTACCAAGATGCCCATGCGTCATGATGTCTTGAGGAACGAAGCGCATCGCAACTCGGTGCCTTCTTATCCAGGGCAACCAACGTACCGTGGCTTTGACTCTGCGCCGCCAGCAAGCTACCAGTCTTACCAGCCCCCAGAGCCCGAGCCGCCGATGCCGCGGCACCATTCGCACGATGGAACGCATGACACCCACTACCGCGCTATGCAACCAACAGTAGAAGATGCCCCAGATTCGCCGACCGGACAGCCAGCATTCAGGCAAAGTGGCTCACGTCGCCCTCATCCTGACGAGATGGGTTATGGAGCAGCAGCAAGTCCTGCGCCTCTCAACGTTGGACGCTCACCTGCTGCTTCGTCGCATCATGCTGCTGGGTCACCCATGCACACCCAAGGAGCTTACGACCACCCTCAAGGCAACAGTGCACCTGCCTCGCCGCTGGCCTCCAGGGCTTTTTCGACCAGCCCAGGACATGGTAGCTACCATGCGCAAAGCCAGTACAACACTCAGCGACGCGAACCAGAGCCGGCTCAGTTCCAGAGCTCGGCCAACTACAACCTACCTTCACTTCCTGCTTCCTTAGTTCCTGGCGTGGATCCAGCTCTCTCTCAGGAGATTACGGATCGCATCTACGAAGAGCGTCGCGCGGACAATCGCTATAGCGTGCCTACAGCGGCTCCGCAAAGGGGCCGGCAGCAGAGCGAACCACTGATACCATACGGGCATGGAGGCGCATCACCTCATGGCTATCAGCCGCAAGGATATGAGCGTAGATCCGGCGTGTCATACGGAGGCTATGAGCAACAGTCACCGCAGCATCGTCAACAACGTCACTCCGTTTCCCCAGTTCCTGCTGCAGAGGCGAATCATACCATCCGTCGCAAGTCGGTCAGCCCCATTCCGCCATCTGTTGAGGAGAGGAGATCTTCTGAAGTCCCTTTCAGCCCAGACGATTATGACGCATTCAATCCTGCACTCCAGTCATCCCGCGAAGCTACTCCTATAAGGAACATGTCTGAGGCTGGTGGTAAGATCATCACACATGACGGGAAGGAGATTGACCCCTCAGACCATCTTCCTGTCGAATCATGGGCTCCTGAGCCTGAGCCGAAGCCGCAGTCTGTACCGACGGATACCCGATCCCGTCCCATGCCTGGAGGCGCTCAGCCCATGCCTCCGAGTGGACGAAAGCAGCTGCGCATTACCAGACCGCAACAGCAACCAGCACCGTCGCCATCGGCCGGGTACAACTTCTCATCAGCAGAAGTTCATACTCCGCCGCCGGGATCGAGTACCGGGCGAAACCGCCTTCAAAAGCGAGGAAACCGGAGCTCGGCTGTTCCCTCGCCAGCCGCATCTAGTCCGCTGGCACCTATCTCGCCTGATAATTACCAAGATCGGCAAAGCGGAAGCCCGTACACACCGACCCGTGGCCTGCCTCGCGCGCAAACCTGGGACTATCCGAGCGAGAATCATTCTCCTCACCACAGTCATAATGCAGGTTATGGGCCTCCTATTCCAGCAAAGGTGCCGCTGATGAGTGGGGCAAACATGGCATCTGGAGATGAGAGGTCGCTCATGGAAGAGATGCAGAGCATCGACATTGGCGCAGGGCGCAGTCGACGCAGAGGAGGAGGATATTAATGTATTATATAACGGAGAACTTGCGAGGCACATTGGACACGGCGTTTGTTTTCTACAGGAGGAGATATACCAGGACCTCAATATAATGAGCGCCATTACAATTGATAGAATTGAATTACTTTTTTTCTTAAACAAGTCCCAACATGCCATCAAATGCCGTGTTCATCCTCTCACCGCACTTGGAACGATTATGTTGCCTGGCTCTCGATGGCGCGCCCCGCAACCAGCCACACCAGCACTGACTGGCCTTATCTTATCAGCTACAAAAAAATTCCAGACTTCGTCTTCACCACTCGCATCTTCACGACAACCGGCCTCTACACTATCTGCGACAGCCTCACTTCGACAACAGATCCCACAAGAACAATGGCGACGCATGTCGCCCCATTGCAGCGGCTAAAGCTGCCTTCCGGCCCCTCTCCTATAACCGCCGAGCAGCGTCACTGGCAATCATTCAAGAACCAGCTCCTCATCCCCTCACCCACCACCTACCCCGTCACGCACATTTCCCACGCCCCCTCGCTCGATACCTTCGCCGTCACAACCGGCACGCGCGTTCAGATATTCTCCGCCCGAACCCGCAAGCTCCAAAAGACTATCACCCGTTTCTCCGACGTTGCGCGCAGTGGCGAGGTCCGCAGGGATGGCCGCGTGCTTGTCGCCGGTGATGATTCTGGCACAGTACAGGTTTTCGACGTGGGGAGTCGGGCGATCCTGAGAACGTGGAAGTCGCATAAGCAACCGGTTTGGGCGACTCGGTGGTCGGAGACGGACCTGACCAGTGTGCTGAGCGCGAGTGATGACAAGACGGTGAGGCTGTGGGACCTACCGAGCAATGATCCCGTGAGGACGTTCGTGGGACACGGGGACTATGTGAGGTCGGCCAACTTCATGCCCGGAACGATGGGCAACATGGTCATCAGTGGAAGTTATGACGCGACGGTCAAGCTGTGGGATCCAAGGGCGGGCAGGGATTCTGCGGTCATGACCTTCAAGCATGCTGCGCCGGTGGAGGATGTGCTTTCAATGCCTTCTGGAACGACTGTCCTGGCTGCAGCGGGTAACTCCGTCAGCGTTCTCGACTTGGTGGCGGGGAAGCCATTGCGGATGATCACAAACCACCAGAAGACTGTCACATCACTCAGCCTCGCCTCCGAAGGCAGGCGACTCGTCACTGGTGGTCTCGAGGGCCATGTCAAGGTGTTCGAGACAACAGGCTGGAACGTCGTCTACACCAAGAAGTACCAGTCGCCGGTCCTCTCAGTCAAGGTCATCCCCGACAGCGACGGCATTTCAGACAAGCACCTCGCCGTGGGTATGCAATCCGGCGTGCTCAGCCTCGTCACCCGGATGAGCACCGCGGCCGCTGCCAAGGAGAAGGAGCGCGAGAAGGAGATGGCCGCTCTCCTCAGCGGAACGCTCCAAGACTTCGACGCCCAGAAGAAGAAGAGGAAGCGCCGCACGGAGGCGGAGGTGCAGCTTGACCGACAGGGTCAGGGAGCCGATGTGGTCATCGAGAACGACGCGCAACGCCGCAAGAAGGAACAGCCGTGGCAACGCGACCTCCGTCACGGCCGGTACGGCTCTGCGCTCGACCGCGTCCTCGACCGCATCGACCCAAGGTATGCCCCCGAAGACGTCATCACCCTCCTCAGCGCCCTCCGCCATCGCAACGCCGTTCGCTCCGCCCTCTCGAACCGTGACGAGGAGACTGTTGGCCCTGTCCTCCGCTGGGCGACGAGCCATGTCGGGGATCCAAGACACGCGAGCGCGGCGGTGGAGGTTGCGCTGCACTTGCTGGACCTCTACGGGGAGTATAGCGGAGAGAGCGAGGAGCTTGCAAAGGGCTTCGGAAGGTTGGCGAGGAGCGTCAGGGGCGAGGCGGAGAAGGCGAAGATGGCAAGGATGACGGGGGGTATGTTGGAGAGTCTGCTGGTGGGTATGTCTTGACGATCAGGAACGAGGGAGAAGAAAAGGGGTGATTTGCATTGGAGGCATGGCGTTTTGGTTTACAAAGAAGGGATCAAAAGTGTAGGACTCGACCTGGTGGTCGATGTCTGGTGTTTGTATTTCTCTGCTGCAGATTCCCATCAAACATGGTTGCCTAGGTACTTCTGTACAAGTCTCTACAAAGCCTCGCTTGGGCCATTCTACAATTTAGCTGCCGGTGTAAGCTTGCCGTCCTCACCGTAGACAATGGCTACATCCCTCGAGAGCTCCTCAGCGGCGGATCCCCTTGCGTGCCCAGCTCTCCAGCCGTGAGCGACCATGAAGCGATTGAGGATGTCGCGTGCAGCGGGATTGTGATCCCTCGCCGCATCGACGCGGAGCAAAAGAGCAATGAGCACGTCCGCTAAAGCCCAGAGTATTTCTCTCGCCTCCCCAGCCAACGCATCCTGTTGCTGCCCCTCGATCCTCTTCCTCAGATCCTCCCACGCTTTCTTCAGTGCATCTGCTTCCTGCTGTTCGGCGGCAACACTCCCGACGAACCAGGCGATCGCTTCGACGCTTGCCGCTCCGGCCTTTGGATGCTTCAAGGCTCGCACCAGATCTGAGCACAGGACATCCGTCGTCCCCTCCCAGATCGGCAGGACTGCACAGTCACGATACAGCCTCGCGATATTGAGGCGCTCATCTTCAGAGTTCACGAGGTAGCCGACTCCACCTAGGCATTCCATACAGGAGAACATGAGCTCCACGGCTGAGCGGCTCACATATGCCTTGACCATCGGCGTGAGGACTCGCAGGAGAGGCAAGACGTGCTCAGGCGGTGGTGTGAGGGTCGCAAGAGCTGCAGACTGGTCTCGTGGAGGGGTGGCGGGGTGCTCGGAGAGGCCGAGGATGTATGTCGTGAAGAAGGTGAGGAGCATGAGTCCATGATATCGTGCGGTCATATCCGCCAGAGTCCTCATGTGCAATGCGTTGTTCCTCAAAAGCACTCTCTTCCCCTTCCCGGCACCGACTTCGCGGACCTTGGCCCACGCTCTCGCGATGCCCAGCCCTCTGCCTACGTATCCGAGAGCCGCGACCGCAGTATGAACTCGCGTCAATGTCAACATAGTGCTGACTTCCTTGATACCTTCGCCCTCCTTTCCAACCAGCCATCCTCGCATGTCCTCGAGGACCAGCTCGGCTGTAGGAAGAGACCGGGTGCCCAGCTTGTCTTTGAGACGTTGGATGCGTATGCCGTTCATGAGCTTAGGAGATGCGGGCTGGCGTAGAGGAGCGAAGAAGGCCGAGAGCGACGGGGACGACGGGGTGCGGGCGAGGAGAATAGTCATGTTGGCGTCGGTGGCCGAGGAAAACCATTTGAAGCCGCTGATGCGCCACGGGCCGAGTCCGTCTTGCGTCTTGGACATGATGGACGGGTCATGCGTAGCGGTGGTCTCTGTCAAGGACACGTCGCTCCCACCGGTTCTTTCCGTCATCCACTGCCCACTTGTCCAGGCAATGGTTGGGTCTCGGCTCGTAAGCCTGCGGAAGGCATCCTCGTACACTTCCCTCTGGCGATCGTCAAGCTTCACTTTGCCCTGATAGGCGTCGGCCAGATGGCCTTGGAGAATACGGGCAGCACCATCCTGCATGGCTGAAGGACAGGTGACGTTTGCGCAGGACCCCTCCCAGAGGAAGATGCGGAGGAACTGGAGGGCTCTGGCGAAGGGCCCGTTGGGACTGTCGTAGCCTTGGGCAACGAACCTATGTGACCGGTCAGGTCAACCTCTCAGGGATCTCAGGGGCGGTCCGTAGTGAAGGTGTCAGGAAAAGCGGTAGGTACGAGGACCGTAACGAAGCGAGCAGTTAACGAGAACAGCGGCTCACTTACCCCTTGGCCAGCCCAAACTCCTGAAGCTTCCTCCATCCCTCGCCGGTGACGAGCTCGCCTTTCCATTTTCCGAAGGGGTCTCTACCCGAACCTTTCAAGAACGGGGTATTGCGCTCCGCGTCTGAGATCCAAGCGAAGATCTGGTCGGAGATGACCTCGTCTGCGAGAGAAACGATCTCGCTCTCGGCATTGGATGCGACTTGCTTGGAAAGGAACACTGTGGCGGAGGTGAGCATCTGTGCCTGACGGACGGAGGTGAATCCACCAGCTGCTTACGATGGAAGCATCGCCTAAACCACTGGTCGGTCAGGAATTGGTTCTCCAGCACGGGCGATGGCTGGAAGAAGCCCTTGTCTGCGCCTGAGGGTTCCATATCGAGAGTATTTTGACGGTCTGCACAGCATTGAACACAGTTTGCTGCAGAATTCAGAAACAAAAGACACAGTTCTGCATGCGTAGTTCAAGGATGCCGGAAGTCAGGCCATGCCCTCCCTCACCTGGGCAGGGTCTGCTGCCTGGAGGTGCAGCTGGTGGCTTTCAACTGGCATGCGAGCAGTTGTAAGAAGCCCCCTCCCCCCGCGGGACCATTCCGCTGTGGTTCCATCCCCGCAATCTGGGGGCGTTGCCGAGGTGGAATGGGGGGCGAACTGTCTCATGACTGGCGTCTATTTTGAGGCGATCATGAAATCAATGGGAGCGATGGAGTTGCAGAATTATTAGTAGTGTGTTCTTATTGTTGAAAAATTGATTGGTCAGGGGATCGACTGCGCTGGCTGGTGTCCCTGTGCTTCGTGATGCGTCCTGAAGCAAGCTCCACTAATTGCAGCAGCAGCTGGCAGGGAATCGCAGACCAATCGACTGCGACATGGACCAGCTGCAAGATTTGGTAACTAATGGGTCGATCGTCGAATCTGAGATGCACCTGGACAGCTTGGATTATGGCGAAGCGACCAACTCAACAGTAGGTTGGAGAGCAGACAGACGTGGGCATTGAAAAATACTCTTTCTTCTCTTTCGTATTAATTTCAATCCTCTCTTTCGCTGTTTGTTCTTTTTTTTTTTTCCTTCTTCTTCTTCTTCTTCTTCTTCAATTTCAATAGTGGCTGGCCTATGTGTTCGACCAAGATACCCAGGCAATTCTGAAAAGGCTGAGCATTCATATTTTTTCAACCACCTTCAAATAAGTCAATGTTCTCTCCCCAAAGTCAAATCTATATGCGTCTTACCATGGCGTGCAGCTCCTGCTACCGGGCCCAGTCCAGCAACCCAGCTGCATTGAGGCTATCGGTTTGGATCCCAATAGCCCAGCACAAGAAATGCAGGGACACAACGACGATAGTGCCTGAAGAGGCTATGATATCACCGCCTCTCTCTGGCTTCTGTTTCGAGTCTTGGTCCTGCGCTGTAGGGCTGGCGTGCCGAGACCCTGATGACGACGAAGCAAGCTGCCCACTTACACGGCGACCACGCCCATTCTCTAGACTTTCATCTATAGTAGATTACCACACGCAACGATGCAGTTGTAACTAATGAACCGCCATTGCGTAAAGCCAAGAAAATAACCTGTGACGATATTAACTCAAGCGCGTAGATCTCATTTCGTTGTCAATCACAAGGGACAACTCAGTCTCGCGACACCGCATATCCTTGTCGCAATGACCTCATCAGGGGACCGAGTGCTGGAATCAGGTTTCCACGCGCCTGTAACCCACCAACCACGACGCTCTCACAACGCTTCCCGCCAGTTCGGCCGCCGTGTTGCACCCTTGGATATAGTGTCAGTATCATTCTTTTCGAATCCCTTGCTGCTTTTCTCTCGTAGCTCTTGGACGTGCCGTGCCCTAGCTGGACCCTGCTTCCATGCGGCTTGAACTTGGTTGCACTCCCATCGGCACTCACCCATGTCAGCCAAGCCCAAGGCCACGATCACGTCCATTCAAGCCAATTCTGGGAAATGATTTGCACTCTTGCTCATTTTCGTAGCAGGGCGACACGTAACAACTTGAGAAAAGCCACCCTCCGAGAACCCAGTGTTTCCTTGATTCTTTGACCACACGCGCACACACCCCTTCTCTCATTCACCTAGTAGTCTATTTGTCCCTGGGTGAGGCGTACTCCAGGTCATCATGTGGCCTTGGTTTCTTGCTTCCATCATGCTTGGGCGACGTAGGCATCCTTCCAGGCCCCTGAGGACAGGGGATATATCTTGGTGTCTGCAGAATAGATAAAATGCCCAATCCCTCCCCTTCGTCCAGTCTGATAACACGATCTGAACCATCCAATATCCTCCTCACGCATTATCTTTTGCCACACTCAACCCACCACTTACACCAAACCACCTGAGCCAAAACGAAAAAAAAAAAAAAAAAAAAAAAGGCCAAGACCAACCAACCGTTCGCCATGGCTCTTGAACGCATTGTCAGCATGGTCCTTCGGGCCGCCCAGCTCGTCTTCGCAGCTATCGTCGCCGGCGTCAACGGCGAATACCTGCACAAGTCCAACGCCAGCTCCTGGGCTCTGGGTCGTCAGATCTACACCGAGGTCGTCGCTGGTCTTGCCATCTTCCTTGCCCTTCTTCGGCTCTTCCCCTTTGCGAGCCACTTCTTCTCTTGGCCCGTTGATATCTTTATGAGCATCCTGTGGTGGGTTGCTTTCGGTCTGCTCGTTGATGTAAGTCTCGACCCCTTCTCTCTCCGTGTGTACTCCTCACTCTCGATCGCGGACTACATTTTTTGCTCACACTGGAAACTCCACTAGCTCGTTGGAACCCAAGTCTGCGGTGGTCTCTGGGACTGGTCCAACATCGCTCCTCGCGGTGACGCTTGCGGAAAGCTCAAGGCCGTCATTGCTTTCGCCTTCCTCTCCGCCGTTCTTTGGCTCGCCTCTGCCATTGTCGGCTTCTTCTGGGTCCGTCGTCAGGACCGCCACGCGACCAAGGTCGATGCTCACCACCACCGCCGTCACGGCCGTCGTGGCTGGGGCCGCAGCCGTGTCTAAGCCAGAGTGGACTGCAACTTATGGAGCTGAAGCGACCTCCACCAAATTGGTCATGGTTTTTCTTTTTTCCCTCTCTCTTAATCAAAGTGAACCAAATGGGGGTTGCATGAACAATACTCGACATTTGTCCTAGCTCGAGTTCTCCGGCTGCCGAAATGTCGTACTAAACGATCACGATACAAGAATGTCTTAACAGACCTACACACGCTCGTGCCTTGGGCGTTCACACTCCTTCGAGAAGCGGTGGGACTTTTGCAAATGAGGGAGAGATGAGAAATGATTATGATGGAAGCGAGCGAATGCACTTCTTTCTGCTGGAGTGCCGCAAGATCGGTCACAGTAACACTTTTGCCATATATATTATACCCTACCTGTCTAATTTCATCATTTCGTCTACCGAGCTGTACTCTTTGCCGTTCCTTGAGCATTTTGATGTTAAGCCGGGATCGCTACCGATCGATGTTCTACGCGAATCGGATCGACCTGCTGGGATACCCTGTCAGCAACCGCCAGTGACTTGGCTCACATCTCAGGTCTTTACCGCAACGAGCACCTGCAGCCCCCAAGAGAGACGACGATTCAACCCCGGCCGTCTATGCAAAGACGAAGGCAGTTGGAATGTAGAAGACACATGTGATTGCCTGAGCTGCCAGACCTACAGGTATCTTTCACTGCCGTAAGGGTGCCATCACTCCACTCAGTCCAGGCATGTCGTGATCACGAGCAACAACAGGCCTGGCTGAGAGGGTGTTCGGTTTGATGACTTTTACCTTAACCCTCGGTTTTGAATGCGGAGATGACATTGCCCCTCCTTCTTTGGAGAACTGGTGGCGTTCGGCTCCAAGAGGAACCTCGATCTCGATCTCCATGTGCCTACACTGTTAGCAAGGTGAATGTGTCTATGTGTCAAGCGCTGAACAAGCAAGAAATGTGACACACACAATGCTGCCCACTCTCGACACAAGGACTAGACTCCGCTCTCCGTGTGTCGTCAACGTGCTTCAGACAGGTTTATTGTAAGGGCGAAAGAGGACTAGATGAGATCTTAGTCTGTTTGACTCCAGCGCCTTTAATTTGGGGAAGCTTGAAGGCTTGCTGGCCCACGACACGTGCTGAAACGGCCACTTGCGCTCGGGGCTCTTGGAGGGTATCAGGTACGGAGGAGCGCCCTGCTGGAGACCCCAGCGGCGAAGTCGACAGGACTTTGCATCTGTCGTGCTTTACCTCCGGAGTAGACCTCCGGCGCTATCCGTTGATGGGCGATCCCCCTCTCCAGCCACATCTGCCCCGCCATTAGTGTGGTGCTTCAGGCGGCTATGATGCCATCGGTAGCCGCTCGATCGAGGGCCCTAGGGTCCCTAAACAGGAAATTTGACGCCACAGCAGCCACACTGTTCCTCCAGAAGCTGTGCCAGTGCGTCATGCTCGGTGAGCCTCGCTCTTGGAGTAGCTCAGGGCGTTTAGGTAGCCCCGGATACTGTACTGTGCGAATTGAGTGTCAGGACACATCGGCTGGCACTACTTTCACCCCTGACCTAAACGCCTTTTCATAGCGAGTCAGCCAAAGTCGTGTCCCACGGCATATTGATCCCGAGGCTCCAATTCGATACTTGCCCCGACAAACGCAGGTCCTCCTTGGGATCCTCATCTTTCTTCTTGACGTCTGTGCCCCTCTTTTCCCTACGGCTTCTCACGTCACTCATGCCAAGCAATGACGAGGAACCTCCAATTCTCCGCCAGCAAAAGGCCTTCTTTCGTACTACACGCCCCGTAGTGCCCAGTAAATTTGACTCCCCCATGCAATCGATAGCTAGCCTCAGCTTTTGGCCTGTCCCGCTGCCTACAGTACTTGGGCTCATGCAGCAACGCCTCGCCAGCATTCTTCAGAAGAGCCTTGGCGCCATCCATCCGGGCAAATAAACGATGACGATGGCGCAAGAGGGGCTGGCCGCTTGCTTGCATGTGTCCTTGTTCGCGAATGGCTCCGTTGCAAAACCCTTGATCGTGACACCTTGCCCGTGGGGCTGATTCCAGACCCAATGTCATGCCGTGCTGCTCTTCTGTGCTGCACCGTGCCCTGTTTGCTGATCGCACCGGCTGTGTGCATCATTCGCGTGGCGGCTGTTGGCGTGAATCGAGCTCCATCGTCGGTGATTCAAGATCGAGATGTGATGTCAACCATGGAAAACAGGGAAGTCGCGAGCCTTTTGCTCCTGTCCTGCCCTCCCACTGTGGCAGTATATAACCAGCTCTCTCTCATCTGAAGCTCCCGACTTCTTCTCTTTTCCATCCTCATAACCAATATACCCATCTGCTTTCACCCACAATCTTCAGCTTCCAAGCCTTTTTGATACCCGCTACCTACTACCTCACCTATAAACAACCACAACAACACTCTCATCATGTCCAGCATCGTTCACAAGATTAAGGACGCCGTCACTTCTGACAAGAAGCACGAGGAGCCCACCGGCACTCACGGCCACCACGACTCTCGTGTTGCCAACGCTGCCGATCCCCGCATCGACTCTGACCGCGATGGCCGTGCCAACCCCGCCACTGGCACAACGGGAACCACTGGTACCTCCGGTCTGACTGGCACTCACGGTACCACCGGCGGTGTTGGTGGCCTTGACAACCGTGGTGCCACCGGCGCTGCCAGCCGTACCGACGGTCCTCACAGCTCCAACCTTGCCAACAAGGCTGATCCTCGCGTCGACTCTGACCGCGACCACTCCCGCAACCTCGGTGCCAACCCCTCTGGCACAGCCTCGACCGGCAACTACTCTAGCACCGGCACCACTGGTACCACGGGAGGCTTCTCTTCCGGTACTCACGGCACTACTGGCGGCTCCGGCCTGACTGGTACCACCGGCACCTCGGGCACTGGTGCACACCTCGGCGGCGTTGGCACTGACTCCGGCTACTCTGCAGGCACCCACGGCTCTGGCCTGACTGGCACTTCTGGTGCCACTGGTGTTGGTGGTCTTGACAACCGCGGCGCCACTGGCTCTGCTTCTCGCACTGATGGCCCTCACAGCTCCAACCTTGCCAACAAGGCCGATCCTCGCGTTGACTCTGACCGCGACCACTCCCGCAACCTTGGTGCCAACCCCTCTGGCACTGCTTCCACTGGCAACTACAGCACCACCGGCACTACCGGCACTACCGGCGGCTTCTCTTCTGGTACTCACGGTACCACTGGCGGATCCGGTCTGACTGGCACAACCGGTAGCCACGGTACCACCGGTGGCTTCTCTTCTGGTACCCACGGCACCACTGGTACCAACCTGAGCTCCGGTCCTGGCCCTGCCTCCAACACTGCTGGCCCGCACAAGTCTGATCTTCTGAACAAGGTCGACCCTCGCGTTGACTCCAACCTCGACGGCAGCAAGACTGTTGGCCAGGACAAGACCTACGCCCAGTCGTAAGTGGTCCTGTTGTGAGTGACACTCCGGCTGCGCCTTGCTTTTCCATGCTCTTGCAAGCTCAGTTGGGTGGGGAGCATTGGCTGACAAGTGTTGCGTTTTCCAGAAACTCTCTTCAGGGCAAGGATCCCACCGACGCTGCACAGGTTCCCCCTTCAGTCCTGCGCAAATCGATCGGCGACCCTGAGATCGCTCACAATGACCACGCACACGAACGCGAGGCGCGCCACAGTGTTTCACACCAGGAGACGCATCGCGGTCTGTGATGGTCGAGCGGTTGGAAGGTGTGGACAAGACTCACTTTGATGACTGTCATGATGGATGAATCAGCTCCTTTGTACTAGTAGCATTGATAATCAATTGGTAATTTGCCATCTTAAACATCAGAGAGCCGTGATCTGCTGAGTCCGTGACGTCGACTTAATGTGGACGACAAAATACCGCGAGTTAGGAGAGACAATCAAAAAGAGGAGTCGTGGTGGTGAGTGGCGATAAGAGGTCGTGCGTTTTGTTTCTCTCAGAGCTACCCAAATTTGACTAACCTACACGTTCATTTGTGGCAGTTATCAGTTCCAGCGCAAGCAGCCTTTCTACCCTCAACTAATTCCCTCCTCCACAATCTTAGATCTCTCTGCGTTTGATCTTGTTCCTCATACTGATATGATTTTCCGATAAAGATGACATCTTCTTCCTCCATAAGCCCCGCGCTCTGGGCCGCCCGCATACCCCTCCACATAACTCACAGCTCCTCCCCAGTGACCTCGCCATTCATCACGAGCGTCCCGCGCTTCAGCTACCTCGCGCTGCTTCTCTCGCGCCTATCAGCGTACTTTGGCACGCCGTGTTCGAGCTTTCACTTCGAGGATGTGCAGCTGAGGAACCTGGCGGTGGGGTTACTTGCCGATCTGTACCAGCCGAGTTTGCCATGGAAGTTGACGGTGAATGACGGGGTCGGGTGGGATATTGCCGACACGTTCTTGAACTGTGTGAAGGAAGTGAGTTACTCTTTTCGTTCGCCCATGGTGTTCTCTGTATGCTTTCCCTGGGAGAACGTTGCCGGCCTGAATGAAGGGCACGAGGCTGATGCTGATGACTGACTACGTTTCCTAGGCTGACTTCATCCGCAACGGCAACGCCAACCAGATCATGAAAATGTCCAAAGACCACACCACCCAGCTCTGGCACTCCGTCATCGACAATGACTACGCCTCCTTCTCTCGTATCCAGGCACGTCTCCTGAACGCCCCGACCGCGCTCAAACATGTGCCTCTCCGCGTCTACATCCCCGAGGCCGGGGCGGGATCCTACCGCGTCGTGCAGTCCCTTGTGCCGGCCGTCGGACCGGATCGCAGACCGCAGCTTCTTGGACAGGCTCTGAAGGCTGTGATGCCGGGCTTGTTCCCGAGTAGTCGAGATCCGGTGCTGGCGGGAGTGGTCCTTCATGGGGCTGGGGTGCCGTTTGAGGCGCCGTTGGGGGAGCTGATGAGGGAGGCGGCGTATCCCGATGGGTGGCTGTGCTTTGTGGTGACGGTATGAAGGATTTTCAGCAGTTTCTTATTCATGTAAAGGGAGGTCATTCCCTGGGCGCATGGCGTTAAGGTGTCTGCTTGCCCAAAGAAGGGCATCAAAAGACTTATTCTAAAGTGGCCGTGATGAGAATGATTTGGGTACGGGTTCATCCGAGTGTCTTCTCTCTATGTAAAGGTGACCTTCTTCCCCATCAGGCTCTTGTATGCATCGTCAACCGCTTTGCGTTTCCTCTTGCGGGCCTCCGCATCCTCGCCAATGTCTTCATCCTCCTCAGCGAAGTCTTCGACCCCGGGAAGTTGAGGCATCCATGCACGAATACTACCGTCCATGTGTGCGCTATACAAAGCGCCGATGGAGTTCGCGCCGCCCATCACAGGCCCGATTTGTCGTCCACCACCACCCGCACTACGCCATGCGATGCCTGTGATTCTGTTGCGCCCAGTCAATCCTTGCTTGTGTCCTAGGGGGTTCGTTGCCCCTGGACTTCGCAACCTGCCCAGGAGGTGTCCTTCATGAAGATCAAGCATGAGTATTTCCTGCTCATTAGGCCAGAACATGATTTGCCGGTTAAGGGACAGTACGGTCGGGGAGGTGACGATAGTCGCGGTCTTAGCCTGCTGATTCTGCACGACAGCCCCGTAGCTGGCTAGAGTATTCGCACCGGTGGCAGCATCCCACACTCGAATCTTACGATCAAGTCCGGACGAGATGATGTACCGACCATCGTCAGTCCACGCAACTCCGTTGACGGCTTCGTCATGGGCCTGCGCATTGTCATTATATCGCGGCAGGCGTCCCCGTTCCCCGGCCGCCTTGGACTCCTTGAGTCGTTGAACCATGCCCATCGAGTCCTCTTGATCCAGCAGGGCGAGGACGCCACCTGATCTCCGGACATCCCAGACACGGACCTTGCCGTCAGCGTGGCCGCTCACGAGAACGTGTTCATGGCGCGGACTCCACGCAGTCGCCAGAACAGGCCCCCCGTGAGCAACGAGAGCATGGACTGCAGCGCCTGATTTCAGGTCCACAAGCCGCACACTCGAATGCTGTGTTGCGCACGCGACCAGCAGATGGTCTGCGATCGGACTTGTGGAGTGTGAGTAGACTGTCGCATTCAGGTCGAAATGTGCTGACAGCTGCACAGTCTCCGTCGACCACAGCTTCAATGACTTGTCGTACGAACTAGACAAGAAGGCATCGGGGTCAAACGGGTAGAACGCGACGTGTGTGATTCCATGGCTATGTCCACGCCCTTTCTCTCCCGCCGGTATCCTTGCGACAGTCGCAACTGGTCGATAGACATGCGCGTCGTGGGGATTGCCGCTCTCTTCGAGGTCCCAGAGCTTCAGCGCGCCTTCAGATCCGCCGGAGAGGAGAACACGGCCGTCAAATCTCTCGACAGCAATAGTGCTCACTCCTGCACCATGTGCGCGAATGTCGCGCGGGCGGCTTTGATCATCGAAGCCCACTTGGCCATCAAATCGATGATGGGGCGCAGCGGCAAAAGAGCGGAGGAGATAAGATGTCGCTTCACGAGAGTAAGAGTCAGGAGAGAGATCTCCCGTCTCACGCGCAAGGAAATGAGTCTGCATTCATTAGAGAGTGCTCTGAGGGCCGAGTTGATACATGGGCGTGAAAGATGGCGAGAGAAGAGTGGTGTTGACAGAGGCGATGACGACACAACGGAAATCATGAGAACCCTCTAGGTTAGTCAACCTCAATCCGCGACCGTGAGTTGCAACGCTGCATTAAACTTCACAAGCTACTCAATTTCGTGGCATTAACATCACCCACAACTTTGATTTCCTTACTCTCGCGAGTACCAAAGTCTTTCTCCTTGTGCATGTAAGATTGTCAACCTCACTGGGCTATCAGGAAGCGCTAACGAGAGACTCCCAGCCTATCGATGCACTCGCGAAATCTCTTCTTTGGCTATCACCCAGCAGCGCCAGCTCAACTGAGATGGAAATGTTACATTTGCCATGAGAATTAGATAGGCACCACCATTCACCCTAGACTTGCCCGGGTTGGCCGCGCCAGAGGTTCTTTCTGGAAAGGGGTCGTGCACCGCTCGGACCAGCAGTCCGCCATGCCATCACAACGGCCTGAGCATGACACGATGTCCGCCTGGTCCAGCGCTGAGTTGAGAGAACAGGCCACTGTTCCCGACGACGCCGCGTCAGCACATCTTTCTTGGGCATCTAAGCGCCGTCGCGTCGCTACTGTCTACGACACTGTTGCTGGTACGTGACAGACTACCCCTGTATTATGAAGGATGATATCCCTTCCCCCTCGTCACTCACGTGAGACTCACTTTATGCAGGCAAGGTCTCCTACGACCAGGCTCTCAGGAACATCGACAACGAGACGTCCGAACTGTTGCAAGGAAGCAGCAATCTCGCAACCAACCCAACCAACAGACCAACCCCATACCCCCCAGAAGAGGTTCTCTTTCGTCGCAGGAATGCGCCTGTGCGTTACGCCGAGCATGATGTGTACTTTGCAAACGAACGGGACTTCCCCGATGCAGGCCAAGGCGTTCTTCCGGATAGTGACCTTCTGGCAGCTGTTCATGGTTATACTAGCAACTTTTATGAGGCTGTGGCGAAGCGTGAGTTGCGTGGAGGCGCTCGCCCAGAAAGAAATGTGGACGAGCGCAGCATGGATGAGACAGCCCTACTTGCTTTCGGAATCCTGCTGGAGGAAGCAGGGCGAGAGGTGTTGGGACGGCGTGGTGATCTGGTATTCACAGAAGAAGCGGATACACCAGAGGCCTCTGATGACGATGAGATGACGGGCGAAGCATCGCGAAACACTCAAAGCCGTGCACGGTCAACCGACACGTCAAAGGCGAAGCGGAGGAAACTGGCTGACCCCTGAAGGGCTATCACATCAAGGATGATCTCTCAGGCATCAGCAAAAAGTGAACGACAAAAAGTGAAGCGCTCATCCCAGGCTCAATTCTTGGGACTTGATGCCATGTATTACAATTTGCACGCCATCGTTGCCGTTAGTGGTGTCCTGATGTTGCTGATCCGGATTGGCTCCGAGAACACGGTCATGATCCAACTGCGATTCTCAATAGGATCATATCCACGTCAAGCAACACCATCACTATTGATGCCACGCCATTCGATTCTACACCGTCGATCCCGATGCTTTTTCAGACTCGCTTGACCTTCGCATCGTATCAAACAGGGAGGGTGCTCGCGGTCATTGAGCCCAGTCGCGGCCCGAGAACCGGCATAAAGTCGCCGGCAGACGTTTGCTCATTTGTCAGGGTGGACCAGAACAAACCACCTGGAGCAACGGGACTTCTAGGAGCAAGTAGAATGCTGGAACGTTGGTAGCGACAGTGTCAACAATGTCAACGAATTGGTGTCCCGAAGCAGAATCATCCGAGCGGTCAGGCATTGTGTTCACAACATCAACAACAATACGAGAGGCGGAAAGGATCATCATCTCAACGACCCCGCAGCATATGGCTAATCACATACTTCCGTCCTCAGGACAGGTGACGCTCCAGTTATTTTTTCGCCTGACACCGAAGATACTCGACCAGTTATACATGCCAAACATGTAATCGAACCTGCTTGGCATCTCGCAGGAGGAGATGGCGTGTAGCTTAACCGGGCATACTTGTCGTGTTATCAAGCCAACTGCAGTCACAGACTCAACGGAAGCGTCAATATCAGGGCAACATCTGTTCCAACATTGCTCTTGGCTTGGGAACCTGGAGTCGCACTTGTTGAGGCCTCTTTCTGAATGATACACCCAAAGAATGAACAGAGCTCACAGAAGGAGAAGGGAAAGCAGAAATCAACAAGAAATTCAAACATTCATGAATATCTAATTCTCTCGAATATAATGCTCTCTTTTATTATGATTGGTATGGTCAGCCCCACTGCAGTACCCTCAGGGTACAGCTGAATCTCAGACGAGACCTCAGACAGGACCTTAGACGAGATCTGTTCTAAGGGGTAAAATACCCCTTATTACGGAGATGAGATATTCCCTTTATATTTATCTATATAAGTGAGCTTACTTAAGCTCTATAGTTAGAAGAATAAGCTAATCTTGAATGTACTCTCCTGTAGCCGTAACTTGTTCACGTGACAGTTATGAGCCCGGGTGGCTCAGTGGTCTATCTGAGCCAGTAACTGCCCTGCAATTCTTGCATTTGCACCCGAAATGGACCTCCGGAATGAGCCCACAGTCCTCTATTCAAACCGCCCCGGCAGCGTTGTTTATAGTAACCACTATATAAATATAATTACTTAGCAGGCGTGATGGAGGCAGCTGCGACAGAGCAATATAGGTGGTTTTGAGAGTGTCAATCCATAGTGCTTAGGCTGGCCTGAAGCCCTGTAAATTGGGGGGTGTGTGACGAAATATAGGGGGCTTTAACTGCTACAGCGAGTAGTGGATCCACACTTTTGCTATACGCGATAGTTATAAGCCTAGGAGGTGCTCTTAGACTTACACCAGAGCGCCTACAACTACTATTATTATTTAAAGTTATAATTATTAAAATCTTTATTTATTTTTCTCTTTTTAATTCCCTTATATAACTTATCTTTTTTATATATAAAGAAATTATAAAACCTTATAAGTAAACCTTATTTAAGTTCTTAAGTAAAGTAAAGAAGCTTAAAGGACTACTTTAATAGTCTCCTTAATATAAAAAGCTTTATTTTATTTATTAAGGGGCTAATATTTAGGATTTTATTAATTTTAATAAATTAAATTAAGAAAATAATTTCTTAACTCTTTTAGTTTAATAAACCCTTACTTAATAGCTTAATAAATAAGCCTTAAATTAGGACTTAAAGGAATAAATAGCCTTACTTAAGCTTATAATTTAAATTACTAAAATAAGCTATAAGAATTATTTTTAAATAATTAAAAGGCTTAAGAAAAGTTATTATATCTAAAAGTATTATAAGAAAGTTTATTAATAAATTTATAAAAATATATTATAAAACCTTTTTAGTAAGTTAAAAATTAAATTTTAGCTAAAGGTAAGGATATAATTACTTATTATAAGCTTATTTAAGCTTTAAAGCTATAATTTAATAGTAATTTTATTTTTAAAAGACTATAACTAAATAAAACTATAATATATATCTTAGGAGTAAAGACTAACTTATAAAAGTACTAATATTTTAGTTTATAAGATATTAAATAGCTTATTATAAGGCTACTTATTTTAACTTAGTAATTATTTATAATAAGAATATAAGTTAAATACTCCTAAAAGCTATATTATATTATATAGCTTTAAATTAAGCTTAATAAAAGCTATAAGATCTTAAAATAATAGTAACTAACTATATAAATCCTAACCTTTTTACCTTTAACCTATAAAATTTAATAAATACCTTTAAAAGAGTAATTATACTTAAGGAAATTTATTTAAAAAAGAAGGAAATAAGTAATATTACTTTATTAACTCTTAAAAAAAACTTCTTAAAGGAGATATTTTAAGAAAGCTTTAAATAAAATAAATAGGGACTTACCTACCCTTATAAAAGGAAATATAAATAGCTTTTAAAGGAATATTATAGGATTTAAAGTATAATTAATAAAAAAAAGATTAGTAATTAATAAAAAAAGAAGATTTTAAAAACCCTAAATTATAAAAAATAATAACTTCTTAAGAAAATACTTAAATTATAATTTAAGTAAGTAAAATATAAAGGAGTAAAAGCTTTTAATAAAAATAATAATAATAATTATAAGTAAAATAAAAATATATATTTAAAAAGTAATGTGAGGAAAAGAGACACCCACCCAGGAATCGAAGAACAGTGAAGCCAAGCGACGCAGGAGCGGCGTGATCAACAGAAAAGACCCCAAAAATGGGTATTCGAGAAAAGAAGGAAAATAAGAAATGTAAATATAGTAGTAAAGGTAAAAGCAATAGATCAAATGGTTAGTAAAGAAAGCTTTCAATTATCATATCGTTTGAAGTCGTGGTCGGGTTTTCGTGTCAAGGTTGCGAAGGGAGATCCGTTTGGAGCCAAATAGACAGCTCAACCATTTGATCAAATGGTAATAGTAGTAATAGTCAAATAAAAGGAACAAATAAATCACGTTGTCAAGTAAGAAAGTCAAGGGCGAGGAACTAAGCCTGCGTCAAGTAATTCAGATCAATGAGCAAAGAATGTGTTGGAATTGTTGGTTCTGCCTCTGTTTGAGCAATCTGTGGCCTTCCTTTTATAGCAAACGAATGTGATGACAAAGGAAACTAATGGTACATGAAAAATCCACTTGAGGACCATTTCCTCGTCTCACAACTCCTCCCCGCGTACCGAGTGTCACTCCGGGATCACATCGGGGCGCTACTTTCAAGACCAAGTCTCTTCATCTCTCTGGTCAATCTCTGAGGTCGCCGATCTTCTTCTGGGCCCTCAGACGGATCCTCCACGAGTTCGGGCGGTCCCAGTCGATCGTCCTGGAACAATTGGAGCTGGGCGATATTGGTCGTGATCGACAGCCTCTTTGATGCTGCTCCAGAAGGACTGGCTAGTAAGACCAGGGGCCAAACTCATGAATGTAGCAATTCTTGTGATACTTGATCTCAGTCCGAGCGACAAATAGATCGTCAAGTAGTTCAGCGACATAGGCAGTCATCTTGACTCCAGCGGGACCAACCCGCTCGTCAAGCTGACTTCACTCGTTTTTCGAACAATGAGCCTGGTGTCTTTATCAGAACGCCCCGTACTCGCGGAAGGACGGTCAAAGGCGTAGTATCCAGTCCAGGAAGTTGAGGGGGGATCCGGTTGGGAATTGCGACAATGACTTCTCCTCGTTTGAAATGTTGTGTTCGACCTCGCTGTTGGGTTGGATCGTCAAGCCGGGCTCGCTTCCTTGTACTCACACGCAGCGTCACCTTGCGGTCGGGCAGAGCGACTGTAGTCTGCGGAGGCTGTCTGATTCTAGGGACGTAGGCAAAGGGTTCGTTTGACTGCAGGTTGACTAGCTAGCTCTGTTGCAATAGTCCCGTATTTCACCAGGGCATTCTCGTTTGTTGGTCTCGGGGATGTATCCTGAGATTGGGGTGGAGATGGGGAAGTAGAGGCAAGTCGCTTGAGTTGCTTTGGTTCAGCTGGTTCAATAGCCGAAAGGTTGTAGCGCAGTGCTTGGAGTCGCTTTTGCGTTTCAATGAAAGTTGGTGCCCGAGTTCGAGCCTCTTGTGCCTCCCGTGCTGTCAAGGAGACTTCTGGCAGTATAAGTGTCCCGATGGATGGGAGATCCTGTGTGAAGTTTGTCGTGATTCTTTTCCAGTCAACCATTTGATCAGGTTCTTTTCTGACCGGCAATGACTCTGGACGCAATAAATTGAACAAGCGGATATCATCTCCTTGCCATGCCTCAAAGCGCCAAGCAGGCTGGGAGCCAAGCACAAGCCCACCTACCGGGGAGTACATTCGCCATGCAGGAATTAGAGATGGGGCGTCGCGAATGCTTCGGTGGTTCCAGGTAAACAGGGATTAGATTGAATGGTCCAATCCTGGCTTCGAAAGATTCCCAACTCATTCGTTAAGAGGTCCAAGTAGTCGCGCTTCATTTGGGCCATCCTCGCTGCAGACGAGCTGATCCGGACATTACCTCTGGAACCATTTGACCATTTGAGTTCCGTTTGCTATCGCCAGTTAGGCAGGGCGTGGTGATCCAGTCGCTTAGGTAGATGTCCTGGTGGAGTTGATCGCAAGGGGCAGTTGATAGGATTCTCGTGTTCTGGATTGCACTGGGCACGGCACTGGGAAACTCAAGGCGATGCCTTGAGGACCTTCGTCCAACAAGTCCCCGGAGTTGCGTCCATAGCCAGTAGATAGCTACAAATCCACACTCCCAGGCTTCAGACTGTTGGGTAACTGGGCAGATCGTGTAAGTGAAATGATAAGGAACGTTTGCCAACCGAAGGGTCTGGCGCCAGATTCCTAGGAACCCTTCAATGCCCTTTCCGGTAAGACGCATTGAATCCATGACATAGAGATGCCCGATCCGTTTGTCCCAAATGAAAGCTCCCAATGGCCAACATGTCCGCCATTTGGATGACCCCAGTAGATCATCCCGGCGTAGAATGGCCGGCCCCACGAATCGAGGAAGAAGCGCTCATGCGTGCCAAAGAAAGGACCTCCACCTGATACAGGCGTCTCAAAGCTCTTGCGAAGCTTCAAATAAGCAGGGTCCTCGTCGTCGCCCTGAGGAAGCCAGTCATTTGTCAAGCCGTTTGTGTGTACATTCCAATGGTAGTCAGACCAGCCGACAGCTCCTTTGATGTCCCTAAAGAGGAGGTCATTAGGGCGTTAACTTCTATACTTGACATGGTGTCGCCAGCAGAGTATCCAGGTGTCAAGAGCTTGTAGATGAGGAGAGGTACTCGGGGACATCTTCTCGGTCCAAGGGAACTCAGGTCGAACTCCGAAATCACCGTCAGGTAGGTTTAGGATCTGAGGGGCTTTGTCTTCATCGTTACCATCCCACTCAACCCTGATACCATTTGGCCAGTTGGTTCTCCATAGGATCCAAGGAGGCTGATCACCATACAGGAGTTTCAATTCAGAACCTGGAGACGATCGGTTGGTAGGTTGTTCGTCTGGGTGCCCAAACTTCCAATGCAAGTTCTCAGGAGGGCATCGTCAAGAAGTATTTTGCCATTGGCAAAGGTCAGTTGGTCAAGGAGGTAAAAGGGTCAGGAACGAGTGGAGGGATATTGTTGCCGACTGTCTGTGAGTTGATGTACTTGGTACGTGTGGCTGCATCAAGAGCCTTCCTCGACTTCTCGCCTTTGCGGCGATTAGTACTTTACCGCTCGTGTTAGGCTTGGGCGCTTTCGCCTTGGGAAATGAGGTCGAATTGTCTGCCATGTTGACCTTCAGGGATTGATCAAATGGTTGTGCGTGTTCAGTTCATCGGAAAAGATTGGGTGAAAGGGAAATCAAGAGAAGAAGAGAAGGATCCAGGAAACGAAGCTGCCTTAACGTGCGGCTGCGATGGACTCGCAGTAGCTGCACATCCGCTTATAGTCTCCAAGAGGAAGAGGGCATCAATCCCAAGGAATTCCTTTTCCTTTTATGTGTTTTCATCCGGCCTAAGGAGAATCCTCTGGAATATCTTGAAAAATTTTCTTGCAGTGAATCATCTGGTCATTCAAGATGATTCAACCTGGCTGCAGTGGCTTGTGATGCAATGTGATCCGCGCGGCAGAGTTTTCTCCTTGTTGATCCATCGCAAGGTAGGGTAATTCGTATTGATCAAGCCCTTTGAGGTCAAAGGATTCGTACTGAATATCCCTTGTTCGTGTGAATCATGATTTCCTTTGGCGTTGTTCCGTTTCAATGAATCATCCTTCTGTGAGGTAATTCATATTGGTTGCCTCTTGATCAAATGAATCAAGCCTTCCGTTTGGTGATGCTTCTCGTGTGAATCTCCCTCAATTCAAGTGAATCAATCTTCACTTTTGCTCGAGTGAAAATTTTCATCACTTTGTTGTGAGGTAATCCGCGCTGATTGTCTTCTGATCAAATGAATCAGCCTTTCGTTTGGTGCCTTTTCTCATGTGAATCATCCTTTGATCGAGTGAATCAATCTTCACTCTTTGTTCAAGTGAAAATTTTCCTCATCGCTAGAAGGCACCACATCTTCCAAGGCCTCCTTGTGAAGATAAAAGGCCTTCGGCCTTCTTGCCTTTTCCTTAGAGTCTCAGCCTTCATCCCTTTTCCTTTTCCGCAATCAGCTTTTCCTTCCATCATGACTCCTTCCACGTCTTACGGCCAAGAGCTCCTTCGTCGGCGCAGCGAACTTCCGAACGTTACTTCTCTCATTTCAGCCGGCTGTGACTCGTCCGACTTCAAAGCGTATACCTGGATTTCGTGGAATCATCGAACTGAATTTCTTTCCGACTTCCTCAGCAATCCGTCCAAGAAGGCGGCCAAACTTGCATTCGAAAGCAAGCCCGGGTACTCCATGGTAAGTACCATCTTTCCCTATGAACCATTTGATCATTTGCTGACATTTCTTTCTCTTAGCTTGTTTTCTGCATTCGAGTGTGGACACTTGGTGGTATCAACATCGGTCGTCTGAACTGTCCTTTGTACTGCGAGTGGGAAATCCTTAACGAGACCAGTGACCTATTCAAGGATTCTGTGGAGCTGAAGCAGTTCATCAGCGATCATGGATATGGTTCCGTTCGGGAATGCTTCTGGAAGACTCTCATTGGGTATGTCGGAGCTGTCCCAGATGTGGCAGAGCTTGTCTTGTCTGATGCGTTCAAAACTGCGCCTTCTTATCCCATCTATATCCCTGCCGAGGCAGGGCATCTAGATGGTGTCTTCCTTTGGGAAGCAGTGAACCGCCCTTTCCGTGCAAGGGCTCTTTTCGTCGCCTCTTTTGTACTCCGAACAGTCGAACTTGTACGCATTGCAGCAACACTTTCCGCAAGACGATTACTGGGGCGCGGGAACATGTCATGTTTCCCTTTCATGAGTGTATCTCTTTTCCCTCCATCCAGAACGGTCGTTGTGCCAATTGTTTGTGGGCTGAGAACACTGAATGCGAGTGGGCTAACCCTTCCCAAACCCTACAACCGCATCAAAAGCGATCCTAATGATGGTTGTATTGATCGACCATTTGCAGGACGGGATTACCCTCGGCAGAAACAGTCGGCAATTCTTCCTTTGTCTTATCTCAACCACACCACTGCTCCACGCATCTCTTGTCAAATTCCAGTTAGAAACGAAAATCAGCTGGCTCTTGAGGCGATCGAGGTTCGTCGGTTGACCAATCTCTTTGGGAAACCAGATTCTGAGAAGAAGATCAACTGGGAGTAAAGGAAGTTGTCAAATGCTTCTCAGTCAGTGATGATCAGCTTTTGATCAAATGGTTGGAATGGTTCTTTCGAGGGTTTTTGGCTTGTTTTCTTTGTTTCCCTGCAAATCCTCCCCTGCGCCTTTGACAGCAGCAAAGGCGCACCAATAAACGTTTTCAGATCATAGTTAGGCAAGGATAAACTCATCTTTGTCCTTCTGAGTCAATTTTGATGGAATCACCACTTGAACTTGGTCCGTTCTTTTGTTAGTAGCGACCATATTGTCTTCGGGTTCGCTTAACTCAGACTCCATGTCTTCTTCTTTGCCTTGGTTAGGATTCCAGTCATCGCACGAGTTATCACTGCTTTCTTCGTACTCAGGCAACCCATCTTCCTGAACGTTGTTGAAATCGGATAGGGTATGCCACCAGCCTTCTTTGTCTGCTGTGAACCTTTTGATCAAATGCCCAGGAAAGGTCCGAGTCAATTGTATCCCATCCATTGTTTTCAACCTGTAGGCTTTTGTGTGTTCTGCTTGAGACGCAATTCTGAAGGCCCGTTCCATCGTAGTCGTAGCTTTCTTTGGCGAGATAAGTCAGTATCCCTCGTAGCATCATATACTAGGACGAGATCTCCTGGCTTGCTGGACTTTTCTGAGTCTGTGGCGGTTTTCCTTGTCTCTCTGTTGGGCTTGTTGGCTTCGGTATCTAGCCACATGCTCTCTTGCCCGTTCGATGTCATGAGGCAGTTGGCGAAGGCCCTCAATCTTGCTTCGAAGAGGCTCTCAGCATCCTCCACAGAGTCCCACCTGATCAGCCTCCAAGTAGGGTATCTTGTTTCAAGAGGAAGGATAGCTTCCGTGCCATACATCAAGTAGTAGGCCGTTCTACCGTGAGATTTCCGCACTGAGGTGCGATCAACGAGTAGAGCTAGTCCTAACCATTTGATCCAATCCTTTCCTTCACTCTTAGCCATTTTTGCCATTGTCATCGTTAGTCTGAAGTGCCCTCCCTCAACGAGGCCATTTGCCCTCGGGTTCCAGGCGCTTGTAACAACAACTCGGGCTCCAAAGTCTCGAAAGGTTTGAGCAAAGTCGGCTAGGAATTCCTTCCTCCATCAACAACAACAACCTCAATTGTCCCGTACCGATACTGCAACTCTTCGGCGAGCTTTCTTGCAGCTCTTGCCTCCTTGGTTCTGGAGGGCATAGCTTCGACCCACCCTGTGAGATCGCAACGGCACTCAATTAGGTACTTGTACCCTCTGCATTCTGGCATGTATTGTATGTCAAAATGAACTTTAGCCATGGGTCGGCCTGGTCGAGTTGGGACAGTTGGTTCCCTTGGTCGAATAACTGAGAACCCTTGGCAAACTGGGCAACAGGCTATAGCTTCAGTAACATTATTCCACATTTGTGGCCATGTATACCTTGTCTTTAACCAGTTGAATATAGTGTCTTTCCTTTGTGGCCAAGGTCCGCATGCATTGCTCGAACAATGTCTCGTCTTTCTTCAGGGTCGTCTACAACTCGTAAGACATTCCCTGTTTTGTTCTTTCAAAGGCGTTTGTCGCGCACAAAATGAGTTCGTGCCTTGAGTCGGATGCGGCGATATCCAATCTTATCCATTCCGGTCGGTCTTTGCATTGTTGTGAGAAATAGGGCGAGGTTCCGAGATTCCTCCCCATACCCTTCTTCGAGCAATGACTCAAGATGCACTGAGTTCAAATGCATATCAACGACTGCTTCCAGGTCCTCACCAACCATTTGATCAGATGCATCAGATGGTCCTGGTGGCTTTCTTGACAGTCCATCTGCAACACTGTTTTGTTTCCCCGGGATGTGTCTGACAGTGAAGTCGAACAAGAGGATGTAACTGATCCACCTGATCACAAGTGCGCCCGGAACGTCGTCTCCTCTCCCATTCAACTGGTCAACCAGCACTCTCGCATCTGTCTCCAAGGTGAAGTGAATCCCATACAAGTAACTTCTCAACTTGCGGATGGCGTAGAGAGCTGCCTTAGCTTCCCTCTTCGTGGCATCGTATATTCTCTCTGCTTTTGACCACGTGCCACTCTCATACCTTGCGGGTCTTCTCTTCCCTTCGACTTCTTGCATTAGAACAGCTCCCCATCCATCACCGCTCGCATCAATTTGAAGGATAATCTCTCCGGCTCCTTCGCTGTAGTCAATGGTGATCAGTATCGGTGATGATGTGATCAAATGCTTGAGCTGGTCCATTGCGTCCTGTTGAGATCCTCCCCATTCCCAGGCTGCTCCTTTCTTCAGTAGGTCATGTAGAGGTCTTGCGATAACCGCAAACATCTTCACCCATGCCCTATAGAATCCAGCAATCCCAAGAAAGGCTCGGACTTCAACAACACTCCTGCAGCTCTTCCATTCCTGGATCTTGATGACTTTTGACTCTTCAGGATCTTCCGTTTGTTCCGCAGAGATATCCAACAACAACCGCCATACGTTGGCACCATTGAGACTTCTTCGCAGATACAGTGCATCCTGCGAGCTCGATATTAAGTAAAGTCAGGTCAATGTTGCGGATGTGTTCGAAAACATATCGACGAACTCCTTGGAAGATCTCTTCGTCATTGTAGGTCGTGTTCGGTCCCTTGACCACAACATCGTCAAGAAAGGCTTTGCACACTGCAGGTATTAGTTCCCCAAGGATCCTTGAGGATTCTGATGAACTGAGCGACTGAGTTCGTTGCTCCCTGGGGCAGGGTGCACATTCGTAACAACCCGATTGGAGAGTCAAAGCTCGTAATATCCCTGCTCTTCATTGCCAATGCGATTTGATCATATCCCGAGAAGAAATCCATCAAGGACAGCATCTTGCACATCGCAACATCTTCACTGAACTCGTCAGCTCCCGTAGGCTTTAGGGCATCTCTGATGGTAACGGCATTGATCCGAGTCGCTGAGTTAATCAGTCGGAGACCACCATCCTTTTTCATGACAAGAAACCAAGGGTTTCTGTATGATGCGTGCGATTCTTCAAGAATTCCTTTCTTGAGTCGCTCTCGGAGAAGGTCTACCGCTTTCTTCTCAAGTCCCTTCGGGATCCGGATCGAGTTTGCCTGCCAAGCCGAATGTTCGATAGTTCTGATCTCCTGGGGTGGTGCAACCATTTGATCAACTCGTCCTGATTCTGTGAAGTCCCATGCAAGAGCCATTTCTCTGTTGCGGAGAACTCTCACAAACAGCTTCTTCTCCTGTTCTTGGAGGTCACCAGTCTTCTCCAAGATCTCTTTCAGGCGTTCATCGGTTAGCCTCATTCCTTCCTCAACTGTTGAGAACCTTCCTGTAATATAACCGGGGAAATCTGGGTCAGGTCTCAAGGTCTTCAAGGCTTCCTTCCACTTCTTGTCCCTCCACTGAGGGTCCCCTGCTGGTACCGACCCATCTGATTCAGCATCATCAACTGGCTGAACTTTCTTTGCCTTGGGTTTGTACATTGTGTTCACTCTCATTCCATGCGATCTGATCAAATGGTTGTCGTTTCCGCCGGATCGTTTTGCATTCTTGTAGCCCCATGGTTCCTCTTGTGCTTCTATGACCTCGTCCAATCTGCTGTCGCAGTATCGTAAGATCATATTGAAGATCCGAAAGGCCTCCTCGGGTCCCAACACCACTTTCACCTCCTCCTCATCACTCTCAAGACCTCTTTCCCCGTCAACTGTAGGTCTTGTCATGCAGTTGACGGCTATTTTGAGTCCACCTGAGGAAGGCAGGCTCCATTTGATGCTTCCTGCTGAAGGAGCAATGAGGATGGTATTTCCGATGCGGCATTTGACGTGCAGTATTCCAGAAGGATCATCGTGTTCAAATTGCAACTTGGTTTCCCTTACAAAGGGCATGCCTAGGATCATTGGTACCGAAGTTGTGTTAGGTCCAACCCAGAACATAACATCAATCCAGACATTTCCAATGAAGAGTCGAACTTGAGTTTCTCCTAGCATGCTGACTTCAGAACCAACATAGGGTCTAGAGGTCACTCCTTTCCCTTTGATGGTGAGACCGTACTTCTCCGCGATATCCTTTGTGATGATGTTTCCTTCGGATCCAGAGTCAATCATGGCGTTGATTATTGAGTTGTTCCTGTACCAATTCGGACCTGTAGGTGAGGATATCCTGGATGCTTTTCATCTTGGGCTTCGCACCAGGGTCTATGCTCAACCCAATACTGGTAACCGCCATGCTTGAGGGTCTTGTCGGACTATCCAGACCAGGTCCTTCCCACTTCAAGGTAGTGGTCGTAATGATCTCATTGTTCTGATCAGATGGTTCCTTGTCTTGCCCCTCTCTTTGAGGAACCTCCTTTGGTGCCATGGCCTCTTCCACTTTTGAGTCAATGTGTGGTTTGCCATCGTCTGAGAAGATAAGAGGGCAGTATCTAGCATCCTTTTGTCAAAGAGATTCACAAAGTTGTCTGCGGAAACTTCTTCAGCGGCGCCCATCTTGTTCGTGTTGATCCCAATGTTCTGTGGCGCTGATGGATCCTTTTCGATTGGCAACTTCACTCTTGTATATCCTCCCGATAACCGTTCAAGGGAGTCCCGAAGCAATGCGCTGACTTGTGGCATGAGGATGCTCATGTCCTTGATGGTAACTTGTATCTTCTTGTCAAGGATTTCCCTCAGAGAGTTTCCCTAGCGTGGTCGAGCTCTTCTTCTGCACTTGTGGATGCTTGAACCATTTGATCTGAAGGTTCTGAGGCAGGTATTTGGGTGCTCCTTCCTTCACCTTCATCGGTTCGACTTCGCTTTCCAATCACGTTGACACTCATCGTCCCATCCGACTCTTCCGGTCTGTCAAAGAGGATGGATTGTATCTTTGGTCCTTGCACGTCTAGGGCAGATCCTTTGAAAGGTTTGAGGGTGAATGCTGAGTGGCGAGACGTAGCATCTCTCATAGTCGAAGTGTTATACTTGTCGAGGATCGTAGATTCCTTTGCTGTAGAGTCCCATTGGTTATTGACTGTCATTGGCACCTCAGCCACTTTCTTCAAGAGTGAAGCTGCCGCGCTTTCAGGTGCTTCGCGGGCCCATTTAACAGCCAGTTTCCTCAGGGGAATGTTCGCTCTAATATATTCCTCAACCAACAGGTGGGGAACCATTGTCTCATCTGGAGAATTAGGACGCATGAATAGGGCTCGAGTACCTGAATCGAACATCGCAAACCCTATATTCTTGTCATGTTCATGTTCCTTGCAATCCCCATCGTTTGGGTAGTGAGATCCTGGCCTTGAGATGCCACAGTACCAGCATTTCTCAGGTCCGGCTTGTTGCCTCCTCCTTGGTAGTATCCTTACTGCATTTATACCGAGGCTTGGGATCCCGCGTTCAAAGCTCTCAGGATCGATGCTATAAGGTTCACTATGGGAGTCCTGACTCGACTGGACAGAGTTAACCAAGAAGTTAGGGCGCCGTTCCCCAAAGTTCTTGGTCATCACCGAGGATTCCGTACTTCTTCCTCATCAGCTGGATGATCTGCTGCCCGCTTGATTGACAGCATTAACCCTCAACTTTTCCATATCGAGCGTGAGTTCATCCATCTTTTCTTGTAGGTATGATCCATGTTCTTTAGGATAGTGGGGATATGCGGAAGCATGGGACCCTCCTTGAGCCTGTTGATCCTTGACCTTTTCGGACTCAACTTTCCTTGTGGGTATTTCATCGTTTCGTTGGTTCGAGCGGTATTGTTGGGATTCGATCAAATGGTTCGGTGGGTTAGCGAGCCTCTTTTGAATTGTTCCACATCGAGTTTGGGGAGCAACCATTGTTTGACTTGACCAATCAACTTCCCGTATGGTGCTTGAATGGCTCCCTCGATTGACCCAAAGCTTTTGACCAAATGGTATAGAAGCGTAGAATCGTTCTGCAGGGCTTGGATGACGTTTCGTGATTGCATAGGCGATTCTTCCCAATCAGTTGGTGCAACTTGCTTCCACCAATGAGTGTGCTTTTTGACCCAGAGGCTCATTTCTTTGTTGCCGTATGGCCTCTGTTGATTGAGAGCATCCAGTTCCGATTGAGCAGTTATCACTTGCCTCTTGTCAAGGTCCCTGTAGTGGAGCTTCAACTCGTCTTTCGCTGACGCCCGGGATATCACTGATGACCACCCTTACAGTCTCTCGTTGATTTGGAGCAGTGTTCCTGATGAACCATTCTTTCTTTACTTCCTCCCCAAAGTGGTACTGTGAAGCCCACTGTTCGAAATTTTCAAGTACTCAGTTATGTTGTAACCATTGAAGGGTTGATCGAGAGGGATGGTTGGTCCTTTCTGTGCAGCAAGGGCTTCAAGTGCGGACAGCATTCTCTGGTTGGCGATGTATGCGGCCTCATGATTATCAGGATTCAAGGAGCTTCCTGCCGAGGGGGTTCGAGGAGGTTGGATACGGATGTTTTCTTCCATCGCGTCTCTTGTTCTTGGAGATCTTCTCCTTGGCCTTCGCCGTCGGCGGTTGCGGCTTCTTGTTGGCTGATGATGATCTTGTGGGAGCTCCAACGTAACGGTTCGTCTTTGATCACTGTTGAGATAATTTATCCAAGTGCATATCAGGCCTACACACAAGCCTAGGCGTGCATATAAGCCTTCATATAGACGTTGCAGCGTATATTGTATGCTCAACCATCTGATCTCTTGTTGCCGCGCAACTGGCCAGTCTTTTCGTTCTGTTGGGTCGTCATTTCCCAATCGTTGGTTTGCTGGTGTTCTTTTCCTGCTTTCGTTCGGCTTGGGACTTTCCGTCGCCTGGGCCGCCCTGATAGCAGGGCTCTACCCGGAGCCGAGAGGTGACCAGGGTGAATCCTGCCCGTCATTTCCCAACACTTCGTAGTCTGAACAAAAGGGGCTTCGTGAGATCTGCTGAGAAGATTAAGCTGCCTCGAGAGTTTTCAGGGTCTTTCTGGATGCCCACTTTCTGGCTGTCGATTGTCTCCATGTCTTTATTTCCTCTGTGGTATCCGCAGCAAAGGCATTGAGTTCGGTTCTGGCAGCGTGAAAGTGCCGTCGAATTCGTAGCAATCGCCACGTGTCTCGATTTTCCCCTCATACTGACCACCAATTTGTGAGAAAGACACCCACCCAGGAATCGAAGAACAGTGAAGCCAAGCGACGCAGGAGCGGCGTGATCAACAGAAAAGACCCCAAAAATGGGTATTCGAGAAAAGAAGGAAAATAAGAAATGTAAATATAGTAGTAAAGGTAAAAGCAATAGATCAAATGGTTAGTAAAGAAAGCTTTCAATTATCATATCGTTTGAAGTCGTGGTCGGGTTTTCGTGTCAAGGTTGCGAAGGGAGATCCGTTTGGAGCCAAATAGACAGCTCAACCATTTGATCAAATGGTAATAGTAGTAATAGTCAAATAAAAGGAACAAATAAATCACGTTGTCAAGTAAGAAAGTCAAGGGCGAGGGAACTAAGCCTGCGTCAAGTAATTCAGATCAATGAGCAAAGAATGTGTTGGAATTGTTGGTTCTGCCTCTGTTTGAGCAATCTGTGGCCTTCCTTTTATAGCAAACGAATGTGATGACAAAGGAAACTAATGGTACATGAAAAATCCACTTGAGGACCATTTCCTCGTCTCACAGTAAAATAAAATCTTACTTAAGTAATAAAATAAAAATTACTTAATTACCTTTTATAATTAAAGTTAATACTTTAATAAGCTAAGGAAATTAATTTCCTTAATATAATTATATAATATTAAATATAAAAGGCTTAACTTATTTAATTAATAAGTATAATTAATTAAATAAAGGTTTATTTAAACTAGCCTTATTAAGAATAGCTATAGGAATAAGTAAGGAAGTTTATTAAATTTTAGAATATAATATTATAATTATAAAATATATTTAAAGGCATTATAAGAAATAAATAAGTATGCTTACTTTATAAAATATTATCTTTTATAAAAGTTTTTAGTTAATATTATATTAGTAATTTATTTAAAAACTTAGGGCTTAAATTTATAGCTTAAATAATATTATTAAATAAGATATAATTAAAAATAATATTATTTTTAAAGATATTATTATTAAAATAATATTATATAATAGGAATATAAGTTTATTACAATATATATTAAGTTTACTACTAAGATTTATAATACTTATACCTTATATAAGATATTATTAATTATTTCCTATTAACTTATATTAATTCTTTTTATATTAATATAATTATTATAAAAAGAAAAAGTAATAACTTTTTAACTTAATAAGAGAGAAAAAAAAGAGAATAAGCTTAAAAAGCTTTAATATTAATAGCTTAAATACCTTAGTAAGACTATTTTAAATAATTATATTAATAAGGATAATAATAAAGTTTAATAATAATTTTAATTATAAGGTTTATAAATAAATTAAAGCTATTAAATTGCCTTTAAGATAATTAAAAAATTATATTATAAGATTTTAAAAGGGTTTATTAAGACTTTATTAAATATAAACTTAGCTAATTATAGTTAATATACTTTTATAATTAAAAATAATTTTATTAATTTAATTTTTATATATTTATTAAAAAATAAAAAAAAGAACCCTTTTATATAATTTATAAATCTTTAAATTTTAAGTAAGCTATTAATTTAAATTATATATTTAAAATTTAATATAATAATAAGGCTTTTTTAATTAAAATAGCTTATAATATTAAAAGCTTATATAAAAAATAGGAAGAGAACCTAGGGATAATTATTATTATAACTTTAGCTTATATTTATAAGCTTAATAAATTAATTAAATAAGTAAATAAGAAGGTTATTAAAAAAGTAAATACTATATTAATTATAGCTAAACTATTAAGAGGGTTATAGCTAGAGATTATATTAGCTACTACTTATCTCTTAAACTTATAATTAAGGCTATTAAATTAATAAAGCCCTTATATAAAGCTAAAAGCTTAATTAAGATTATTTTTATTATACTTTTAGTAAATACTTAAGGAAGATTATAAACTAAACCTTTACTTAACTTATACTTATAAATGCATATATATATTTTTTTAATATAAATTATATAATTAAAAGATATAAAAGGAAGTTTAAGATAAAGCCTAAGGTATATATTAAATATTTTATAAGATATATTACTTTAAATATTTAAAAATCTAAGTATTTTATTTAAATAAATTATTTATAACTAAGGATATTATATTTAATAAAAATAAGTATTATATTCTTAGGAAAAGTTTAATAAAAATTAAGATTTTAAAATTAAAGCTTAAATAGCTTATTATAAAAATAAAAAAAATTAGTAATATAAGTATATTACTATTTTAGTAAAAGCTTAGTAACCTAATTTAATATTTATAAACTTTAAATAAGGGTTTAAACTTAAAAGTAAAAAAAGATTTAAGATTATATAAAAATAGCTTATTTAAGTATATATAAAAGCTAAAAAAAAGTAATAAAAGCTTACCTAAGTAATTATTTATTTATTTATTTATTATTTATTTATTATACGCTGCTGGCTAACTAAAGCATGCAGTGCCTCTATCTCTAGCTAACTCGGGGGAAAACCTTGGTTGCCTAGGACGAAAACCCCGAGTCGCGGCCTGTGCGCGGGCGCCGCGGTGCCGCGGCGCCGCCGATGGGCGCTCAACTCTGAAAAATTCCGGCTCGATGGCCAGACTTATCCCACACAGGATACAAAGGAAGACAAAAGAAAGTTAGGAGGGGAGCGAGGCGGTAGGGGGAAGCGGAGGGAGGGGGGGGGGGCGCAGCACAAGCTCCCATACCTTTCCGAGGGATTCGTGTGGGATAAGTCCGGCAATCTGGGAGTAGACTTCATTCTCGCTGGCCTCGGTTCCGCCAGCTGCCGCAACCGCCGCTGATTCGGCTCGTCCCCGGCGCGTGAACTGGGAGGCTCCCGCGTTGGGGTGGTGAAGACTTTGCTCGAGTCCTCTACGCCCCCGATCAATGACCATCGGCTCACCCGCAGCGTCAGCGCTGCGCGACCGATGCGTCATCGCGATGAGGGCAAAGAGGGCCCGAGGATTAAGATTCTGAGGTCGATTTGTATTTTAGAGGTGGTTTGACGCGGCTGTAGGCAGGTGGTGTGCTGCGCTTCTTCTTGAGAGGTTTTTACCTAAGTAATTATTACTTTAATTAAAAGTAAATAATACCTTATATAAATTATTTAATTAAAAGATTCTTAATTATTAAATAGGACTTTAAACTTTATATATAACTTTAGTATTAATTAAAAAGCTAAATAAAATAAAGAAGCTAAAAAATAAAAGTAGTAATACTTTTTAATTATTTAAGTAAGTAAAAGCTTTTAAAGTAAATTTAGTAATAAATAAGTATATTATTAAATTAAATTCTTTATTAAATTAATAATAAAATAAAGATTTTAATAAAAACTTAATAAAAAATATAGCTAACTTAATAGCTAAGAGCTTAGCTAAGAAATTTTAACTTTTAATAAAAGGTATATAAGCTTTAATAAGAAAAGTAAAATAATAACCTTAACTTATAATAAAAGTATAGTTAATTTAGGTTATAACTTTAAAAAAGGCTAGCTTTAATAATAAAGTATATTAATTTATTTATTAATATAATTAAGTTATTATATTTAATAACTTAAGATTATAAATAAAAATTAAATTAGTTAATTAAAGAATAAAATAAGACTAGGATTAAATAAGGCTTTCTTTTAAAAAAGCAGAAGTTTTTAGTAAGTATTTATTTATTTTATAAATATAAGTATAATTTTAAGAGAAACTTTAAATTAATTATTTAAGTATCTTAAAAAATATATTATTTAATAATTATAAATTAATATTTTTAATAATATAAGCAGCTATTAAACTAGGTAAGAAATTAAAGGTAATTATTATAAAAAGCTTTAAATAAATTAATCTTTAATATTATTATTAATAATATAATTATTATTTTAAATAATTATAATAAGGTATAAGATATATCTTAATTAAGCTTTAGCTATTTATAATAATTAAAAAATTAACTTACTAAGCTCTTAGGAACTTAAAAGAAAATATTTTTAAAATATAAGTAAAGTAATTTTCTTAAAGTAAGTATTTACTTATAAGTAAAATTTAAATAATTTACTTAATTAATATAGGCTTATATTTATATAAGAGGCAATTTATAAAAGCAATTAAGTATTAAGAATATATATATAATAACTTTAGCTATATAATTATTTAAAATTATAATAGTCTTAATAATATACTTTAACTTAAATTTTAAGCAACTTAATATTAAAAATATATTCTTAAATATAAGACTTATAAATCTTAAGGAGCTTATTTATTATTACCTCTTATAAGATTTTAAAAAGCTTAGTATATATAATATTAAGGAAGGTATTATATAAATTATAAAAAGCTTTAAGACTTTAGTTTAAGAAATTTAAGGCTATACTTAAAAGCCTTAGCTTAATTTAAAGCTTAAAAAAGCCTTATATTTTTTATATTAAAAAAAAGATATTTTTATTTTATTTTATATAAATAATATTTTAATCCTTTTATAAAAGGAGTTTTTAAAAAGAGCTAAAATTTTAGTTAAAAAAATTAAAAATAAGTATATATTTTAAAACTTTAGTAAAGTATAAAGCTTTCTTAAAATTAAAATTTAATAAAATTAAAAGGCTTAAATAATTACTTTAATATATAAACATATAAAAAGAATTACTTAAAGATTTAATCTTAAAAGTAATACTAATACCTAGTAATCCTAATACTTTATATTAAGATTAAGAAATAATTAAAGTTAAAAGGAAGGTAATTATAAAGGAAATTAAGTTATACTAAGAAAGATAAGGTCTTTACTTTATATAATAATTATAATCTAGCTTAATATTACCTTTATAGCCTTTTCCTTTTAGGTTCCTTATAAATTTATTATAAATATATTAAAGGATTATAAATTAAATAATTAAGTATTTTTATATTAAATACTTAGGTTTAAGATATAAAAAGGTTATAAAGCTATTATTATATATAATAATACCTTATTTACTAATAATCTTATTATATAAAGATTATTATATAGCTATTTAATTATATTATTTAAAGAATTAGTTTTATAAAAAGCAATATAATAGTTAATAATATTTATATTTATAATTAAAGTAAAGTTAATTATATTAAAATATCATACTAAAGAATTAATAGCTATAATAAGGCTCTTTTATAAGATTTACTTTAACAAAAATAAATCTTAAGCTTAAGTATAATAATTAATAAATAATTAAGCTAGTTATTTCCTAAGTATAAGATTAATAATAAGGCTTTAATATATTAATATTTAAAATTACTAGCTTAAATAAAAAGTTTAAAAGAAATAATTAAGGTCTTTTACTTAAAGAAAGAAATACTAATAAATAAACTTATAAAAGCTTTAATAAAATAATAGTTTAAGTATTTTTATAAGCTTTTAAATATATTAAAGTAAATAATATTTAAAAGGAAAAGGCAGCTTTTAAGTAAGTAGTAAATAATAGCTTAATAGAGATTTCTTAAGATTTCTTATAAAATAGGATATAAGGTATATATTTAAGATAGCTTTAATAAGGTTTAGATATTATAAAAATAGGTAGAATATATTTTAAATATAATATAAATTATATAAATAGGTTTTAAATAAAAATTAAATCTTATAAATAAGAATAATATAAGTAAAGACTTTTAAGATAAGATTTTAATTATAAACTTAATCTTAGTAGTATATTTAATTAGATTTAAGGATTATTACCTTACTTAAGAAAATAAGTATATAAAATATAATTATAAAAGTATAAGAATTTAAGGATTATAAATAAATATATTAAATTACTTAAAGAAAAATTAATTATTTAAGATCTTATTTACTTAATATTAAATTAATTTTCTAGTTTAATTTATTTAAAAAATAAAGTATTTTAAATTAAATTAAAGGCAAAGTAATTATATTTTATATATATAAACTTAAAAATTAAATATTTATTTAATTTAATACTTAGTAAGTAAAGGGATTTATATAATATATTAAGGATTATTTTAAAGCTATTTATAAGTTAATATAAAGAAACTTAAATAAAAGAAACTTACTTTTTCTCTCCTCTTATAATCTTTACCTATTTTATTATTATATAAGCTTAAATATTATAAAGGTAAATTATAGGCTTAATTATAATCTTATAACTATAAATTATTAATAAAAAAATTACAATTAAGAAATAAGATTACTTATAATAAATTATAAGACTGCCTTATTATAGTATAATAATTATATTATTACCTTAGGGGCCTTTTAGCTTCCTTAATAAGTAAAGGAGTATAAATTAATAATATATTATTATTATACTTAAGTTCTAGGATATAAGTTAAGTAATTATAATAAGGCATAGAGGAGTATAAGCTATTAGGCTTATACTTCTTATAAAATAATTAAATATAAGTTAATAAGTACTTATATAAAATAAAGTATTTTTAATTACTTACCTTAAAAGCTTTTATAAAAGAGAAGTCTTATATATTTTTTATTAAAATAATTAAAAAGTTATTATTAATTAAAGTAAATATATATTTATTATATAATATAATACTTAGAAAAGGTATTAAGATATTTTAATTATTAATTAAAGTAAAGTATTAACTTAATATCTTAAGTTAATATAATTTTAAGAAATATTAAGGTAATTATTAATTTATTATAATAAAATAAAGATTTATAAAATTAAAATAATAAGTAATATACTTAGTAAGCTTAAAGGACTTTAAATTAATAAAAATAATATATAGCTTTTTAGTAATAAAATAATTAAAAATAATAATTTAGCTTTAAGTATTAATAAGTACTTTTAAATAAGTAAGGTAATATTCTTTTATAAAATAATTAGTAATTAAAAAGCAGCTTTTAAGGTAAGTAAGATATAATTTATTTTAAGTAAGGGCTTATAATTTAAGTTATTTTTAATAAATAATAAGGGTTTTTAGCTATTATAAGAGTAAGAAATACCTTAGCTATAAAAGTTATAATTTTATTATTATTAGCCTAGAATTAAAGTAAATATTTAACTCTTTATTAAGGCAGCTTAATAAATAAACTCTACTAAGAGGTTAATAAGGATTACTTATAATTTATATAAGAATAGTATTAAAGTAAAAATATAATATATTTTAATAGGTAAGAATTAAAAATAATAAGGATTTTTATTATATTAAAGAGTTTATTAAGAGAAGGTTAGTATAATTAAACTTAAAGGAGGATTATATTACTTATTAATTTATTTAAGATATTATATATATTTATTTTCCTTAGTAGTAAGTACTTAGGCTTAGTATCTTTATTAATTATTAAAAGGCTAAGGCTAATAATTTTTAATTAAATTAAAAATAAGCATAAAATAATATTATAAAAATAAAATTAATATAAGAATTAAATAAAATATTAAAATAAATCTTAAAGTAATATAAGGTTTTAATTATAGAAATTAAGGAATAAAAAGAAAAAGAGGAAAAAGAAAATTTAAGTATTATATAAAGGCTAAAAGGTTTAGTATTATTAATTATAATTTATAATTATATTAACTAATAGTAGTATTAATTAGTCTTTAAAACCTATTTAAATATAAAATAGGTTATAAGTAATAAATTTATTATAGTTATATTATAATATACTTAAGAAAGATCTTAGCTAATAATAATAATAAGACTTTAGTCTCCTAGGCAGTTTTTATTAAACTATTATTAATTTCCTTTATTTAATTACTAAGGGTAATAGTAATAGCTTTACTTATATTATTATTAAAGGGTATATTATAATTAGTATAATTAGCCCTATTATAATATTCTTAAGGTATAATTAAATCTTAAATAAAACCTTAAATAAGACCTTAAATGAGATTTATTTTAAGGAGTAAAATACCCCTTATTATAAAGATAAGATATTCCCTTTATATTTATTTATATAAGTAAGCTTACTTAAGCTTTATAGTTAAAAGAATAAGCCAATCTTAAATATACTCTCCTGTAGCCGTAACTTATTCACGTGACATCTTTCCTCAGCCACCCTAAAGGCAAACTAAGACTCGATGAATCAGGAGTGAATATTACCGAGATTCGTGTCTCAGAGTACCCTATATCAGGATCACCAGCATCAGGGTTCAGATATCCCCTCATGTTTACCGATCCAGGATCCTCAATTCCGCAGCGGGGATCGCGAGCCCGCGTTGGTTGGTGGCTTGACATGGGATTCCGCCCTGGGGTTTGTGTGTTGAGCACGGCCGTTTGTATGTGTCATATTCTTCTGCAAGCCATTCGACAATCCTGTCGGTAGGTACATACGCCGCCACTCTGCGAAAGGCCTTGCATTTTCTGTCAGACCGATTGGTTTGCGGCAAACAGCCCCGGTTTGCATAACGCCTCATCCTCACCGCCAAAGTGTCAGGAGAAGACATTCGCCCTCTCGAGAAAAAATTCAGGAGGGGCACGGTTGAAGGATCAGTGCGCTGAATAGGGAATATGATAGGGAGTAACTTACGGACCAGAATTGCCATTCTGTTGGGTGGGCTTAGAAATGAGTCGTCACCTTACAGTAGCAGTCGGCGGCGGCCTGGATGTACAGTACATACATACATACCAGGGTCCGACTACCTATCTTCGATACTACCGCATCGGAGTACTAATCGTATCCAGCTCGGCACATCTGCCATTTAACGATCGGCTGTGACCTCTCAGTTCGGAGACTGCTCAACGCCCCCAGATAGACTCGGACTCGCCGTCAGGCCGCCATGAGGCGCAACCATCTTCAAGGACGATCAAAACCTTTGGGCACTGCACGAACAGACCTCTTGCATCTAGGACTCTTTTCGTTTCCGAGATTCTAGCACTGTAGAGCAAGTTCACGACTAGCAGCATGTTGCACATAACCGCCTTCTGTCGAGGTCGCACGCCCCCTCCAACTCGTCTAGGGGTTTGAAGATCCAGGGTGGCATCTGGACGGGCAATTCCATCCTCAAGCAGCTTCCCAAAGGGATGGCAAAAGAGTGTACAGTATCATTACGGGAGATTTTAGCCACGTGGGGTTTGCCCAGTGGAACAGCCGACGCAGCTCCTATCACGGACGTTCCCATATTGGCGGCCTGTTGTCTACGTGTTGAAGATGGTCTCAAAAGGGTTGAAGATCGCTTCTCGATTTAGGGTCATGCAGAAAATATGAAACATGCAGACTTTCCACAGGACACAATGGCTGCAGATGTCATGTCGCGCATGTCCAGTATGGCTTCGCAGCTACGCGACAGTGGACTAGACTCCACCAAGACGCCCAGTGATGGGAAAGAAAAACGTTACATCTTAAAGTTAGTAGATTTGCCATTATCGCCTCGAAGGCGATATTCTTAGCTGTAGCTCCTCGTTGCCTGCCACAATCCCACCACTGTCACCGTCCATGAAACTCTGGTGGCTGACTCTCGGTGAGATCGATCCCACACATCGTTCTGCGCTCTGGTTTGAGAGAGCGGACAAGGTTTGAACCAGTCCTCGTCCTCGGCCATTTTAGTTCGTGGGGGGGTCCGTGTCACGAACAGGACCCTTCCTACATCTGGCAAAGCCTGGAGTTCGTTGGGCATCAATGGGACCCCATTCCCAACGACGATCCAGCGTTGGAGGCAGGAAAAAAAAAAGGGTAATTAAGCCATCTTGAATGGCAGACAGGGGTTGGCGGCATTTCGCTCAGCAGGCGAGTTCAACAGAGCTTGCGCAGAGGAACGTTGGGCCTTGTTAGATGTCTCTTTTCTCAATCACTTTTGATAGACTCACGTCTGGCTAGCTCTGCACTGCCTCCAGATCACCATTCAACCAGGAAGGTCCCCAGGTCCCTGATCTGGAGAACCGGAGGGAACATGACTCTGCACGAGGTACATCTGAGGCAAAGGTGTTGCTCTAGGACCATCTCGGCCTCAGCGAGCTGCAGGGGCGTAAGAGAATGAGACTCTCGGACTGCGGCACAGATGTCTAGACGAGGTCATTTGACAACGGCTATGTGTGTTGGAGAAGATGCATACTTACGAGGCACATCAATATGATGTGGCGTTATCGGGAAATAAGCAACGTGCGTACCACGTTCTGCTGAGGGTGAACACAATGGCTCTGCTGCAAGCCCTTGCGCACGGTGTGCTGCAATAAGAAACATGCAGTCAAGCAAGCCAGTTGAGGACTGTCGGGCTTCGCTTGAAGATCAGGGACCTCTCCCTGTTCGCCCACAGTGAGTGCCCGTGCGTGAGCCGCGGCTGCAGTTGGTGGCGAGCTGTCGACATCACGTTAATGTGCTCGTTGCTTCTTCTCGATCCCGTCATTGTCTCTTGAGTGAAGCTACGCTGGCTTGTTCTCTCACTCCCGCTTGTGTCAGGCGCACCAGCTTCAGGACCAGCAATCCATATGAGACGTTTTTATGTTGTTTGACAAGGGTCACGAACATGACTGAAATCAATATGCCACAACTGCAAGTCCATCTGGGGTGCAGACTGATCCGATCAAGCAGCTGCCGGTCCGAAGTAATGGTGCCGAGACTATTGATTGGGGTACAGAGTACTTGCATGCAAAAAGATGCTTTGACCTGGCGAAATGTGCGTATGTTGGTGGAAACATGGGGTTCTCGGCTGAATAGCCACGCGAGCGACTTTCCCATTCGGGGCGGGGAGACCTCTTGGCTTCGAGGTGATCCAGATCGCCCTGCGGTGGGACGTGACAAGGCGTCTCGCGTACGAATGAGAAGCGCGAACGATCTGTACGGAGTCCGCCGCAGATTCTCCGCAGTACCTAAGCACACATGTTGAAGGCATGCCGTCGACGATGAAAACCGAGGCGATCGATACAGGTTCAAGGTGACCTGCAGATAGTCCTGGGGAATACTACCCTAGGATGCAGGAGTGTGTGTTAGCAACATGAAGATGACATCTGAATTGGTCAATGTGGCGATTTTGACTTTGAGCACCCATACGATTGATCCTTACTGCATTGAATAATTAGTTTGTGTTCCTGTGTCGATGGCCAGAAGAAGCCGTGTTGAAAACAGCGGCACATGTCGGGGCGGCTTTAGCAAGATGTAAGCCGAGCGCAAATGCGGGAGATTGTCACTGGAAAACCAACAACGCCCAGCATATTGCAGAGGTACCAATCTTGGAGAGTGAAAGCAGCGTCATTGTCAGTCGAGCAAAGGTGTACATCTAGCGTTCACGAACGTCGAGATGAGTTCACGCTGCGCCGAACGCTTGGGGAGCTGAAGATGCAGTGTGACCCAGACACCCTCTAATTTGGCCCGGCGGCGCAGATCGAGCAAATTGGTGATCCTGGAGCCATTTCTGAGAGCAGCTTGAGAGAAGGTACCCTGAAGTCCCCTGAAACCTTTGTCCATGTTAAGTTATCCGTTACCCAGAAGTAGTCCGACCTGCCCTACGGATTAGTTGTGCTGTAGTTATTGGGCACGATGATCAGCACCCAGACAACGGAGTGTGCCGACAAGGGTGTGACCTAGTCGGCTTCAACATCTCCGGTTATCTCCAAACTATCTTTATCAACCGAACACACCGGCGATATCTTAAGGTTGATGGAGATGGGTTGTCTTGCTCCGAGACACCAAATTGTCAGTCTTGACCGAAAATCAGGGTGAGGTTGTCAACTCAACAGCCTGACCTGCCGACGATGGGGATCGCGCACATGATGATGGGCTAGTGCTTAGCCTCCATGCTTCCTCTGTGGCGCATCGAATGACGCCCAGGTCGCCATATCAGGACAGGGAGGCCGGACCGAAAGGGGGTGATCTAAGAACGTACAATGCCAATCTTGGGCGATGTTGAGTGCCATGGTCCCTGGATTGATGTGGACGATGCCCGGTGCCAGCTCAGGGCTGTGCCTATGGGGGGAATTAGAGGGTTCGTACCCCGTGCAGCCCCAGCTTCAAGATGGAGGCTGGGTTCGGACGGTTCCGTGCTTCCAGAATCCACGGCAGAACAGTTGGCAAATGGCATACCTGTGTGGGCAGGGTGTTTGCGGGCAAGCAAGAATAGCAAGCACATTCCCTCGTGTGGCTCATATTGGGTTATGAGTGGCTGGCTATCTGTACCCTGGTAGTGATTGCGATGCCGCCTGCGATGGAAATGATGGTGGTGTCGGTTGCGAAGCGTGCAGACGCCACCTTTGAAGTAATAGTCCAGGCTCATCATCACCTTGGGGCGGGGGGCCGAGCGTAGATGCGTCCCAACTAAAGGTGAGGTAACTAAACTCCAAGTGCGCCCTGGAAGTTTCCGCTCGCGTGGCGCCCCTGTGTGGCTTGAAGGCAATTATGCGGCCTGAAATGGATACCTTATTGCCTAAGGGCACACAGGTACTCCATATCCTTGTCCTTTCCATGACTGCATCCCCGCTGACCTTGTGGCCTGGACCGTTGACCAAGGCCTTCCGATTATCATTACTCTCTATGCAGACACCTCCGTGTTTCTTCTCAAACACTTCCACTACATAGTAGCCCACTCTTATTCCAGGGATCGACTGAGCCCATACGGTCATGTGACGCCTCAACCTCATCTAGCGGAGCCTTCGGGCCACTCAACCCCTACTGTACCAACCTTGCGCACCACCTTTGGATCCCTGCTGAGACTTATACGACATCCGCCCAAGCGAGGTTGGTGTCGGCCCAAGAGGTTCTTTTGCAGTTCCTGGTGTCGCTGTCCCAGAACCATGTTGTCGGGACCGGATGGCGGCCTTCCCTTTCCACACTGCACTGCCTCTGGCCATTTCGAGCTGCCTACATGTCCTGGTCGTTGCCATGACAGGCACGCGACCTTGAGGTTTCCCCGAGTTTGAGATTCGCCTGCTATGTTTCGTCACTGACGGAGACTCAGCTTTCCTAGCGTTTCTTTCCTTTGTGAGGAGTACCAGGTTGTCTTACGAAAGAGCCACTTCGGCCCCTCCTCATATCAGGATTACATGGGCCTTGCACGTGGCTGGCTTCACGGCCTCCCACCTCTGGTGATGAACCTGGGAGAATCCCTAACCTTGCAAGATGCTCCAGCCCTGCGTTTGGCGTTATTGTGAGTTCAATACAGCATGCGGGCCACAGCAAATGCACTCCCTCTCCGTTGTGATGTGACGTTTGATAGCCCAACGGCAGCAGTGCGGCGATCTATTTCGAGCGACGAGGAACCCGGAAATACGAGCGCTACATGCACGAAGCATCATGAAGACTCAATCGCACACTACTAAGAATATGTGGCACTTTCCAACTTGCGGAACAGGCACCGCGTCTGCTCGCTGACTGTGACGATGGCCCGCCGTCTATTCAGAGACAGATGCTAGGGTGCCCAGGGTTAGATTAGTTGTCGCTCGCCAGTGTAGCAGGTAACACGGAAAGCAGCGGATATTTGGCCGCAACAACGACGACGAAACCGAGACAGTAGTTCAGTTGGCTTTGTTGTAATTTGAGGACTCCCACAGGCCAGAGATCCTCCTGTCGATACAGGGCCACATTCATCCCAACGCGACTTCTCGATTAAGTTCAACACCCTCCTTTTGAACACATCCCCTTTTGAACACCCCCTGTAAAGGACCCACATCTAATATTTTAATTGGCTAGAAAAGAGACTAAAGTAGAGACTGAGACCCATCCCGGAATTGCTGGCCGGTAAAGCTTATTTAAAATTCCCCACAAAATTCCTCAATTTCAGCCAATTGAACTTATCGGGCTGTTTTAGCGGGCCATAACACTCGTTCGCCAGCTGCCTATCTTATAATAAGATTCTTAATTCGAATAAAGACTAAATTAGAATTAATAGGATTTACTTTCCCCTTTAGGCAACCTCTACGCTTATATAATTACTCCTAATTACCCTATAGCTCTCATTATATTTAGGCTAGTTTATATTACAATTTATTTATACCTTTTTCCTACTTATAAAATAATTACCTATAAATTAGGTTGTTTCGATTAATTATTAGCACTTATTATAAGGTATTAAATAAGTTTATTAAGTATTAAGGTATAAATATTATTATAATAATTATAATTATTATTAATAGCTGCTAGGCTTAAATAGTTATTATTATTATATAATTTCCCTAATTTAATAACCCTAAAATAATCCTTATTTTAACCTAAACATTTAATTAGCTAGGTATAATTAGAGACCTACTTAGCCTAACACTAGTTTTAATTAGTATTAAGCTAGTAGTATTAAACTATATTATACTTATATTAGTTAAGGAAGAGGCTTTATAAGGTAGGGAATTTTAATTAATTAAATACCTTAAATTTAAGGGTTTATTTTAATTAATTAACTAAAGACTAATTATAAACTAGCTACTATAAATATTATATTTAAAGAGTATAAATTACTAAGCTATATTATAAAACTAAACGATTTTAGTATATATAATTAAGTTATTTAAACTAGCCGCCAGCTATTCGCAGATATTAATAGTAACTAGCAGCTAGTAATAATATTTTAAGATAAAAAAGACCTTAATATTAAGTAGCTATATAAAGTAGCTTATATATATAAGTAAATAAGCTATATAAACCTAGTTTTAAAAGCATAGCTATATAAATTCCTTAGTTATATAGCTTCCATAGCTATCAACTAATAAGAGGCGTTTTTTAAGTAGATCTTATAAGGCTATTTAAGGTAAAAATACCTTTTTAAGCTAAGTAACTACTACTTAGTTGTCGGTTTAGCTCTTATTAGTTTTATAAAATAATTAATTAATAAAAGAAGTTAGGTCTTATAAAGCCTAACTTTCTTATATATAAGCCTTATAAAATATTATAAGTAGCTTTAATACCTACTTATTAATTATAATATACTTAAAAAAAGTAGTTTATAACTGCTCTCTTAATACCTTATAAAGTATTCTTTGCTTTTTTAATTAGCTAATTACTAGGCTATTAACTCTATAGCTTATATAAATCCCTATTTTATTTATATTTTAGTAGTTATTATAGCTAATATAACTAATTAATAAGCCTTTATAAATATTCTAAAAGAAATTAATAGCTTTAAGTATTACATAGGTAATACAAGCGGCCTTAATAGCTATTAAATATAGTATTTTAATATATAACTTATATTAAAGAAATTTTTAAACCCAGTCTTTACTTATTAAGGTATAGTTTCCCTAATTATATAATATTTATAATATAAGGGATTAAATTTATATATAGGTCAGGGCTAGACCTAATTTATCTTAGCTATAAATCTATTTAGCTAATAAGGTCTCTTATATTAGTAATAGCCGTTAGGCAGCTGCCTGGCCTGTAAGAGCTGATTTTCCTCTTTTAAGGCAGCGGCCTAAGGTTATCTATAATATATTGCGGTTAGTAGCAGCTATAGTATAGCTGTAGCTATATTTTAAGATGTTATCAACGGCCTGTTATAATGCCTTTTTAAAGACTCATAGTATTAGATTAAATAAATAAAAAAGAGGCCTTTAATTAGCTAAGGTTATATAGAAGAAAGAAGAAGACCTTTAAGAGGAAAAGGCAGCCTATTTATCTCTTAAAGGCCCCACTTACTAATTGCGGTAATAAGCCACTTATTCCCGAGGCTAGCAGGGGCTTTTGTGGGTCCTTTTACAGGGGGTGTTCAAAAGGGGATGTGTTCAAAAGGAGGGTGTTGAACTTAGATGTAGATCATCCCTTTGAAGAACTTGACGAGGAACGTTTCACCCCAAGAAGCTCGCTACCAGCGATAGGTGTGATGATCTTTCCTTGACCTCTGCCAACCTGGCAGAAGATCTCGATTGCTATAGGGCAGGAGAAGTCCTCGTCAAGTATCGGAACCCTGGCTGTTGTGAGGGACCTATGCCACTCTTGACGAGGCGCGTCTTGGCTGACCGCTTGAGTTATGCAAACCAGGTCCGTGGGCCTCGGTCAAGGAATGACCTGCTGCGCTCCAGATGGCATCATGCAAGGTCAAACCTTTGCTGCGTGGCCTTCAAAGCGTGATTTGACCATGCAAAGTGCCACAGGAAAAATTCCAGCAGTCTGGACGAGGGGCTAAGGGGAAGTTCCGGAGCTGCCGCGGACGGGAGAATACTGTTGCCGGATTTGCTTGCCGCAGTGTTGGGCCGGTTAATGGATTCTTATTGGTTACCGAAAATTGACCTCTCGATTCCCATGCTGAAATGGGAGATTCAGTATCTCGCGAGTGAACCAGAGTGGCGGTTCCCCGTCTCCAGAGGGCTGGCATGGAAAGGGACGTGGCGCTCAGCAAGCACGATGACGATGAACGACGCCCCAGCTCTGACTCGACAGAAAAGTCTCACCGCTACATCTCGATATGGGGCTATGTGATTACATACTCCATGTACGAGCAGGATACTTGTCTGATGCATACTTCCTTTCATAAGGCAAACGCACTACGGAGTGCCCAGGTGAAAGATGTCGATCGCGGGACAAAGTTCCCCTCATGTTCCAGCTTCCGAGACCATGAGGGAGGATGGAGCTTTGATTGGGACAGGATCGAGTCACTCTGGAAACCGTGAACCTCGGGAGATGCTTAATGTATTACGTCCCATCTCAGAAGCGAGCGCAGACCTGCGGCTTGTGTCAGGGCATACCAGATGCACCTGACCAGATGCACCTGACCTGATCCGCTTGTCGGGTCCTGTTGCTGGATGCGCTCCTGAACTAAGTCAGGACATGCTATAATGCCGCCAGCGTTATGGCCGTGCGCAGGATTGTGCGTGCGTGGTTTGCGACCAACCCATGAGGAAACGCATTATGTTCCAAGCACCAGGATGACTTGCAGATCTGCATACGTTCTCACGCATGAAGTTCAGAGGAAATACTTCATGAACTGATGGGGCCAGCGTCGCAAGGTTCGGCCTAAGCTAACAGCGCATTGAATCCCGATCCACGCTCACCACCAGTACGCGGGCCGGCACGTCAATGGCCACAGACGGAAACGATGTGACGAGGGGTGGATCTGCCTCAAACAGCCGAATTTGGCGCGCTAACTACGGAGTACGGAGTAGGTAATTCAGCAATGTACTCCGTACAGTGTGTCCAACTCACCTATGTCACCACCGTGCCTTCTGCAATGAATCAACATCATGAAGACAAGGCCTTGCTCAGTAGAGCGCACATTCAGTTCATGATATTTCACCTGCGATGCCTGATCTTTTGCTGATGCGAGTTCAGTATTGGTTAGGCCAGTGTGACACAACAGAGCACAGTTGAGGTACAACCGTTGAAGTGCAACAATAAGCAAGCGGACCACTCTTATTACTCTACCTTGGCTCACAGCACTCAAATACGTGTAAGAGGGAATTCAAGATGACCAGAGCTCTGCAGCTTTCCTGGTTGTCCTTGGCTGCTTACTGTCATTATACGGAGCATGGTCTCTAACTGAGCAGCTCATCACTGAGGATCCACGGATTATTTGGAAACAGGGGCCCCGTCATCCAGGTTCTCTCTGACAGGCTCCCGACCCCATCAATAGTCAGCTCCATCAGTCAGGTTGCGCAGACAAGGCGTACAGTACTCCGTACTCTACCGTTGCCATCCACACCACATCTTGCCCGCCTCTTCGATGTAACTTTGAGATCATGGCAGACGTACGTATAACAGACGCACACCCTTTTTTGACTGCTGCTCGACACCTGATGGGGCTGTCAGCACATGAATCGGGAATTATGGTTACGTTGTTCGCCTTTGTCTGTTGAAAAACCGCCTCCCGGTTAATTGCAACTCTCCATCAGCCAACCATATCAATACGGAATGAGATGTTGCAGGCTTTTGTGGCAAGTTTTGGACACATTTTTGTGAGCACAGAAGGAGAATGCGATGGTAGGCACCAACCACGGACGAGCACCTAGGCCAATCATACCGCACAGGTCCGAGGAGAAGTCAGATTGATGAGGATCAGTCAGTGTCATTAGCTGAGCAAGTCAGAATTTGGAATTACTAGTCCAAGATGACTCGCGCTGAAGCAACAGCGGGATCAGCGGAGTACGGATTCGGCCGCAGGATGAAAACCGGTACAATGCACCCCCCCGACGCCCGCAGGACTTACAACTAGCAAAAGCTAGAATTCCTTAGCAGCATGTGCTGTTTCCGACATATGGACAAGCTTAGCGAGGCAGACTTTTTAGGGCAGTTCAAGTCTAGAGCGGTAAAGTCACAGGCCAACGGGAGTTAGCACTTAAGTTGGTGCTCAATATGGGGAGGGCTTGAAGCAACAGGGCAAGGACGTCCCGTCCCGAAGCGACCACCAGCAATCTTGGCGTAGCTGAGATCGAGGACCGACGGATCGCGTGCGTTACAGGAATAGGCGTGGCTGCGCGGATCACGGGAGAGTCGGGCGGGTTACGGACGTACCAGCCTCGTGGGGAAACAAAATAAGCTATGGGTGTCCTTCTTATTATTAGTTGCGGGCGCTGCTGGACAAGGGGACCACGATTCAGTCGAAAGAGGAGCGAGAACTTGCCTGGGCACATTGGAGTGATCGGGGCATACTCCGTACATAGGGATCAAACGTACGAATTGAGAAATTGTTGCCGCCAATGACTCGTAAATGGGCTCATTCCAAGACGACCCTGCAGCACAAAGAAGCAAAACATGATAATCTAGGTGTTCGGTTACTCACGGCGCGCAGCCCACCTCAACTCTGCCTGAGCTGAGGCACGAGGGGCCAGAGGTGGTTCGCAAAGCACATGCTGCGCATCGCATCATTGTAGCGGTGACACCCTTTTTTAGCTCCCACGAGAAGAGGCAGGGAGGTGCGGAACACACCAGAACGGCTTGGGTTGTAATTCAGTTGTAAGTGCTGCGAAGCACCCGCCGGGAGTTCGCTTGGGTGCTAAAAGGCTTCTGCGAAAAGCACTTGCAGAAGAGCGGTCACTGCAAAAGAGATGGGGATGGGGGGGCCTGAGGTTGTGTCACATCGCCGATGGGCAGGAACTCGTGGGCTTGTGGTGTTTGCCAGCAGCGAGGATGATCGTGCACAGCAGGGACGGACCATGGAAATAAGTCTGTCTGGACGGGACGGTGCAGAATGGACAACTCATCACTGCAACCAAAACCTCCAATGTCAGCCGCCACAGTGTTGTTTCCTCCCTTTCTTTCTTTTCATCCTCGGACCGAGTCGAGCATGGGCACAGGCACGGTCATGGGCAGTGATTCTTTCTGTGTTGATGTCAGGAGGCAAGGCCACCATCGCACTCCAAACCTCAGTTGCGGAGAATTCCGCCCTGTTGCGAGGCCCAGCCCAGACCTTGACGCCGCGTCCATCATGTTTCCGCCCATCCCAGTGGCGCATCCCCTCCCACACGTTCCCATTGGCGACCCAATCCAAAGGAACGGACCGGGCGATGGGGACAGACCGGCGCGGTGGGTAAGCTTTCAGCTATCTCGAGGTGGCTGATGATGCATCACAATGTTTGGTGGAGGGCGGTGAGCAAGGAGCGCAAGATCTTGCCTGCTTGCTGACGTCGAAGGCGTGCCTTTCACATTTTTTTTTTTTTTTTTTTTAAAATTTTACGCAAAAGCAAGCAAACACACACTGTTGAGGAAGTGACAAGTCGACTGGAGCCAGCAATGCACAATACGGTCACATGGAGCTGCGAAGCACCAATTGTAGCTGGGGCAGGATGCGAGGGGCGTCACGTGAGGGCACTGTGATCGGCTGCAAGGCCAAACCCACAAACACCAGAACCCGTCCAGAACGCCACAGGCAGGCATTTCTCGGTCGTACTGCATGAGCACGCTTTTGCCGAAGCTCGGACCCTGCTCTTGGTTGTTGATATGATTGCATCCCGTGTTCCACTAGCAATGCAGACATGGGCGTCTTCGAGATGCTGATGATGGCACTTGTCTTTCTTGGATGGAAAAGAATGCGGCATACAAGGCGATGCTCATCCATCCATCCATCTATTTCTCCCATCCACCCCGTAAGGCTCGATCGGCTTCTGCCAGACCTGACACTTCCCTCCCTGGAACCGTTCTCTCCCCCCCCCACCCCTCATCCATCCCAGCCCGTTTGCTGACCCAAGCCAGGAGATCCTCACACACCACCCATCGTTGATTGACCACTGACCACCGACTCTCATCTCATCCGCCCCCCCTCCCCTCCCCCCCGGTTCGGGTTTTGGGGCTGCAGAGCACCCCGGTTTTGGGTGAACCACCACCACGGGACGCATTCCAATCTTCAATCCACGCTGAGATGACTTGCTGGCCCTTGCGTGCCGCTGACCTTGGCCGACTTTTCTGTCGTGCGTCAGTCGGACTGCATTACCGTTGCGATTTGCGCGCGCATTGTTTGCTTCTCGGCCACCACCAGTACCTCAGCGCAACAGTATGTACAAACGACTGATTAGTTTCCCACCCACTTCCACTACCACCACTACCACCACTACCACCACGACTAGCTACGACTACTACTGTGAGACCGACGACAGCTTTTCGCTACGACCTTCACACTCAGTCGGCTACTTTGCTTGACCCACGCACCCACCAACAAGCTCGCTTCCCACTCACACTTCGCGCCCTTCCCGCCCGCCAGAGTCAGTCGGGGTCCTTCGCACCGCTCCTCTTTTCTGTCGTCACTCGTTTGCTCGCTGGGTCCCAGCATTCCGTACCTGGCACTCGTCCTGGCGCCGTCCCGAAGCACTGACCGCCCTCAACGCTTGCTCGACTCGCTACAACCTTGGGTTTTGGGGTACCTCGAACCTGGGCACTGCCATGACTCTAGCTGCACCCTACCCCCTCCTCTGCTAACCTCTCTCCTGGCGGCCCCCCCCCCTTGCCGGTGCCTGACCCTGTCTTCTCTCTGCCCCACCTGCGCCAGCTTCCCGGAAGACTGACCAGAGGGAAGCTCGGCCAGACGACGCCAACGGAGCAAAGTCGAGAAGAAAAAGGTGGTGGTGGAGAGGAGGAGCTCCATCCATTTCTCCGCCCCAGCTTTGATGCTGATCGCACTGCGAGCACGCACACACATACACCGACCTCCGACCGCCCTACCTCGTGGCTGTCTTGGATTCAAACCGCCTTTTCCTCTACAACTCCTCGCTCTTCCCCCCGTCCGCCTCGTTTCTGTCAATTCGTGCCCTCAAAGTCCCTGTCTCACACTCCCCCCGGCTCTTGACGTCCCATACCCCCCCATCCTCTGAACGTCATCCGGTACCCGGTTGTTCTCGAGGTCGTACCTCGCCGGGTCGCACCACCGAACCTCTCTTTTCTCTGACTCTTTGCTGGCTTGCTTGCTTCCTTTGGCTACTCGTGGAACTCCTACTGTACTTGCCTACCACACACTTCCACACCCCCCCATGTACTGAGCCTCCCGCCTCTCCTCGTCCGTTGGAGCCCAATAATCGGTTTGACACTCCGTCTTCCTAAGGCTCACTCCCTGGCGTGTCTAGCTCCTCGCCTCCGTCCCCGATCTGTCCATGGCCACCGCCTCTGCGAGTGGTCCTTGCTGAACCTTCTCTGCCCCGAGGATGACTCTCACTCCCTCTCTCTGCCTTGACATATAACACCATCCGCTGGCATGGATCCTGTACCACCCGACAGCAAACGTCCTCGCATCGCAGCACACGGCGCACCACTTCCTCACCTCCAGACCTCTTCGCAGCTGCCGCCTCCCATACCACAGCAACAACATCCGCAGCAGCATCATCACCACCACACGCCGACACTGCCGCCGCCGCCCTCGTCGTCCTACCCGTCGTACCCTCCTCGAGCGATCGAGCCGACCTCAGCGCAGTCTGCGCTGCCTGGTCATTCGCAGCCACGGCACGACGCGGATCGTCGTCACCATGACCAGGAGCCTTATGCTCCGATGCAGGACCATTATCGACAACAGCCTCCCCCCTCGCCGGCGCATGGTCCGTATCAACAGCACCCGCCGTACCCTCCTCCGCGAGACGGCATCGTGAAGCGCGAAGCTCCGTACGACGACCAAAGCCGCCGTTCCAGCTCAACAGGCCATGTCCTCGAAGGCGCGCCAGCTGTCCAACCCGTCCCGACACATCCACATCACAACCAGCTACCGCCCTATGCTGACGGCCAAACCCGCCACATGAACTACGACCATGGACCGCCGTCGGTGCCCCCGACCCCTGGTGGCTATCGAACTCCTGCCTACCCGCCTCCGACCCCCATAAGCCAGTACGAACATCCCAGCTACCCAGCCGCCGAAACATACTATAATGTGTACTCTTCATCTTCCAAGAAGAAGAACACTCGCGCATCTCAGGTGCGCATGCCAGACTCGCGCTGCACATGATCCAATGCTGACTGCTTCTAGGCTTGCGACAACTGTCGTTCACTCAAGGCGAAGTGCGATGAGACTAAACCTTGCAAGACATGTAAAGATAAGGGCGTCGAATGTCGATATCGGGATCCAATCCCCAAAGCGTATGTTGAACAGAGCCTGTGTCTGGCTACATATACTAAAATTCCACAGAACGGACAAGGCGCAAGCCGATATCCTCGAGGGTCTTGCGCGATTGGAGAGTATGCTTCAATCACAAGGCAACATTCTGCAAACACAGGGCAACGTGTTGCAAACGCAAGGAACGGATCTCACTGAGATGAGTCGGAGGTTGCACAAGCTCGAGTCTGCTTACGGCAGGATGCCTCCTGTCCCTGTCAAGCCTGAGCCTATCATCGAGGACGACCACAAGGTTCACGAATCACCACAGACGAACAGCCATACAACAAGTGAACACTATTCCATCAGTGAGACATCGCGCGATCTGGCCGCCTCTACCGAAACAGCTCCCTCAGAAACCACTCTTCATCCCGGTCACGGACCGGAGCATTATCACCAAGGTGATAACTCACAGCTGCAAGCAGTGGCAGAAGATGAGGTAGAACGAGACCCAGGGCCGCCGGTTCCGCCAGGCGAACCCGCCATCCCCATCAATCATACCACGTTGGCAGGCTTGCTTCTTGAATGGGCCTCAATCAAAGAGCTCACTTCGAAGCACCTTCTCAAGGAGGGTGTTCGCTTCATCACTGAATACCCTATCAGCATCGAGCAAAACCGTGGTGCTTTGATCTTATATGGACGTGGAGAGGATTCACCTCATCAGATCGTTCCTCGTGAAACACCAGATCACGGCACAATCGAGGCTCCAGACGACGCATCAGACATCACATCGCCCTCCCCAGCACCAGACTACGGACAGTTGGGTGGCCTTAGCCCTCCAGACCAGATCGAATACCGAGGAGGCGTCTTGACAGCTGACGGCAACCCTGACTTCAGTGAGGGTCAGATTTGGAGATATGTGGAAAGCTTCAGGGAAAACATTCTGAATATGCATCCCATCATTCAGAACAAGGTGTTGGACCAATGGACACGACAGTTCCTGGACTCATTGGTTCCAGCACATACGAAGCCCCAATGGACCCCGGGATCAAAAGCTGCGTTCGCGGTCGACAATCACGAGGTAACTGGTTCGAAGAGGAAGCGCTCCCCCGAGCCAGACATCTCGGAAGCCGACAAAGGCAAGCCGTGCAAACCGAACCGCTCCATCCACAGTGCTCTGATGTTGACTATCATCGCACTGGGTAAGGTTTGCCAGTATCGAACCCGCATCCCTGATGCGCTTCACGCTGTTCCAGACCCCCTGCCACACGGTAGCCCGAGGAACCCGGTAACGGCTTCGCCGGCCCAAGGCTCACCAATGGGCCTGAATCCCCACGGCCCCTCACCGCATGGAGACGGTTCACGGCGAGCATCAACGCAAGCAAACTCCAAGTCTGCTTATGGGTTGAAGAAGAACTACGATGTCATCCCAGGGCTCGAATACTTCGCATATGCCACCGACATTTTGGGAAATCAGCTCGGTGCATATAACAACATGAAGAATGTATATGCTAATATCTTCGCGTCACTGTACTATGGTCAGCTCGAGCGGTCTATGCAAAGCTATGCGCACATCAACATCGCAAGCAACAAACTGCTCGTCATCCTTCGACCGTACGTTACTGTTGCCTGAGTATGTTATTCATTATTTGCTGACAATCACTAGGAGCTTGGACAAGCTTCGGCGCCTAATGACGGCGAACAGTATGCCTAAGGAAACCAAGTACAACCAGTTGTGTTTGGCTTTCTGGACATGCTTGCAGTTGGAGAGGTTGGTAATCTAATCACCCTGACTTTCGACGTGAGACTGACCGTATAGTGACATCATCGCCGAATTGCCACTCCCACCCTCTGGACTGCTATCGTACGAAGATGATATGCCACGTCCGGATATGAGGCTCCTTGATCATCCCCCAAGGGTCGCCGATAGCTATAATGCTCAGCTGTATCTCCGTAAACACTTGAACAGCATTCACCGCATGTTCTACGCACCAACGGATCCTGCCAAAGAGAACCATGATGAACGGTTCCGCAATGTCGAGCTCGTTGCCGAGTCCGTAAGTTCCATGAACTGGGTATCTCCTCGTTTCCGCTTTGATGAGACCGATCCTCCGGCGAATGACATCCTTGCCGCTCGCCTCCGAGCCAAGTATTGGGGAGCTCAGATGATTACATATCGTCCTTTCATTCGTCAGATCCTCAATTTCTCCTACTCGATGAGGATGAACCCTTCGAGTCCCAACCTGCCACAAGATACCGAGTTCCGCAAAGAGGTTGATGCACCCATCATCGATCCCAACGCGCGCTCCTCAAGCGACATCGACCCCGCCATCATTGAACTTGCCAAGAAGGCTATCAAGGCGTTGGTTGAGAGCACCCGAGCCTTCCACAACCTTGATGAAGTAGGCAACAAAAGGCCCATCATCACTAATGTATATGGAACGGCACATGCGTAAGTCAATCTGATTATGAAGCATGTGATATGTGACTAACATTGCTCTTGACAGTCAATGGGGCAACCTTCTTGTTCTTACTGCATGCTGGCAGAACAACATCCTCCGCCCCCATGTGGATGGCAACCTGCTGCAGTACCTGTACAAGAGGACAATTCGCTTCCTACAGCAATCAGCTACCGCCACCAGTTCTCTCAAGATCGACCTCAACATCCTGAAGGGAATGTATCAGGACTTTTGGCCAGAAGACCACCCGACCGGATCAAGTTTCTCGAGCCACTCAAGCGTTGCAACACCGATGGGACCACCTCACATTCCTCACTAAGTTCCAAATGAGTCAAGCATATACCCAAACCCACATTGGATGACAGCACCCGAGCAAAACGACGTGCTAGAGGACATCCCTGTTTTGATTATCGGAGCATGGCGTTCTTGGCAATTTTGTCCCTTTAGTGACCAGCCGGGGCACGGACAACGCAGGTGTCCCGACCCCCTCCCTGTGCACACCGTTCACTATGTTTCTTTTTTTCTTTCTCTTTTTTTCCTTTTTTTGTTATTTATTCTACCGGAGAGGAATTGGACCATCGCCTGGCCTACGGCTGATTCTTGCATGGACATGCATCAGGAGGAGGAGGGACATTTCTGGATTTTTGTTTCAACGTTTTATGGAGGAGGAGATACCACACGCAAACGCACACGTATGCAACTGTTTCCAAAGTACATCGAGCAAAGCAAGCTGGGCACGAAGCGACCACTTCCTGGAGAGACATTGTAGGAGCCAGGATCCACCCAGTTGCGAGGAAGGAGAGAGAGAGAGTACGATAGCTGAGTTAGGTTGGTGTTGTTTCTGGGTTTGTCTCCTATGACAAACATGTTTGGTCAGTTGTTGGCTAGAACATATAGGGAATCGACATGTCGGGGAGTTATGTAAATGATATCGTGCCTCGCGTTCAGATGTCGTGATGATGACATGTAATTCAAGTATACTTTCTTTGTTCGCATCGTGATGACACCTAGCCTAGTTTTACGCTTGCAAAGCAGCTTCATCTCTCGCAGCACCACTCCCCTTCTTCCAGCCCTTCGTGTGATCATCCCTCCTCTTCGCCTTGCTTTCCTCACCCTTCCTTCCCCAGCCTCCACCTCCTGGCGTGCATATGATGATCCTATCTCCAGCCTCCATCGCCGCGCTGTTCTTGGCTCCTAGGTTGATCTGTCTCTCCTCGTACTCCTTCTCCCCAGCCTCTTCCTCCCCGGCGTGGATCCCCCTCAATGACCTCTCCCAGTTCGTCTTCTCAACCTTCCTCACCCAGAGGTTCAGACCGCAGGCGCCGTCGGAACCACCGTTGAGGCCGTAGGGATGGTAGACGCGGCGTTCAGAGAGGATGGAGACTTGTAAGGGAATGCGGAATTCGATGTCACGGATGACGCCGTCGCCGCCGCGATGTTGGCCATCTCCTCCGGAGTTGGGGCGGATAGAGAAATCGCGGAGGATGACGGGATAGCGACGTTCGAAGATCTCGGAGTCGGTGATACGGGTATTGGTCATGTGGCAGTGTACGCCGCTTGTGCCATTCCAGTCCGGGCCTGCACCGCTGCCTCCTGCAATGGTCTCGTAGTACCCGAAACCCTTTACGGCGTCCTTTCCGGTTTGATTCCCTCCGAAGCCGAATGTGAGGTTGTTGCAGTCGCCCTGGCTAGCAGCGCAAGCTTCGAAAGCCTTGAAGATCACGTCGGTAATGCGTTGACTGGTGAGAACATTGCCACCGACGACGGCAGCGCCGGGCGAAGGTGAGAGGATAGATTTCGGGGGTATCCTGACGTGGACAGGTTTGAGACATCCTTGATTGAGGGGAATGTCTTCCGAGATGAGGCAGCGGAGGCAGTAAATGATGGCGCTGTAAGTGATGGCTTCAGGGGCGTTGATGTTGCCGTACACTTCGGGACCTGTGCCTTCAAAGTCGAAGGTGGCCTCACCCTTTTCCGGATCGATAGTGACCTTGAGGGCGATGGGTGAACCGTCATCCATGAAATCAACAGCTGAAAGGTCCTTGCCCTCGAACCGTTTGTACACGTCTTTGAGCAGTTTTCGTACGCAGTCTTCGGCGTTCTTCTGAATGTTGACCATGTAGAACTGGACGGTCTGCTCGCCGTACTCCTCAATAAGAGTCTCGATTAGTGAGATTCCCTTCTGGTTCGCTGATACTTGCGCCCTCAAATCATTGATGTTGTCGCCTAGGCTTCTCGTTCCACTGCAACCAGGATGCTGCGCAGGCTCGTCGTAAAGAAGCTGCGTGACGCGCTTCTCGTCGAATTTACCTTGGCTGACGATCTTCTCACTGCGAATAGCCGCACCTTCCTGGTACAGCTCCTTCGAATGAGGAGGCATGCTACCTGCACTTATCCCCCCAATGTCGGCATGGTGGGCCCTTGATGCGGCATAGAAAAGGATCTTTTCCCCCTTAGCATCGAACGCAGGCATAAGAAGTGTAATGTCAGGCAGATGTGTACCGCCGTATGAAGGATGATTAGAGACAATCACGTCGCCCTTTTGCAGTTTCCCCTTCCAGATTTCAGCCTGCCGGCGGACACAGGTAGACATGGAGCCGAGATGCACGGGCAGATGTGGCGCGTTGGCGACTAAGCCGCCAGATGCGTCAAAGATGGCGCATGAGAAGTCGAGACGCTCTTTGACGTTGGTACTGACACTTGTCTTTTGAAGAGCGCGGCCCATCTGTTCGGCAATAGCCATGAAGCGGTGGCCGAAGATGCTAAGCATAATAGGATCAACCTCTGAGGTATCATGGGACTCATCCTTGCGATCGTCGACAATATCGATGATGACGTGCGTTTCAGTAATGAGAGCGCTGGCGGTTGGAGTAACAACAATGGTTTGTGTTCCATCGGCCAGCATGGCTGGGCCCTTGATGACATCGCCAACGCTGAGGTCTTCAAGTTTGTACACAGGAGTGTCTTGTCTTCCCCCTTCAAAGTATACCTGTTGTGATCCATGCTTTTGTTCGCCAACATCTTTGCGTTTGATCTCTTTCAGTTGTTGGTCAACCGTTCGCTCATTGTGACGGAAGCTCTTGCCAATCCCACGAACACGCACGTCGTCCACAATGATATCTCGGTCGTCAAGGGTGAAACCAAACTCGTAGCGGTGCTGTTTGACAAACGCCTGGCCGAAGTCCCAATCATTACCGCCGAACTCCTTGGCCTCCGCCTCGTTGGGTTTGATGATCATTAGTGCTGACTCTGTTCCACGATAGCGCATGTTGAGGTACTCCTCAAACGCGATCTCCTTGTCTTCGAAACCCTGGTCTCTGAGTGAAGCGCGAGACTTTTCTTTCAGCCTCTCCATCCGCTCCTTCAGGCTGCTCACAGCTTTGTCTTCCCATGTCATGGACTCCGGCTCCTGACGCTCATCAACCACATCCGCCAGTGCCATTCCATAGGCGGAGAGAACGGAGGAGTATCGGTGGACAAGGATCTGGCGAATTCCGAGTGACTCAGCGATTGCAACAGCGTGTTGTCCGCCAGCACCGCCAAAGGTAGCCAGTCGATGCTTGGAGGAATCATGGCCCTTCGCTTCCGTGATGGACCGGATAGGGCGCGTCATTGTCTCGTTGGCCACTGTAAGGAAGCCGTATGCAACTTCATCCACACTCAGATTCTTTCCCGTGTCCTTGTTAACCTGTTCTGTCAACTCTTCCAACGCCTTGCGACTTGCGTCGGCATCAAGACCCTGGTCCTCGTTCTCGCCAAAGATTTTAGGGAAGAACTCAGGCAACAAGCGACCGAGATACAAGTTAGCATCCGTGACAGTGGCTGGCCCTCCCTTCCTGTAACATGCTGGGCCTGGGTGAGCGCCGGCAGACTCAGGGCCGACAACGAACAGGCCGTTCCTGAAGAACAGTCGAGAGCCACCTCCTGCGGCAACAGTGTTGATGTCCAGCTGCGGCGACTGAATGGTTACACCTAGCTTCTGTAAGAAAATATGTCATCTGAACTGTGACGGGGCACTTACCTGCAGTCGTCGTCTCAAAAACATGCTCATACCGGCCCTCGCCGTATCGTGAGACATCCGTACTCGTGCCGCCCTATACAATTAGCATCAGGCTCAAAGAAGACAGGAAAAAGCCAAAGACTCACCATGTCGAAGCCGATGACAGGTGTCTTGGTTTCTGGGTCGTAGGATGTGATGGCATAGCCAACGACGCCTCCTGCTGGCCCAGAAAGGATGGCCTTCAGACCAGTGAACTTCTCCACGTCGACGAGACCACCATCACTCTGCATGAACTCACATCGAGCTCCTCGCGAACCCTTTTCCTCCTTCACACTTCGCGTGCCCAAACCTCCCTCGAATCCTGCGGAAAATCCGTCGATATACTTGCGAATGGCAGGCGTGAGATAGGCATCGGCGCAGACAGACGTGGCACGTGAGACGAGCTTGATCATCGGCATGAGCTCGTGGCTCAGTGAGATATGCTGGAAGCCAATATCCTTGGCGACCTTGCCGATGAGCTTCTCGTGGTCCGGGAACGTGTAGCCATGCATGAGGCAGACCGCAATGCTTCGAATGCCGGAATCATACACGTCCTGCAACTTGGACTTGATGTCGCCTTCATCTGCCCTCTTGAGTATTCTTACAGTCTCGCCTGATAAGCCCTGGACGAGGTCTTTCCCCTCTGCTTCCGCTGTTCCTGCCCTGGCTTCCGCTTTGGTGATGTTGCGGTACGGATCCTCAGCGTAATCCTCGAGAGTGACTCTCTCGTCGATCTCGACGACCTGCTCATACAGAACATCGGGCTTCTTGATTGCCAGATCGAAGATCTTGGGGCGCGACTGGTTCCCAATGGTCAGGCAGTCCTTGAAGCCCTTGGTGACCACCATGGCGATCTTTTCACCCTTGCGCTCGAGGAGAGCGTTGGTAGCGACGGTCGTTCCCATCCTGATGGAATCGATCTGGGAAGTATCTAGCGGTTCTCCACGAGGAATGTCCCGGCCGGTAAAGTGGCCCATGATGCGGCGAATGCCCTCGAGGGGGGCATCCTTGTAGTTGGAGGGGTCCTCAGACAGCAACTTGATGATGATTTCTTCGCCATTGTGCTCGCCTACACAGTCGGTAAAAGTACCGCCGCGGTCGATGGCGATGCGGATTCCTCTCTTGTCAGACATGGCTGCACTGTTGAGGAGATGGGCTTGAGCGCGCAGTGACGAACCAGTGGGGTGATGAGGGAGTTGCCCGATGCCGGTGATGGTGATGTAATCACGATGAGGGGCCGGCGATCCACAATGAGATAGTCGCTTGCTGCGCTGGGTTGATGCTGATGCTTCATTATTCTATTCGCATAAGAAAAAAAAAGAGCCACACTGCATATATTACAAGAGTTGGACTTGGGCCAAAACATATTCTTCCTGGTCCGGTGAGGTTCCTGTGTGATGCCGGGGAAGAATTGCTGAAGAAAGTGCGTGTGAAACCGCTGTGTTATTGAACTGTCAGAGGCGAAGGGCAACTTAGCAGATGCAGACCAAGAATATTAAGTATAAGGTACCTATATCTTTTGCATTAGTTGAAAGAAATCATCTTTCAGTTCCGATGGACATTTCAGATTGGAAGACAATATAAAGTGAGTCTGAAGTGCTGTTGATGCTGAACAAAACAGACGTTCATATCTATCTAGACATTCATTATGCTGATTCTGTTTCATCAGTTTGCCATTATTGAGAGCGGGAGGCCACAGACTTTCGACTGCACAGAAACACCAGTTGACAGCGCAATTGAGAAGCGTTAGCCAGCGACCGGTAACCTTAAAAAAGAAAGGAAAAAAACAAAAAAAAAAACAGAGGTAATACACACAACCAAAGAACGACCTCGAAGATTTATAGAAACTATTTAGCATGGCCGTCCAATGCGATCAGCCGCAGATCAGGAGCGATCCTCCAGTAGTGTGACTTCTCCTCGTCTGCTTTTGTGCGACGTTGACATGATGGCATGTTTTCTCAAACGATCATGTAGTGCAAATACACTGTAATGAGTAATGCACTTCTTCACGACTGTATCATCATCAAATAAAACAACCAAGTAATGCTATGCCACATATCTCGGATCATGCATGCACTGCTTGGTGCTGACCCTCTTCTGGGTCAACTGGGCTCACAACTGGGGAGAGGAGAGTTTGTGCATTAGTACAGTCAAAAAAGAACGTCAAGATCTTCAAAAAACTGAACGCAAAAGACGTACTGGTGGCCAACTTACAGGCCACCACGAGTCCTCGATTTACTCAGATATGCTCGTCGAACATTCACCATACCGCCACTACCATAAATCACATTGCTGACTGGCGGTCTCATCCAACGCCATAGACTGAAGCCCCACAGAGCGTTAAACCACGTTTGCGGGATCAACGACTGAGTTTGAAGCGAACAACCAAAAAGGGCAAAAAAAACGAGACACCCCTGCACAGCCATGTTCAAGTGCAGGTATGTGAGGCCGCAGGTACCAAAAGGTACATTCGGACTGGGAAGCGGTGAGATCTCGACAAGCGACATAGGTGCTTGCGGTATCAGCACATCGGATACGAGAGCACGGTTGTGCTCTCGCCTCTCTGGCCACAGAGTGGTGGTCAAGGCCGTGGTGCTTGCTCCCTTCACCCAGTCGGGGCCTTTCCACGGCTCAGCCCGCTTTCACACCCATCCACCGTGTCAGATCTTCCAGGCATACCACCACTGTTTTTCAATTTGTCGCCTTGGAACCCCCCAATAACTGATCTTCACCTTGTCTCACAGAACATTTCACCTTCTGCAAGGCGAACCCCACGCTTGTGCTCTTGTTCGTCTTGCGGCCATTGGTCACGTTGCATGGCTGAGCTTTGGCCCAACACGGCTGCCACCGCGGATGATCCTTGTGTTTTGGTTAGATACGGACTTGTCTTCGTGAAATGTCATCAACAATCGCGTTGACTAAAACACCTTCTCAACTTTCACTTTGCTCGCCTCATTTTGCACACGCGGCCTAGCGAGGTTCACGTTGCTCCTTTTTGCCTCAGAACCAGTATGGGAGCCTGTGAGAAAGCCTGAGCCTCGAGAGATGTACCTTCATGTCGCGCACTCTTCCTACGTGCAAATCACATCACAGCTCAATTTGCAATGAGATCACCGCAATTCTCGTCAGCCTCGTCGTTTTCTCTGAGGTGGGAAAACGGTATTTAAATCTTTTGTAGACTTGTTGATGTTGAGAGAGTCAAGCTTTGCAAACCACCCTCGTTGAGCCATTCCACCATCGTAGGAGGCATCATTGACACGTCGAACGCGAACAACGTGACAAAATCCACTCTTCTGCAACTCCCCCATGTCTTATCAGTTAGATCAGTTTATGGGCCTGAGCAATCAGGGCTCGGCCGCATGCTTTGGGGACGCCAACTCCCAACGCAGTTCTACATCCGGTAGGTTCGACAAGGAATCTCCACTTGAGAAGCTCACGATACCCTCATCTGACCTCTTTCACTTCTCCACAGTGGACCACTCTAGATCCTCTTATTCGCCTGCAACTGTCGACTACTTGAATCAGCCGCTGACTCTGCCCGAGCGCATGGCTGGCGGGCTGCCCGAGGACCCCCACCGAGAGGGAATGCAGGCATATTTGAAAGATGTAGACAAGATCCTACCTTCGAAAAAGCCATCAAGGTCAACAAAGGGCTGGGGGCAGAATTGCCAACACGACAGGGTCGCAAAGCGATCATAAGGCTCATTTAAGCTGTTGTTGGTTGCTTTGAGTGATCAGACTTTTCAGACCGCTCGTGTAGGATAGACCAGGTACATTGTCAATTCCATTTACAATACAAACGTTTCATGGGTATTGTAAAGGCCAGTCTGGCCTTCGCCGTGACAATGCTAGTCGCGCTCTTCCGGATAGTTGAAGATCATAGCCCGCACTTCGATGCTCCTCCGCGGCCTCGACTCCGAAGTAGCAGAAGGATGTCTGAAAGAAGCATGTGGTAACCCTGCATGGTAGCTGATAAGTATTGATGCAATCACTGTCTGCGCATTCGGATGAACATGCCCTTCTGGGGTCGTGTGGGTGGACTTACGCTTTGCCCTCACCGACGGGTCCGAATCGAACATCTTTAACAACAGCACCTCGTCTGGATGATGGTTCCCAAGGTAGTTCCACCTATGGGCCTCATTGAAATGTGCGTAGAGTGTTGCCCCTTTAAACTTTCTTCTGACGTGGTCGCACTCTATCAGGTCTTGGTCGGGCACAGAACATGGGTCGCAGAACGCTAAGGGATAGTCCTCAACAGCATTGTCGATAGGACGCCAGACACTGCTTCCCCAAGGAATATTAGTTACAGCAAGTCAACAACGAATAGCGGAGATAGTATGGTGTGGCTGACTTTACTATTCGGACCCTGCCCTTGAAGAGGTGTGCGGCTTCATCCGGAAGATGCAGCTGGATGCGGTGAACGACAGCCCGTGTACTCTGATCTTTAGTTCGTGATGGATGCTAGTCAGCCACCACATCCGAAAGGTAGAGAAAGCCATAGGTTTTCTTTTTGGAGCATCAGAGACACTCACCGACATGGACGGTAGGCGAGGGCCTCAACCAAGTGGTGAGATCATTCATGTCTAGCTCGTTGTTGTCTGGTGTCGGTGTGGCAGACTCTCGCAACTATGAGACCTCCGGTCAACTGCAGAACTTACTCGAGCTGCATTGCCATTACACGATAGTTTGCCATCGGGTCGGGGCGAATGCGGGTTCGGGGTGGTCTCACACGCCAGTCAAAGATGTATGCTCTATCGTAGCCGCCCTCAACATCCCGGAGGATCTGTCTAACCTCATCGAAGTAGCGAGATTCGACTTGGGCCCGGTCTTTGAAAGAAGCCAAGTCAAGTGCAGTGGGGTGATGCAGGACACGGAACCCGTCTCGATCTAGGGAACATGTTTCCGCGTGGTGCCGGATATCGTGGAAGCTGCAGAGCCTGGGCTCGAACTCCAAATTGGTCGTTCGCTGGTCGGATGCGTTGTCACTCAAGGGTATGAACAGCTGGAAAGGCTTCTCGTTTTCGTACAATGGCAAGCGCTTGAGGTAGTTGACGGGCGCAATCACGTCGCCACACGCCATTGTGCTGTTCCCGCCGGGAGAAAACAGTAAATGACTGAAAGACAATGATTAATCGCTGGTTGGAGATAAGTGCGACGGGATGGGAAATAATGCAAATGAAATGAATGATGCAATTGGGGGAAGATGTGTCAAGGCAAGTTCTTGCTCACATGGGCAGTGTCTCGGTATAAGAAACCCCCCCAGGGTCACAAAAGACTGCGTGACTGTCGTATTACCTAAAACTGGGCCTGAACCTCAGGAAGCCGAAGCCGTAGACGGCGCTCTTGATGTGCATAGAGGCAAGGCGGAAGGAGCGAGACGCAGTGACTGAAGTCTAGATCTGTCTCTCTGAATTAGGCAGTTGCGGCCCTGCGTAGTGCCTGCATACAGTAGAGGGGAAGGCGGTACCTGAAGGTACTTCTTCCCATTGATGCGAGGAAAGAGGAGGCTGTGAGTGAGCGAGTTCTGTGCTGCTGAATGGACAACGTTTCGCTAATTCCTTCCTCCCAACTATCATGTCATAGCTGAAGGAGAACTACTTAAATTCGCTGCAGCCTGAAGCTGTTCCCTTTCTCTGTTGTGTGTAAAGCAAGGCATCCTCACCCTGTCCAACAATCAATCCCACCTAAACACCCGTTCCCACCTCTCTCTCCTTGCTGTGCGACCCCTGCTGCCCCTCATGGATTCTCAGACCAATTCCCGTGCCACGACACCAATCCTCAGCATCGCACCCACAGTTCGCACCACAGACAAGGTCACCCTACCACCTCCCGCTGACAGTGCAAGCGGTCTCCCTGCTTGGGCGCAGCTAGCGGAGGACTCTCGCGTACAACCATGGAAACAGCATGCTAGCGACGAGAGCGATGATCGCGATTTTGCAAAGGGCAAGGATGCCGTGCCCTTTTACGATGAGCGGCTTCAGGTCTGCTACGGCGAGGGTTCAATGGCCGCATGATACCAGGTAGGGTTTCTTCTCTGTACCATTCAGCAGTCCCCCGCCTTGCTTGGCATTAGCTCACGGTGTTCGTAAAGTTCCTCTGGATTCTGCCTTTTCTGTCCTCAGCAACATCGTCGCCGGCATGTCTAAGGGTGCATCGCCGTTTGCCTGTCCCCACGTAAAAGGCACAGCCCAGGGTTCTCCGCGCCTCAACCAGGGAGCGGGGTACGAATTTATACGTTTAAGACTCAACTGCACAGAGGGAGAACATAGACCATACCTTAATCAAACCCCTCGGACCAGATCGCGAAGCACATGCTAATTCCAGCGGATGGGAGCTCGTCTGGTGCTGTTGGTGGCTCAAGTGCCTAGCCAACGTAAACTAATCATCACGTTCAATAGAAAGAAAAGCAGCTTAGAACTCAAGATCCTCCAGTCTGCATGTCGCATTCAAGGCTATGACCTACTTCCATACATGCCAGCACTACCCTCGTGACCCATCATATTGAAACGCCCATCTATGCCCATCCCTGCCATGATGGCATTGGAGAGATCCTGACGATCCGCTGCGGTTATGGGATCATATGTGTTCGTGTCGCCAATAGGTGGGGAGGTTATTTGAAGATTCGAAAACCACTGGGTGTCATCCGGCCAAGAGTGCAGGCTTGGATTATAGTCAGAGTACTCCTGGGCAAAGCTTGACGGTGTAGCCACCGAATAGCTTTCCTCGCCAGTGTCGTCGGTTGTGGTCGTTGCCGCAGCTGTAGATGGCCCTGGGAGCATCGGCGCCTGAGGAGACGTGGCCGATCCATGGACACCCAAGCTGTGCCCCTGCATGCTTTGGCTGTGTCGCCATGTATCAAAGACGGCTTGAATGCAGTCATCGTACACGCTTCTCCGGAAGGCAATGCCGTCTGCCTCACCCAATGGGACCCTCCATGTGATCTCTGCATGCTCGCTCAGAATCTCATGCATGATACCGGCTCCTTGCGAGCGGAAGTAAGACTGATAGTCCAAGACTTGCTGCGTCAACCGGCCGTCTAGGTACGGAGATTCTGGCCGGGGACTATGATCGGGGAACAAGATGTCGAATATACCGTACCACTGCTCCTGCGGGGACTGGTTGGCGGGGGCCTTCTTACTCAGTTGCTTCTTTTGCGAGTTCGTAACGCCTTCTGGCCTGTTAACGGGTTTGCGTTCGCATGTTGCATCACGTACATGCGTGTCGCGAAGTTCCTCGGTCCGGAAAGTCTGAATGCACCGAGGGCAGTAGGAGGGCAATTGATGTCTTCGCCCTAGGTGCTGTTTCACGTCCCGGATCCGATGAAGAGTGTACTCGCAGCAAGTCTCATGAGCCAGAGGGTCTCGCTTGAAGAACGGACAAGAGAATACCGGTTTCTTGGGACGTCCATGGCGATCTAGAGAGGGTTTCCCTGGATCTTGAGCATCCTCATCCTCATCCTCCTCGTCCATGTCGTCGTCGCCGATCCCACTGCCTGGCCTTTTCGCATCATTCAGCCTTCTCTTCTTTTTGACCGACTCGGTGACTCTCCTAGGCTTCCCGGTGCTTTTATTAGAGTCCGTCCCACGGCTTTGCCATATGTCGAAGTTTCTCATCAAGATCCGCACCAGAGGATCCCTCAGAGCGAAGATTGGGTGGTAGCCGGAGCTCAGTTGAGGGTCATCATTGTCGTCTGCGAGCCAGATGAAAGCTGAATCCGTGGTACCGGTGACGGATTCAAAAGACTCCGAAGCCCCGTCATAATCCAATCTGGGTGTGGTCAAGCTCGGTATGAGCCTCGAAGATCTGGCGTTCTGGTCGTCTCTCTGTCTGACACGATGTGCTGCCGGGTTATCAGTTGACTGGGCGAGTAATACAGAGTTGCCACTAGCTTCTGTATGCCTTGACGCAGCCTGGGAGGATGGATCTTGTCGGAAAGCCTGAGCTTGGTCCTTGTCGCCCATCGGGTTCATGGAGACTTTGTCTTGATTGTGCGCAGAAGTCCCTTTCTTGATATTGATGGCGATTACTGATGGAGGTCTTTTGTCTATTTGCACATTCAAGGCAGCTTCTCCGCCTTCGCTGACGATGCTCTCAATCTCAGCAGACTTTGGATTATTCGAAAGGGTTTTTTCTTTGTCCTGCATTGGAATGTGATGACTCTGCCGGCCTTGAGGCTCATGATGCGCATTGCTTCGGGACGGCTCATGTATAAGCTCTTGTCGTAGTGCACTGTGGGAGCTTTCGATATTGGCTTCTGTTGGTCTCCGAGACTTTGGACGGACATTATGACATTCACATCTAGAGGAAGAGGTTGTTCAGGTTCCAGATGTCAATCAAGGGGGGTCAGAGGCCATCAAATGCCACAACCTGTGAACTTACTCGAAGTACTTGCAAATCTCACGGTAAAGGGGATGCAATATTGTTATAGCCGCGTCTTCGAGGAACGACTCGTCTGTTGATATGAGCCGTTGAATGTTGCTGCTGTGCTTTGACCGATACTGCTGATGTATACAAATATTGACGACGTCCTCGTAAAGCGCACCGACCTTGGCTCTCATGCGACGTTGAGAGAGTACTTTCTTCACCGTGAGCAAGTCAAGGATATCCGGATCTTGAGTTTTTGCCTCAGTGAACATGTACGAATTGGCCAGCCTGACTTCGGCGAGTGTTTGTCCAAGCGCTAGCTCTGTCAGCCGCATACCGAGCAAAGTCAGCGTTAAGTCCTGTGCCATGACTGCGAACTTTTCACTGTCATGTTTCTGCCAACCAATTATAGCATCACTGCGAGGCTTGTCAGCCTTGAGACAAATGGCATAGCAACCCTTGGTAACCCCTTGCTCGAAGGCAATAGCCCAACAATCCCAACTGGGTTGCGGAAGGTTGTTGCTGGCGAGGAGGATAATTACTGAACTGAGATGGAAAGCCATCTCCAGTCGCATTCTTTGATCCAAGTCAGCGGTGATATGCTTCAATAAAACCCCCTGGGTCATCGGGTTAGACACCCTTCCGAACTGCTGGACTGTCAGGGGAATGATTCCGCCGCCAACGAATCCATCTTCGTCACGCTCACGACACGATTCGATGGAGAGACTGTCCAGGAGAAGATTTGCCTGATCTGAGAGCGACTCCGCTGAGCGGATTTCCACCGATACATGTTGCAAACGGCGGTTCTCCATCTTTCCAACAACTGCGACGCTAGCGGTGCTTGGAGGTGTGTTCATACCGGACGTTGATGAGCTAGAATGGCCAAAGATCTCCTTATCCAAATATACCGTCCTCTCACACCTGCAGACATGCTTAAAGCCTGTCACCCTGATGCAAGTAACATCAGCTGCATCTTTGGCACTACTCTCGATCATCATGCGAAACTCCAAGCATCCATGGTTTTCAGCTATCGTTGGCAACGCGCTCGATTGCATATCAGGCAAGTGCGCTGCCAGCCGTCTGTTGGACATGGATAACTGTTCAAGACATTCCTGTAATGGTGATTGCGTCGGCCCTTGGTCAAGCAAGGTTGGTTTCTGTGTGATCTTGGAGAGCACTTCCTTCATTGGGGATTAGTTATGACAAAGACGCAAGATCGAAAATGTTCTTTGAACTTACAGAGCCACGGCTCGTAATTTCCAACTCAGACTTGAGCGCCAATAATGCCTCTTCGGTGTTCTGCAGATCTTGGTTGAGGTCATCTGTACGTTGGCCCGAGAGCACACGCTCCGCAGCCACGCCAGGGCCATCGTCGCCGGCAGAAGGCCATGCAGCGCGCAGCAACAGCAGCTTCTGAACGAAATAACGGAACAAGATCTCTTCGTTCGACAGTCCACGGGCAAGAGTCCTGGCTTCCTTGCCCGGGTTAGCTTCACGATACTGCTCTACCGCGCTGGCCACGAGCGGGAACAGGTCGCCTGTGCTGCGAACGGTGTCGATGTTCGCCATGCTGGGCTAGATCCACTCGTGATCCGTAGTCCCGAGATCAGCTTGGGCTTGTAGAGACTGTTCAAATCCGAGTTTCCGCCGTCGGTGTATTTCGCCTGCTATCACAGAGATCAATCGAGGACCTCGACGAAGGGGTGTCAAGTCCGCAATACAGAGAGGAAATACGTGTCAGCGAAGCAGATCCAGGTACTCGGTGACACAATGACCCTATCGAATTATAAGGAAGAGTGCATCACACTGGAGGAAAGGGCCGTCCCTTTGGACTCTAAGTCGGCGACGGCGGCCTTGGGTGACCCTCTCGAGGGCTGCTCGTTAAGAGGCTGAAAAGAAGCGGCAGCCCCCCCTCCTTGATGCAGCCCGTGACCGAAGCAGCTGTGGCTTAGAGAGATAGGGCGGGCAGTGGACTGATAGGCTGTCGAAATTCATGAACAACACCTCGTCCGCTGGATGGAGGTGCTGCATCTGGTCTTATTGGCTCCTCGATGCTGCATGGGGTCGCCGTGCATGACGGCACGCAGCAAGGGTTGCATTGAGCTGGGACAGAAAGTCAGCATTAGCCACACCTCTGTCGAGAGACCAGCCGGTCAACCACGTCTCGGGGGAATCTAAGCATGTGCGGCGACCATGCATTGCCCTTGCGCTGTTGTCGGTTACAAGTCTGGTCGCGGTGCGGCTTCGTCTTGTTGTTCTGTGCTCATTCCACCAGCTCTCATCTCTCTTCATGCACACCGACCTCATGCCAATTAGACCATCGGCTTGTGTCAGGAACTGAGAAGCTCTCGTCAAAGATATACCATGTGCTAGAAACGATGGCAACCGCTTACAGAGCCGAACGGCTCAAAGAGCAACGCGGTTTGAGGGCCAAGGCTCCGATCGCTGCTCAATTCGAAGATTGTGTCCAGGCTTTCCAGCAGCTTTCTGATTCTTTGCAAGTCAAACTTTCCAGCTCAAGTTTGCAGGAAGGGTCAAAAGATTGTTATGCGAGGCTCATGCTTTGGGCGCAAGAAAGCGGTGCATCCTCTCGTCTGCTCGATTACACCCTACGTGGATGCCCAGCTCTCAAACATCAGTCTCTTCGGCTCCTCGAAGAACTACTCATCACGCTACAGAAAGGTACGTCCCAGTGGTGTATTCGAGCTTGGCTTCGTTGCGTGCGCTGACAACCTGTTCAGTGATCAACGAGGTGCTCCTGCAAGATGTGGCCATCGATAGTGTTGAAGCCGAAGATGCGGCTGTAGAAGCTAACGCCGTCCCGAATGTTGAGGGCACGGGGCTAGCGAGTCTTCTAGATGATCCACTCCTAGGTCTACTATCTGGAGACGACGAAGTTGGTGTAGAAGCCGCCGCTGAAGGACACTTGGCTGAGGCTGAGGACATAGTTGCTGCTCTGTTCCAGCTCATGCCAGCACTTCAGGACCCGTTCGAGCAAGACGACAGAGATGCCGTCCCATCTCAGGACCCCCAGCGAGACACTCCTGAAGAGCCTTATGCTAATATAGCACACGCACTCTTTCCCAATGTCTCGAAGAGTCTTGCCGGTCAGTTTGGAGCGCTCAATTCGCAAAGATTGCGTGGCATCTGGCCTATCAAGCAAGTCAACAAAAGATCACGGAGCAAAAGACAATTGAATGCTCGGAATGCCTCCAAAGGTCTTGGAAGCTTGTCGGGATCTTCCAAACGTCCGGGATTTTCTCAGCAAACTCCTTGGCCCATCTTGCAGTACCAGTCTACAAGAGGAGAATCAGATGAGGGAACATCGACCATCCGCTCGCATATTGACCTGTCCAAGAGTCCATCGCTCGATCATACCTCTATGACATCGGTCGGTGGCGAAATCCCAGAATCACCGATCATGCAATACCTTGTTCCGCCATCTGTGCCCGTTGACCTCTCCAGCGAGGACCAATTCGAATGTCCCTACTGTCAGTCTGACCTGCCCCTGACGTTCTCCTCGGAGCGGATGGTCTATGAAGACTGGGTTGCCCATATTTACCATGACCTTAAGCCGTATGTCTGCACCTTTGAGGGCTGCCCCCACCAGCAGCGTCCCACGGGTGATCGTCAGCAGTGGTTCTTGCATGAGCTTAGCTGTCACCGATTGCAACCTGTATGGAGGTGCTCCGTTTGTCGTGAGGATTTCGAAACCGCAGAAAAGTTTGAGGGGCATTTAAAACTTCTCCATCCTGCAGTGTCGAGAGAAGAATGGCTTTTCGTGGCGGAGAATTGCAGAAGCTACTCGACATTGAAAGCACCACTTCTTGACTGCAAACTCTGTTCGAAACCCTTGGGCAGTCTGGCAGAAGTTGAGAGTCACGTGGGAAGGCACTTGGAAGCGTATGCTCTTTCCGCCCTGTTTCACAACGACCTACCGGATGAAGGCCCTGTGGGGAAGGCAGAACTTCTCAACGAATATCTTGAAGAGCAGAGAGATGAGTTCCAGCAAGGCACCCGCAAGACAAGGGGGTCCAGCGATGGAGATCATTCTGACGCTTCTACTATCAATGCGTCCGTTGCAACAGATGTCGGCCAGGCTGACAGCGCACTTGATGGCACTGGTACGTTTGAGGTAGGCAGCTATCCGAGGACAAATGGAAGCGACAAGGTTCGAGAGTTTCTCGACAGGCAGAAATTGCAGGCCCCTTTCTCCTCTGTGAGGACTGGGCTTCCTGACCGTTACGACAACTTCGTTGGCAGGAATGAAGACTTGGAAGCCATGTATGCCCATCTGTCATCTCCAGGTCGCGTATGCACAATCAGCGGCCGTGGTGGTATCGGCAAGACTGCCCTTGGCGTCGAGTATGTGCACAAGTATGGCTCAGAATACCCTCATGTGTTCTGGGTTGAATCGGATAACCCTGGTATCTGCGCTGAGAAGTACGGCGCCATTGCAACAACACTGAACATCGTGGAGAAGCCTCTCACTACTGAAGACACACGCACATTCTTGGTCAAAGACTACCTGACAAAGTCCGAAACCCGATGGCTTCTGGTCTTCGATAACGTCGCCGCGTGGGAAGACATTTCTCGGTACATACCGCGAACGTTGGCCGCAACGAAAGGTTCAGTCCTCATTACAACGAGGACAGGTCCCATGTTGACGATCACTCCTACGCATCCCATCTACCATCGACAGCATGCGGTCAGATTAGATGTGTGGCCACTTCAGCATGCCCGGGAGTTTCTTCTGACCTCTATACAGCCTAAGATGAGCAAGGAGTCTCTGCGAAATCATGAGGAATGGGGACTTGCCGCCCAAGTGGTTGAAGTTGTCGGCCGTCTTCCATTGGCGGTTAGCATGATCGTTGGCTATATCAAGGTCTCGAGATGCAATTTGTCTGACTTCATGGAGATGTGGGAGGAGAAAGAGCATATTACCAGAAAGAAAAGGAGACGCAATCTGGACATGGATTCCAGCGATATCGATTCTACGATAGACTCTTTGTGGACCATTGGCATCCGAGAGGTTCGCATGAACTCTCGCCGTCTTCTAGATGTGTTGTCTTTCCTCGATCCAGATACCATTCATAAGCATCTACTCGTGGGCGACCACAAAGAAGAGTACCTGGAATTTCTGAACTCCTCTGAAACCATCAGGTAAGAGCCTCATCGATGTATCAAGAACTCAGGGATGTGCCGTCACTGACTTGAGACCCCAGCTATAAGCGGATGATCAACGAACTAAAGGGCAGGCGTCTTGTGACTGTCAGGCGACTCAGCAATGGAGAAGAAGTATACAGTATTCACCGTCTACTTCAGCAAAAGGTCCTCTTGGATATGGAAGACCTCGGCTTCGTGGATGCTTTCCGAAAAGCATTCCGTCTCGTTCGTAGGAAATTCCCCTTCGCCGACCCTCAACAGGTTCCCAAACCATCCAACTGGGCTACATGCTCAGAGTACATGCCTCACGTTTTCGCACTGCACCGTGTCCATCGTCAGAACGCATCGGCGTCCGTGATGGAGATGAATCCTGTGGAGATTGCTAAACTCTTTTACGATGCCGCATTCTACATCTGGTCACGACAGACCAACTCGTACGATCCATTGTCGTTCCTCAAGAGCGCATCAGACATCCTGGACAGACTGGATGACGAGAAGAATGCGAAAGTTCGCGCTGATATCCTCTGTATCCATGGACTGTTGTTATTGAACATGGGTTGTGTCGAGCGCGCGAAAGGCCCCATCCTCCTCAAGCAAGCATTAGAGATCAGAAAACGTATTTACGATGCGGACCCTACCATTCGCGATAACGACGTGTTGTGCCAGAACGCCGCCAATGATTATGCTCTGTGTCTTCTGAACGAACACAAGTTCATTGAGGCAGGGGAGGTCATCAGAAGTTGCCGAGACCGTTACCTTCTATGGGGCTCCGAAGATGTCAATCCGTGGGAAAATGCAAAGTATTACGGTAACTACAGCGTTGTTCTCATGTGGAAGGGCAATCTCGATGAGGCCATCAACCACCAGCTGAAGTCGTTACAGCTTATGGAGCAGTACTCTACACCAGGTTCTCTGTACTATCGACGCATGTTCTTGCTCGGCTGTTACTTGCTCCAGAAAGGTGATTACGAAGGTGCTCTGGACAAGCACCTCGAGGTTCTAACAGCCCGACTGGAAATGCAAGGCAAACATCACGAACATACGATATCGAGTATATATGCCGTCGGCGCCATGTACCATCATCTGCAAAAGCCGAAAATTGCTACGTTAGTCCACTACTTTTCTATTTTCACATGTCTTCTTTCTAACCATTTTGACAATATCCCTAGCGAGTACATGCAGCAATGCCTCGAGTTCAGCAAGAGCTCATGGTGGGATCGCGCGGCGTACACTCGGGCTCAATACCACCTCGCGCTGCTCTACCGCGAGCAGGGAATCGAAGAGCAGGCAGCGGATCACCTCGAAGGATTGGCCAACAGCTTCCTTGATGAGTTCTCGGAGTACATCTCCGAGGCTGTCCGTGGGGTCGATGATAAGTTGATGATTTTTGACGACCTACAACCAACCTTCTTAGGACGGTATACCGGGGTTCAGCTACTGAAGCATCTGCAAGAACAACACAAAGCGAAAACTGCAGGAGAATGATGTACTGGATGTTGTGCCTCGAGGTCTGCTTTCTGAATGGAGGGCGAAATACTTGATGGAGGATTCAGTAAACTAGTAGTAAGCTGTGAGCGCCTACAAGCCTTGAGGTCGTCACCAAATCCAAAGTAAACATGAGCGCAAGTGATCGGTCTCGCAGAAGAAATGGACGACCAGTCAGCGCCGAATTCTGCCATCATTAGTTGTTTCAGCAGATTTCCTTCAAGTTTCGAGCGCTCCTTGAGAATTCTGTCTTCGCTGCCGGTGCCATGTTCAATGGTGCTCGCTACTCAACAATGGTACCTCGAACGGATGCGTACCGTTGAACGACCTCAGTGCATTTTTATTCATCTCAGAAGCGTCGTCAAATAGTTTCCAATGTGTATTTGCAGTACTGGAGATGTCATTGAACGCCCAAACACAGAGGAGGAGGTGCATCTACAGGTTCAGCATGGCATAAGATCGACTGGCTGCGAGCCAGCTGGCCCCCAACACCCCGACGGCACAGAACCGAGCACAGCCTGCCAATAGGCTGACACCATGCCAAGTCTCTCTTTGCAATCTATAGTCTGGACTTGCTGCAGTAGGTCTTAACTCCAGGTCTTGACCGGAGAATACAAACACATGCAGAACGGTTCAACGCCACTGGCTCCGCACCTTTTCAACGCTGACATCCATCGGCGAATACAGGACAGAGCCAACCCTAAGGCTGCACGAATCACAGCCTCAGTGAAATACCTTGAAACGGAAAAAGCCCGCATCGGTGGCAGTGAAGAGAACAGCCTCGAAGGAGGCCCATGGGTTGGATATGTCTGTTCAAGGACGCGGTTGCAAAGTGGCAAAGCAAGGTTGGCAACCTTGTACAGCAGGCAGCACTGTGCGAGCACAACTGTGAACAGCACATAATCGCCTGTGTAACACAGTCAGTACACACTGTTCGTAACTACAAGCACAGTGCTCATGTACAGTGTTAAAGTCTTCCCATCAACGTTGTCCGCCTCAAGCTTCTCCAACTTCAAGAACATCCCTTCCACACGGCCCGGCGTCTTCACGACCTCCTTATCCCGCTGCCCCTGCATCGCCGCACACCCTCCCGGCCGCCTATCCATGCTTTGGCTGTCTAGCCTCGATGCGAGTGGACGGCCGCAAACGGTGTCCCGCCAATAGTCCTGTCTTACTGTCAACACTGGTTCCCATGGGATTCCAAACGACGACTCAATCTTCGACGTGCAGCCAATGTTGAAGCCCCGGTAAGCCCTCAGTTCTTTAGCCTCGTCCCGGCAGACTGGTAGTGTGGCGTCAGCAGCACACGCCATTTGTACGCGTGCCTGGTTATCGTCAAGCGTCTGACTGCTTCTGCACCAAAAGTCCATGGTTCCGTCCCTCTCGTTCCGAAAGGGCAATCTCTCATGTTGTATCCGTAATACTATGGGGGTAATGATTTCCATCTCCCACTCTCGAGTGGTTGTCTCAACTCTTGTCTCACAGTGGCAATCTCTAGCCTGCAAAGCACTGTCGTCTTGGTACGAGCCAGGTCCCAACAACGCACGTCTCCGCCCCTCGTACCACCCAGGCTCAGACTTCATAGGGCTGATTTGATTTGACCTGGAAACGTTTATTTGAGTTCTAAGCGTCCTCCTGTGAGCACATGTCCCATAGTTGGGAGGACGGACATGACCAACCAAGGCCTGATGTCAGCCGTTTTGTCATGAATGAGCTACGGGTTGTGCGAGTGCCACATCGGAACCTGCCATGTCTGGATCATCTGGACTCCGTACTGTTGGGTTAGGAGTGCATTGTTCACACCATCTCGATGCGACCCACGACGGACCGCGTAGGCCAAGTAGCTGGCCTAGCATAGTCTCCCGGCTTCCCAACCGGTCACTATCGCCGAAGACCTCCTTTTACGGCCCATGCAGGCATGCCTTAGATCCGCCATCTGTAAGTGTCTCTATATGTCCAAGTTGATATGTTGCCTCAACTTCATGCTTTGATATGACTTGGCATGGGGTCCGCATGCATTGGTACATTGCAAACATTATTCAAAGCGAGTGCCGTCTCTCCCTCACTCTCTGTGAGTTCAGGAAGGGTATAAGACACCAGGTATGATGAGAATTGCAATAGCAGGAGGCGGTGGCTTAGGCTACTTGCTAGCGACGCAGATATCTCAAGCTACGAACGCATATCATGTCGTTGTGCTGTCGAGAACAGTGAGTTAACACTACTGTACACAGGGTGGATGCACCGACTAACACAGGTAGACGAGACCAGAATATAGTAACTTCGACGTACAAGTACAGCCTGTCGACTATACCAGCCCCCAAAGTCTGTCATATGCCCTGCATGGTATCGACCTTGTCATCTCGACAGTGTCTGGCCAGGAGCAGCTGAACTTGATCAGGACAGCCGGCCAAGAGCGAGTGCGCCTTTTCGTGCCGTCCGAATTCGAGGGCAGTTTGAGTCGCCGGCCATCACGACAGTCAGAGACCACACTAACGTTGGCGGCCTTGCAACGAATATCTCTTTCAACGCGAATGAGATACACCGTCTTCTCCTGCGGATTATTCATGGAGCGGTGTGTAGTACCCCTCCTTGGTTGTGCACCAAACTGAGTATAGCAGGTTCCATCCGAAAGGACTCACGCACTTCAACATTGGGTACCGAAGCGGCGTGCTTGGTCCTGGAGAGTTGCTCGTGGACCTTACAGCGAAGACTGCGGAATATGTGCCGAAAGATGACCGTGGTAAAACAGTCCTCGTCTGCCTGACCTCGGTGTATGATTTGGCGAAGTTCGTTGTCGCTGCTATCGAGCACGGCCCATGCCACTGGCCGCGCGAGTTCACTCTTCGCGGCGACTGGCTTTCCGTTGAAGACCTCGTCAAGACATGCAGCTGGGTGGCCAACAGTAGGTCATCCGCACTGCCCTTTTCCAATTCATTACCTTGCAGCTGACCAACTGGGTCCAAGCCACTCTTGAGCACCACGTTCTTGACTACACAGAACTACAACCACTGATCAATTATTATGTGCAAGTCAATGACACTGCGCGGGCGGTTCGTTACCAGCAGCTGCTCGATATGTCAAATGGCCGATTTGACTTCAGTCAGGCCTCACTGAATGATCTGGTCAGCGCAAATCGTGAATTTGATGTGCAGCCTATGAGCTTTGGGCAGTGGTTCTCAAGAGTCTGGCACTCAGCCTCGTAGCCGTGGCCCTGAAGGCATGGCACAAGGAGGTTGCGTCTTCCGCGGCGAGGGCGACCAAGTCGATAAACACGGCTAGGTCACCCATAAAAGCCTAGCAGATGCACCTTAGGAAGTCAGAGTAGCATATCTAAACAATAAGCATTCTGTCTTTATTAAGCCAGAAGCGTTTGATTAAGTATTCTTCATCATGGCTCTTTTTAGTTTACTTGATTTTGTATCACTATTTTGTATCACTGTTTTGTATCACTCTTCTACATTGGCCTTTGTTACACCATGCTTCTCCTCTAATAACAAGCTTAAGCAATGAAGGCCCTATGTTTGTCAAGTTAGAATTGTCTCGTTGAGCGCCGTTTCGTCTGATAGTCTGTTTCATATCATTCTCCCACCCGAGGTTTTTATCCTTTCTCTACTCCACAGCCGCCGCGGCCGCCCGTGCGCCGGCCTCCGTCTTTACCAGAAAAGACACGAAAAATCACGACATAGATGGGCATTAACATCTTGATAGTTACTCCGAATCAAGTGCGTCCGCACATATGCTATTGGGGTGTGTTTTGTTTTGAGTCGCTTTTGACTGCGGGATCCGGGCGAATAGCTAGGACATGCGTGGTGCGCTTGTCTAAGGGCTGTCAACACTCTGACACAAAGGAGTTGTTGTGCTGCGCAGCTCAGAGTCCATTGATAGTTTTGGCCACCCGAAATGCTTGTCCAACGTTGATCCAATCCAGGAGTACAACGTTCGGCTGGACCTTGTGCTCATCCACACAGCGTTTGACCTGCGCATCAATTGACTTTTCTGAGTTTGTTTTGATCGCCGAGTCCATGTTCGGGAAAACGACGCTGAGGACCTTGTAGTTCAGCATGTGATTCATGATACCCATGAGCTTGCTGGGGTCGCCTTTGTTGGGACGGTCGACTGCGCAGGTTGGGAAAGAATCGTCCGTGATGCCAAAGGGCGTTTCCCACCAGTGCTTGAACTGATCCATGATGTACGGCACCTTCCCCTCATCCATATTATAATCTGCAATCTCTTAGCACTGTGAAGGAGCATCCATTAGATAGCAAACACACCCATGAAGACAATGAGTCGTGTTCCAAGATCGATGATCTCCTGCAGGGTCGGCCAGTCTCCTTTCGCCAGTCGCTTTTCAGGATGGAAAGCATAGTCCCTCAGCCCAGTCTTCTTGAATGCATCATCAAATTTCTCAATCGGTATCGCATCGATGTTCGTGAGTAACAGGGTCACCACTTCGTCCGGGTTCTCGTCCAGCCAGTCGCTGATCTTGCTGAGGTAGCCCTCCAAGGGGCCTTCATCCAGAGCCCAGCAGTGCGAATGGCACATTTGCGGGTGACCCTTCTTCTCCTGTGTCTGGGCCTGAAGGAATCGCACGCCAAGATCAAGTTGCTGCGTCACAGACACAAACTGGTTGTGGAACGGTGTAAAACCGTCGAAAGCGCTGTTGTGCGCACCCATATAGGTAATATTGGAGTAGCGGCGGGAACAAAGGGCATCATGGCCGTTGCAGGCCGCCAGGGCCATACTCGCCAGAGTCAGGAAAACAAGGACAGACTTCATGGCGAATGCGAGCGTTGAAGAGATCGTACAGCTAGTCTACTCCTGAGGCTGTTGCGCTGGCGATGATTATATATACAGCGCCCCTGAGCGACAGCGAGAAGATTCATTTTAGCCACAGGACCAGTCAAAACGATTGCGAAAATCAAGGCTTCTAGACCATCGCTGCCGAGAAAGCAATACAGCCATCTCGTTCGTCCATCGTAGGGTGTCATTCAACCAGCACATGGCCTTTTCCCTGTGGGTGCAAGGTATCAGCACCAGGAAACAAAGATCTCAAGCACGGCAAACCTACCAATCAAGAGAGTCGCAGGCCCTGTGTTGTCACAATGGCATATCAGACTCCCTTTACCATCGAATATAGTGCTTTCCCACTGCCAGCTTGGCAAAATCTGCAACAGCCAGTCTGAACCAATCCAGTTGCAGAGATGGGGTTTCTGACAACTCATGGTGGTGTGCAAAGGCAAGGGAAGGGGGTCGGCGCGTTGGGCGGACCCTGACCTGACGGTTCTGACCCTGTGCCGTCACCTGCGGGGATAGCACGGTAAATGTCAGTCCAGCGCGGTACAAGTCAGTCCAGTGAGCCTAGGCAGCTTCCACCTCGGATTGGTCCTGCTAGAGACTTCCACTGAATCAGCGTAGATCAGTGGTGGCCCTTCCCGCATCATATCTCCCTTCCGAGCGCGACCGTGAACAAATCTCTTCTTATTTACTGCGACCAACACAGACACATGCAAAAGTGGGGTAGTCTATGAACAGACATTTAGTGAATACGGCATGAATACGATGAACAGCTCCAAGTTTTCGGTCTCACATTTCTGGCCTCTCCAGGTGTGTCTTTTCGTCCAGACACGAACCACCTAGACCACGCTCTTCACCATGCCCGAATACTCAGACGAGCTTTTCGTCACGCTCCCAAACCGAGTCCGAATATGCTATCAGACCATCGGCAATCCCAGTGACCCTGGTGTCATGCTTGTCTCTGGCCAGGGCTGCTCCATGTATGACTGGTATGAAGAGTGCCTTGAGCTCTTCACTCCGCCGTCCGACCCTCACTTTCTCGTGCGCTACGATCATCGTGATACCGGTCGTTCAACCGAGTTCCCCGTCCCAGCATCGTACACGCTGCTCGACATGGCGAGTGACATAGAAGGCCTGATCCGTCACCTCAACGTCGGTCCCATGCATGTCGTTGGCGGGAGCCTTGGCGGGCCCATGGCTTGGACCGTCGCAGCGCGTAGTCCGGAGCTGGTACGCACCCTCACCCTGGTGATGACCAGTCCCGGTGTCAGTCCGGACCTCCCCATGGCCCAGGCGAACTTGGACGCCAATCTGGGCTTTCTCCCCTTCGCAGGCATGGACCAACGTCAGGCCTTCATCGACGTTGGCGCGCGCCTGATCGACTTCCGATCCTCGCAGCCTCTACCCCCGGAAGAGAGGAAGAGGGCTATCGAGCGACTCAAGTTCAATGTCAACCGCGAGGCTAAGCATGGAACTCTCTACTCAAAGGGCCCAAATCATGGAGCCGCCTCTTCAGAGGGCTGGCCGTCACACCTGCTGGCCAACATCCAATGTCCCACTACAGTCATCCAGGCTGGCAAAGACCAATTCTTTGGTCCCGAGCATGGCGAGGCACTGGCGAAGCAGATCCCCGTCGACGTGGACTATGTGCTATGGGATGATGTTGGACATGAATTCCCCGAGAGGGTTTGGTCCAGGTTTGCTGAAGTACTCTTGCGAACTTGGAAGAAGGCTTAGATGAACATGATGAATCTCAACGTGGGTGACCATACAATCCCGATCTACGACCTTCGTTCTCTTCATAAGTGTTTGTCCGGCGGAATGCTACGTACGGCCCATGCGAGCATTTCCACCCATCTGGTCTAAGAGCTGGCGACGTTCCGATCTGTGTGGCGTCTTCCCGGCGATCAGGTTGCCTGGCGTGCAGCGGCGAACACGGCGCTTACGAGTAGGTGCCTTGGGGGACAGCCAGACGTATTGCCATTTACAGAGTAGCCTTCAGGTTTGTACGAGAGGTCGTTCACTTGACTTGTCGGGGTAAACAGGAGATAGCTACGACCGAGAGAGGGTAGGGTTTTGATGACTTCCATTCGATCAAGGTACTTATTCAGCAGCTGCCTTTCTTGCCTGAAGCCTTCAACGTCGTCGTCTTGCAGCCACTCCTACTCCCTCCAAATACTTTGCCATTGCAGTTCGAAAACTTGGTGCTTCCACCATACTTCAGCTCTCCGCCGCTTCCAAGGGTCCAGGCCACATTTCCTGGGATCGGATCAACACACATGAACTGGCCCCTCGAGTCCACAATACAGGCGTTATTGGGGTCGTCTCGAAGGACCTTTGCGGAAGATGAGGAAAGGTCAAGACAGTACCAGCCGCTGGGCTGACTTGAGGCGATTTGGACTTGGCCCGTGGACGATTGCTGGACGGTGTTGCCAGAGGAATCTTTGAGGGTGAAGCAGCAGTGGCCGGGGAGCACGTCTTTGTTTCTTGCTTCGAGGGAGTTTGGAAGAGCAGCTGCTGAGGCGAGAGTTGCCGCACTTAACAGAGTAATAAGCTGCATCTTGTAAGTGATTGGTTTAAGTTTGACCTGAATAAGAAAAAGTCTAGCATAACCATGGCAGGTCTTCTCGGGAGGCCTTTTGACTGTGCAGTTGGTCTCAGGCAAGGAGCAAAGACAGCATCTTTTATACACTTCATCACCGCTCCATCGCCCCCAATAGCCCCCAAAGTATCCTCAATGCACATCACCAACATCAGCAGGCCGACCCAACACATGATCACATTGCCCTCTCAATCCGGTAATATCCCCCCTACAGCCCCCCCCGCGTTCGTCATCTAGTCATCGACTCCCCCCTCTCCCGCTCCCCCCCTCCTCAATCATCAATCGTGCAAAAGTGGTGTTGAGGCCTATCAACAGGTCCACGACGCTGTGATGGTCACAGTGACAGCACAGAGGCATTGGCCACTGAGAGGACGAGGATCGGCGTGAGCTGGGCGGCTAGGGCGATTGGTCATGCAGGGGTGACAGCAACATGAATTTACCCAAATGCCGGGCCAGGGGCGAGACGGGTGCTACCGAACTTTCCCTGTGAAGCATCCGTTGGATTGATCTTGGCAAATCCTCGTACTTTGTCGCTTCTTTGAAGTCAAGACGCGATGGCATGTTTATCGTCATGAACGTTGGGTCCAGGGCGTTGCAGTGCATCGGGCAACGGAAGCAGTAATATTGAGCCGGAATCCTACGGGCGCACTCACTAATTAAATGTGCCTCATCCTTGCTTGGGATTGGCCCATCTTTGCATGATCCGTGTCTTGGAGAACGGACGAACCAACGGCGCAGGTTGGGGTCGTGAAGGTTGGGAGGGGGTTGAGAGATGTAGCCAGTTTAGCCTCGTCAACACAGTCTTTTAAGGTTTACTTGGATACTGAAAGCGAAAGATACACGCCCTTGTAAGTCAGATCTCCACGCTCATTTCTCTTCTAATTCTATGGGTTGAACCTTTTTGATGCGCTATCTTCACCTTACCCCTCGCTATGTTCACCTTACTCCTCGCCAAATTCTTCGCCAAACTCGTCAACAATCCAGAGGCAGAACGTCTCCCAGTCAACTTGCCACTGTTTTAACCTCTGCGCCTTCACTCCGCTACCCAGACTTGCCTCCTTGACATCCTTAAGCCATTGTCCTTGATCTTGATCCTCAAAAGCTGCCCAGCGTACGCTGTTCTCCGCGAGGCTTCCAAGGCCTGCAAGTCCGAGATTGTCCCAGCCTTGCAGTGCTTGCCAGAAGTCGTGCGACATGCCCGCGGTATCCTGTCCGAGCATGGCAGGGTCGTCGTTGCACAGTGAACATGCGACGCCTCGTGCCAACAAGGCAGGGAGGGGGTGAGCGAGGACGGAGCCACACAGGCGAAGGACCTCGTTGGAGATCGGGCATGACTCAATGAGAATCCGCTTCTCCTTGACCATGTCGATGAGGAGAGGGTGTTTGTATAGACTGTAGCCGTGACCGATTCGACGGGTGCCCAAGAGAATTGCATCGTAGAGGTTGTTGTCTGTAGAAGATCCATCTCCGAGTGTTTCCCCAGCGTGGAAAAAGAACGGAATGTTGACCTTCTCCTGCGCACATTGCTTGCGGAACCAGAAAAGTTCTGGCAGGAGATCGCTTAGTGGTCGACCAAGATCCTCAGGACCAACCACATCGTAGCCTGCGATGAGATGGGGAAATTCCATCTTGGTGGTAATACAATTATCCATGCTTTCAATCAAAGGCCGCGTATCAGAACTCCTCAAACTCGTCCAAATCATGGTCAATCCCCAAAATCCCTTGCCTTCCTCTGAAGCCTTGAAGCGCGCAACCTCCTGCTCGATGACCTGGAACATATGGGAGTAGTCGGTTTCCGGTTCTTCTTGTCGGTCGCGACAGTAGTCAAGTGGCCAGGTGAATCTGATGGTCAGCCATACTCTAGTTCAAGATGCTCAGAACATACCTTAGCTCGACCCAGTTAACGCCATCCGCCTTCAGCAGGCTCATCAGCCGACGAAGGAATGACCGAAACATAGGTTCGTAGTGAATCATAGTGGCTACCACGACGAAACATTTGGCGAACTTTTCCCAGATAGCGTCGATTCCATGATGCTGCTCGTGGCTGTCTGACAACGAGAGTACACACCTTCCCTTAAGCCACTTAAGGAATGCCGCCCGACCTCCAGGGAAGTCGTCGGCGCACTTGGTGAGGAGAATGAACTTCTCCGGTGTATAATCCTTGTCCCATATTGATCCGTCCGTGACTTCCTTGTGACGGTACCGAAATTTAGGGAACCCGTTTTCCAGTGCTTCAGGCGTGTCGAGAGGCCGGTCGCTGGACATGTGCATGTTGGGCATTTTGAGAAGCTCCTCCAGGACAAAGTCGAACTCGACTGTTGCGTCCAGGTGTGCGTGCAACAAGCAACCCTTGGGCATCTTTCGGACGATCTTCCAGAGTCGCGTGCTCTCCATGCGCTCCTTGGCCGTCATGAACATCATGCCAGGAAAGACGCACTGGCGAGACTCTTGTGCCATTGCTTCCTCCACTTCGGCACTCCAAACAGTGCGCTGCTCATGTTCACGGATTCTTTCGACGATTGCGCAGGCTCTCTTGGCGATCGGTGAGAGGGAGGATCGGAACGATGCATCGGATCGCGAGGAACGCTCTTGAGAGATGAGGTCATCACGGCCGGCGAGGTATTGCTTGAGGAATGGATCAGATGGGTCAGGAACGTCCTGAGACAATTCCGCCCAAACGTCGTCCGGCATCGACATGTCGGCGGCTCTTGCTCGATAGGGGATGTAAAGGCGAAATCTTCACCTTCGTCCAGTCACTCGGCTTAGGTTAGACGCAACTTCGAGAGGGCAGGCGCACTCAAGCTGGGAGAAAGCTTATGATAGTGGGGTCGCGGGGTAACTGCCCAGCGGGGCGGTCTCAGCCATCGCCTTAACTGGTGCTATTCTAGTCTACCTCGTGTTATGCCTGGAATAGAACTTGTCATACAATGCTATTCTACTCATATTCTACTCATAGTCTGCAACCTATCTTGATGATCATCTATTCTACGCAGCATTATTCTCGATCTTGTTCGCTGCAATTCAGCAAGTACTCCTGCTACTACCAGGGGTTCTCTTACTTCGTGCTCAAAGCCACCGGCATTCAGCAAACAATGCGACACCATACTATTCGATGAATACGTGGTTCCTTAGCAGCATAAGCAGGCGCTGAAGTTAAAAGTCTATTAGCATAAAAATAACGCGGGAGGCTAAGCAGAAGCTCAGGATGGCAAAAGGATGTGCTTGTGTCATGAATCAAACATGCGTCTGCTCGCAACTTACTACTGATACAGCATAGAAGAGGCGGCCACTGTGTAAGAAGCTCTAGGTAGGTAGGATGGATGGCATGAGAGGCACGGAGTAGAATATGATTGGCTATATCGAAACTTTCCTAAGAGCTCGTGTAGTATAATGGTTCAGTACGGTGCATTGTGGTGCTTACGTAAGCCCGTAGCAATTCTGCACAGATCCATGTTCGATTCATGGCACGAGCATGAAATTCTTTTTGTCTGTCCCTCTCGACAGACAAGAATGAGAGAGAGCAATTGTCACAGACGTTGGGAGACATTATTAAGACTAAAGATAGTCAAGCCCACACAGAGGCCAAGAAGTAGGCCCAGCTTCCCTCTGCGAGGAATGTATTTCATGATCTTCACAACCTTCAACTGTTACCGTGCGCTCTCGTGATCGATCCCAGGTTCGTCAACGAGCCCCAAGGCCCGTGCGTGACACCTTTTAGTTTCTCTAATGTTTTTTTTTTTTTGGAACGGAACAGACAGATAACATACTAGAATAACTCATAACCTTTCTCTTATAGTTTATACCAGAGAGAACTTTTATTACTATTTAAGTTGCTACTTATATGCTCTGATTATTATGATGAATGCGCTGCTGACCTTAGGGTATTGAGTGCTGTTGCCTCGACTATCTATCCAAGAGAAAGAAATCCTTTACGTACAGGGTAAGAAGAACCGATTAGTGATGCTCATGTTATTTCATTTACTATTTTGTATATTTATTTTTAATGCTTGAATTCACTATCACTTACTTTTGATTTAAACTTATATTACTCTTTTAATATACGTATTGGCAGGAAAGCTACCCTGCTCAGGGATGTGAACTGTTAGCCTGCTACCTCAATAGTCATTGAGCCAACCTTACTTTAAAAGACAGTGATGCCTAGTGCTACAAGACCTTCAAGTCCTTGCCAGATTTACAATGAAGACTCTAGCGAGCATACATTCTTGCATGGTGAAGATCACAAAATCGTTTACTCTATATTACTACATCCTATGACACCTTAGGGGCGTACTTTGCGGCTGCTTTGTCGAACAAAGCATCCTTCTCGGCTAGATCAACCAAGAATTGGTGTTTAGGGTCCACCTTCTTGAGCTCCCTGTGTCCTGTTAGCAAAGTCTGAGGTGTTGATTCAACGTGCCCGTGGACATACTCAGTCAGTTCTGACGCGTCGTTGCCGGCCACGACAGTGAGAACAAGCTTGTTGACGATAGCTTCCGCATTGGGATCCTTGATCTGATCCAGTGCGGCCTGCGCCTCCTCTAGCCGTCCAAGGTGCAGCTCACAAACAGCTTGCGATACCAAGCTCCATACTGAGGATGTTGATGGCGCCTGAGCGAGCTCCTCGAAGACGTAGAACGATTGCTGGTACTTGTCACCTCCCTGACGGAGGCCGACCCATGACTCGGCGAGGTTGACGAGCAGGCTGTCCTGCGCCCATTTCCGCGCGGCGGTGACTTCTTTGAGGGCCAGATCAATTCGGTTCTGTTGAAGGTGGATCTGCACAATGATGGCAACAGCCTCAACTGCAAGGGTCAGCGTGAGCCCTCAGTTCAAGCTTTCGGTCATAAAGAGGTACACATACGGCTTCCTTGGTGTTGTGTAAGGAGAGCGAGAGCTTCCTCTGACTTGCCAGCCGCTTGCAGCAGTATTCCCCCCACGATTTGTACAGTCAAGTTGTCGGACGGCAGTCCCTCGATCGTCTTGGTCGAGTCCTTCCCTAGCTGAAATTCAGCCAGAGCACCGATCGCCTGCAGATCGGGCTCCTGAGCTCCCTTCACCTCGGCGAGAACATCTTTGGCTTGTCCAAGGGCGAGGCGTGCGCGGAGGACGAGGACTCGAGCGGGCAGGGCGTTTTCGGCAGAGAACGCAGATGTGTCAAAGTCAACCACCTCCTGCCACTGACCCTGGAAGAAATGGTTGGAGATGTTGACGAGCTCTCCTTCGGCGGAGTAGGGATCCATGGCGGGCGGTCTGTCGTTGATGTTGCGATGGTGTCAAGTAGGTACCTACCTAGGTTGGTGGGGTCTTAAGCCGGCCCCCCCCTTGGATGAAGCTGATGAGGTGGGTCGCGCGCCACATCAAGTGGCTGATGACTCATCCACCAGCCACAGCACACGAGCCACTAGCCTTGACCCTACCGCCCACAAACCGAAATCTCTAAACCGCCAATTTTCGCAACGACTTTGGGAACTCCGCATCACCAACAAAACAGCGGCATCACAATACCGGCAAGATGGTAAGTTCACTTGTTTTATGCGGTCTCTCGACACAATGGAGCTTGCATAATGAGGAGGGCGTTTTGTTTTGATGGCGATGACTGCGACCGACCGATGACTTGCGAACGAAAGCGATCGAGAGAATCTCGTAACGAGCGAACGACGATGACCTGCACGATTGTCACGAAGAAACGTGGATGCCACTAGTGTTCAGTCACGACGAACCCGTTTGATAGCAAGATTACCTCGTGTGTCGGCCGTCGTTCGTGCCTGAATGCGCCATGGAGATTTGTGCTTCTCATCGTCACTCGTCATCACATTCGACAACGCCCTCCAATATTATTCCTCCTTGTGGTCATCCGCCACGGAAAGCACAAACAGTCGCTAACCAATCAGGTCAACATCCCGAAAACCCGCAACACCTACTGCAAGGGCAAGGAGTGCCGCAAGCACACCCAGCACAAGGTCACGCAGTACAAGGCCGGCAAGGCTTCCCTCTACGCCCAGGGTAAGCGCCGTTACGATCGCAAGCAGAGCGGTTACGGTGGTCAGACCAAGCCTGTCTTCCACAAGAAGGCCAAGACCACCAAGAAGGTCGTCCTGCGGTTGGAGTGCGTCAAGTGCAAGACCAAGGCACAGCTCGCTCTGAAGCGCTGCAAGCACTTCGAGCTCGGGTATGTTCTCCAGGTTTGGGGTTGTGACGACTTGATGCTGACTGCAGTAGTGGTGACAAGAAGACAAAGGGTGCGGCTCTGGTGTTCTAAGTTACGGATTTGGCAATGGCATTTGAGGATTGAGACGGTTCATAGGGATACCTGTCAGGCAGACATGAATTCCATTCGGCGTCACCAGTACGGTTGTCAACTTGAGATTGAAAGATCCTTTTGCGTTGGGTGATTAATTTGTGAGGCAATCAGAAACCCTCGCCCAACATGATTGTTCGGCCACCACCGTACCACAGTTGTCCAGCCCGAGCATCCAGGCCCCTTTCCTCCCCAACTGCCCACTCAATGGCGTCCTTCTCCAGCCAGGCGTTGATTTCATCGATTGCCTGTACCCATTGCTTTCGCTTTTCTGGCGTATCATGATCTTGCTCGCCCAGGTAGCGCCCCAGGGTGATGTGTGCACTAGGGACCTGGTAACGTGAAGCGACTTCAACGCCAGCCGCTTTCACCTTGTCAAACACATCGCGGCGTACGTGATGGTAGGTGTAAGCATCATCAGCGACTGGCTCCAAAGACAACGCAAATGCAGAAAGGTCATAGGAGATCATAGGCTTCACCAGCCGCGATCGATGGGTGTAGAGGTAGGACGTGATCTCCGGCAACGCAGGTCGAATGCTGTCCACCAGCTGCGCAATCTCGTCAGGTGTCCTTGAATGGGCCACCTCGAGAGTTGTCATATGCATGCGGTGCGTAGGCATAAGCCAGACACCTATCTCGTCAGGATGGGGTCAAGGGCACTCTTGAAGGGGAGTGACTCACTTGGTGCAACGGCTTTCAACTTAGCCTGTACTGCTGCTGCGAGACGGATGACTGCATCAGAAGGACGGGCCCAGAAGACGAGGCAATTGCGGTCGTCGACGAAACCAGGCTTTGTCTCCAGTCCAAGGAGGTACTGATCAATCACCAGCTCCTTGTAATCAGGCGAAAGAAATTTCTCCTTCTGTTGTGCATTCCGCCTGGTCCGGTGCGTCGCGTAGAGCGCTTTGATTTGGGCCTGTCTGAGTGAGTGACTGTTGCAGAAGCCTGGAAACAGTGAACGTACAGGATCATCGTTGCATGCCTTGATCAAAGCAGCATACGGGTTCTCGCCCGGTTGGAGGACGATCCCCGAAAGGTCCTCCAACTTATTTCGCGCATCAGTCGAAGTGAGTGCCATTTTGTGTGTGCTATACTATGCTTTGTTGCGCAACCACAATCGTGAACTTGAATCTCCGTGTAGTATTTATGTTTCTTCGCCTGCCTTCCTGGAGATGATTGCTTGTTGTGGCATTTGACAGCGAGCCATCACGGCATCGTGAAACGTGGCGGAGCGAGGAATTTACCCACTCAGCTATGGCTAATCTGCCTTCACCACCGCCATCACCGCCAGGATATTTTGTTATTCTTGGTTACATGGCCACGCGTCCATATTTTAACTACAGCTTCCCCATTCTTGCCCTCAGCCTCACAACTGGGGCTGCGGAGAAATCTACCAACTGGCAATCTTCTTCAGGAACTCCACTCGCAAATTGCGATACGACAAAATCCAAAGTCGTCCCATCGTTTCCCAGCGCGACCATAGGCGAATGCCACGTACCTGCCCCGTAGGTCACGGCTTCTTTGTTTGTTGCGATGAATGCTTTCAGATGTTGGACATCTGGTAAGCCTCGCCCTGGGAGTCCATTTCCAGTAGGGGTGGGCAGTCCTTCGTCTTGTGAACTTGGGGGCAAGCTCGGGGCAACTATCACAAGATAGGATGACGCAGATGATGATAAAGGCGTGAAAGTTTGTGTAGTAAAGGGATGTCTTTCCATCAAACTGACCACAAACTCCTCATCGCCATTTGCTGCCTTCTTCAATGGCCTTGCAGCACAGACAAAGACACTCATGATAGGATCAGACCTCTGGCTTGGTGCAAGATTCAGCAGATTGCGTATTCTGCTAGCACTTCGGTATTGAATGGCAGAGCCTTGATTGGCAGAGACAGCTGTCGAAGGTAGGGACTGTGCATGTGCCGCAAATGCTGAGGGATGCACCTCTGGACGAGGGTTTGAGACGACATCACCGAAGGGCGCAAAGGCGGCCTGTGTGAGGGGTTCCGCAGTAACGCGAACATCGCATGTCTGAAGCGTGATCATGGCTGATAGGATCGCTGCTCTTGAAACTGAAAGTAAACTTCGTTGCTCAGTGGCTTTGCAATGGTTGGACTTGCGCTGTGAGGGTTTATTTCAGAAGCTGCGCGTGATGATATCGGGCCGCCAACGTTCCACACTTTCGACCATGTCCAGGAGGCTACCCTGCATCACGTTGCTCGCGGGAAAAGACAGCCTCAATGAGTGATCTCAAGGCTTAGCTGAGCTGATAACATCAATGTAAATCTGGAGTCATATTCTCTCTAATATTTTCAGCATGCTGACCAATTGTCGCAGCATCCCAGTGCCGGACGTTGTCCAGTGAAGACTAGACAGTCAACCATGTCCGCCTTCCAGCTAGATGGCAGAACAACACTAATTTTCAATGGGTCTCGTTATGCAGCATCCCCATTCCGTTATGCGGCATCCCCAAGCCCCGGTACCGGATCGAAATATATATACAACGCGCACGCGCACGCGTATCTTGAAGCCCACACACACACACACACACACATACAGACCTATCGCCAGAAGCCTCATTTGCAACCACTGGTTAGGGTTCGGTAGGGTTCGTGATTACGGTTCGGGTTAATGGTTTGGGTTCGAGTTAGTCCTGTGTTTGTATCTCTTTTATTGAGCAAAGAAGCTATAGTCAGAAGATCCGGTACCGGGGCTTGGGGATGCCGCATAACAGAATGGGGATGCTCTATAACGAGACCCTTTTCAATTCTCAGCCGATACTGATTTTTCCTGACTTTGCACAAATGTGTCGGCTCGTAGGACTATCTGCCATTGCTGGGTAAATCTGCACAAAGAACCATGTAGTCTGCATCGACCCTTCCAATTGCAAGATGCGTTCACTCCAACACGTCAAATTCTGATCGACCTGCCTCCGCTATCGCTCAACAACCCCTCCATCAGTCTCTGCCCCCCCGCCGCCCACTTTAGCCCGCGTTACCGCCGATCCTCCGATCCGACCGCCAACCTGGAACGAGCTGGGGGATTTATCCCCGGCTGGGGAAGATTTCACAGGGAGCCATGGATCATTCATTATTCACCTTCTTGCCGGCCTGTGACTGCTTGTGAGGCATCATCGCTGCTTGCAACCTCTTCCAAAAGCCGACCTCACATCCAGAGCCACCCAGATGAGACATGGTAATGGTCAAAATGCACAGGAGCTCGTGCGACAGAGTTCGGAGCTAGCAACGGAAGAGTCGCGTGGACGCGATGTTACGACGTCTAGCAGTGATGGCCTCTCTTCTGCTGCTGTGGCAGCTCCTGGTGATGAAGAGGACGGAACGTCGACGAAACGCACTAAACCCGTTGCATGGAGAGAACTTCCCCGGAAAGACCAGCTTCTCATCCTCACACTCGCCCGTCTCAGCGAACCCTTGGTGCAGACTTCACTTCAAGTAGGCTTTGCCTGTTCTCGTGCTGAGAACGTACACTAATGCTACGCAGTCATATCTCTTCTACCAACTAAAGTGGTTCGATGAATCCCTTCCTGACGCTACTATCTCAGCTCAGGCTGGCACTCTGACAGCCTCATTCACGGCTGCTCAATTCCTGACGGCAATGATGTGGGGGCGCGTGGCCGATAGCAACTATGCCGGCCGCAAGACAGTCATTCTCATTGGGTTATGCGGCACAGCCATATCTTGTCTGGGATTTGGCTTCTCGACCACCTTTTGGCAGGCCCTGTTCTTCCGAACTCTGGGAGGCATCACGAACGGGAACGTGGGGGTGATGCGTACCATGTAAGTTGCTGCCCTCGGAGGCCGTGGGAAGACTCTAGCTGACACCAAGCAGGATCAGTGAGATCATTCGTGAGAAGAAGTATCAATCTCGAGCGTTCCTCCTCCTGCCGATGACCTTCAATATCGGTGTCATAATCGGTCCTATCCTGGGTGGCCTCCTGTCTGATCCTGCGGGCAGTTATCCCTCGCTCTTTGGTGACGTTGCCTTTTTCAAAGACTATCCCTACGCAGCACCGAATATTCTCAGTACATTCCTCCTGACGTGCTCCGTTCTTGCGGTCTGGTTTGGCCTCGAAGAGACCCTCGATACGCTGCGTGATGGACCACCAGATATCGGAAGGAGACTCGGTCTTCGTCTCTCAAAGATGTTCCGCCGTCATTCTAGCAACACATCGGGCTACCAAGCTGTCCCGGACAACGACCATGACGACCAAGCCAGTCTTGAGTTGAGCTCGGAGGCAGCTAAGCCACCCACCACAAGGCGCTTCACTCAGCGACTCCCTTTCCGTCGTATCTTCACCCGTAACGTTTGCATGACCATACTTGCCCACTGGCTTCTCGCGCTCACCGTTGGGTCTTTCAACTCTCTCTGGTTCATCTTCCTCTCCACACCCGTGTACAACCCATCAACATCGGAGCATTCAACAACCCTGCCTTTCCGCTTCACGGGAGGAATTGGAATGAAACCTGCTACCATCGGTGTCGCCACAGCTGTCCTCGGTATCATTGGCATTTCCATGCAGCTCTTTCTGTACCCGCCCATCTCGCATAGACTAGGCACCGTTCTTTCTTGGAGGCTGTCGCTGCTATGCTTCCCATTCGCCTATCTTCTTGTTCCGTACCTGTCTGTGATCCCCAGTACAAGTGAACCACCAGCTGGGAAGACCGGTCCACTGCTCTGGCTTGGCATTGTTGGTGTTTTGTTGATCCAGGTGACTGGTCGCACTTTCGCTCTCCCCGGGCAGAACATCCTTGTCAATAATTGTTGTCCGCACCCAAGCGTCCTTGGCACAGTTCATGGACTTGCCCAGAGTGTAAGCAGCTCTGCTCGCACTCTGGGACCGATCATTAGCGGGTTTGGCTACGGTTACGGACTTGATCATGGCGTGGTAGGCGCCGTCTTCTGGGGACTCGGCTTCACAGCAATCCTTGGATTCATGGCCAGTCTAGGAGTCCGGGAGGGCGACGGACACGAGGTGTGGCTCGAAGGCGATGTCGAGGATACGTGAACCGGAAAACCTCGGATGGAATGGCAGAAAAGAAATATCATTAGGAAGAATAAAAACGCCATGTCCTACGGAATCCGACCTTTTCGAAGCATAATCCCTGAAGCCGATACACCGACCATGCACCGCCAAAACGCCCTGATTGTTGCAACATCAATCCCTAGGTGAACTCCCTCGGAGTCTGCGCGCTGCCCAAGTTCGGAACATCGTCGTCGTCCTTGCGCTCCGAATTGCTTCTCCACGGCGACACAGGACGGAGACCAATCTGGTCTTGCTGTGTGGGTGGTTCGTATCCCGGTGGCGGATCGTCAGGATACATACTTGAGCCGCCCGCAGCAGGTGGTGGGGGTTGGCGCCAGGGCTGAGTGTGACCGTACGGTGTCGATCCGCCAGCAAGAGGATCGCCCTGACGCATGCGACGGTTCTTCGTCATCCAGCGTCGGCCAATTGTCGCGGCAAAGACACCGAGAATGATGAATATCATAAGTCCGGCGAGGACAATGCCATAACGACGGTTGAGCGCGAACGTGAGGCCACTGCAGATATGATTAGTACGACTACCACATAGCCAAGTATCACAAGGGTCACGTACAAGAAAGCGTTGAGGACACCGAGGAAGATAATGATGCGGCCTAGCCAAACGTGGACCTTGCCATAGATGGTGGGGTGCTGCGTGTCTTTGAACTTCTTATGGTGAAGGAAGCCAATGGTGAATTGGGCAAGGATAAAAGCCACTACGATGATGCCAACGATCTGATGGTATGACTTGAAATGCATGGACTGCAGATTGTTAGTTTCATACATTACAGCAGATTCTCCCCCGACGCCTGCTCTGACGGAGACTTACCCTTTGATAGGTGAAGCTCGTGGCGACACCGAGACCAAAACCAGCGAGGACAAAGATCATAGCGATGGTCTGGTTCAGTGCATGCGCTCTTACCCAGCCACCGAGTCTAAGCATCAGCGCACCCAGAGGCATAAGAGCGCAAATGCCGAGGATCATCAGGACAGCATGCATTGTCGATTTGATATCAGAGTAACCGCTCTTTGAGAAGTCGAGGGTTGCTCCATCCATCTTTGGGTTGCTTCCAATTTCTGGGTTGTCCTCGACGTCCCTGGTTCGCTTCATGTTGAGGGTAAAACGACCATACCGACTGTGTATTTTCAGATTTTGCTCGACGTTGTCACTGGCGAAGCCTTCCTTAGGACCCAGCGCGAAGATCGCCTTTTGATTCGCATCGCTCACATCGATAGTGCCGCCTGCACCACCGCGTGCCGGCCAGCTTCGACAGTGGCTCAGGCACCGCGCAGTGAAGGTCATGTATTCGCTGTCGACGCCAGTCCCCGGAAGGACCTGGAATTCAGGCTCGTCGAAGTAGAACGGCTCGACGTTGGAGTAGGTGACGCGAGGGGAGAAAGTGACGTTGTCGCGGTCGAGATTCTGGTAGATCATGAAGTAGAGGGCGCCGGGCATATCATTCGAACCAATGCCAACAGCACCCCAAGAATAGCTGCGCTTGACACGGAGAGAGAAGGCGAGGTCTACACCGTTGCCGGGGACGGTGAAAGCGAAAGCCAGAGCCCCATCGTCCGTCACAAACAAGGATTGGCCTTTGTCTTCGTCGTCGGCTCGGACTGGGGCGAAGGCTAGGAGAACTGTTAGATTAGGCTGACGGAGTATCAGTTAATCGCGCGATGATAAGATGTCGAACGCACCTGTAGCCGCCGCGAGGGCAAGTTTGCGGAAAAGCATGGTGTCGCTCAAAGATGGCACGTCATAAGAAGTGTCAAGAGTGATCGAGGGGAGAAAATCCGGAGGTATTAAAGGACGAAGTTCAAGGAAGGGATTGCCCCGACGCAAGGAAAAGCAGAGATTTAGAGAAATGCAAACAGAGACACCACAGCAGTGAGGAAGTGAGCGATGTGCTGCAGAAAGAACAGAAAGATGGTGAAAGGGTCGGGCCCCCTGGGTGCTAATTGTTGAACACGAGGCGGCTCGTGGCTGACACCACACATAACTCTGTGTCCCATCTTGAAGCAGAGGGAGGGAGGGTGCCCTTGGGAGCAACGCGTCGATGCTAGTTAGTGGGGAATGTATCGTTCCCTGCAAAATAGCATGTAGGGGTACTTAATGTACTCGCGTCGAGACCCCAGTACCTAATCTCAATCTTGCATCGAGGCGCCCCGCTCTTGCCAGGGGCTTCCCGTAATGCAGTGCGTCCAGCATCACAGAAGGTACGCTACGCTGCCTGGATTGCGATGCTCAGACTTCGTGTCCATTACCACCGCCGAGCCCAATCAGACAGCATGGCGGGAGTATTGTCTTTCTCTCGTCCTCTGTGGCGGTGCTCTTGACTGCGGAACTCGATCACCCATCAGCCTGTGGCCCTGTGGTGGTTAGGGCGCATAATCTGTAGATGCCATCAGTAGCTGGTATCCAGAAAAGTGTCTGACTACCTAAATCTGCTTCCCTTTGATTGGCGTGGCGATCCCAACCACAGTGCCCGTGCATTCCAGCGCCACCATCACAACTTTACTTGAACAGGCGGGCCTCGGTGGATGCTGCACCTATGCACACAGGGTGATGTCGTAAAATGGACGCTCAGTAATTGGGATGGCGACTTTGACAATGATTCATATGGGGCGCAGTATCCTAGTGAAAATAGTAGCGCGTGTTCAAGACTAAACAGTGTGATGCCATTTCCGGATCGCCATAATGACTTGAAAGGTTGATTGTGTCGTTGTAGAGTCGTGCTGCGCGTGGTCGGGGCCGCTTATCTTATCAAGTACAAAGGCCAGCTTTCCCTCCGTCATCGCCAACGTCTTACGCATTTCCTTCCACAGCCCAAAGACACGCGACCCAGCGTGCGCCAATCCTCTCCAACATGACACAGTACCTGTCTCTCGTTGGCTGGGCCTTTCTTCCAGGTGTAAGCATGTTCATGGAAGCCCTAGCGTTTGCTGTTACTGACCAGTGCAGTTCGTGACTGGTTGGGTCCAAACCATCTATTACGGCCTCACGATCCGCGCAGGCGACCCCAAACCTCGTCCCGGATCACCTCAATATGCCGCCCATCGCCGCATAATACAGATTCTAGTAGTAGCTTTCTACTTGCTGTACACAATCTACGAAGCCGACGATGACCTTCGCCAACAGTCGCACTACTACGCCGACCTTCGCTTGGGCTTCGAGGCCTCAGAAAAAGAGGTCAAGTCACGATTCCGACGCCTGGCAGCCATCCACCACCCCGACAAGTCCTCAGGATCGTCTGCGAACGATTCCGCAAACTACTTCATTCACTTGAAGCTCGCGAGCGATACATTACAGGATACAGCTAAGCGGTTTGCCTATGAACGCTTTGGCCCTGGCGTCGAGAGCTGGAAGAAGTGCGTCACCATTAAGGACTTCGTTAGCCGCGGCGTCCTGTCCGGCATTGTGCCCTACTACGGTGTCGGTGCCGCTGCGATCTATGTTTTCGGTCTCTTTGGTTATATGGACTTTGGGCGATTCTATCGCTGGCTCATCCTCCTAACGCTTTTTGTGTTCGAGCTTTACACTGTTACACGACCGTATCACGCAACGTATTTGAGTGGTATCAACTATGTTGTCACTACTGTCTCAAACCACCCACCATACCTTCCATTCCAGCTCATCATCCTGGCTCGCAAGATCACCGTCACGATGTACATTGCCCTCGCGCAAATTGGTCCCCTTCTCCAAGCGCATCTCAACCCAGATGAGCAGCGCGCAGACGAGTCAGAAGAGAAGGCTTTGAAAAAAGGTCTTGAGAGACTGAATCAGGCAGCGCAGGCGCTGGACTACGAGGCAACGAAGCTGATTGATGTGGAACTGGTTCCATTCAAGGCCGATCCGCAGCAGGCAGCGAACCTTCAAGGCAAGATGAGAGAGTGGTTGGTACAGAACACAATCAGGGGCGATCCAATGGTGAGGGATGCCTTGGGCAGGTCTTTAAAGAAGCAAAGAGGAGATCATCCTCACCGAGGGAGAAAATAGTCATCTTGCGTATGCATATGATTGAGTGTAGATTTTCTATAGAGAGACATGGAAAGCCGAAAGCTGATCCCGGTAAAATGAGAAAAACAATCAACTCTCTACCTAAACTCAAACATCCAGCGACTTGCCCGATCCCCTAAGCACAACGCCTCTCCTATTGTGGTCTAACTCTCGTTTGTCACCTAGATCCATATGTGCTTCCCAGTTTCAAGGCCTTATAAGCGTTGCGCACCTCTCGTCTCGATAGGAATCAGGCACATGCCGACAAATGCCGACAGGATTAGGACTGCAGACATATAGATCGGCACCGTAGCACCGTCACCAGGAACCGTCGCAGCCAGAATAGGAGCCATCAGACCGGTAACCCTATTCAAGAAGCTCGCCACACCTGTTCCAGCGCCACGCACAGGAGCGGGAAAAATCTCTGGCGTAAAGGCGTACAACACGCCGTACATAATGTTCTGAGAGAAGGCCTCGACACATGAGAAGACAAGTTGTGCGGTTGGAGTGGTGCCGAAGATGACGAAGATGAAGAGGAAGACTGCGGAGATGAAAGTTGATGAAGCAAGAGTTCCACGGCGGCCGAGAAAGGGCGAGGGGTGGTCAACAAGGTACGCAGCGAGCAGCGAACCGGGAACACCCATCATCGAGGTGATGGCATAGTTGCGATAGCTTTCAGCAGAGATGGCCGAGGTTTCGGATGGTGCTGTTTCGTCGTGATGACTCAAGAATTGGATCAAGAAGGCGTTGAAGAGGGGATAGCCCAGCCCGATGCTTGCCCAGCAGAACCAAATAAGTGAGGTGGTGGTAGCAAGCGTCTTGTTCTTGAATAGCGGAAAAAGCCTCTCACTGATGAAAGCCTTGAGCTTCTGTCGAAGGTCAAATCTCGATACGACAACGACCTGTGGCTCAGCTTCGTCTCCTGCTGCAACAAGATCAAGAATCTCTGACGTCAGCCACGTCTTTGTGCCGTTCCTATAAGCGATGCCGTGCACAACTGCGACAGCCTCATGCTGGCGGCCGCGCGTGAGGAGGAACTTTGGCGACTCGAAAAGGTGAACAAGAAAGAAGCGGACGATGAACATGGCAAATGTGATGATGCCAATAGTGACGATAAAATACCGCCAACCTTCCTCAACCGGCCAACGTGAAATGAAGAACCATGCAATCAGCGACGAGGTTAGTTGCCCAACGGGCCACCAGACAGACAGAAGCGTGAGAAGAGCGCTCGACGCATCTGGCAGGAATTCGAGAAACAGAGCTCCGTCAACAGGAAGGTTGCCGCCAACACCGAAACCAAGAGCGGCAAAGAAGAAGCACACACCACCCCATGTCTGAGCATACGCTGCCATTATGCCAAAAACACTCGTGATAAGCAAAGTCATGTTGAATGCGAGGCGGCGACCAAGGTAGTCGGACCCAACACCCCACAATACACTGCCAATAGACAAACCGACAAAGACGGCGCTGGTGGTGTAACGGACTGTCTTCTCTGAGATGTCGAACTCGGCAGACAATGATGGCAGGGTCAAGGAAACGCCCTGGAGCCAGAGATTGTCCGCTAGCCAGCCGAAACCACAGAGGACGAACAATTGCCAGTTATATGAGCCCATGCCGATATCTTGGATAGCCTTGTTGATGAGCTTAGACTTGACTGCTCGAATTAGCGTCTGCTCTTAAAGCGGAACAATGACTGGACTCACTCTCGTAGTCTGACCATTTCCCCTGACGACCAGATCTGGTTTCCTTTCGCAGGCCCTCAATGGTATACTCAGCAGCATGCATGGGAAGCATTCCCTGGGTTTCATTGTCGTCATCCTTGTCAACATCCTCCTCATCAACTGGAGCCGGCGCCTCGAACTCAGTACGACCAGTACGGGCTGAATAGCTATGAAGATGAGCCTGTTCCAGCGGAATAAGGACTCCTTCATAATCATCAACGGATTCGACGCGGCCAAGCCCAAGACCCCATGTGATTTTCATGACGGCAGCTGTCACTTCGTCTCCGCAATAAGCAGAGATATTCCCGATTCCAGCTTTTGAAATGCAGATTCGTGTCACCAAGCAGCTTCGGTCAGACGCCAGCTTTGGATGAGATGGCAGGACCTGGCGGCTGATCCGGATATTCGCTAGACGATACCCCTGAAGGCGTTACGGGGCCTAAGCGAGCCATACAGGAAGCAGTCGAAGCAGATGGCTGTGCAACGGTGTTCAAATCCAGAGAAACAACGTAGAAGACAGTGGTGTCTATGCTGGCGATATTGAGATGCAGTTTAAAGGTAGACTGAAGCCTGAATTTGGGGAACGGGGTTCAGGGGACAGGCGATAAGGACAGACCGCGGGGCCAGGTCATCCGTCTCAGGCGGAACAGGCTGTTAGTCATAGCGCCGCGGTGTGTTGGGTTGGCACCTCTGACTGCGCCACAGAGCCATCTACCATCTGTCTTGTCCCAACAGTCACAAGTCGAATGGAGCCGAGAAAATGGAAGTGAATTCCAGCTGAGCATAGTTGAACACAAGTCAAGCATTGTATTAAGTTCCTCAACACGTTTTCGCCAGACACAGCATGTCAATGAGCTTATCTAACCAGATCCGCCATGGACTGCGTCCGCTGTCTCACAAGCTACCCACGATGACCACGCACGCAGATGTGTAAGATCGTTGCAGCCAAATCTGTACCATATAATACAATTGATGTAGTACGAAAGCAGAAGCTTCTTGAAATCAGCCGTGACAAGTTTGCAGATTAACTCCCATGCGCCACATATCAAATATGCACCTTAGCGTCAATGAGGGACATCATTCGTCCTCTTCCTCATCGCTCGTAGCTTCAATGTTGGCCTTGGATGACTTTCTCTGCTTTTTGACCTTTGTGACCTTGGCAGGAATCTCTGGCGCGTCGTCCATATCGGCATCGTCAACATTGTGGCCTTGCTTCTTCAGGGCGGTGTTGATACCAGGCACAGCTTTGAGAAGAGCCGCGTACTGTTCAACCGACAAAGAGATGCCCTATATGGATTAGAATGTGACAGAAACTACTGTGCAAAGAGTGCAACTTACTTTCTTTCCGGGGAGATGTTTGCCATCTTTTTCATAGAATTCTCGAATGCTCACCAAACATGTGTTCTTGAATTGTGATATCCCAACCCGGCGCTTGTTGGATAGCTGGAGATATGTAAGTCCATCGAAGAATGAACGTCAGGTGCGAGTGAGCTTACATCCCAGTAAGGATTTCCATCGTCGTCCTTACCAGCTGGTGATGCGGATCCAACTTTCTTGCTCTTCTTGGGAGCCTGTGCTTCATTTGTCGACGCATCAGAGTCATCGATGAAGCTTGCGCTTCTTTTCTTAGGGGACATGCTGACGAGGCCAGGAGCAATACCGATGCACAGAAACGTTCCAAAGGCGATCTCTCTTATGTCTCCGCAGGAATGCACCGACTGTAATGCTACGCGGGTGATGGCGTCGAGATCTAGATCGTGGACCAGTGTGCGACGCGTCTCGGTGTGGCTTCAAAGTGTGGCGCACAGTTCTTCGGAGGCTGGAACTTGACGCCAACTCACGTGGTGCCTCTCAGCACTTCAAAACCACCAACTTTCTATTTGGTATGTTGCTCCTCTCTATCCTACTGACACCTGAATACGGAGACACTTTCGTGCTCACGTCCTTTTTGAGCAACCCATTCATCTATTTTGCCGCGAAACAGGAGCATGATCTTGTGAAGCGGGCAACGCATCAGACGTCGTTCCGTGGACGTCAATTTAACACTGTTGGCCCGGCGCGGCACGGCACTAGAGCTCAGCGGCTGTCTGGGGTCCAAATTTAGCTAGCCAACCCCTGAGAAGCTCAATCTTGCAATCGATCGATCCAAGAGCATGCGACTGTCCCTGTAACAGGCTTTTTCTTCACAGCCATCTTCAGGCCAGATTTCTTGCAATTCGACGCCGTCGACCAAGCTACCGTCCTCGCTGGACATGTTGACCGCCAAGAGCACGCTGTTGTTGTTCAAGCTACAGATCTGCGACACCCCGCCAAGCTTGAGCTATCGAGATGGCTTCGATTGTCGATGAACCTGCGCGTCGCGCAAGCACGGAAGCCCCAGAACCTGTTGCTACGAACACCGTCGAGCCTTCTGCTACGAATAAAGAAAAAGCGAACACGGAAATTGATGAGAAAACGACTGAAAACGCGATACCTCATGTCCAGCCGGGCCATCCGAGAGACGACGCGGCCTCGCCAGACCCCAATGCACTCGCGACCAAAGCTTTAGAATTCCTTTCGACCGCCACCCCAACGACACTGTCCGCTGTAGCCGTGGGATTCGCGACAGTCACGTATGCAGTCTTAGGAAGACTTGGCCTAGTGCTCATTGGCGCATTTGGTGGTGTCGTGGGCTTCATCTCCTGGCAAGCGCGGAACCCGCAGGTCGCAAAGATCGTGCAGGGCGAAAAGGGGATTCAGGTCGTTGAGAGATTGCTTCTCGATCTTGACAAGAAGAGCAACAACAACGCAAAGGCTGATGACGAGGAAGATGAGTCGACTCTCAAGTCTTTTGACGACTTCCGGCCCGAGACGAAAGATGCTCTAGCGGGCCTTGTCGATGCTATCATCCGCGACTACGTTAAGTGGTGGTACAGCCCTATTGCTCCTAGCGATCACTCATTTCCTCTTGCTTGTCGCAAGGTCTTAACGTCGTTTCTCCTCGGCATCTCAAACCATGTCTATAGAAAGCGTCCGGCCGATGCCTTCCTCGACCTTCTTACGAACTCTTCCTCGATGCTAATTGTCTTCATGTCAGAGCTGGCCTCTGCGTTCTCAACTCTTCCGCCCGATTCCAACATGACAGCCGCTGATACTGTCTATAATTACTTATCGTCCCACCCTAACTCCAACCTTGCGAACCTTCTCAATCAGAGGCAGCAGGCTGCTAAGTTCAAGATGATCTCTGAGGATATGTTGAACTTCCTTGATCAGAGCTCCTACAACTGCGCGCCTGCGAGGATATTCCTTCGAGAAATATTTGCCAATTCAGTTTTCGAGATGATGCTGCAGAAGTGCAGCAAGGCCGACTATATCAATGCGTGGATTGTCTATCTCCTTGAAGATGGCGAGCCTGACCTTAGCCAGGCCATTGATGTCGGTATGCAGACAGGGCGCGATACTGGCAGCAGCGTCTTTGCGGACATGGACGGCAATGTGGGCAACATAGGCCTTGTCAGACCTACCCAGCGAAACACACATAAGAAGCAGCTCAGCCGTGCTGAAGAGGAGATGGATGAAGCGATGGAGGAGATGAAGCGAATGAATGCGATGATTGTGAAGGAGGAGGAAGCCCGGCGCCAGCGGGAAGCCTCTATTACCGAGGACCATCGGCCATCAAGAACCAGTACTGAAAGTGACATCGACAACCGGGATAAGACAAGGACTCCAGGTGACGAGTCGCCAACATTCGGACGCTCGTTCGATAAATCCTCTGGTCGCGACAACTCTAATGATGGGTTCTCGACATCGGCGAAAAGTGAGACTGCGCCAACACCGGCCACGCCATTATCAACGGCAGACTACTCAAGTCCTGCGGCCTCACCTCGAGAGAAGCAAAGCCACTTCACGAATTTCGATCAGATCGTGCCTCAAACACAGCAGGTTGATGAAGACGAGCAGAAAGAAGAGAAGTCTGCACCAAAGAAGGCACCGCTGACCTTGCACAATGCATCTTTCACCCTGCACGATGATGTGTCCAGTGATACAGCACGAATCCGAATGAAGCCAACTTGGGACTATCTCATCCAAGTTGAGCCCTCCTCTTCTGACCATTCCGGCTGGATGATTGTTAGGCGATACTCGGACTTCGAGACGCTGCACGAGATCTTACGGCGAATTGCTCAAATATCTGGTGCGACCGCTTTTACAGAGCTTCACAAGGAGTTGCCGTTTTGGAAGATTCACACAAGAGAGTCTTTACGGGGCGAGCTTGAAAGATATCTACGAGATGCTTGTTGGTATCAATCACTTGCCGAAAGTGAGGGTATGCGGCGCTTCTTGGAAAAGTCCCAGGGGCATACACATACCAGCTCAAAGTCATTTGGGTGGGACACAGTTGGGAAGAATATGCTCGAGGGTCTCACAACCGCGCCAAAAGGTTTCGTGGAGGGCGGCAAGACTTTGGTTGGTGGTGTAAGCGGTGTCTTTGGGAATATCCCTGGACTTGTCAAGCGTCCTACACTGCAGAATCCCGAGTCAACGCCAAATGTCAGTCGGCTCTCCATATCTACGCCGCCCCGGATGGATAGTATGAGATCACCTGCTAGATCTGAGCGAGCCAGTATGGATAGCCAGAGATCATCAGTCATCTCAACGCAGCCGGGGAAGATGGCACCCATGGAACGTCGCCCAAGTTATCAGTCTCAGGGCGAAGGTGATGGGGAAGCAAGATCTAGCAGGCATGATCGTATGGAGTCAACTTCCGTCTCTGGCAGTGCCAGGCCGAGTCGGGAGCACAGTCGAGCCCCCAGCGGTGCACCACTACGCTCGCCGTCGTCTTTGAGCCTTCTGGAACAGCTTAGACTCCCACCGCATCCCGATGAAGTTGCTGATGACTTCGAATGGTCAGCGGATGGTGCCGAAATTCACCCGAAGCCTCTTGAGAAGCCGATCCCAAGCCCAGGACCACCATCGTCTGGTTTGAAGATGGCCCCAAAGCCAGCCAGACAGTATTCCCAGCTGTCTGAACCAGAAACCCGAGTGGCCGTGGAACTCATGTTCGCTGTAATAAACGAGATGTACACGCTCTCCTCTGCCTGGAACATCCGCCGTACCCTCCTTACAGCAGCGAAATCGTTTCTCTTGAGACCCGGCAACCCCTCCTTGCTCAATGTGCAGAACCTGATTCAGGAGTCTATCATTGAGCGCAATACCTCCGACGAGAGCATTGCTGCACAGCTCCGCAAGCTGCGCGAGAACGTCATGCCTACGGAACAGGAGCGCGCCGCGTGGCCTGCGGAGCCAACCGATGAGGAGAAGGAGAAGCTCAGGGTCAAAGCGAGGGCACTCTTGATTCGCAGCGGAGTGCCAGCTGCATTGATGGGTGTGATGGGTCAAGCAGCTACTGGAGAGGCCCTGGGTCGAGTGTTTGACTGTCTCCAAATCGAGGAGGTGGCACGAGGATTGTTCTTCGGGCTAATGCTCCAGGCTGTGAGAATTGTAACTCACTGATGAGCCTGATCCCTGGAAATTATGTGGCAAAGCCTCCGGTATACCTCCACGAGGCAATCTTGATTGAGTTTTGAAGCGACCAAGTATACGAGATTAGGAAGACGAACCATGGAACGACAGGGCAGAACCCAGAGTTGATCTGCGGCGGCGTCTCGGGTGATCTGCGAAATTAGAGCAACCTTTAAACGGGAGTTACGATATCGGCTGAAACGAAGTACGGCTCACTTGCCAGCATTGAAAAACGACTGCAATCTCTGGCGGAGAGTCATGAATAGCCATGACCATGTTCTTTTAGTGCACGAGCAACGCACAGATGTCGAAGGATCATGGGAGTCCTATCTGCAAAGGGGGAGGGCGTCCGAAGATGAATGATACACGGGCCAACTTTTGTTCGAACCACTTGTAATCATATAGCAATGCACCTTCCATGACGAGAAAGAAATAGATGTACTTTACTTACTCGAGCCTCGCCCTTCACTTGATTGGGGCGGCAATCACGATTCAGCCCACGGACATGATTCGCTCTTTCGGTTTGGGAGCGAACGCACGGCTGTGAAGCACAAGCAAGTTGATGCTTCATGGATCCCTGCCAATAGGACGGAGAATCACGCGACCGGACCAGCCTCGTGTTCGTGTCATTGCTTTTCCCCGCCTATTCTTTCATTACCTAGTACACAGGGCATGCGAGCCGAGGTGAACGAACGACCAAAATCCGCTTTTTAAAGTTCCTACTCGTGCGTGCCAGGGGCACAAGCCTGATAGATGAACGATTCGTGGCGCTGGGTTTAGGAACGTGAGGACGCACGGATCGCGACGGTGACTGAGCAATCGGAACTTGTGGGAGATTGATCGGCGACTCAGATGGAGCTGCTGCGAGATCTCGACAAGCAACAATCGAGTCAGTATCGAGGCGATGAGGATTAGGAGCAGGAGTTGCGACCGGCTCAAGGGTGCAATTCGTCGTCATTGCTTCTGCTGAGAAAGCACCTGTGATACAAGAAAAGCCTCGAGTTGCTCTCATGACAAAAGTGCCCTTTTCAAGGTCCCCGTGGCGCATACGCTGTTCGATTGAGTTGAATTGCGGAGGACGCCGTATACTTGGCGAATTGCCTGTTCCGTCGTAGATAGTTTCACGGCCTCACGAACATGTTCTAGAAGCAAACCATGGACGATACAATCCAGCTTGTTATCTGAATACCACCTCATCTAGCTCTCTGCACCCCTTGGGAATCATTGCCAACCAGCAGCCACTAGGTAGCTGAGAACAGATCGCCAGGGATATGGCCACGGATCAGAAGATTACAAACCAGTATATGGCTTCCCTTCTGAGGGTTTGGTCAAGCCTCCCCTGTTGATCGAGTGGTTGTTCTACGATCCCTGAAGAAGGGTGCACAGGTTTCGCGCCAACGAAAGCTCAAGCCAGCGGGGTAAACGACAGGGAGCAGGGCAAGGCTGGCATCAAGTTTGGGAACTTGGTGGACAAGGATAAATCCTGCGTGGAAAATGAATGAAAAGAGCAGCACTTGTACACACATACATACATACGGACAGATTGGCTGGCAAGGATGGTTGCTAGTTCAGGTACTACTAAAGTTGATGTTCGTGTTCGAGAAAAGGTGTGGGGATGAAACAACCGTGCGATGGCGGGACAAGGTCAAGCGAAGGCTGCAAGGCGGAGATACATAATTAGCTACGATACGATATTGACACACGGGCACGAGCTCACTCACAGCAGAGTTGCATGGAGGGTGCTGGCATGGATTAGCATGCGGATTTGTTTTGAAACGCGCGGGATGAAAGCTTGGCCTGCTGTGAATTACGTGGGGATGGTTTCATTGCTGCTGACGAGACAAATTGTCAGCAGACTGACTAGAGCGCTTCCCCCCTTGACGAGTGTGTCAGCTCCTGCACGAGGGCGAGTCGACGATGTCTCGTTCGTCCTTTTCGCTGCCATCATCAGCGGAAGAAGTCAAATCACCACCACATGATGGACTTTATTAGCTCTCCTGATATCAAAGTCAATGGTAGAGCATGAAAGCACTTTACACTGACTTTTCGCCCACCAGCAACCAGAAAAGCCAGGGATTTCTTGAAGCAAGACGAGGAACTGAACTCTCCAGCGTTAACCAAGAATCCACAATCCTGAGGGCAAAGCCTCTCCTCGATGATCATCTTTCTTCACGCAGTTGCTTCGCGATGAGGCGAAACCTCGACCAAGTGTTTCGGATCAACGGCCCTGCCTTCGCCGAGTCTCTCAAACTGTGCGACCCAGCAGCACAGGACCCCAAACAGGCGGCAGGCCCGTTCGTTACAGTGAGCACCATCAAACAGAAACCTTCAATCAGTCAACAAAAAGCCACCGACTTCTCACTTGATCGAGTGCACCAGTAATGAACAATCGAAAACTTTCTAAGCGAGCAAACCCAAACTTCTGTCGTCAATCAATGGTGGGATCCGCTGTGGGCAAGTTTCATCCACTGAGCCAGGACCGACCAGGCACATGCTGTACTGTACTGTATACTGAACTGCTCCGCGTAGCCCTGTCCGCATCTAAAGAAATGCAGAGATAGCGTCACCTGTTTCTGTTTTTGTTTCCTTATTTCTTCCCTTTTTTTTTTTTTTTTTTTTTTTGGCTCCAATAGGAAATGTCCAAGGAGGAGGGGATTTTAATCCAACAAGGTTGCATTGTGCATCCAAAGTACCGGGTTGCCATTGGTTGTGAGGAGGAGGACGAGGGGTGTCTGAACATGGGGACCATCGACACAGTTCAATAGATGGCTGGGCCGTTGAGTAAAGTCTGGTACCGAATCTGGCGGTCAAGACGCCCTTTGGTTTCAATGACGATGATCCAGGGCAATTGGGGAGGATTTTCGCCAGGAGATGACCCGCACAAAATCGTAACCCACGAAGGGATCTTTGACTTCAGAACCCTAATGGACCATGGCTGCGAGACCGTACATCATCTTGCATCAGCGCTGTCTTACAACCACGGAATCGGATCCTCGATCACTCGCAGCCCATCGCTCGCCCCCAAAACCATATCCTTAGACTAAAAAGAGATTGGCACAGAGACACAAGAGCACGGCTTTGGCAGGGGGGAGGGGAGGAGGCTGCACACCATTCTCAAAAGACTCCCCCCCTGTACATAATTACTCGGGCTATTATGTATGCACGCCCATTCGTTTGTGGTTTTTACTGGCAAGCGCGGGGGGCCCTGATCCGTGGAACACCAAAGTCTGGCTCAGAAATGCCGATACCGTGACATGATCGGGTGAAACGCCCCCCAGGGCCGTGTACTGTAGCACTGACAGAGTGGGCCGTGTGCTGATTTTCTGGTTTAGCGAGGATCTCCCGCACTGTGGGCTTGGGGGTTCTGGAACAATGAATGACGAAGGATACGGAAGGTTTTGGGAGAGAGGTAATATGTTTTGGCGCAAGAGAAGTTGTTAGCGAAAGGGAAGGTTTGCCGAAAGGGATCCGGATCCATGTCGACCTTTGTGAGATTCGTTTCGCTACTCAGCTCCATAATCCCCCAACATCATCATCACATACAATAGTTCCCAGCAGCAGTGGAGGAAAAGGAAAGTGGAAGTATCGAAGTTTCAATTTCTCAAGGCTCAACCCTATTCCAGCGTGTGAACGCGCCAGGGATGTCCCTGCTACAGAGTGTCCTGCCCTGCTGTCTGCTACTCAATGGTGGTATACGAGAGTGAAATCATATATACATGAATACATAGACATTTGTCATAAGTACAAGGAAAGTGAAATGAGAACATGGAATGGCTAAAAAGACTAAGAGATGACATGGTAGGTTGTAAGTTGTGGGGGTGTGTTGTGTGTGTGTGTGTGTGTGTGTGTGCGGACGCAAATAGAAGGAAATACATGAAATGAAAGAGTTTGACGAGAGAGAAAAGATCGCTTGGCAATGCTGAGGGTATTTTCAGAAGCTGTGAATGTACGCGGTGCGAGGCGGTCAATGTCATATGAACATGAAGTGTTTGACATGGGTCGTGGATGAAAAGTGGCCGACTGTGGTCATGTCGTGTTGTCTTGCGGAACAAGTAAAAGAGATTCATGGCTGATCGTGATCGCCTCAAGGTCTGAATACGGCGTTGGTCAACAAGATCTCACCGGCGGTGTGGTTGTCCTTCATGGGTGGTGTCGGCGCAGGTGGCGTCGGGGGTGTCGCCATGTCCTTCTTGAGATCGAGTGTGCCGTTAAGCATCTCATGGCTCTGTTGTCTGTGTAGCTCAGTGCGCTTGATATCAGACACATCAGCCAGATAGCTGTCGCTGGTGGTGCTCATCTTGCTGATCTCATTCTCAACATCGGCGAGAAGTGCATAGACATCGTCACCAGCATAGACGCGGATACTCTCAACGTCACCACGCTTGAGAGACTTGGATTTGTGCGACAGACGCTCAGCAGCCTCCTCGACAGGCTGCTCCAAGATAGTGCTGGGGACCTGAGCGACAACACGCTGTGGTGAAGGGGACGTGCTGCCGTTGCGGGGTGAGAAGGCCTGCTTCGAGGGACTTCGGGGTGGTGTGGCGACATCGTTGATTCGAGATCCATTCACACCCATCACTTCTTGCAATGACCCGCTGGCCTGTGCGGCACCAGGCGCATTGGGCAGGAGTGTGGCGGCAGCGACATGCTCAAGGAGCTTTTGGCGCACCCGTGTGCGACGGTTCTCTGCCTTTTCCAGCTTGCTGACCCAGTCATCGATGGATGCATCGAGCTCGGCCAAGGCCTCTTCTTGCTTCAGCATGGAATCGTGGCTAAATTTAGCCACGCGTGGTGAGCGTAAGTACTGGCAGATGCGGCTGTGGAGGTTGCGGCGACCTGATCGAAGCGAATTGTACGTGCGGCGAAGGTACTCAGTACGCTCGTCCAGCCGACGAAGTTCCTGTTGCAATGTTAGTTTAAGTTTGGCCAGCGAGTGGAAGCATGTAATTTACCTTGGACAACGTCTCGACATCATCGGGAGACAGGACCTCGAATCTTTCAGCTTGACCCATAGCCTGTTTCAGCAATGACTCAGTCTCGGCCGCGTTGAGATGGTTGATAGCTTCAGAGGGCTTCCAACCCTTTGGGAGCTCCTCAAAAGCCTTGCGGTCAGTGCTGCGGGTAGCAGCTGACTTGAGATCCGACATGGAGGCATTTTGCTGCAGGCGCTTCCTGGGTCGACCTCTATCCATGATGCTTGAAGATTCCGAACCCCCTCGGCGATGGCCTATAGCTGATGCAGAACGCACCGTCTCGTCTGCTACAGGGGTGACACTGCGCTCCGTACCAGAAGGAGTAATGCAGCGTCTTTCCCAGGGCTGCGGCGAAGCCCGAGGACCATCGACTGCGGACACAGGAGTCGGGACAGTCGTCGTAGTTGAGACTGCCGTGGTGCCAGCGGATCGGGGCGTAGTGAGGTCGGTAGCAGCGCTATTAGGCGTGTAAGGTGTGCGCGTCCGAGGCGACTCTGTCCTGCTAGATCGTGGCTCGCTATTGCTCCCGTTGCGCAGATGGTCGCATGAACGGAAAGAGGTAAGTGAAGGTGTCTTGTTTTCGGGGATGACGAGTCTCGCCAGTTGCTTGGCTGGTGGCGAAGGTGGAGCGTCTTGAGCGGTGTCGATTGCTGCTTCAATGGCTGATGCGAAGTCCTCGCCAATGCTATTGATGGTTGCCGCAGGCAGCATCTCATTCGTTGCACGGCGATGGCGACAACTGTGTCCTGGAGCGCTGATCGAGCGTTCATGCAATGGTGGGCGCCCGGGGATTGTAGCTGTCGCTACTCAGCAAATGCCATCAAAAATCAAAGAACAACATTACTCACGAGAGTCCATCGAAACCTCTTGCACAGTCGTCATGGGACCCAGCTCTGGGACGCTAATCTTGCGGCGGCGGATCAGATTTTGTTGGCTGATCTTGATTTTGAGGCCAACAGAACTGCTCTGCTTCTCGGTCTTATCCGCATTTTGGCTCAACGCAAGGGCGTGAGCTGCGCCGGCTTCCATCAACTTGGCATTGTTCAATGCAGGCAGAGGTTTCTCTCTGGGAAAGATCTGGTATCTTCGCGGCTGTTCTGGCTGTTGCATTCTGAAAGTGAAAGGTTTGTCGTCGTTAGCGGCCTGCAGCGCGAAGGCCTGTCAGTCGTTGATGCAAAACGAAATTCGCCAGAAGTGAGAGTTTAGGCACATACCGAGTCGCCAGGGAGTACTGGCGAAGAAGGTTTTGATATAGAGCCGGCCTCCTGGTCCGCAATACAGTTGGCGATATGAGCCATTGGAGCGAGGAGAGTGTGAGCCGGACGTTTGAAGTAAATAAGTGTTGGCCTCGATGGCTCCTGCACACGCACAAGCTCGCCTTATTACACGGGCCCAGATTAACTTGCGAGGATCATGCCGGTTGAAGGATGTCAGACCCAGAGATTGTGTCGATGGTAGGCAATGCTATATATTGGAGGTTTCGAATCGCACTCAAGTGTCAACTGGCGCCCACGCCTTGACCCCCTGCTGGCTCGCCTGGCCGGGGCACTTCTTGCTGTGCTCCGGGGCTCCCTGGCAAGGCAGCGTGCCCACCATTTCATCGGTGATATAAGCCAGGGGATGCATTACAGGTGCTCGAAGCCGTCAAGAAGCCTTGTGCATATCATCTGAGACACGGCATCGGCTTGGGACGACGGGGCTGGGTAGCTGAGTACCTGGGCAACTTGGGGTCCGAACGCCAGCCACAAGGTAGCTGCCAGGATCATGGTACCTAAAGACCAACACCAAGACCAACGGCGCCGTCACGGAGGAAACAGGGGTCTTCTGAGCAGGGGTCAGGGGTGTGGATCCAGCTCAAACGGTGGAGGCAAGGGGCTCGAGCGTGATGCTGCACGGTGGCTTGCATGGGCCAAAGACATGATGGTTTCACGGCGTCAGGACCACCCCTCGGAGCACCCCGTTGCCCATATGCCTTGACGGTGAGGAGCAGTGTAAGGACGTGCTGCTGTATCTGATCAAAGTTGCAGACGCTCGCAAAGCTCTTCTTGGTGCCTTTTGGGCGGAGCCCACCATGACGAGCACTTGTCATACCCACCCCTGCCAACACCGACTGAGATCGATGTCTATATCGGAGGCTATTATTCCCTATCTCCTCTTTCGCCGATGTGTGCTTGCCAGGAAGTAGGGAAACATGCATTTCCCCCTGTCAAACCGTTGCGAACATGTTACTGCTTTGACTGTTGATCATGAGTGTAACTTCGGGGCTCGCTTGCAAAAGTGACGCAGGCCGGCCGACGTGGAGACACCAGAATGCACCTGACAGCTCCGATGTCTGAGCGTCAGCATGAAAGTGTTGCAATAAAGGTCTTATCGCAATGTGTCTGTATCGATCGACGCCCAGCTGGAACGAGGTGACATAATGAATTCTCTTCTGTGATGACCGCTAAGCTTTCGGATGGCGATGTTCCTTTAACGTCCTGATGCTGGCGTAGTTAGAAACAACACCCTGAAACTCTCAGACTAGTTCCTCGTTGAGCTCTGGTTTCCGGCGTAGCCCGCTCCCGACGATCAGGGTTTCCCGTTGTCTGAACATAATGGTCATTGCTATACTCCGTACTTGACTCTAGTCTGTCGATAGATCGTCCGGAGGTAGCGATAGCTCGACAGGGCAGGGTTTTTCGAACAGACTCCAGAACGTCCGGAGGTCTATTCCAAGGACATTCTTGGCTATAGTTCACGATAATGTTTCCGAAACCGGGTGTCTCGGCGGGCCAAATTGCTATCTGGTGAGCTCCCTCTCTCATTTTAATGACTTGATGACTTGAGAATGACAGAGAATGTCCGCTTCGATGCGTCAAGGGTCGTTCTTGTCGGAGTTGTCTAGGTGATCGAGTTGCCAATGTTGTGGTGATTGTGCATGCGAGGGACGGTGAGACGTGAAACAGTTCGCTATGTGATGGTTAGCCATAGTCTACCAATTCTCCGAGTCGCGTATCTTCTGACCTACATGACCAAGAGAAACACACGCTGCAACATGGAGATGCAGGGCGGAGTGGACACGAAACCAAGCACAGCTGGGCCCAAAGCAGTGCCACACCTTCGTCCCGTCTCCCTGGGCTCTGCAGCTGCACAGCTACATCACGTTCTTCTCAGGTTGCCTCTGCAGCAGAACCCGTGCCACGATCATAATTCTCTCCGAGAGGCCGTGCCACACTCGACCTTTCGAAGTGGCTAGAGGGAGCGGCGGCATGCAGGTGCATGTACCCGCAACCGAGGGGTAGTAGCTCGAGAGGGGCAGACTTCTCGCCCTGATGGCACACAGCCTGGAAATGGGCTAAGGCGAGATAGATAGTCTTCATTGAAAGTGGTCAAATGACCGTGGCGGTTCCTGATCGGGTTTTAGTGTTGTGAATGAGAAGTTGTGTGGTCTTGTTGTGCTGTTGTGATCGAGAACCATATCTACGGAGTACAGACCACTACTATCGCTTCGAAATGCCAGCAGGTGCTCACAACTGGCAGCAGTTGCAAACAGCTGTTCACCCTTGAGACCCTTCTCACAAATCAACTACGTAACCACTTGTTCTCTTTGTGTTGAAATGCACTTTGTGTGCAATATGGTTCCGGCAACATTGCACTCACGCCGTCCATCAACCACTCCTGTACCTACATGAACCCATCACCGAGTTCGGGCCTCCGCCCTTGCCTCCCCTCCTTTTTTCCTCTCCCCTCCTGTTTCCAGCGACGCCACCAGCCAATTCAGGATGTTTGTCAAATATAGGCCAGGTCAAACTTTTTGGTCGATGCGTGCAAGAACGGCCCCCGAGCTGTCTACATGCAGGGGGTACTTCTCGCGCGAACGTAGCGCCATCGCTTTGTCCCGCACGTCCCCCCACGGGGTTCAGTGCGACTACCCACGATGCACCAGGCCGTGCGATGATACCCTCTTCCAAGTCCTATTGCCTTCACCGCTTCGGAAGCTCCCACTTTTGCTGCAACGTGGAGTCCAAGCCGTCTCCAAATCTTTTGCCGCTATCATGACAGCCTTTGCGGATTTCGCGCTTCATCGCTCTCGAGGTAGAAGCGGCTGAAGCTACCCAAATCGCACCTTTACCGGCCGATATGTCAAAGCGTAAGTTGCTTCGGCAAAATCGGCCACCAGCCTCAACAGATCGTCGGTGTCTTACCTCGTCGCTTCCATGCTTACTCCTGTTTGGGTGTTGCTGCCAACATGACCTAAGTACTTGGCCCTGACTTGTTCTGGTGATCTCTTCGGGCTATTTTGCCTTACATTGCAAGTCTTCCGCCATATATGAGACGGTCTGAGAATCTAGGTATTCCTCCGAAACTCGGAACAAATGCGTTGGGCTTTTCGTCGGTAGTAATTTGCGATAATACTCATCCTTTCATAGACCCGTGGCTTGGCCGTCCGAAACTCTTGTGTTCTCAACCCACCACTTGGAGGCGACGATAGAGCACAAAGCGTACTCTGCATGAGAATTATAGCCTGCATCTTCAGGTGTGTGTGTGTGTGTGTGTGTGGCATGCATATACACTGCAGCAGACTAGGTTCTGACTGTGACCCTGACGGCGTGCATTGGGTTGCCTGATCGGCCTAGTCCATCATCGTTGAAGGATTCTTTTTGTATGTCACGCTTACATGCAAGCTTATAGGTTCTCTGAGTCATGGATAGACATTGATGTCAAGTTTCAACGACGTTCACGCTAAGATGATAACACACTGGGCGCTTTGGCCTGTTGAATAGAATCACAGGTAACATCTGCATTCTACTGCACAGGAAAGAGGAGAGAGGCGGCACAGAGTGCAAATCTGTGGAACTGCCGCTTGACGAAAATAGGAATTCGCCCGGCACATCCCTGTGAAAGCGGGAGCTTTCCATGTGGCATCCAAGTTGCCGCACATTTGTGCTAACGGAAACAGGGAGGGATTGTCGTTGTGTCGAAAACGCCTATTGCGACAGAGCCGTCCCCTCAGCAGTCACAAGACTTCGAACAAGGATCAAGAGCAGTGTGCTTCAGCTCTGTACATCCAGATCGGGGTTAGATTGAACGATACAAAGGTCTTATTCTGTTAGGTGACCATGTAATCTTATCCCTGTTGATCCTGGTTCACGGTAGTGTTGATCGCCTCAGTTACAGATCCCGCTATCAGTGGGTCGTGGACTCCTGAGGGACAATCGCATTTCGCCAAGTCACAGACCGGGACCATATCCTCACGAAGAATATCCTCCCTTGGGTTCCCGAAGCAATCAACACAGAAGAATTGTCAAGCAATGGAACTGATTCGAGACCACGTCTGGCAGGCACAGTTCATGGGATTCAAGGATGAAGAGTAAGGGCTCGCTTCGGGACTTACACGGAAGAGAAGCAAACTCAAATCTTTTTAAGCTCGAGGTGCCGGAGTTCCGGGAAAGCTTGGCTCTCCGAGCACGTTGACTTGCAGAGAGACCGTCGCTTGGGGTATTGGAGAGACCAGATCTCCCTCGATATTCGTCGCCAACCAAAAAGAGCCATCACTGTATCCATCTCAATCTGCAGCAGCCTCGGTAGAGGATGATCTAAGGCACACTTGTTCCAATGGTAGGCTATCGATGTGTGTCCCGATTCCGCCTTTCAGATAGCCGAACAGGTACTCGGTAAAACGTGAGAATACCAACAGCGGTCTTCCTCGCTGGTTCCTCGACCCAAACCCGTGTATGAGCTGCAACCCGGATTGGTGCACTACTGAGTAACCCCAGATCCTGCGGGACCCTGTACGGAGTATGCAGGACCAAATCATGACCTGATCCAGAACGCCACGTCGACGCCACATGGGGAACTCATTTATTGTTCCTGCACACAAGACAACGGGCTGGTAATGTTTCGTTCTGTTAATCGATATAGTACAACCGATACTAAGGCTCCTGATTCCCTTCTCCAACTCTCTAGCATATCCAATGACTTGACAAACAGGTTCCCGTGAAAGCTAAATGCAGGGTTGAAACACAGCAATGTGTTCTCAACTGGGCACAGACAGCTCTGGGTGCATGCAGCCAGGCAGTGCTCCTTCGCGGGAATCTAATTCGCTGACAATGACCACCTCCTCCTAGCCATGCAGGCGCTCGAGCATGCAGCTCCGTTTTTGGGGGAGAACAGACCAAGATGATCATACCGCTCTGTATTTGCATTGCCAAGAGGGCCAGCATGCGTGGTAAAGCGCGGTACCGAGTTTTCCCATCGTGGTCCTGCAGAGCCCTGCATTAGCACTCGAGGACCCGATAGCCATGATTCATTTATACCGCGCCTTGCGCTGTACTAGTCACAAACTGCCGTTCCGACAGCCACATCGTTATCGTGCAGTGTATCTTCGTCTGATCTTGTGCGTAGGATCCATTTTGCGACATTGTCCGCGCCATGCTTGACCCGTCACCCTGCCCAAGGTCAGTTGAGGGGTTCTCCCTGTCCGAAACGAATTCAAGCCTCGATGACAGAATTGGCCAATTCCCGCTGGAGCCGATTATCTCTGTGCTGACTCGAACTATGGCAGGCATGGTCTGAACTGCGCTTAGATCCGCACGTGAATAAGGCAGTTTTCTGACACTTCCGCGGCGGGCGGGCTCCACCACAATCGTCCGCGATGACAATCTCAAACGCCAAGGACAACAATCTCTCAAGTATCGTTCCCTGCCCACAATTTGGAGGCCGTTTCCTCGCTCAAAGAGCTCTGGCTTGCGGCATAAACGTCAAGCTCGGAGGATTTCTTCGTATCGAAGTTATTGTGGCGTGGACCGACAGTGATGAAGGTGCCAATGGTGGAGTTGTCCTGCATCCGCTCGTCACCACGGCGAGGCCGCGAGGAGGATCTTGAGTCGCGCTTTCAAGGGACCAGGCGCAGCAGGATCGTGCGCAGCAAGATTCTCAGGGTCCCGTGCCGTGCCTAGATTACCTTCAGGTGAATATGAGTCCTGCGATGCGACCCTCGCATGCATCCGTAAGGGTTCGATAGCGGCGAAACGCCAAATGTCAAGTGGAAATTGATCCACTACGGTATCGTTCAACAGCATCGGCTTCGAAGGATGCGAGATTGCTGTAGGATGATGAATAAAGTCTAATAACGACGAAGGATGCACGTCCAGCGCTAGCAAAACACCCATTCGCGTTTCAAGTCGAAATCCATCACGCGCTTTGATAGACGCCACTTTGCGGGGAAGGATGATAAGAGCCTATACAATCTAAACTCAAGCTTCAGCACAGGAAGCAGGTTCTCGTGAAGCATGTTCTGATTCGACGACTTCAATGTGTTTACGGAGTACTCTGTACTCCAGGCACAGATAAGCTGACTGAGTTACAGACAACAGAAGTGTTTTGACGACTTGCCTTCCACAAACGGATTTGTGTTCCTGAGTCGTGGGCCTGAACTCGAACAGAATGGTCGACTATCTCAACTCTTCTGAGTCGTATTGAGCCAATGTCGCTTAGGAATCTCGATTGATGCTTTCAGGACGAATGTCATATGTGAAGCCAATTCCATTAGGTCGTCATAGGAGGGAGCGGTGTCCTCATGGCTTGGGCTGCCTTCAGAGGGCGAATCATTAGGCCTCGACTTCCCCATGCATCACTTCAGCAACAGAGCGAGTTGCTAGACTATACCCCAACTGCCTGGAGAATAGCCCAGACCTCACCCATGAGCTATAGTGAAGGATGTATGTACAGGAGCCAGCCCACGGGGTCTTGCCGTCTAAACGCTGACAAAGTGATTTGTGCCAGGGTCGAAGTTCTCGCCCCCACACACACCTGGAGAGGCCTGGTCTGCTCAGGGCCAACGTCCGCCGATGACGGGTAGGTCTGGACCCTGGTTGATGAGCAACCCGATGGAGCTCCTTCCGTCGATGAGGCATCCAAGATGCAACATGAACTGATACTGTGGATTGGTGGGGTGGAGGATAAGCGTACTGACATGGAGCGGAGGGGCAAGGTGTTCGAAATCAAGAGGGGGAGGGGCGGGCACACAGGCTGCGAGAAGTTACTGGAAGGAATACTCCGTACTATCAGTAATTACGCCAAAGTCTTGGTGTTTTGCGCACAGAGACATGAAGAAATTGATGTTTTGGTTTGGCAACGGCTGACGGAGATGAGCACGGAGGAAGAGAATGCAGCGTGACGTGGGCCGGTGATACTTACGTTGTAGGTCCGCGATCAGCAATGGAAAAGATGCCACATCGGTGATCCAATGTCTTGCTTGCTCGCTCCCCGTCAGCATGCAGACAGCCCCGTGCCAATGCTTGCCCTTCGTCAATCTCTTCTTCCTCTGGGATTCAATAGCCCCAACAAGGGGGAAAATTGAATGGTTCATGCAATGCGGGTACGATCCATGAGGATACCTACAGGGCCAACAGACCGGATGACAAGAAAAAGGGGCCGCTTTTTTGCCTTCCCTGTCCTCTTTTTCCCACAGGAACCGTCACCTTTTGCGGGAAATACTCATCGCTCATCGTGCATAAGCGAGCTATTCCAGTGTCGGCATCGAGTTTATCCTCTCTCCCCCATATGCGGCACCGAAAACACCGAAAACAGGGAAATTTGGAAATAGTGGCGTTCGATAGACTACAGCTAGTTGTACTTCGACACCAGAGCGGGACAAACACGTTGCACCCTTGACCAGCCAGATGAAGGGCTCGGATTGTGGTGCGATTGTGTTAGTCAGGACGGGCCATTTGAAGACGGCCGAGTAAGGCTCGGACATCGAGAAAGAGGAGCCAGAGGGGCACCGATCAGCGCGCTGGGCGGAAAAGAGAGAAGAGACCACTTCGAGGCGGCCGGTCCCAGTACGATGGTCATTGAGACCCCGGACAGTCGGATGCCCATGGGTTGTTTCAGGTGCTCGACTCCCGGTCGGGTTGGCCGTGGCACTAGACTGAACGAGGTGAGGTTGGGGGCTGGGGGTTCATCAGCTCGGCGGCGGTCGTTCTCGCCAATGTGTCAAGGCGGAGTGAGACAAGGCCCCCGAGGTTGGCTCCCGTGCCTGATTCATCGTCATAAGTGAATCCATTTGCAATATCAGAATGGCTTCATGTGTGAACCTGGGAGATTTGACGTCCGAGGGTCGTCTCCGCTGCGCCTTGTCAGCTGTCAAAATCTACCAAGCGCTGATCAGGTACAATCGGTACACATGGCAACGGCACGTCCCTAAGGCGAAGAACGGGAAAGGACCGGAAGACAGAGGTTGCCCTAGCGGAGCCCAAAAATAGGAGTCGAACGGGCTGTGACAAGCTGTGGAGGTGCCGAAACCACGCTATAGGGCCTTCGAAAGCTCCAGCGAAGCTGTGGATTTCGACATGAGAATTGGGGGCCGGGCGTCGTGGTGGAGGGGGCGGAGGGATCGAGGAAGAGAGACGCCGGCGCCCGATCGAGACCGTTGGCTACAGGGTATTCAAGCTGGCAGAGGTGTGGCTTGTGGCGTTCACTTCTTGCTAGTATGTGGCTTGACCTGCCCCGGCACGTGACGGTGTATCTCTATTCCTGCCAGGCCTTCTCGCGCCGGCGATACCCGCGCCTAGACGCTGCAAGAAGAGGCGCAAATGTCCATTGTACAAAGGTTCCATCTGAGGGGTGAGGGGAGCGTTTTTGCCCGCTCCAGCTTCACACAGTTGGCCCCGTTCCATGTCCTGGCTCGCTTCAGTCAGCACAAGGCTTACGCAGCAAAAAGCGGTAGCCTCAGCTCCAGTCAGAGCAGTAGCCTCAGTTGCAGCCACTTCCGTTTTCACACCCTCCAAGACCACCTTCAGCAGAGCTTTTGCTTCAGCAGCCATGTCGCGCGACCCCAGCTCACTATCCAACTATGGCGCTTGGCGCACCAGGCACACGACTGCCACCTTTGATATCGATTTTGAGGCCAAGCGTATGAAGGGATCGGTGATCCTTGAGTTGGTATCTCAAACTGATAAGCAAAGCAATGAGGTCATCCTCGACTCCAAATTTGTTGACGTATCCTCCGTCAAAGTCGACGCCTCTGAGTCCAAGTGGGAATTCAAGGATGAGGTCCACGCGCTTGGGAAGCCTCTGCACATCTCCGTTCCTGGTGGTGCTGCCAAGGGCGATGTCATCAACGTGAAGATCGATGTTGAGACCACGGAGAAATGCACAGCCCTGCAATGGTTGACGCCTGCCCAGACTTCCAACAAGAAGCATCCTTACATGTTTTCGCAATGTCAGGCTATCAATGCCCGGTCTATTTTCCCTTGCCAAGACACTCCGGATGTCAAGGCAACCTTTACCTTCAACCTGACCTCCACTCTCCCGGTCGTGGCCAGTGGTGTTCCTGTGGGCAATCATGACGCAACACCTGGCAAGCTGAAGCTTTACAAGTTCGAGCAGGAGGTGCCAATCCCGGCATACTTGTTCGCTGTTGCTTCTGGCGACATCGTCACTGCCCCTATCGGCCCTCGCAGCAAGGTTGCCGCTGGACCTCTGGAGATTGAGGAATGCAAGTGGGAGTTCGAGAGGGACATGGAGAAGTTCATGGAGATTGCTGAGAAGCTGGTGTTCCCCTACAAGTGGGGAGAATACAACGTTCTCGTCCTTCCTCCTAGCTTCCCCTATGGAGGTTAGAACCCAAACGTCGATCCTTCAAGGATGTCAGTTCGAGCAGGAGCTGATATGTGATATAGGCATGGAAAACCCTGTGTATACTTTTTGCACACCCACCGTGGTTAGCGGTGACAGGCAGAATGTTGATGTCATCGCTCACGAGCTGAGCCACAGCTGGAGCGGTAATCTTGTTTCGAATGCAAGCTGGGAGCACTTGTAAGTCAAGGTCTAAGACGCTTATTTTGGTTTGTAGACGCTAACACATCGAAGCTGGCTCAATGAAGGTTGGACGATGTACCTCGAGCGGCGTATCATTGCCGCTCTGCATGGCGAACCCGAGTTCGACTTCTCTTGCATTCTCGGGTGGAAGGGTCTTGGTGGGTTTCAATCGACGTAGAACTCGGCGAACTGTTACACTAACAAAAGCAGAGGACTCTGTCTCTCAGTATGGCAAGGACCACGAGTACACCAAGCTCATCATCAACCATAAAGGAGTTGATCCTGAGGACGTATACAGTCAGGTTGCGTACGAGAAGGGCTTCCACTTCCTATATTACCTCGATCGTGTGGTTGGACGGGAGAACTTCGACAAGTTCATCCCCCATTACTTCAACACCTGGTCTGGGAAGTCTCTCGACTCGTTTGAATTCCGTGACACCTTCATGGACTTCTTCAACGGCCTCGGTGACGAGGACTTGAAGAAGAAGGTTGCGGAAATTGACTGGAATGACAGACTGTACAGCCCTGGTCTGCCTCCCAAACCGGAGTTTGACACCACTTTGGCGGATCAGTGCTTTGCGCTGGCGGACAAGTGGAAGAATGACGTGAGTTGAGCCGACCAGGCGTTCCTGTAAGAAAACTAATTCCTTTCAGTCGTTCGAGCCTAGTCCCAAGGACATCGAAGAATTCACAAGCTCTCAGAAGCTCGTCTTTCTCGAGAAAGTCCAGCAAGACGTACCTCTTAGCCCAGAACGCGCACAACTTTTGGGCAAGGTTTACGAGCTCCTTGGTTCGCGCAATGTCGAACTACTCTCTGCGTACTACCTTATTGCGCTCAAGTCCAAAGACACGACTTCGTATCAAGGCACAGCCGAGCTGCTGGGCAAGGTTGGACGCATGAAGTATGTCAGGCCCCTGTTCCGGGCCCTGAACAAGGTGGACAGGAATTTGGCGTTGGAGACATTTGCGAAGAATAGAGACTTCTACCACCCGATTGCTAAGGGTATGGTTGAGAAGGACCTGAAGATCTGATGAGAAGGTACCTCTGGACAGGCCAAGTAATCATGTCATGTAGACTGTGGAGTGAGGAGACAGACATTCCTGATTCCTTCCTCGAAACACTTCTCAAATTGGATCATGTGATTTTGCGCCACCATGCGCGTAATTTTGCACGAACTCTACTGCCTAGATCAGCCATTTTGAACCGGCCATCACCTCTGACCATTTCTTTCCTGATGGCCTCTGGAATCTCTCAACCGAGTCCACTTCATCATGTCCAAAGTTCCCATAGAGATGAGGAAAGCCATCTTCCCATTTCGTGTTCTTCTCGAATTTGCCAGCAACCAGTTTCAATACCCACAGATCTGAAGCTTCGGTGAAGAATAGATCTCCTGTGCCAGGAACCTGCTTTAATTAGCCGGTATCCCAGACGATCTCATTCTGCGTGTGAATCTGCCTTGTAGCTCGATCCTTTTCACGGTTTTCGAAGATCATACCTGCGAAGCTTTGCTCAAATGGACGAATCCGCTATGCTTGTCTAAATCGGACAGGGGATACTGCGCGGGAATTGGCTCCGGAGGGGGGCCCGGAATTATCTTGTACAAGAACTGATGGGATTCTTGATTTGCCATGTTGACGAAGACGCCTCACCACTTGATGAATGGAGAGAGTAGCTGAGTATTTAGATGGGAGAATCAGAAGATTCACAGGTGCCCGAAATTTCGTGGTGCAGGGTAGTGTTCTGTCGCAAAATGGCGGGGTTCGTGAACAGAACCCCCTCTCATCTCACAATTTGTCTCGACGTACACCAGAACACGGAAACAAAGTCGTTTCGAAACAGACGATAGTATTCAAAATGCGAAGAAGGCCTAGCTTTTTACATGAAGCCTGCAGACTCTGCAATAGTTGAAACAACGTCATCGGTCATCCAGTCTATCGGAGCGACTGAGCTCTAACGCGTCTTCAACAGGGAGGTTCAAGAATGTCACGCGGACCTCCCGCATCTCGATTATGCTTCCTTTCGGATCTCCCTACTCTTGCAGTTGGTGAGAAGGTGCGCTTTCTGGGATGGTACGTTCTCGTTTCCGCCCTAATCACGCCACCATATGGCTGTGAATTCCATCCATGTGTAGCCATCTGACTTGCATCAGTGTCTTGTCGTACTCAACGGCAACAGCTTGTCTCGAACTCGGTCATTCGCACCCTCCAGAAACACAGGTTACTGCTTCCGTCGACATACGATTAGTGCTGGAGCTGATCAACCCGGAGCTGACACGTGTCGGTGAATGGGTCAACGTCCTGGGATACAAGACGGCGTGCCGTGAGACTGGGCCCGCAGAGAAGCGCATGAGTGCTTCACATGGGACAATTGTTGAGGTCCAGGCTTTGCGAGCCTGGCCGACGGGTCCATTGGATCTTGCCCGTTACGAGCGAGAGGGTGAATTGTGGAAGAGTTGAGGAACAGACGGCTACGGGGCGGGAATCCCATTTACCCAGAAGATGGCGTCCTCAGAAATGGAGTGCCCGACACCCGGTCGTGAGCGTGGTCTTTCCAAATGCCTCTTGGGCCTATTGAGCATACCGGCGAGGGCGCCATGCATAAGATATGTTACGGGTTCGCCATCGCTATGATCGGCTCCCATACTGGTCTGCCTCTGGCTGTTCAAGACCCATGCGAATTGCTATCCGCGATTCGCCATCGATGCCGAAGGCACAAGCTCATATCCTGGAACGACACTGTCACGCAGCTTTGAGGACTTCGTCAGCTCTGAAGCATGAAAGCGGGGTCAAATATTAGGTCCATTGGTACAGTACAGGAAAAAGAGCACCAGAAATTATTCAACACGACCGTACCAAGCCCTCGGCCGCTCACCTCCACAACCGGCAGTGTCTCTGCAGTCAAAGATGGGCCGACCTGCATGACCGCGGGGTCCATGTTCGATAATGATTCGAAGATCGACTCGGGATGCCTCTCGACAGATCTGGGTTGGGCAGCAACTTGGCGCGTCTTCCGTGCCTTATCTGGAAACCAGGCCTGACGCCCCCATGCAGTGATCCTTGGAGTCAGACAGCGGCTTGCAGCCCACCACTCCTACAGCCACAAGCCCCCATCGAACTGCAAACTACCATGAAAGCGAACCGCCAGGCATCGTTCATCGACCTCTGTGCCGATCACATTCCCTTGGCTCTCATGAAGAGCTGCGAGCTTGGGGCTGTCCAGGGGTTTACGGACGTAGCGTGCTTACGGACCTTGTTCTGAAAACTTGGCGCGAACCTAGACGATTTGAGGGCTCTGCTGTGACATCGAGCTTCACGCGTGCTGCATGAAGGCGCATAGATGCCCAGGTACTGTCAGCGTCTTGGGCTGTGTCGATGTCCGGATTTTCGCGATGAGTCTCCTGCCTTGGATACCACGACCGGCTGGTGGAGTGGTCGCTTGAGGGTGACAGCGGGATTTTGCTGAGCCCTTGCGCTCGCCTGCTTGTCCCAAAGCTCTTTCGACTTTTGGCATATATCGTCGATTTGCTCCTACAGTCACAAAGGCGCTTCTGGTTAATGGATATCAACACGGGCTTTGATGCTCTGCGATGCTCACATCGGTCAGACAGGCACCTGGTGTCGAGATAAGGAATCCATCCTCGCCCTACAACTCATGAGCTCTTGCTTTTCTCCAGCTTTGCACAATGGATCGGAAGCACCTCGAGAGTATATGGGCGCACTGTTGCTTGAGGCCCCAGGTAGAATGGCAGCTGTTGAGTGATAACTCGTTTGTGGATATCCCATTGGGGTATCCAATACCGGTTCATGGAGTACGACATGGTCGCGAGGCGAGGAGAGCTGAAGGATGAAAAAGTCAATTCAAAATCCTGAAGCACTTTACATGAATCGAAGGCAAACCCCCCAAGTTGAGCGTGCGGTTGACCCCCTATTTATCTTCTTCGAGCAACAACATGTAGTGTACACTCCAACAGCGACACGCAGTCTACCGAATCAGGAACAATGAGAGCGCAGGGATCTTACTGAATGACAGACGCAGCCACATGTGGTACGCTCGATCATATGTATGAGGTGATTGGTCAGTCGACAGAAGACGGCAAGGCAAAGTGACCACTTTAGCTTTCAGCCTGCATGTTGAGTGTCGCACGCATCAATGGCCTTCTTTCCTTATTCTGTGTCGCAATACACACGCGACTCTCCCCCTTGGCCACAATAGAGCATGATCCCCAAGTTGTTGGATGTTTGAGACGAAAGTGAGGCGGACGGAAGGGGAGCAAGGGCTAATTGGCACGACGGGGTGGGTGCTTGGCCGCCTCACCGTTGGGAGTGGCGAATCACTCTGGAGCTTGAGACAGTAAACACCCCGCGATGACCAGGCTGTTGGGTTTGAGGTGGGAAACCTTGAGTCGTGATGCAGGCGTCACCGAGGCTAATGAGCTACAGTCACGAGGCTCGAAGTTTGTGTCCTCGGAGTCTGGGGTTCTTGATGGCAGCGCGTATTGCGTTACTGGACAATTCACTGTTCTGCCTATTCAATTCCAACAGATAAATACGTCAGACTTACATAAAAACATTGAAACGACGCTGTAGAATTCACGATCCACGTGTTGTTTCTGAATAGCATTCAGAGCATGATATCATGTCTCTGGGCTGTGATGATCAGTGGAACCAAAGAGCACTCACGCGGAAGGTTTGCTTCTGATATTTAAGGCGCATGTAACACATGGTTTCTGGGTTATGTCCCAGTGAAGATCAGTCCAGATGAAGGCGAGCAGCGCTGTTCGTTTGGTGTCTTTGAAGCGAAACCGTCGATCCTTGGATCCTGGATGATCGTGTGTGAACCATACCAAGCGTGCTATCGTTCCTTGGGCTGGCACGTGTATACGGCGACATGCAATGCAGTACAGTAGCTCAGACACGGGTCGAAAGCCTTCAGATCCAAGCAAGGCATCACCGACGCATCAAACTTTGCACCAAGGTTCTGATGCGGCTCTGGTTCACGTGAACTTTGACAATGGCGGTCACGTTGGTTCTGTGAGGGCAGCGACCAGAAGCCGTGACATGTCCGTGTTAGCCCTACCCAGGCGATAGTCGCTGTGCGGCTAATCCACGGTGAAGCGTCCCTCAATGTTCAACGGCGTTCAGCGCCCATGACCCACTTCGGCCAGTGGCCATGATGCTAATTTCCCCCAATCAAAGCGGAACGGGGCTCTGGATCAACCACCGACGTCAAGCGCATCGCGACCGCGTCTCCTTCCAGCATTTGTTGACTGACGACCAGCCGACAAGTCCTTGCGCACACGACGGTCAAATTCGGGGGCTGTGCGCACACTTTTCTCCTCTCAAATCCTCACGACTCCGGCGAACTTGGCGTATGCCCACTTCTGCCTGGTCTAACGACGACCTAAGCTTCGGGAGAGTACGCCAGGGACCTTGACACGTGCTTATTTGCGCAAGCCCCTGCCCAACCGACTGAACGGACTCGAATCTTGCCTTTGCCGCGATACAGGGAGCAGATGTTGCCTTGATGAGCTTAAGGCGTGATCCTTATGCGGCCTATCCGACGAATTGGTGCTAGCTGTGGCATTCGGCCTTGATCTTGGCATATCGATACAGACCTAGGGGTCTTCGAGTCAAGTTCCCCCCCTTTCCCTTCCGCGGCGGGACCATACGTGGTCCCCCGACATTCTGAAGCATCATGGCACCGCCTGGTGGTGGAAATATCAAGGTGGTGGTGAGGGTGCGGCCTTTCAACGGGAGAGGTATGCTGGTCGATCTCTAAGCTTTGGTTGAGGTTATGCTGACGGACGGCAACCTGCATAGAAATCGATAGAGGATCAAAATGTATTGTCGAGATGAAAGGCAACCAGACCATTCTGTCTGTACCCGATGGACCGGGAGGGAAGAATGCGAAGGACAGCGCGCCGAAAACGTTTGCTTTCGACAGGTCGTATTGGTCTTTCAGCAAAGCCGATCCGAATTACGCCGAGCAATCACATCTATTCGACGATCTTGGTTCACCACTGTTGGACAATGCTTTCCAAGGCTACAACAACTGTATCTTTGCCTATGGTCAAACAGGTTCCGGAAAGTCCTATTCGATGATGGGATATGGCAAAGAGATAGGTATCATCCCGCAGATTTGTCAAAATATGTTCACGAGGATAGAGGAGATTCAAAGGAAGGATCCGTCGACGAAATGCACCGTCGAAGTGTCATATCTCGAAATTTACAACGAACGAGTACGCGATCTGCTCAACCCTGCAACCAAGGGCAACCTTCGAGTGCGTGAGCACCCTTCGACAGGCCCCTATGTTGAGGATCTCGCAAAGTTGGTTGTGGGTGGATTCCAGGAGATTGAAAATCTGATGGATGAGGGAAATAAAGCCCGAACGGTTGCTGCGACAAACATGAATGAAACATCCAGTCGAAGTCACGCCGTCTTTACCCTCATGCTTACCCAGAAGAGCACCGATGCTGATACCAAGATGGAACTGGAGAAGGTTGCCAAGATCAGTCTGGTTGATTTGGCTGGTTCAGAAAGAGCAAACTCAACCGGCGCAACCGGCGCGCGTTTGAAGGAAGGTGCTGAGATCAACAGGTCCTTGTCAACACTCGGTCGGGTCATTGCGGCACTGGCCGATCTGTCAACGGGCAAGAAGAAGAAAGGTGCAAGTCAAGTTCCGTACCGTGACAGTGTCTTGACCTGGCTATTGAAGGACTCGCTCGGTGGAAACAGTATGACCGCCATGATTGCTGCCATCAGTCCAGCTGACATCAACTATGACGAAACACTCAGTACACTTCGATACGCAGACTCAGCCAAGAGAATCAAGAACCATGCTGTTGTCAATGAAGACGCAAACGCTCGCATGATTCGGGAACTCAAGGAAGAATTGGCAGTGTTGCGGAGCAAGTTGGGCGGCGGTGCTAGTGGTGCGGCTGGAGGAGTTCCAGCCCCAGGCGAGCAAGTCTATCCCGAAGGCACACCACTGGAACAGCAGATGGTCAGCATCACTGGTGCAGATGGCACAGTGAAGCAAGTGTCCAAGGCAGAGATTGCAGAGCAACTCAGCCAGAGCGAGAAGCTGCTGACGGATCTCAACCAGACCTGGGAACAGAAGTTGCAGAAGACGGAAGAGATCCACAAAGAACGCGAGGCAGCTCTTGAAGAACTTGGTATCAGCATCGAGAAGGGCTTCATCGGACTACACACCCCGAAGAAGATGCCGCATCTGGTCAATCTGTCTGACGATCCGCTTCTGGCGGAGTGCCTGGTTTACAACCTCAAGCCTGGAACAACTACGGTCGGTAATGTCGACACCAACGCAGATAACCAGGCCAATATCCGTTTGAACGGCACAAGGATTTTACACGATCACTGCGTGTTTGAGAATGCTGCAGACGGAACGGTAACGTTGATCCCACGAGAGGGAGCGTCTGTCATGATTAATGGCAAACGTATTTCGGAACCTCAGCAACTGCACTCTGGTTATCGAGTCATTCTTGGTGACTTCCACATTTTCCGTTTCAACCATCCCATGGAAGCACGCGCAGAACGAGGCGAGGCCCCCGGTGGCAGTTTACTACGCCATTCCGTGACGGCAAGTCAACTACAAGCATTGGATCGCACATCACCCAGCCCGAGCCCGCGACCTGGACACGAGAGAAACTTCAGCAAGGTGTCGGATTTTGGAGATTCTCGACCAGAATCACCTGCGCCATTCCGCGACGGGCGAGACTCAGACTGGTCGTTTGCTCGGAGAGAAGCTGCAGGTGCGATCCTGGGCACGGACCAGAACTTTGCTAGTCTCACGGATGAGGAGCTCAATGCGCTTTTCGAAGATGTCCAGAAGGCTAGAGCCGAGCGTGTGACTGTTCGCGAAGATGGTGATGACTCGGAGTCAACCACATCCTATGCGTTTCGGGAAAAATACATGTCAACGGGGACTATCGACAACTTTTCGCTGGACACTGCATTGACTATGCCATCGACTCCAAAGCAGGGAGAGGCCGATGACAAACTGCGTGAAGTGCGCGAAGAAATGCAGAACCAGTTGGAGAGGCAGAAGGAAGAGTACCGGGATCAGCTCAAGGACGCCGAGGCCGCGAACGTCGAAGTCGAGGAAATCAAGAAGGAGAAGGCAAAGATGGAAGAGGCCTTGAAGGAACTCAAGGAAGACATGCAGAAGCAACTCAATGTCCAACGGAAGAAGTTCGAAGAGCAGATCGAGAAGATGGACCCCCTGAAACGACCCAAGGCAAGCCCAAAACTCGACGAGACCGAATTAGAGATGGCTCGAGAGGTTATCAAAGTCTGGCGCAGCCGACACTACGTCAAGATGGCGGAATCGGTGCTTCAGAATGCTGCAATTCTGAAGGAGGCTCAGATTCTGAGCAACGAGCTCAACGAAAGTGTCGTATTTCAATTCGCGGTGGTCGATGTTGGTCATGCCCTCTGCTCATCTTACGACATGGTGCTGAATGGCTTGACGGGCGAAGGCGAAGATGCTGCATTGGAGGAGGCACAGAAACCTTGCATCGGCGTCCGGGTCGTTGACTTTAAACACAACGTGGTGCATCTGTGGAGTCTTCAAAAGTTACAGGATCGCGTTCGCCAAATGCGTCAGATGCAGCAGTACGTGGACCAGCCAGAATACGCTCAGCACTTGAGCCTCGAGAATCCTTTCGTTGAGGCCTGTATGCCCGCGTACACACTTGTAGGCGAGGTTGATGTGCCGCTGAAGGCTGTGTTTGAGAGCCGAGTCCAGGACTTTTCACTGGATGTCCTGTCTCCCTATACATCGGGCGTGGTTGGTATCATTAAGTTATCCCTTGAGCCATCTCATGCCCGCGCACCGTCCAATACGCTCAAATTCAATGTGGTCATGCATGAGCTGCTGGGATTTGCAGAACGCGAAGGCACGGAGGTTCATGCCCAGCTCTTCATTCCCGGCGTCTCAGAGGAAGACGGCATTACGACGACGCAAATGATCAAGGATTTCGACGAGGGGCCCATCCGATTCGAGAGTGTTCACAACATGAGTGTCCCACTCTTCTCGCCACAAGACATTACACTCAGAGCTTCGATCTTCGCGCATGTATCGTCAATGCATCTCGACAAGCTTCTCAGCTGGGACGACATGCGAGATGCTGTACCGCGAAACGGGCACTCGTCCGGGGCTCGCATCAATGAGTCGCAGTTTTACACTCAAGAGAAGCACGATCTTCTTGCCCGTATCCAAATCATGGAATTGAACGAGGATGGTCAGTATGCACCAGTTGAAGTCACACAGACAAGTGAACTCGACACTGGGACCTTCCAGCTCCACCAGGGTCTTCAAAGAAGAGTGGCGATCAGTATATCACATAGCTCAGGCGATGCTTTGCCTTGGGGAGAGGTGACGGCAGTACGTGTTGGGAAAATCCAGCTCGTGGACTCCGCGGGCAGGACTCCTGACATGGCACCCAACGACCCCGAGATCACCCTCAAACTCGCATCAAACCCCATCTATCGAGAGAATGCGAATGGCACCCGGAGTATTACTGTTTTTGCTCAATGGGACTCCAGCTTGCACAACTCGCTCCTCCTCGACCGGGTCACAGCAGAGAAATTCAAAGTGCAGATGTCCATCTCGTGGGACATCAGCTCTGACAAGCTTGCGGAATCAATGAGGTTCACTCAAAAGGTTTGTGTGCAAGTGCTATCACGGAGCTTCGTCCGCCAAACTTCAATGTTCTCTGCGTTGTGGCAAAACGTCAGATTCGTGAAATCGTCTACGGGAATTTTCACTCTGACCATGCGACCGGCACCTATCAAGCGCGTGGGTGACCTATGGAGGATGAACAGCCGCCATGATTACGTCAAGGGCGAAGAGAGTCTCACCAGCTGGACCCCGCGTGGCGTTTCGCTTGTTAGCGACTACATCGCCGCCCGCAAGAAGCGCAAGCGTATCGCCGAGATAGGAGCAATACAGACGACCTTGATGAAGTACGGGGCGGATGGGAGCAAGAATGCTGCTGACCAGAAAGAACCGGCCCCTGAGCCATCACCCGAGCTGAAGCCAATTATACCTAACGATGATGATTTGCTGAACGACACCCCTGACACGTCACAAGCGCCATCGCTGAACGAGGTGACAGACGAAACCGCCGAAGGATCGGAGCAAGGAGAAGAAGAAACGATCAAGGTTCAGGACCCAGCTGAAGCAACCGCTGAGAGCTTTGAGTACGACGAACGACAAAAGTCCTTACTCGAGAAGTGCCTCAAACTTTGGCTCAAGTACCCCGACCCAGTGAACAGCATTCTCAGCCCAGCAAACACGGCTCCTCCTGAGAATGGAATCGCCCCAGAGTCACCACTTCCGCCTAGTCTGATCACGACAATTATCCAGGTGCCGAAGAATCCCAAGGTGTTGAAAGGTGGGTATTTGCTAGTACCAAATAGCGAGTCGACGCGCTGGGTCAAAAGATTCGTGGAACTTCGTCGACCGTACCTGCACATTCATTCCGCGACGGATGGTGATGAGGTGGCGCTTGTGAGCTTGAGAAACTCAAGGGTTGACAGCCAGCCCGGCGTCCTGGGTATCTTGCACGGACCAGATGATTATGACTCGCAAAATGGCGGGCATAATGGCAATGCAGAATTTCGACCAAGTCATCGGCGTACTTCTTCTGGACGCGTCATCTCCACGATCTGGACAGGGATGGGAGGCAATAGCAGCAACATTGGCAACGGCGGCTCGCCTGGAGGCCAGCCTGGTCTGCAGCGTCTAAGTGAGCGCATGCAGGCCGCTGTCTTTGCCATCTATGGTACCGACAACACATGGCTCTTCGCTGCTAGAAGCGAGCGAGACAAGATGGATTGGATCTTTCGCATCGATCAAACATACCTGGCCAACAGCGAGAGCACACCGGGCAGTGGGGTCATGAGCCCTCAGCAGCATGGCAGCGAGTACTAGAAGGAGTCTGCAAATGGAGGTGGTGGGAAATCCTGGGACGAAATCAGACATGAAGACGAAGAAAGAAGATGCATCGCAAGGGCGCAATCGAGTCTAATTGGATCACGACTGGCGATGGGGCTTGGGTGTCCATGGGCTCTTACACAATATGACATTTGCAAGTCTGTTTCTTGCATGTCGTATTGATTTGGCCTCCAACCCCACCGTCCCACGCTTTAACTTTCCTTTGTTTTACCCCCTTTGCTCATTGCTTCTTTTTCTTTTCTGGGGGAGGTGTTGGCGGTGGGCGGCCGCAGGCTGTCTCAAGCCTGTCAGCCCCCTTGTGTTCCGTCCCCTCTTTTGACGTGGCATCGTGTTAGACGACTTTAGATTATACCCACCCTCCCTGGAAACCCAGCGAGGACAAGAATGCAAGAGAGAGGATGAGGCGGATTCACGACACGGTGTGAATGGAAGTTACCCGTTGTGGGGCGCCATCCGTGTACGCCTGAAGTATTGCTTGGAAGTAATCGGAAATCTTGGATCATGAGTGGTTGTGCCAATAACTTCAATGCAATGTGGACTTGTGATCAGTCACAGCCAAAGGAAGCGTTTATGCGTCTTTTGCGTTAAAATCCGGCAGGTTTATGTGCCTATGTACGGAGTACTAATGCTGGGTTCCGCCAATCTGGGCCCAAACCTGTCCGCGTAGTCGGGTCTGCGTCTCCTGCCGCCTCTACCCGACAGGTTGGACATATCGGCTGGAACTATTGCAGAGCGGCTTGTATGTACCTCACGTTGTGATGCGACAGGGACATGTGGCTTGCATGGAGACCCAAAGATGGAGAGAGATAGTTGTTCCGCGGACTTCATGTCGTATGCCTGTATGGGGAGTCTTTTCCGAAGACTTGGGCCCGGATGACGCGCTAGCCATGCATGAGAGGACGAGAACAGCATGGTTCACCGAAGCACCGGAAGGAAATTGGCACAGAACAGCCCCGGGGTTGGGGGGGTTTTGTGTGTCTGCGGCCGCAGCCATTTCCCGTGAATCGTTTTTAGCATTCGTTCGGCCTGTTGTGCTCCCGATCTCGCGTCGTGAAGTGAGGCGGGAAAGGTCCTGGCAGGAGGGCGGAAATGTAGGGGGGGGGGTCGGGGTCAGTGGTTGTGAGCTGAAGACTCGAAGTGTGCCTAGTGATCCGGCACAGTGTCTTGGGTTGTGAAGGGTGTTTGTTCTGCATGGGTATCGGGGGTTATCATCTGGCGTTGTGTTGGCTCGCCTTCTGCATGCAGGGAAAAAGGCGGAGGAAGAAATGAGGCTTGGCGAAGGATGTCTCGAATTTATTCCCTGACCCGATGCCAGAGACTTGGGAACAGTCAAAATGCTGTTGTTGTTGAGGTTGCGGGAGAAAGGGACTTACTCCATTCTGGGGTTCGCCGAATCGGCACTATTGCTATTGGTTTGAGATCTCATGAGCTACACACGTTAGTCGGACTTTGGTGGTGATCCAACGTCAATCTAGATATGCAGGTCTTCGGACGGCGCCGTTATGGATGCGCGTGAGGAATCGGTTCGCCCTCTGTATTCTCACGATGCTTGCTTACCATCAATTGAGCAGAGGAACATGACCCAGGTGAACCTATGGATAATACCGACTGTCTGGAACGAGCGGCACAGCAACATGAGCCAGGGTGGGAAAACGAGGTTGTTTGTGTTTGCCTTACATGTTATTCTGATTCCCCGCAGGTTTATCCTTGCCTTGTCATACGTATCGTACCATGTTCATTTATTGATGCCTAGCACACCACACCGCATGGCATCCGGGCAGGACATCCCGCTCATGACTGCATTGAGCTGCGTACCAGGCTGCGTATTACCAGATAGGAACGCACGGATGATCTGTGGGTGTATTGGCTGTTTTCCTTCTCTGTCAGGGACGGACAAGGATGTTTAGGAAGAGGAAGAGGAGGGTCTGTGGTTGGTGTTCTTGAGGGGGGGGGGAGGGGGGTGGATTGTGGCTTGCAGAACGGGCGGACCAACGAACCGCATTGTGCAATTCGGCTGCCTGGATGGACGAAAAGGACGTGTGATCTGCGGGCTCTTGCAGGTGCTGAACTGTAGTCTATACATAGACTTTTGGGGGCCGGATCTCTTTGCTCGAATGATATTGGGATTTGGGGCATGGGGATTTTCGGGGAAGGGTGCCTTGTGTAAGGGAGGCAGAGAGGGTCAACTCCAGTATCTTTGGGAGGAGTGCATGTCTCACTTTGGCAACGTGCTGCGACTACTGGGATGGCCCTTGGTTGAGTTGCTAGCCCACAGCCCACCAAAAGTCACTAACGCGATGGTGTCTCGCGGGCCGATGACGGGGCGTCGCGGATCTGTCCGGGCGCGTGAAGCGATAGCTAATCCAGGGATCCAGCCGCTCGGCCACATCTTGGCCACATTTCAGCCATGGTTAAGGTTGAGTTTGTATCGATCTCGGAATAGGAACCTCCCCCTGAGTGCAGTAGAGAGATGGAAGGAATTCCCGCAACCTTGCATATGCAATGCGGCCAAAGACACACAAGGACCAAAGCGAGATTGCCAATGGGCGGGGAGGGATTCCCTTCGAATCAGAAGACAACATTAGACTCTACTCTCCTGTCAAGCGCACCAGAAGCGGTGCCAATGCTGAGACACACAGCAACAGCAGCAACAGCAGCAACAGCAGCAACAGCAGCAACAGCAGCAACAGCAGCAACAGCAGCAACAGCAGCAACAGCAGCAACAGCAGCAACAGCAGCAACAGCAGCAACAACAACACCAAACAGGCGCAGCATGACAGGCAGTGCCAGTGAGGGATGATGACCTCACATGAGGGCGATTCCCAGCTTGGCGGAAGCAGAAGAAGCAAAAAGCGTAACATTGGGAACTTCGTCACCCGGGAAGGGGGGCTGACTGAACCAACAACCGCCTTGGTCTCCTCGGTAGCTGTGCAGTTCTTTGACCACGTTGATTGGCACGCGGCATGAGAAGCAAGATACCGCGCTCCAGGCAACCGGGACGCGGGAGCTTGCCTGAAGACCTGAGAGGAAACAGGCACAAAAGAAAGGGGAAAAGGGAAAAGGGGTGGCGTGCCAGGCAGGGTTGATCCTGGTTCGAGAAAGCTGGGATTTTTGTTCGTGCACTCGCGTGGGCGATGGGCGAGACACAGCGAACAAGGAATTGAGAACAAGTTTGTTTAGCTCTGGGTGCGTAGCCCAGAGGACTCATGCTCGGGATTATCAATGGCCGTGACTTGTGGCGTACGGAAAAGGAGGATCGACGATATTTCCCGGATGGTCGGTAACGGGCAGGATTTGTGGAGGAGTGTTTTCCACTGGTCGGTCCATGTGAGCTTTGGACATCAAGGGGAGCAGAATAGGCCAAATGAGGACACGGGGCGTGAAGGGCGTCAAGCGCGGGCATCCAACATTTGATGGGCGCCCTATTTGTGGTCTAGCAAGCTATCCATCCAACTGCATGTCTCTCAGATGCAGCTTGGTCCCTTCACCGGTTTCCTAATCCGATTAGTGAAGTCTTTCGCACAGGGCAGAGGGGACTGTGCAAAGACGGAATGGATGAGGGCTTGCGGGGCGCTCATGTGCGTATTGCTGCTTCTCGATCACGAGTTTCCTGGAGGCGGGGGGAATTCGGAAAGGTGGCCGAAAGAAGGACGGCCTTGGGGCAATGGAAAGTACTGTTGTCGGAGCATTTGATACGGGAGGGAAGCATGGGGTGCAGTCCAGTATGGCATGGTATGACATGATGTCCTATGCTATAATGCAATGGGAAGCGAAGGAATGGGGAAATGACCCGGCTCTGTCTGTCTGCATCAAAACGCATTCCATGTCTCGGGGAGAATCACAGCCACGGCTTCACATGGGAATTCATGCAATACTTCTTCCCACTGGGAACCACGTGTTCTGCACAAAGGCGTGTTGGGCTGCCCACCATCCCGGAGGACGACAATGCCACCAAGTCGAAGGCGGTCGAGGGGGGGAAAGAAAAAAGAAAGACACAAAAGAATAATGAAACCGAACAATATACTGTACATACCTCTTAGACCGAATTGACAACCACAGAAGGAAACAAATTTAGCTCCCGCCCGGGCCTGAGTCAAAGTGTCATGCCCGACACTCCCCTAGTGCCAGCGACTGGGCGGACCGCCAAAAACGCCAGAACAACATCAGTCATCTAGCCGTCCGAAAAAAAAAGAGAGAGAAAAAGATAGAGGGAGGGAGAGGGCGGATACACTGTATGATAGCCAGTTTCAGTCCAGACAGCCAACGGCTCGTTGTTTGGATCCAGAAAGCTGGGTCCTTGTATGGGTCAGAAATGGCGAAGCAGCGAGGTAGGGTGGGATTGGAATTGGGTCTGGGACTGGAGGTGATGACCAGGGAGGGGAGGGGAAGAGATGTAGTTGTATGATGTACGAAGGACGGAGTAGTCTGTCTAGGCATCTCTCTGGCCATGAACACTGTGATGTAGACTACAGTGCAGTACAGTACAATACAGTACGGTACGGTACAGGAAGAGGACGGTGCAGTGCAGTGCAGTGCAGCATGGGGTCACACTGGATCATGGGCAGAGTGGGTGTCGTCGTGTCATGTTTCTGCGGCTCGTCCACTCTGGCGGTGTAGGGCAGGGGAGAGGAGAAGAAATATGTTTTGTCTGTCTCCAGAGATAACTATAGGGGGAAAAAGAGAGAGAAAAAAAGGATGAAGTATAGTTATATACCTAGTAGCTGAAGCATAGACGTGGTACAGTACGGAGTACATATGTAGACTATAGACCTAGTATAGGTACCTAGTGTCCTGCCCAACCTCACACAGATCGAGACGAAGGGTTAGACGACGCGACACGCTGCAAGGAATCAGACCAAACTCAATTCCTAGCAAGGGGGATGCACAGAGAGAGAGATGCAAGACAAAAGACAAAAAGAAACCAAGATCGTTCGTTGTACATACCTACTCGGGCCATTCATTTTCAGGGGCGCATTCGACGTCCGTGTGCCCAACGATGGGACCGAGCCCCGGGAGCTGGGAAGGCCTGTCCATCAACCCCCGGCTTAAGCTTTGGGACGCGCCGCAACGGCTTGAAAGCCGGGCGGGGACGAGTGGTCAGTTTTCTTTTCATTGTCCTTGAGTACCTTTTTTTCTTTCTCTCTGCTTGGATTGTGCACAGGATCCTTCATATCGCTTGATCCAGATGATCTCCTGTAAGTGCTGTGTCGACTCGGGAGTCGTGCACTACTGTACCTACAAACAACATGCTTGGGTACAGTACCATATAGCGCAGGCTCTGTGATATACGATATCGATTGGCCACCGGAGATGAAGCTGACTCTCGACATGTATGCTATGCGTCTCACGGTGTGCGTGAAATACATCCGCAATGCGATACATCAGAATCCGGGATACTGGCCTAATGCGACTCTACTGCGATCCGAATCCCCCCCTCCTCACACCTCTTCTCCTCACTCACTGGAACTGGTGAATATCTCCCGGCATGAGCATCGTGTCCAGACTTTGTTTGTTCGTCTCTACACAGCTACCAACAAGACTATTGCTTATTATATTTTCTCTTGTCGGGGTGGCGCAGTGGTCTAGCGCCTGGCCTGCCGCCGGGATTAAGGGGTCGCCGCCCTTAATCCCGGGGGTTGTAGGTTCGAATCCTGCCGCCGACGAACCCGTTTTCTCTAAAGAGACGGGAGACTACAGGGTAGGCCTCGCCCACCTACCTTGTTGCCGAACGGCCTCGCCCCCTGGCCTGTAATAAACGCGGCCGCCACGACCCTTGCGTCAGTAGGGTCACTGTCCCGCAGCTGGCAACAGCTGGTCTGGATGCAGCCTAGTATCGGCTAGTAAAAACGTTACCGCACCGCCCCCTGCGTCAGTTTGGGCTGTCGGCTGGCGACATATGCCAGCACCCGTAACGGACCCGGTGTGCCCGCGCAGCGGTGCCGAGGGGTGAGCCTTGGTCACGCAGCCCTAGCCCTAGTCCGCCCCCTAGGGTCAGGGCTGTATGCGCTATAGCAGGCCCGGCCCGGGCACCCGTACGGCTAGGAGTGTTGATCAAGACCTACAGAGATAAGGAAATTAGTTGGGAAGGGCGCTGTATTTTCAGAGGGCTTAGGCTTGGAAGGTATTAGCGCCGGGAGCCGTCGTTACAGGCAGCGATACATCTGCCAGCAGCTGCTGACAGCTGTTATCGGCTGCTTAGTTCCCCCAGTTGTTACTAGGCCAGTCGGGCCGCCACCTGTCAGAGTTGAGATTCATTGAAGTCGGATTGAGCTACCCTGCAAGAAATCTGGCTACCCTATATGTCGAGGCAAGGGTTTTCTTCCCCAGAGGGTTTTCCCCTTGCTAGCTAGAGGTAGAGGCACTGCATGCTATTAAGTTAGCCAGCAGCGTATAATAAATAAATAAATAAATAAATAATATATTTTCTCTCTGGCTCTCACTATAACGCATATCCCACTCTCTCTACTGCTTGTTCAAGCCCGTCACTTGACAAAGTCCATGCACAACCAATTCTCGTCGTCTTGTTCTTTTGCATCGATATCGTAACCCCTGCCAGATTGAACAACTCACTCACTGTCCCCCCCCGCTCATCTGTCTCTCTATCCTGATCCTTGCTCTCGTTTTACCCCCCCCCTCTCACTCTCACTCCCACTCCCACTCACACTCACACACTCCTCTGATTCTGTCGCTCTCGCTCTCTTTCGCGCGCGCGTGTCGTCTCGTGTAGTCTATGTATGTATGTACAATGGTACATGCGATAAACTCTACCTGACCCCGGCATAAACCTCACCTGCAGCTCCATGCGATTGAGTTCTCCTCCCGTCTCCTCACTGTGTTTTCTTCCACACACCCTCTTCCTTTCTTTCATGCGACCCCTTCCCTCTCTTTGACTTTCTCCCCCCGGTACCGATCTGTCGGGTCTCTCAGTTCATCCGACTCTCTCTCTCTCTCTCCCTCTCGCTTTATTTCTCTGCTACCCCTTCCATCTCTACGTCCTCTTCCTCTTTTCTCTTGGGACCTTGTGATCTCCAGGCAATTTTTCTTTTTCTTTTTTCCATCTCGCACCAATCCAACAACCTTCCATCTCGATTCAACCTCAGTTGAACAACCCCGAGAAGCCTACTTCATTTTCATTACATGATCGCTTAAGCATCGCCGTCAAGTCGCATCGCCAAGCCAGCCTCGGAGGTTAGAGGCGGTTGTGCCGCTTTTTCAGCTGCGCTATCACTCTGTCCACTCGCCGCCCCCTTTACCTCCCTCTTTTGACCTGCTTTGCTCTATCTATTTTTTTTTTAGCAGCCGTCCGGATTTGGTCCCCAATTCGTTCCCAGGATTTCGGGGAGGATTTTGGTGTGGATCGGCAGTGTTCGCCTGAGCGATCTGCAACTGACAGCGGTTCCTTCATGCCCTCCTTCATGGGCCACCACCATCATCATCACCACCATTACCAGCTCCAAATCTGGGGGGCTTGGGGACAATTCCAATTGAACCTTTGTCCCAGGCATAAATAATCTGGCTCTCTCTGGTTCTTGCCATCCTTTCGAGCTTTTCTTTGGTTGTTTCTCAGGATCCAAACTTTCACTTCGACCACCTCTCACACCTCCGTCTGCACGCAGGCTGCCAGTGGCGAACCTCCCACCTTCAACCATCCATACTGCAACGCTACCCCACGAAAGTACGCACCCAAGAAGTCATTTCGGAGAGGGGTTCATCTGGCATTACGGGGAAACTCGTAGAGAAGACTTGCTTTCTTTTCTGAATGGAATCTCGCTACGAAATTCCTGAATGTTCAACAAGCGGTGCCGCGACCGCGCTGGGAAGAAGGTGAGGGATCGGGGATTCTGGCAGCAGCAGCAACAGCAACAGCTCATCATGGATCGCCACCCAAGTGCGGTTGCGAGTGGCCAAGTACTTGAAAGTACCCGCGGTCAGCTACAGGATGAGGTCATGTCTGCATCAGCTGTGTCGAGGACGTCCACGGCTGGAAGTTTTCAATTCACTTTCGAGGTTGGCCAGAGGTCGAACCAGGGGAGCTATATCGAGCCAGAGGTGAGTCGACGTCGTGACTCTTGTACTGATAATGGAAACTGGATTATACTGACCTTCGAGACAGGCGAGCCCCGATGAAGCGTAAGTCTTGGCAGGCAGTAGCAGCAGCAGCGGCAGACGAAGAACAAAAGCCGAGGAGTTCGTTCTGACCAAAACAAGCAGAGAGTCTTCCGAGTCATTATCAGAAAGCGTCCAGGCCTATCCCGAAGAAAACGGCCGAACTTATCACGCGTACAGAGCAGGCTGTGAGTTGTAGTCCATCTACGAATCGTTTCCAACACATCCTCTGACATAAGAACGCGCAGCCTATGCCTTTCCCAACGATATGCCGGAGAGGGAAAGGCTATCACTTCAACACAATGTCCTGACCCGCCTGTTCAATGGAAAACTGTTCTTCGCACCGTTGAACGAAGTGTACCCCCCAAGAAGAATACTCGACATCGCCACCGGGACGGGAGAATGGGCCATTGAGATGGGTGACCACTTTCCCCAAACACAAGTCACAGCGACGGATCTCTCGCCGATCCAGCCCGAAGAAGTACCTCCCAACGTGACGTTTTTCGTCGAAGACTCGTACGTTCACTCTGCTCTTGGCAAAGCCTGGAGACAGGCTATATGCACAAAGGAGCCTGCAAGGGAAACTGACTTGTTACGTGGGATTTCTTTCTGGGAAACAACAGATCTGAAGAATGGGAATACACAACACCCTTTGACTACATCCACACCCGCGTCACCGCCGGCTGCTGGTCCTCCTTCCGCGACCAGATCGCCACCCAAGCCTTCGAGGCGCTCAATCCTGGCGGCTACTTCGAGTCGCAGGAGTTCGACGGCACATTCAGCTCCGACGACGGCACTCTGCTCCCCAACAGCGCGCTCGCACAGTGGTCTGACGACCTGTGCGCCGCCTCGGAGAAGCTCGATCGACCGGTGGTCATGTCGAAGTACCTGAAGCGCATGTACGAGGAGGTCGGCTTTGTGGACGTGCAGGAGAGGGTATTCAAGATCCCGACAAACGGGTGGCCCAAGGACGCCAAGCTGAAGGAGTTGGGCAAGATTTGGGAAAGTAATATGACCCAGGGGTTGAGTGGCTTCTCGTCGGCCCTGTTCAATAGGGTCTACGAACGGACACCCGCGGAGATTGAGGTATGTCTTTTCCTCCTACCACTACCACCACCACCACCTACCTCCCTCGAACCTTTTTCCTTCCCATCTTTCTACTTTCTGCTTCGACTTTTCGTCGTCGCAGTGATGAACTGCGTTACTGACCACTTGGGGCACAGGTCTCCCTCGTCGACGTCAGGCGAGACTTGTCTAACCCACGTATCCACGCGTACTCGAGCATCTACGTGGTTTGGGGGAGGAAACCATATCCCGGTGAGACATGGTCCAGTGGCAGCAGGTAATATAGCGCATTTGGGCGAAAAGGAAAAAGACGTTGCCGGACTTTCGACATGTTGATGTAACGGCCTTTTATGGTTAGACGAAGTTATGAACGGATGCACATACATGAAGAAGTGGAACGGAAACCGGAGATTCAGGTTCCATTTAGAGAAAGTCGGATATACCGCTTGCCGAAAGAAAAAAAAACGGGAAGCGTTCACCACGATCAGCCAACACAAGGTTTACGTGCGCATTGCGTGTCTCTGTGATTCATTGATTCCCCTTCCTTCTTTCTATCTGTCTCGTCATGGTATGCCGCCGCAGTCTATACAAGGTCAAATCCACTTTCAAGGTCTGTTCCGATGCTCTTCTTAGCCGTCTCGATCCAGGCGAATGCCCCCGCCCCTGACACCGTTCGTCTCGACCAGTGAGATTCTTAATGCTCCCGGACCAGCCACCGGAGAGCATCAGCCTGGCTGTCTGGAACCAGCCGTCTCAGCTTGCTCTCCTCCAGGAACTCGTGATCCGCGTAGTCAAACCCAGGCACCACCGTCTCGCTGATCAGCAGGCCCTCGCTGCTTCCCTTACCCTGCTCATCCTCCAGCAGGAAGCTCGCCTTGTATGCACCTCCCTCGACGACCCAGCTCAGCTTCTCGCCCTGCTCGATGTTCTTCCCCACAACAAAAGTTTCGACCCTCCCGTCCTCGTGAATCAACACATACTGACCCCTTCCCCTGTGCAGCGTGTGGATGATCCTGCTTCGATTCTTGTGGAAGCTTCCCATGGGGCGGTTGGGGGTGAGGTAGTAGAAGATCGTAGTTGAGAGAAGGCGTGTGGGAGAGACCGTGTTGTTGTGGAAGGCGGAGGTGATGGCCATGGTGCGTGGTGAGAGCGGGTAAGGAGGGTAGGGGGAGGGTAGAGATGTAGGGGAGAGGTCTGTGAGGACGAAGTAGCCCCCTTCGATGTGTTCAGAGAGAGAGAGAGAATTGATGGTAGATTGAACGGCGGCAGATTCAGGGCCGGTTGAGGGAGTGAAGGTTGGCTTTGGGCGGATGATGTGGGTGTTGGCTACGGTCTTGCCCTTGACCTGGTGGCCATTGGCACCGTTTGTGCCGTTGAAAGTTTGGGCAGGCATGGGTCTTAATGGAAATGTTGCTCAAGTGCAAGATAGGTAGATAAGCCTCAGCAACTCTGTGGTGTGGGAGCGGAGGTGATGGTGATGGTGTTGATGAAGGCGAGAGAGAAGAGCTCTCCAAAACACAACAAGGCGATGAAAATGGGTTTGAGTAAAAGACGGACCTGCACTGGATGCTGACGGGATGGAGGTCGTTGAAACCCGAATCATATCTTGGTCTTATCACTATGATGGCTGAGAGATAGACAGTGAGAAATTGGCCCTGGTGATCCACTCCCAAGCTGTCAGCCATCTGCCACAGGTGCTGGAGGTCGCAATGCCAGCTGCCCCGGAATAGTGCTGCAATCCCAGGTAAAATCTCTGCAAGAAATAATGCTTTTTCCATGCTGTCAAGCCAGTTTTTCTTTCACCGAGAATATTGATGTGCCGATGCTTGAGCTTGCCCGCTGGCGACTCGACGGACCGTTTGCTAGCACAGCATATATCGTGTATCTTTGTCCCTTGGCCGCGATAAGCACCCCTCGCACATGTACTGTACATAATCCGGAAGCAGTTGCCAGATGAGAGTCAATGTTCCCTTTCATCCTTGTGCATCGGATGCTAGGATGCATCACCGGCATCCAGCCAACCACCTGGCACTTTTACACGCGTCGACACGGGTTGCTGTTCCCAGAACCGTTCCCTGCTGACAGGACCCGGGGGTTGCTTACACCAACTCCCTCGCAAGCCACCACGTCGATCACGAAACCCCCGCTCCTTCCGAACTCAAAACAAGCATAGATCTCCCTTTTTACTTTCTCTTACAGTACCGTGTTAAGCCCGTCAAGCCAAGAAGTTTCCATTCACTGTCTGAAAATATCTCCCTATTCTTTTGTCCCCTTCGTGTGGGCTGCCCCTCTCCCAAACCCCAACCCCAGACATGAGCGGACCTTCCTCCGGTGCCAAACAGCCGTTCGCATCGGTTTTTGCGGCCACCCGCCGATGGCAGCTGTCACCCACGACTGCCATCAGCCAATCACCGTGGGCCCCACCTCAGCTACAGTCAGCCCCGGCATGACGTTGTGCGACTCACTTTCCCGGCTGTCCACCTCGCCTAAGTAGCTTGAACTCCCTCCAACCACACAACACCATCACCACGACACGCGAGCAAGCAGAGCCCGGCAACGGGAGATCGCAGACACGATTACTGGCTCGTCAATTGGTCGGCTTTCCACCATACACCTTGTGGTAGCTCAATTGACAGCCTCTGGGCTGGTCATCCCCCACCATCGCCATGTTCTCTCTTCGGCCACTCATGCGACCTGCGTCACACAGGTCTGTCATTAGGCCTTCCTCCTCGCACCCCTTTCTTCTTACTTTCCGAAACTTTCCGATTATCTCATCTCGACAATCGCTCCTCTTACGACAACCTCGCCGTCTCCTCTCGTCAACACCCCCCTTCCGCTCCTCTCGCAGCCCTCGCGAACCCATCACAATCCGCACCACCGCTCGAGAGATCTCCTCCACCCCGATCCCAAATATCCTAATCACCCGACGCTACATCATCTCGGTCGTCGCCGCCGCGCTACTCCTCTACTTCTCCTTCTCACAGACCGTGCCCATCACCAAACGCCGGAGCTTCAATGTTCTTCCTGAGAGTTTCGTTGAGTGGTGGAACGGTGACCTGGCCAAAAAAGTGATCGAAGATGTGCACAGGCAAGGGGGGGCATTCTTGCCAGAACGTGATCCTAGAGCGAGAGCTGTGCACAGAGTTATGGAGAGGTTGATTCCATATAGTGGTATGACGGACAAGAAGTGGGAGGTCTACGTCATTCATGATGATCGTACGTAACCCTCTGCCCGCGTTGTATGCTCCGGTCCATAGTGGATTGACATCTACAGATACTGCGAACGCATTTGTCGTCCCCGGAGGCAAAGTCTTCGTCCATTCTGGTCTCCTCAATGTGTGCCAATCAGAAGACGCGCTCGCCGCCGTCCTCGGCCACGAGATCGCCCACAACACAGCTAACCACTCCGGTGAGCGCCTCACTCAGCTTGGTGCACTCTGGCTGTTCGGCGGTAGCGCCTTCTTCCTGCGCGGTCCTTTCGCTGGTGCCGCCGGTGTGACATTCGCCATCGCGGGAGCATTTTCAACTCTCACATTATTAGAAGTTGAGTTGCCATTGACGAGGAAGCAGGAAGTCGAAGCAGACTACGTTGGGTTAATGATGATGGCTGAGGCATGTTACGATCCCAGGGCAGCGGTGGGATTGTGGCAGAGGATGGAAATTCTGCAGTCTATGCAGAGAGAACGGCCCCCTCCGGAGTTCTTGTCTACACATCCTGCTGTGAGTTAACCACTCTTATCTCAGGGGCCCCTATTCGTCTCTCTATGATCTTTTCGGCATAACCTAACATCTGAACAGAATGCCCATAGAATCCAGAACATGAAGGCATGGATGCCCGAGGCTATGGCGAAGCGGCAAGCCAGTGATTGTAAGGGAACAACCGCGTTCGCGGCTCGATTCAGGGAGGCTCTTCGGAGAAAGCAATCACATGTTGAGAGAGCATAGATGTCATAGGCGAAAGGCTCAAGGTTGGAAAAGCGAGGAGCAGTGGCGTGGCGTCGTCCAATCGAATCCAAAATCATATTGGCGGGTTTCGGATCTGTCTATCAGCTGATAACACTCTCGTTCAGACACGTGGGTGCCGTAACCAAAGGACAAACTCGAATTACCAGAATTTGATGCATCAGAGATAGAGTTTGCAGATCATCATGTCATGAAGCAAACTCCCGCTGTCCGTCAATGGGTGAACGGATGGGATGGGAAAGTCTCAGCCCGGAAGCATTGGACCGTTGCAAGCGTTAATGAACAACGGCTTCTGACTGTTCAGGATCCGTGTGATTATTGGCTGGTCATCAGCCCGTCACTTCCGAGATGGAAGAAAGAGGTTTCGGTTCCACACTCTGGGATGCCTCATTGAACAAGCCGGTGTACCTGTTGATCCAGTAGCTATCGTCAAGCTCACCAGCCAGCTGCACTACAGACATCCCTGCTGGGTCAGTCATGACGGAGTCCAGATCAGCAATTAGAGGCGCATGGGTTGGTCTCTCGCCAGGTTCCTGGCCATCTGGAGCCCTGGCTCTCAGATCGGCGATAATCATGCTTGCCAGAGTACCGCTGATCACGCCCTGCTGCATAGCCGTCGCGAGAATGGCTTGCGCTATAGAGACGGTGATGCGGAAGCAGTGGCGCATTCTTCGGAAGCTGTAGATACAGATGAGGAAATACTCAAGACGGTCTTCGTCCCTCGAACGGAGCATCCCGTTTGCAGCATACAGCAGGGCGGTCTGCCAGATGATATTGTACCTAGACGTGGTATATGAGTTGGACACGAGGATGAGCTGCTTCAGCTGCTGGATCGAGGCGTTGTATGCGTCGTCGGGGGTGGCGTTGGCGGCTGAGAAGGTTCGGAGGCGTTGTTTCGATTCGAGCGTGATTTCGTTTCGCAAGAATGGGTGGAAGATCTCAAGAATGGCTGAATGTAGCCACAGGCTGTTTTGGGGGGATGTCTCATCTTAGCTCCATAACATTGGAAAATCTTTGAGAACAGAAGGTCGCAAGGGGGGATGCAAAGAGAACGTACCGCAGGATGATCATTGATTCTGGGTTTTCCTCGGACCTGCACAGTGATGGGGGAAAGTCATCTGCCCAGGCCAGAAGTTCGCGATATTTGAACTCCGCGAACTGTAGGGACATAGGACCCTGTACAAAGGTTGGCCGGTTTTCGTGGTAGACGGCGGCGACTTCGTGCATAATCCTCCAGAATCGACAAAGACTTGTAAACACGATCCCTTGTTCCGGAACTTGCTCTGCTTTTTCATATCCCGTGCCTATTGTTTGGTTCTGAAGGTCTTCTGTTTGATCCAGCGGCCCAAGTACAGAGTGAGGTATCGGCATTACTGGAGGATGATCCGGATAGATGATCCCTTGCTGCTTGTAGAAAAGACTCATGAGGCTATTTTTGTATTGTCAGTGTGAAATTAAAGCAGGAAATCCGTCCACGGATGGTCTTACACGATCCAGTTGAAAGCACCCCATGTGGGATACATGCTGGCCTGTATCTCTTCAGGGGTAAGGCGACTCAAGGTAGCCCAGCCAATGTCTTCTGGAACGCCAAACAAGCACATATTCACTCCGATGGCCGCCGCGTTGGCCAAGTGGCTCACAGTTGTATCATCTTTGCCCTGGAGCAGATTCCCAAGACAAAGAAATACTTCCGCGGCCATGTTCAAAGCCGTGAGCTGTTTCGAGTCCGTATTCAGTATCTTTTCCGCCTCTCTTCGAAACAAATCTGCCTTAGCCACAGCCTCTTGGTCAACGAAGGCCAGCTTTTGCTGAGACCCCTTTTTGTCAGCCCTACAGCCAAGCAAACAAGCTAGTGTGAAATCGACTTACACAACACCAGTACATCAGCGCATTTACCAGGCAGGGAGAGCAGTAAGGATTGGAACCGGGCGAGAGCAGAGCTTCAACAAAGAGCTTTCGGTTGAATGGGAAGAGAAGCTGGTGGTCCGTTTCCAGGTAGAGGAAGATTGCTCGTGCGGCGAAGTGGTCTGACACTGCTACATTCGTCCATCTGCGAATATTCAATCCATCAAGCTTAGTAGGATCGTGTTGAGATTTTGACGACACATCTGCGATCCGACTAACATTGGCATGGCTCTCTCTACAGTTGCAAATTTGTTAATAATGATTCCGATTTAGGGCAGTTGCCGCCAGCAACCTGTGATGTGTTTGTGTAGAAAAGATAAAAGTGCTTACGTTTCCTCCTCGCGCGCCTCGACCAGATCCATACTAAAGTGTTCCTCGTTAGGAGTGAAGGTGCAATCGAACGGGCCCGAAACGTGTAGGAAACGTACGGCGTGCTCTCAGAGTCCTGATAGATTGTTGATCCGGGTGCGGTGAGCTGTATGACCGAGTTTCGAGGCTCCCTTGGGCTCATAGGCTCTTGAATGGGGTAGGAGATTGGGTGCTTTCTTTCAAGAAAGCGGGCAAACCCGCTGGATGGGCCTGTGATGTAGGCAGTCTGTCGTGTTGGTGAGCTGGCCATGCCTTGAAGTGCTGCAATGATCTCTACGTCCCGTTCCATATCTCCCACGGCCAGAAGAGCAGCTGTAGCTTGAGAGGGGGACATGGAGAGTAGAAGACGAATCCCCTCGACGAGGTAGCCAGCATTGGGATTCTTTGCGGATGGCTCTTCATAGTGGCATTCGGAAAACCCTTTACGCGAGCACGCCGTGCAAGTAGGTCTGCCTCCATCGCACTGCGGTATGAGAACTTATGTCAATCAAGTGTAACTGTGTATGAAATACAACACTAACGACATGAACCGTTGTGAGACAGAGGGCAAATAGCGTTGTCAAGAAGGCTGGGAAGAAGAAGGCTCCTCCGTCATGTTCACCTGGGAGATGTTTCATCACTACCTACCCGGATCTTTTTGAGACGACACCTATCACAGGCTACGACGACGCCGATCCGAGGCCGTTTTGGCAAGGTCTGATTGTCGTCGAGGACCGGCCCAGTGACGGTGGGCTTGATATCGGGTGCTGAAGATGAGGATGGCGCAATGGGAGCAGGCAGTATGCGAGTCTGCCTCTTGAGCGGGCGTTGGTCCGCACGAGATGAGCTCATAGTATGTCGGTACCGGACGCCGGAGTGCCGTCCCGGTCCATGCAAAGTAACAATGACGACAGCGTGGGACGGAGCTCAGAAAGAGAAAACAAACACATTGATGGTGAAAGTGAGGGCAGAGAGAGGGACCTTGGGCCAGGGAGGCGGAGTGGTGCCAGGCAAGAGCTGAGCAGGGGGGGGGGGGTTGGGGAGCAAGTGGGGAACAAAGAGCCGTGATATCTGTGCGAATGGGTGCGTAAGAAAGGGTTTTGGGGATGACGGTTGTGCTGCGAGAAAAGAGGCCGGTCTGCGACATTGACACAGACGTTACACAGGAGCCAATGAGAAGGTGCGGAGCCAGCTTCCGACTAGGCACAGTCGCGATACCCTCGCAGGGACCTGTCAAGGAACTGTAGGCACGGCTTCCCCGCTGGCGATGGGGCCCTGGCCGGTGTCCAATCACACGAGCTGGATCTCCCGTCCGTCGGCTGGGTTGGCTTTTCCATCACATAACTCCAGGGGCCACCAATGCCGACGCAGTACCAGACATGCGTGACACCACCCACAGACGCATCAGGAAGTCCCCAATGTCTCTCAACACTGCACAAGGCGGGTCGAGCTCGCATGTGCAAACATCCGGACAGCCAAGGCCGCCCGTCGTCATAATTTATGGACTTTGAGGAATGTGAACCGGGCTCTGTCATGACTGTGTCAATGGCCATATATAGGTCAAGTTCAATAACTATTGTCGTTTGTCCGCGCGTAATTCCCCTACCCCCCTTTCCAAAGATGGTTTATATTGTAAATATATCAACAAACCGGCATGCCTTGAAGGAGAATCAAAAATCAACAAAACAAAACTTTGCCAAGGATGCCGGAATCAACCAAGTCTCAGTCCAGGCAGCACTCCAAGAGAAGCAGCATCACCCACACAGCCTGCCAGAACTGCCGGGAAAAAAGAGCAAAGGTTAGTTTCCAGCTGTTGAACACTTGTGGTCATCTGCGTGCAGGGGGGGGGGCTGCTACTGCCTGATCTTCATTTCATTAGTGGCCTCGAACACCCCATCTTTCCTCTCTTCTCTCCCTCCCTCTCTATTTCTCTCCCTGTGCCCAAATCCACCCTTTCAATTTCAATTTGGAGCAATAAGATCTCATGTATTCTGACACAGTGAACATCTTTCTTTCAGTGCGACGGAAATACTCCCTGTCGACGATGCGAAACTCGGCAGCTTTCCTGTCACTACGCTCCACGGTCATGGGCATCCAAGCGTAGCCTGCGGGAAACTGCCGACCACTACGGCGAGAAGCTCCGTCAGAGGGACCGCGTACTGGATGCCGTGACCAGCCCAGTCATTGGAGACCACGTGCTTGAGTACCTGAAAGAACACGGCGTTGACCAGACGTACGAGAAGCTAGAGACTCTGGGAAGCAATTGTGGGAGTGATGCTGCAGCTCCCACCAAGGACTTTGTTTCTTCGTGGGCAGGAAGCAGTGCCACAGACAGCCCCAGCGGACTCGAGGACCGCACCCGCTGCTTCACGGCTGACTGTACCGGGGCCATCAACTGCGAGTGTATGGCATGCTGGCCGCCAACTTCCGCCATGGACGGCCGCTCCTCCTCTTCCATCAACATCTCACCCGAGAGCCAGAGCACTCTCAGCTCCAACTCGCGCTCCACGCTACCGGACCAAGTCCTCCCGGGCTGCGCTCCGCTGGTCGACCCTTCTCAGGTGCCAATTTTCCCGGACGGCGCAGGGTTGGGCATGTTCGACACAAGCGACATGCAGCCGCACTGCACCATGCCCTTCGGGGTGATTGACCCCTCTCTGTACCCGACATCTTATGATTCCATGAGTTGGCCGCAGCAGATTCACCACCCGGTGCAGGGATCAATTGCATCAGACTTGTTGAATGACGTGGTTGACTTTGACAAGATGGCAAATCAAGGTCACGATATCAAATGAGGATCCTTCATAGGCGCACCGCTTCGCAACGTGGGCTACATCCCTCCTCCCCTTCCCCCTTCCCCCTCCCTCTTCTCCCTTGCTCCCTCTCTCCACCCGCTGTTCATTCATTGGAATGAAAAATCGATACCTGGTGGAAGTCATCTCACATGCATTATATTTTGAAGACCATATTAGCGACTGGTGTAATGGCAAGGCGTCCCTCGGCCGGGTGGTTCGCTTCTTCTCATCTTTTGTCTTGGCACTTGAAGCATTGCGATACAATACAAGAAAATAAATTTAAATACTATGAGCCGTTCCGGGCACAAAGTTCACCAACCAGGTCTACCAGCTTACTAACCTCAGGTCATCCTTTCTCTTGATGACGCTGACTGACCATTCGCTTCTCACAGCCTGTCTCAACAATGAGTGTGTGCTTTGGCTCTCATCATCCTCATCCTCATCCTTCAGTTCCAGTCTGTCTTCCGTTAGCACAATCTCCTCCAGTCTCCTCCGGTCTCCTCCAGTCTCCTCCAGCCCGGGTACAGGGCCGCAACCAAGCAGTGTTTTCGCGTCTGGTAGAACAGACCGTCGGCTACCAGTATCAAAGCTATGTGCAGAATGCCCAGCTCAGACTTGAACATGTCTTTTTGGACCTTCTTCAGACACCCGAAGTCAACGAATCTGAGAGGAGTGGCGATGAAGAGATACATGGCAAAGAAGCCGTGGCGAAGGTAGTAGAGTCGAATGAGGGTTTGGATATTCCGAGTGGGTTCACGGACGACGGTGTCATTGGGGTTGGGGAGTATTGTTGCCGCTCTACCCCGACCACGTTGTTCATCAGAGGCTCGAATATGACCAACATGAGATGTTGGGAGTAGATTCTGACAACTGTGATGACATTCCATCTAGGTAGAAGACATGCTGCGTGTGTTAACACTGATCTCTCACCAGAGCACTTCCACGATGTTACAATGGCTCAGCGCTGCATCGCGACAGATTGTTCAAAAGGAGAGGCGGCCTTCCTCTGCCGACTGACTTTCATTTAGCTCTGCGGCAACTATCGCATGTTATGGACGTCGATGTGCGTCGCCTCGGAGGAGAGGAAGAACTGAAGAGTCAATGTTCTCGGTCAAGAAGGGTTGAAGATTTGCGAATTGACGTGATGATTGCAGGGAGAAGGGGGCACACAAGGCAAGGTTGTCGATTGTGGGCATGAGGGGCTCGAGATCCGGTTTCAGGCATTGAAAGACCGTCTTTTTGTCTTGACCTGGGAACCTATTCTAGGCGCCCATTATCGCTTTATCGGGACGAAAGAAAGAGGTCGTCCGGGCCGAGCCGGGGTTCACGCTGCAGCTTATACCAGTTTGAGTTGAGGCGCCGTCAAAGGGCAACTAACCTCACATTCGGGCGTGCATAGTGCGCGCCGAGACAAGAGTCACCCCCACGGGGCACGCCATTCGGCCAATGACGGCGCGCCGTCCACGACAAGTGCCAGTTCTGGTGTTGGTCTGACAGATCCCCGATCTCGATACCTCGCCGACGATCTGATACAAACATTGGCACTGTGAAGGTTAGGTCTGTTCCGAGCCAGATTTCCTGATTTGGTGCCGAATCCTCGATAAGGTTGGGGTCCTCATATCAGGGTCCTGGTTGTGAGCAGAAACTATTGGCGGAGACTAACTCTTTCAGATGAGGAGTTGCTTCTCCTGGAGGCGGTCCAGAACACACCCCTGGTTCTCAACTAAACCCTCGTCTACCATTCAAGTCAGGTGACCGCAGCAGAATGTCCGCCGAGAGCCACCTTTGCGTTCTGCAATGACGGGCGTCCTGTCGTCTCGCTAATTATGTTGAGCGATAGTGACCGCATGGCGAATGGAGGACCGGAGGTTTTGGTCCTATAGCTACACATCTGGGCGAGATCCATCAGGGGCCTCGTCCACACTACTGTAGTCGGCTCGGCCAATAAGGTACCGAGAGTCATGGCTTTTGGGACACGATACATGTATCTTATATTCCCTTATGCTTGACGTCATGCTTGACTCGACTCAGCAACACCACCAAGATTGCACGGGTTCATGTAATGCACAAGCTGTTGCAATTGCTACCACACTTCAAGATGCGGTAATTTGTGCAATATCCTTTTTTGGCATCTGTCAGCAAGATCCAGCTCTGCCAGTGGTGTTCCTGACTAGGTAGAGATCACCTCGATTCAAATCATGCAAGGTCTTGCTGGGAGAATGGGAGTAAGACTGTCAACTAGCCATGACACAAAAGTATTCTTGCGTCAACACACACATTTCATCAAGTGGTCACACTCTGAAATGCCTATACCGAATATCTATTCTAGTACCTCAAAATTCTGAAGCCTGCATGTGTTAAAATACCTGGGCAACATGACATAGCCTTCCAATACCGCCGTTTTCCAACCTGTCTAGGGTGAGAGATTTGCCAGAGTAACATCAGTGCACGAAACTGGGCAACATCAGTCTCTAACAATAACTCAACGCAGACTGTAACGTTAACTTCGATTCGGGGTATTATTCGCTAAAATCCAATCTGAAATGCAATTATCACTTCCCAGATCCCTCAGCCTTGGCCATCCTTCACCTCGGTACTCGGGGTGACGAATTGGTGTCCCTTGATTGGCTGCATCGGCTGGGTACCTACAAGCCCCCTCCCCCCCCAGATCTGGAACCCCCACAGTTCGCTCGCCCGCAAACGTCACTGCAACCGGCCCTCTCGTACAGTGCGTGGTCCTGAACCTCGGCTCGGGTCAGCCTCTCCAACGTCAGGTCAAACCACCACACGACGCTCCTCTCAACTGTACTTCCCCGTAATCACGCAGCTCATCACCTTCCTCTCTCCGATCTCGAGCGCAAAACTCTTCACCATTCGATAAAGAGACCCATACAGCGCAAAAAACGTCGCCATGTCCCAGACCTACTCCACAGCCGAAGTCGCCAAGCACAAGAGCGAAGCTGATGGCTTCTGGCTCATCGTCGAGAACGATGTCTACGATGTGACGAGTAAGTCCATTTCTTCATTCTCCCCTTGCACTTCTGCCATTACATCGTTCAAAATGCGCGGACAACTCCGTGTCTCTTTTCACGACCCGCCCGTCTGTCCGTCTACTGCCGGTTCCTTCTCCCATCGCACGCGCTGACCATGATCCCCCCCTTCTTCCACGCAGAGTTCGCCGACGAGCACCCCGGTGGCGCCAAGATCCTCAAGCGATTCGCCGGCAAGAATGCGACAAAGCCTTTCTGGAAGTACCACAGCGAACATGTGCTGGAGAAGTATGGTGGCAAGCTCAAGATCGGCAGTGTGAAGGAGGAGGCCAAGCTGTGAGGCATCCGATATGTGATCCCAGGTGGAAGACGAATGACCAAGCTGTCACGAAACGTACATGCGAAGAAGGCCGGGGTGAAATTTTGGCTTTTCAGCGATTGTTATTTTATTTGCGAGGAGGAAGACTGGTGTTGAGGTCAGCGTGGGATGTTGGCCCCCCATGGGTCTTCTCCAGCGATTGAAGAAGAGAGGCATCGCTGTGATCGGGCGATCCGAAGGCTTTGGGATACACCGCAAGCAGGTTCGCTAGATTTCTTGGGACATTTGTTTCAGAGCAACCCGGGATAGATCCATGTCTACCGTTTTTTCTTTTGTCGATCTATGCATTCTCGTCGACTGCCGCGACCTATTCTTCCACGGACAACTGAGAGGCAAGCCCCATGAAGGGGCACCAAGATGTCGAACACGATCGATGCGAACCGGCCCAGACTTGCCATTTGGGACATTGCTTGCATACTCGCATCTCATGGGGGGGACAAGTGCTTCGGACTCCACTACGGCGGGTAAAGCCAGGCTAGGTAGGCTGTGAAGCTGGACGCCGCCTCTCATATATATATCCCATGCTCTACTCCTCAACGTATATGCCAAATCACCACCGCTTGCGAGACAGGATCCCCCCCAGAATTCTGGAGAAATCGTGACCATGGACATCACCACCATCGAACACTACCTCTCGATTGAGGCTTCTCACCAACTTCACCAGACTACACTCCCTTCTCCGTCTGCCATCCAGGCTGCTTCCTCTTCCCTTCCCTCCCCTTCCTCGCCGACGTACCTGGACTCCCATTCACCTAGCGCCACAATCTCCCACATCACCAATGACATCCTGCCAGCTCTCACAGGTCAATCTCGGTCGGGGCGTTATTTTGGCTTCGTCACCGGCGGCGTCCAGCCCATCGCCGAATGGGCTGACAATATCGTCTCACGCGTTGACCAGAATGTCCAGGTTCACCTACCCGATCAGACTGTCGCCACAGAAGTGGAAGATGCGGCGTTGAGGATGCTGGCTGGGGTCCTGAGGCTGGAAGAGGGCGATTGGAGGGGAAGGACATTCACGACGGGAGCGACGGCCAGTAATGTTCTGGGGCTGGCATGCGGTAGGGAGACCATCATCGGGAGGCGGATTCCTGATGGCGAAGGCACCGTTGGCGATCTAGGTCTCCTCAGGGCATGCCGTCTGGCTGGTATCGACGATGTCCAGGTCCTGACCAGCGCGGGCCACAGCTCGCTGAGCAAGGCCTCAAGCATCGTCGGTCTGGGGCGCGGGTCCGTTATCCAGCTCCCACTTAGCTCCGAAGAACCATGGAAATTGGACTTAAATGCCGTCGAGGAGCACCTGCAGAGGCCCGGGGTGGCTAGCATTATCGCTGTTAGTATAGGCGAGGTCAATACTGGACGCTTTGCCGTTCAAGGTCTTGAGGATATGCAGAGGCTGAGGGCTTTGGCGGACAAATATGGAGCTTGGATTCACATCGACGGAGGTATGCTATCTTCCGCAGACAGTCATCAAAGGAACAAATGGGACTCGAAGAAGGCTGACAGACGTGATAGCTTTTGGTATTTTCGCTCGTGCCCTAGAGAAGACGCAGGAGTTTGAGACACTTCACAAGCGCGTCGAGGGCGTCGAGCTTGCAGACAGCATCACGGTCGACGGCCACAAGCTTCTCAATGTTGTGAGTCTCATTCCCACTCCCTATCTCACGCCGGCCTGTCTGACCTGCGTCCATGATAGCCATACGATTGTGGAGTCTTCTTCACCCGGACAGCCTCCACGCTTCAATCGGTCTTCGCTAACCCCAACGCCGCCTACCTCTCCTCCTCAGCCCAAGCCACCATCCCATCCCCTCTCAATATCGGCATCGAGAACTCACGACGCTGGCGCGCTCTACCCGCCTACGCCGTCCTGCTCACGGAAGGCCGCCCCGGGATCGCCCGCAGCCTCGCAAGGATGACTCGTCTCTCGAGAGGTGTAGCGCGGTACTTGGGAAAATCGGAGCATTACGACCTCCTTCCTTCCGGAGCTGGAGCGCAGGAAGATGAGATCTTTATGATTGTTTTGTTTCGCGCGAGGAGGAAGGAGACGAATGAAGTCTTGGTCGAGAAAATAAATGACACTAGGGAAATGTATATCAGTGGGACGAGTTGGCAGGGTGAAAAGGCGGCGAGGGTTGCTGTTTCGAGTTGGAAGGTTGACCCCGAGCAGGATCTCAAGGTCGTCGAGGCCGTGCTCACAACCGTGGCGGAGGGGAAGTCTTTTGATATTGCAGCCGTAGCGTAGCGCAGCCTCCATATCCCGACTTAGGGCTTCGTTCCCTTCAACCAAACTTCTTCGAACCACCCTTCTTGGTCTCCTTCTTGCCTTTCTTGCCCTTGCCAATCAACTCCAGGTGTCCCGCTCGCTCGCCCAGCAACTGCTCCGTCTTCGCAGCCATGCCGGCCGTGAACTTGCGTCGCACCTTGTCGCCGCTGGTGGTCGCGCCCTTCTTAGGCTTGGAGACGCGGGATGCTTGCTTTTTAGAGTGGATGGCTTTGGCGGTGGACTTCTTGCCAGTGGTTTTCACTGTGCCTTGAGCCATTGTGGGTGATTTTGCAGTACAAAGAAGTGGTAAAACCAACTTCAGATCGGAAGTCCGTACGGGGATTTTCGTATTTTGAGTGGCTTCGAAGGGAACAAGCAAGATGTTGTTTTTGGACAGAACGCGATGGTCGGAAGAAGAGGGGAGATGGAAATGAAGCAACTTTCTGGAGAATTTCTTCGGAGCGGGCAGTTATCGCCCCACCACTTGCGAAGATAAGGCGTTGCCAGGGTCTTCCCCAAAGTAGTGTTATAAAGACAACTGTTTTTGCCCATCATTACCTGAATACTGCAAATAAATTCACATAAGCCCCAAAATGCTTTGACTTTATGAACAAAGTAGCCCTTTCTCGTTTCAATATCCTTTCATGATGTCTGTACGCATAAATGGTATCACACGCCATACGCTGAACGCCGCTTACATGACGAAATCATGCCCGCTATGTATGACTACCCCATACCAACCATTACCACCCATCTCCCCAATTATCATCATCGTCTTCAGCCTCCTTCGGTTTCAAGTCGATCTTCTTGGCAACAACGGGTTTGGATGCAGCAGGCTTTGCTAGGGGCTTCTTTGCTGCTGCACCAGACTTGGCCAATCCTTTTGGCAGTGGCTTTGACAATCCTGTTTTCTTCTGCGCTTGCGCTGCGAGCCAGCCTTCAAAGTCGGGCTCTCCGTCGTCGAAAGGCGTAGCAGAAGCGGTTTCCTTCTTTTTCTTAGTGTCAAACGCCGTCGCCGGCGCATCGACGAAGCCATCCTCATCCATATCACCCATATCCCCCCACGAGTCACCCGCATCATCATCACCGTTGGCGGCTTCGGGTGCGAGGAACGCACTGGCCACAGTGGAAGGATTTGGTGACGTGGCGCGAGATGCGTCTGGCGTAGGACTTTTCATAGCTTGCCTGTGAAGGTTTGATGCCGACGCTGTGGAAGCACGGCTCGCAGCAGGCCTCGGAGTTTGAGCTGAGGAAGGAGAGGTCGCGCCCGATCCGTTGGTCTGCATGTCGCCTGCAGCAGACGACAGCTTATTCGTGAATGAAGAGATGGCCCAGCCAGTCCATCCTGCAGATTCCGTGGCCTGAGGGGTTCCCATTCTGGGTGCTGGTGTGTCTGTCGCCTGTGGTGGGGGCAGGACAGTATCGGGCATGCTGGCGGCTGCCTTCCTGATCTTCTGCAGGTAAATATCCATCGTACGGTTTGCCTGATCTCGGATCATCTTTTCCTTGTCAATAAGCAAGGGTGTGACGACAGGGAGAATCCTGAGTGCGCTGTCTTCGTCCGTGAAATATTCATACGTCACGCCAAGTGACATGAGCGCAGCGTTCCGGGCATGTACAAACGGATCGCGCAGTGAGCGAGTGAATGCAGCAATGAGCACCTTGGATCTCGTCGAAGCCCCCAGATTCTTAGCAATCTTCCCGAGACAGATTGTAGTGTTTGTTCGGATGCCAGGCTGCTCGTCATTGGCAGTCTTTGCAAGGTGCTTCAGAAGCTCGCCGTTGATAGTGCGGTCTGACAGCTTGGTGATGATAGTCAGGACAGACTTGACCGTCTGCTCCCGAACAACTGGTGCCATGTCCGTAAAGCCCGTGACCTTGGAAAGTTCAGCCTCTTGTTCCAGATCGCTTGTTGGGCATGTTTTAACTTACCATTTGCGGGAAAATCTTGTCATTAACAATCTTTTGTGGCAAGCGATCGATCATCACGGGCAAGGAGTCAAGGAGGCAAACTCGAACAGCACGATCAGGGTTTGCGAACAGCCGAACAACAAATGGCGTGACCTTGGCATCGAAATCTTCAGCAGGCAACTTGGCGGCGATCTTGAGAACAACTCCCAGAGCCTTCGGGCCGCCACCTCCAAACTCGACGGACTTCATGAGCTCTGGCATGACCTTAAGCTTGAAGAACTCCTCTGGAAAGTCATCAGACAAGTCGTCAAGATCGCTGGATGAAGTCAGTTCCATGTCATAGAATCCAATTTGCATATGTTGTGGTACCTGAGAAACTGTTCCCGCTCGGCTTCCGACTTCACGCCCAAATTGTCAATTCCTTCAGTCATCTTGATCAATGGGCTATCGAAGAAGGCACCCGAACGACTGCCTTGGTCAAGGAAGTTGCCAACGCTTATCCGGGCCTTTGGATTAGCATTGCACAGCCGCCTGTAGCTCGACTGCATCGTAGGTGGGATGTTCTTGGTCAGGCCAGCTTGGTCAGGTCCGGAGTAGTCGCCATTAAAGACTTCAAAGATGACTGTCCCAAAGCCGAAAGCGTCAATCGCCGCATGAGGGTTCTTCTTGATAACATCCCATCCACCTTGAGCAAGTTCTGGTGGCGCATATCGGCCAGAGTCTGGGACGAGACTGCCATAGGTCTTTACACAGTCAGCAATGGTACCATGAGCAAGAACAAAGCCCCAAACGTACGTAAATGACAGATTCGTCGTCTTTGATGCTGCTCAGGACCTCGAAGCCTCCCACGCGCCACTCTCCGCTTTCAGATGTGTAGATTGAGCCGACCTTGAAAGCACCATGAATCGACGAGGCATCGGCGTTGATGAACTTGATCGTTCGCTACTAGGTGTCAGCGGTTGTGAAGCTGTTTATTGATTTAGCGTCGACATACTGCAACACTATGCAGGCCCCATTTGATAGTCTCTGGAGAGAGGCTCTTGCGTTTGACGTGCCACCTCAAGGGAGTTATGCGTTCGGTCGCGATATAAATATAGGACTCGGTCTGGCTGATCTTAGCATGACTAGAAGCAGCGCAAGGTATGGGAAGCTCTTGCCCACCTCAACCGTATCGAAGACCTTGATAACACCGGGGTGCCGCAAGGTACGGAACTTCTTGAGAGCATTTTTGGCGAGGGGCAGGCGTGACTTGTTGGTAGTGACATCGAAGGAGAAGATGCTGCAGGGCGATCCATCTTCCTACATACGGAGTTAGCAAAGCGTACGTTTCCTGATTACCTGTATGGTACAGGCTGATAACACACTCTTTTGGTTCCGTTATGAAGAGTGAACACGGACTCGTCAATATCGACCTTGTCGCCAAAGTTGTAAGGGAAAGGTGGCCCCTTTGCAATTGCAGAGGCGACGGCGGACTTGAGAAAGTCCATGTCTCCCTCGGATTTGTCAATGCAACGGAGAGTGAGCCAACAAGCGCAGGAGAAGCAAGCACAACAGACCGGCCAAGGTGGGACGAGGCTGAAAGGACAGCTTGACTGGTTGGAGGTCGTAGAATTGATGCGACGAGTGAGGACCCCGCGACATTTAGGTGGCACCTGGCGTTGGAGCCTCAGCGTGTATGACATGTGCCAGGGAGCAAAATGGGAGCCAGAATGTATCCTGTCACGTTGATAACGCGGACGGGTACTTATCGGAATTAGCGTGGGTTGTTCTCCTTGTTAGTGGGGCTCAAACACGGGAAATGCGCTACAACAATCTTCAAGACATGTCGCGCCGACCGCGTGTGGGTAGCTGTTCTCTGATCCTCGCAGACTTCATATCTTGATCATACACGAATACTGCTTGGGAATGAGAGCCTCTGCACCGGCCCTCTTTGCACCCATCGCTTATCATGAATCAGCACAGTGTTGACGCCTGCACGAGGGAGCTATGGCCAACTCCATGCTCCTTTGCAGCTGCCACATCTGCCCGTTATGTGCGGCAGCCTTGCAGCTGTCCGTGCAGCTAATAAATGCTAACAACCAACACACAACTGTGGCCCGCTAATCACAACAAGGGGAGGCAACAAGGGTCAACGACGCGAGGAGCCCTTCTTCTCTTGGTCTATTCCTCTCCTCTCCCATCTGGTGGATCTGCCATCTATACACAGTCTTGCGTAAGTCCAACACCTTAGGCGACTCTCACGGACTCACTCTTTGCTCTGGGCCATCTTTTGCTCCTGTCAGCCTGCTTGTCCTAATCTCCCAGCCTGCCAGGCCAGCCTTGCTAACGTTTCAAAGCATGGCTTTATCACCGAATCAACCTTGACGACCCTTGTCTTGTTTACACTTTCTATGTTGCTGCGGTAAGTAATACTCATTTCCTTCTCTTAAGCATGCACACATCATCGCAGTGATGAACCAATGGTAAAAGGTCTGACTGGATGGAACCTTCTGGTTATCTCGACGCCTTGTTTGTGCCCGACTTTCACCTTGTTGGTAGTTTGCCGCAAGCTGCCGCAGGAGACGCAGGAGTGCTGGCACAAGATATGATCAGCGCACCGTCTCGGGATGACGCATATCAACTTCATTGCAACATGGAGTCTTCTTCCTCGGTGCTCTACGGAATCAAGACCAAAGGCTGCGATGCACACGCTGCCTGTCAGCGAGATCTCACTAGTACCTCGGCGTCTTGATAGCCGCTGCTGTTCCAAGCATGACGTCCAATCAAAGAAAAACTGAAAAGATCTGAAAATGATGATAGCAGTCTTCATTCTACAAGAAGAGGAAAGATGTTTGACTAGACCACGCTAACTCCTTAGGAACACCAGGAATGGCGTCTGCGTCCTGACATTGTATCTGGCACGCCTCCCAGCAGCGAGCAAGGGTACATGGACCTCAGCGAACTAGCTCCCCAGGCTCGTAGAGCGAGGAGAACGAAGCCGCCCAGTTTTAAGCGAACTGTGGTTGGAGATTCCATCCTAGCAGATTCGGGAACAGTCCGACAGAGCTCTGATCTTTCTTCTCGAGCAGGAGCAGCCCGATCTTGTGCTGGCATCTTGCCGAACGCAAATGCTGTTCCTGTCTCCTCATTGCTTAACGATGTGCTCAGCGAGGACTCTGAGACGCAGGCACCCGTGCAGGGTGGCGCTACCAACCAACCGGCGCCGAAATCATATGCCCCAACCGAACAAATGCCCCTCTACTTCACTCATACAGTGCAAGACCTGACTGCTTTGCGCGGAGCAGTGTCTCCTCCGACAAAGAGCAGCCAAGCTGGCGTTGGTAGCATGGCCTTCCAATCGTCGCTTCGACCCGAAAGCAGTAGATGCTCTAGCCATAGCACTGGAGGCCAACCTGCTCTTGGTTCTTATCAAGTGACGCAACAAACCACTGTGAAAGCTAGCATACCGGCTTCCATCGAAGAGCCAACCAAGCAAGATACACAGACAGAGGTCATCGACCTCACTCAGGACAGCGACAATGACACTGACAGCGACTTGCCGGATTACGAGGATGTGGCAACGCCAGAACAGCATAGTCGAGACCTACTTCATAGTCATAGGACAGCTTCTGAGACTAGGGCAGCGTCAAACAGTGATGGACGGCTGCTCCAGCACAAGACTCCTCCGAGAAGTCTTGCACATGAGAGCAGTGGGAGTTCAAGCGCTTCACACCTATGCCGCGGAACGAATCTCGCCCATGTACCGCATTGGGTCGTTCCAAAACGGTCAAGCTCCAGTAGCAAGAATTCGCAAAGTTGGTCGACATTTGAGTTGTCCTCGAACATCATCGACCTGACGCGAAATCACGAGATTACTGCAACTTCCACACAGGAAGACCCATTCAGGCGAGACCAGGGCGAGCCTCATGGAGTCGAAAGACCGCACGTTGGCGATAGCAACAAGGGCGTTGCTTGTGGGCAGCGAGACCTTGCGCAAATGGTGCAGACCAGTAAAGTAAGAGATGGTACCCAGGCGGCGAGGAATAGTGCGCCGTTCCGCACGCCGGGTGGCAGTGTGTTCCATTTGGCGAGGCATACGGACCTGACCGCAGCACAACGCAGCCTTGCTCGACCTAGTTCAAAGGAGCCATCAGCATCAGCAAACGCTGCCACACCTATGGTCCCCACACCGGCCAGCTTCACAGAGGATGCTGAGAATAGCGGGATATCGGAGCTGTGCCAAAGAGGCAATAACGAGGCATCACTTCCAACTCATCGTGCTTCATTCTCGAACATAACTTCCAATGACCCTGACCTAGAGCCCTCTCAGCTCCATAGCCGTGAGCAAAGAGCGAAAGACCTCTTTGCCAAACATGGTCTCAAGAATGTTGCAACCGAGTTCCCACACCTCTGGGAGCAAGCTCGATGGCTACCTATTGACCAGCAATCAAAGCGTATCAAAGAGATTGCCATGCAAGTGAAGAGTCAACGTGACAGCGGAGAGCCCTTACAGACTACCGTCTTCCTAAAGGAGAAGAGAAAGAGGCCTAGCATGACAGGAGAGGAGAAGGCACGTAGCTATCCAGCATCGACTTCAGGACAGATTGCCTCTTTGAACTTGAGGCAGAAATCCTCGGTCATACGAGCACAACCTCATCTGCAGTCTCCGAGGGAACCCGGAAACAAACACGGAAATTCGCCTGGCGGTCTTCGTGGCATAACGGAACCACATCACAATCGAGCATTTGAAATTTCGAACGTGTCTTCAGAGGCGCGTGAAGGTTTCCAGGGGCTGCTGAGAAACCCCGTTCATACCAAACATAGTCTGTCGAGTTGTTCAGCACAGGGCACCGCGCCTTCTCAACGATCTTCGCTCACCTCTTGTTCTAGACCTGGTAGCAAGAACACAGGGGAATATCAAGAAGAGATCCAGGCATTGACAATACCCAACCGAAAGATTGCGAGCCCCATCAAGGATCATTCTAGAAGCGGAGATGCTGCATCACCTCGAAAGAGGCGCTTGACAAGTCCGTTTGGGATCAGTTCACAACAGCAGACCAGAAGTTCCAATAGCGCGCCAAGACCCCAGTTCATACCCCCACCACCACAGTCAAGCTCATCTGGCTCGTCTCCTGACAGTACATTCGGGCTTTCACCGATCAATCCTCTTCAGTCGCCGACCACTGTTACCCCAAGACGAGCCCCAAGCCCAGCTATCTCTTCGGTTGCGGGCCCAGCAACGGGCATTAACCTCGCCAGAGATTCTCACTTAGGAGCTCAAAACGAGGAAAAGGATAATAGTGCAACTACTCCAAGCTGCGGCGAGACTAGACATTCAAGTTCTATTGTTCACTCAGCTGGGGATGAACCACTTCAGGGACTTTTATGCATGAACCAGCCTCAGTCGGTGAACATCGCAGCAACAGATCATGAGAGCCCTGTTTCTCATGAAGCACCTGCGAATGCCCCCTCGAGTGACAATGATGGAGCTGATGGGTCTCCTGATGCAGACGTAAACCTGGGCTACCGCGTCGTTTCACTAGCTGAGAGTCTCCGTCAAGAAAGACTGAGAGGCTTTAGCTCAGCCGCCTTGGACTTGGCCATCTACGCACAGCCAGATACTCACTATCCAAGAGGACTGACGTTCCCCCTCGAAGTGTTACACACCGTCATCTCCCTGCCAAGCTGGGCACGGAATGACCTGAACGCCAACCCTGTCATCCACGGGATGCACCCTCCTCTTGAACCTGCTCTTCAGGCTGCGAAGGACGCTGAGATAGCAGGCCGGGGGAGACGAAAGTTCTGGTTTGGCAAGGTTGGCGCCAGACAGAGATACCGGCTCGAGAAGGAAAGGAACACGCCGTCCTACTTGCGAACAAGGTCAGTCTGCCGGCGTAGAGACATTGGCTTTCTAGAAGAACATGAGCTCCCGCCAATGATTGTGGGAAACGAGCAGTATGTGAAATATTGGCGCTGGTTCCGCGACGAAAGGAAGAAAGCGTTGATTGCTGAGGTAAAGAAAGGGAGGCAGCGGCGAAGAGATTGCCTGCCTCTAATCTGATATGTGGGGAAACTTGTCAGATGCTGTTGCTAGAATGGGAAGGTCGTCAATGGCTTGTTTCCATTGCAAGTCTGCTAGTTTGAAGTTGGCATATGATTTGTTGGGCTGAGATAGATGATCGTAATCATTACTCCTTCACGAGGAAGTCACGGGAGAAATCTTTACGGGAGAAATTACGCACACGTTACTAGGATACCTCTGAAAGTACTTCTCTCCATATTTTGTTTATCCAAGAACGCCAGGTATATCTAATCTCGCAGGGTTGTACATTCTACACTTGTCCACTTCATACTCCCTTGGACAACAAGTTCAAGGCGCTACCAGCAAGGATGAATCCAGCCTGGTCATTGGTGACAGCGTGCTTCGTAGCAATCTCCACCTCCTCACCGCTTGCCTTCTTGACTACGAGCTTCACCTCGCCCTTTCCACCGTTCTGGAGCATCTTGTACAGTCCCACGGTGCTGACCTCATCACCGGCATTGATCTTATCGTAGTCAGCCTCGTTGGCGAAGGTCAGTGGGACGACACCCTGCTTCTTCAGGTTGGTCTCGTGGATGCGTGCGAAAGACTTTGTAAGGACAACGCGCGCACCGAGGTAGCGCGGTTGGAGAGCGGCGTGCTCACGGGCGGAACCTTCGCCGTAGTTGTGTTCCGCAACGACGAGCCATTCGCGGCCGGCGTCCTTCCACCGCTGGGCGAGCTCAGGAATGGTGTGCTTGCTGCCGTCCAGGTCGTATGCAGCGTTGACTTCGTTGGTCTCAGCGTTGACGGCTGTTTGGAGAGTGTTGGTGGAGATGTTGGGAAGATGACCCTTGTACTTGAGCCAGGGGCCGGCCGCGGAGATGGTGTCTGTGGTGCACTTGCCAGTGACCTTGACCAGTACGCGGAGACCGGTCAAGTCGGAGGAAGGGAAAGGTGCGAACGGCTCGAGGAAGGCGAGGCGGGAGGATGAGGGTGAGATGGCGACGGGGACTGAGGGGTCGGCGGGCTGAGAGATGACTCCGAGGCTGGACTTGCCAGCTTCGAAGGGAGTGGGAGGGCCCTCAAGACCGCGGGGAGGGTTGAAGCGGAATTCTTTGCCGGAGGGCGTGGTGATGGCGTCAGTGATGGGGTTGAATGTCGTGGATCCTGCGAAGGCCATGGCGGTGACGATCTCGGGAGAGGCGAGGAAGTTCATTGTCTCGGGGTTACCATCGTTGCGGCCACGGAAGTTACGGTTGTAGGAGGAAAGGATGGCGTTGCTCTCGCCCTTTTGGACGCCATCCTGACGCTGCCACTGGCCGATGCAGGGGCCACAGGCGTTGGAGAGGACGACACCGCCAGCCTTCTCAAAGGTGGCAAGGGTCCCATCGCGCTCGAGGGTGGCGCGGATCTGCTCGCTGCCAGGGGTGATGTAGAAGTCTGCGGCGGGTTTGAGGCCGGCGGCGAGAGCATCTTGGAGGAGAGACTCGACGCGGGTCATATCCTCGTAGGAACTGTTCGTGCAGCTGCCAATGAGACCGGCGGAGAGCTTCTCGGGCCAGCTCTCGGACTGGACAGTGGACTTGAAGTGCGAAAGAGGAGTGGCCAAGTCCGGGGTGAAGGGGCCGTTGAGATGAGGCTCCAGCTCGGAGAGGTTGATCTTGATGACCTGGTCATACTCGGCACCCTCGTCCGCGCGGAAGCGGAAGTGGGCGTCCTCGGAGGTGGTCCGGCTGGGGAAGGCCTCAAGAGCCTGGATGTTCTGGACGGCTTGGCTGCGGCGGGTAGCTTCCAGATAGCGAGCAGAGGCAGCCGTGTAGGGGAAGATGGACGTGGTAGCGCCGACTTCAGCACCCATGTTGCAGATAGTCGCCATACCGGTCAAGCTCAGGGTGTCGACACCAGGGCCGAAGTACTCGATGATGGAGCCGGTACCGCCACGGACAGTGAGCTCGCCAGCGAGACGGAGAATAACGTCCTTGGGAGAAACCCAGCCATTCAGCTCGCCAGTAAGTTCGACTCCGAGGATCTTAGGAGCCTTGAGCTCCCAAGGAGCGCCTACCAAAGCCTCAACAGCATCCGCACCACCGACACCGATGGTGATAGTGGTCAGCCCGCCAGCGTTGGGGCTGTGGCTGTCTGTACCAAGCATCATCAGACCAGGGAGGGCGTAGTTCTCTAGAACGGTCTGGTGAATGATACCAGCGCCAGGAGGCCAAAAGTCCATTCCATATCTGCGCGCTGCCGACTCCAGGAAGTCAAAGACCTCCTTGTTGGTCTCAATACCGGCTTCCAAATCGCTTTCCGCACCCTTCGCACCCACGATCAAGTGGTCGCAGTGGATACTCGCAGGGATGGCGGGCCTGTCCAGGTTGCAAGACATGAACTGCAACAATGCCATCTGCGCCGACGCATCCTGCATGTTCACGCGGTCAGGGTTCAATTGGAGGTTCGCCTTGCCACGCACATCGCGACCATTGTTTGTGTTGGTGAGGAGCGAATCCTCGACGTTGTGCAGGTGGCTGTAGAGGATCTTCTCGGCGAGAGTCAGGCGCTGCGCACCGAGGACGCGACGGACTTCGGTGTACTTGTTGAAGAGGCGCTCGTAGGTAGGCGGGAGGGAAGTGGTGCTGGAGAGGTTGCGACGGGTCGAGGAGGAGGTTGTTGCTGGTCGTGTGAGGTTGCGTGCGAGGCCGGCACGGAGCATGGCAGACTGTACATTGGCGGAGTCAGTAAAATCGTTGCATTTGCCTCCATTGCCAGGCTGAGCTATCTCTCACCCTCATAGAGCCACCGGAGCGGCTGAGCAGCTCAATCGGGGCCATGATGACTGCAATTATGTGATTCTCCCCAGGTTTCAGGTTGACTCGCTGAAAGGGAAGATCGGGGAAAGAAATAGTGAGGATCAAAGTTTTGGTGGAGATGTGGGATTTTGGGGGGGAAAACCGCAGTCCACCTTTGCAAATGCGCGGTATCGGATTGGACCCTCGGTTTCCCGGCTGCTAACCCTCGGCCGATCTCGGGGCTGACTTATACAGGCTCAGCGCTGGCAGATGAACACAGCTTTCACCAGGTTGAGCGAGGAGTATGTTGGTATCGGTTAGGGACAATATAATAGCGAGGAGAATGGTCAATTAGAATGTTGATACTGGTGGTAGCTTGCAGTGCAATGATGCTGCTCAGACGCTGGCCAGGTTGACATGGACTGCCATCATCTCAACCATCAAGATTGGTTGAAACGGCCTTACTCCAGCATGAATCAGCACTTCACTTATATCAACATCCATAGTGGTCACAGTAGCTTCTCAAGAATTATTGTCCATCTGGCAGTGGGCTTGATCGCCCTTATGCAGAATTTATACTTACGTGGAAACATTCGAAGCCACTTTTGTTCCACCTGTCCAGCTGGTATCTGCCATGTCCCTCCGTAATAAATATTTCTTCCCACCATTCACATTACAATACATCGCCTCCATCAGCTTCCTCAAGCCAGAGCGCTGCCAAGTCCTTTGCCAACCCGGTCCTCAGCCTTCTCAGCACATCCTTGGCCTTGGTTCCTGCCTCGAAATTCTTTCTCCAATCCCAGCCCCTCTCGACACTGCCTGCGCCTACGTTCTTCTGCAGTTGGCTTGCAAGCATGGATGTCTCGGTCATCATGACATAGCTACTTCCGCCGAGTGAAGCTGTCGATTTGCGCATCAGATCAGCGGGTGACGAGCCCTTTAGCCCTTGAGCGGAGGACAGGACAAGGTCAAAGAATTCTTCGCACGTGCCATAGACGCGCTGGCTGACTGTCTCGATGTCCTCAATGGCCTTGAGTAAGATGTCGATCTGATCGAGTGTGATGGCGGTAGGTGTTTGTTGCACGAAGACCGTTGCCTCCCCTAAGAGTGCCAAGAGGAAGTCCTCGCTCACTACTGCATCGCGAGTCTCATCGTATAGCCCTCCACGGATATTGTCATCTGCACTAGAGATGACAGCGACCAGAGCGAATGCTGTCTGCCTGCGGTGCACAAGACCTTTCGCGGGTGACATGCTGGACAGCTTGGGATCGTCACGAAGCTCATAGAACTTCCGGAGAGTCGCGTATCCACTCAGCATGCGGCCGAGAAGCTGCGCAGCCTCGATGTCCTGCTTTGCACGCTGCTCCAACGTGACTGTGCGTTTCCGTAGAAGGTTCTTCAGATCCTCGTCAAGGTCCTTTTCTGGCGGGTACACTGTGGATTGAAGAAGAGAGTAGGATATAAGCAGATTGAGGACCTCACGCACGCGCTCGGTGCGATGTGACAGGGCATAGTACCACAGCGCCTCTCCATAGCGATGTGACTCCTTTGACAAGATATCGGCGAAGGTCTATTGTGGTCAGCCACGCAGTGCTCAACATATAAGTTACGTCCAAGGGGAATTGCTTACCTCTGCGGTCTCTTCTGCAAAGTTGATCATGCCAAGATCGTTCAAAATCCGCCACATCTTATCCACAACATGTCCTGAATGAATATCCAGTGTTGCTAGAAGATCACGGAGCAGCTCACCCACGGTTTCTTCAGACTTCTCTGGAAGATCCATGCGCCCGAGAACCTGAATCGCCATCTCCCACCCATTCCTGTCCGGCGTTAAGTATTCGATGCCGGCGAGTTCCCTCGCATACAAGACAAGAGTGGCGTCCTTGATGCCCTCCACCTCGTCCTGAGCTGGCTGTGAAACGCCAAGCAAAGCCAGATCCTCTGCATCAAGCGTGCCCATGGGAAGTGGTGCAACCTCTGGGGGCGGCAACCAGCCTCCGAGTGAGGCGATCTCTGCGACGGAGCAGGCGATAGGCAGCGACCAAGTCCGCAGGAAACCAATCACTGCGTTGATATTACCTTCGAACACAGATGCCAGCGCAACCTCAATAGGATTCATCGCATTTGGGTTGAGATCCGACTGAATGACTAGATGGAATGCGGTTGACAGTCGTTCGAAGTAATCACCGGTGCTTCCCATTCTAGTGGATGCACGGAGGCTCAGAGAACCTGTCAGTCGTGACAGTCTTGAACCCTGGCTCCCATCGTCCCACCACCCAAAGAGACCAATCGTAGCCTCACACCAATCCTGAGCTGTGTCCATGATGGCATCCTCCTTTCCGCAGATAATACCGTATACGGTCTGCAGGTTCTCGTAGATATCCCACGGCAGTTGACTTGAGGCCTTCCTCACCATTGTGGACATCGACCGACCTTCGTTGGAGAACTCATTCATCGAATCATCAGGCCCTTGGTCCTTGCCCTCAGCAAATAAAGTCATACGGTCAAGCTCGGCCTTGGCCTTGATACGAAACAACGTCCAGTTGCTGTTCCAGATGTCCCATTCGCCTTTGGTTGCTGGACACTGATCGAGCACATCGGCTGTGACCGAAGCAAAGCGACGAACAGCGTCAAGCGCCTTTCCTGTGTATGCCTTCTCTCCACGAGGTCCCTTACGCACATGTTCCCAGCCGGCATTACGAAGTAGACGCGCAGCGCTTGTCGCATCGCCGCGGAGCAGGGTACTTCTCAAGACCTGCCAATAGAGCGAATGACTAGCAGGGCTTGGCCGGTACTGAGAAAGCAACCGGACCTGATCGGGTTGAAGATTGTGGCCGCCCTTGTCCATCCAGTCGAACAGAATCTGGGGGAGGGGAGCTGGCTGCGCATCATCATCATCGCGGGTATGGTGCATTCGTAGAAGCAGTCCAGCAACCCATGTGGCCTTGACTAGTGGCTCTTCCTGCTCACCGGGCCCGATTGTGGCCAGGTCCTCCCCTTCTGGTTGGGGTAGGTCATCAACATGATGCCTCCAGAGCATGAGCAGGCGAGCTGCAATATTCGCCAAGGAGTTGTCCATCTTCTCCTGGTCGTCATCTGGTCCCACGCCTTCGTCGTAAAGCCGACAAACTAGCTCTTCCGTCTTCAATATTAGATCGTGTGGTTCGATGAGCTGTGCCGTGTCTTGCTGGTTGTATAGGTCGCGAGCGATAGTAGCGAAATGAAATCCCTGTCCTCTGCGGGATCCTCGAAGCTGGACTGATGATCGGCGGAATATGCTCTCGGCTTCCTGTCGCACCCTGTCCACTGCAGCAGGCTCGTTCAGCATGGCCAGATCCGTTTCCTCTCCGATAATGGGCTGGCCATACGGTCTGTCGTCATGTCGCATGTTAAGGAACATGTCGAAGTCCGTTGCCTTTGGCTTGGTGTATTCTTGTTCATCTCGATCGTCAAAATCACCATCCTCGCCGTACTCGTCATACTCGTATTCGCCCTCAGCATCTTCCTCTTCCTCGTCATCTTCTTCCGCCTCCAGTTCCGCATTGATGGCCCTCTCAAGCTCTTCGTCATGCCTCATCGAAAGACCTGCTGTGCGATAAAACTCGTCATCCATGGCCTCCCTTTCAGCCTCGCGCTCGGCTTTCCGTCGCAGCTCTTGTGCTTCCCAGTCATCCTCGTCAGCCTCTTCTTCCGAATCGTCATCCAAGGCGTTGAACTGCTGACTGAGCCCAGATGGCTTGGTTCCCCGGAATGACCCAGTCGGTTTGCCCTTCGCTGAAAATCTAGGCATATTCCTCATTACAGAGCTGTTCAGGAAATCCTCAGAAGGTGCGCCGGCAGGGGTCCATGATGCATTCGTTGGCGGAGGACCAGCTGGAGTCGTAGTCGGTTCCTCTCCAGGCGCGAAGAGAGAACCCCGCGCGTTCTTTTTCGGTGTCAGAGGCGCTGGACTAGACGGAGGAGGACTCGAGTCGGGAACGTAGAATCGATTCGCCATCTTCAAAGGCGGCAATGAAGCTGTGGCAGCTTCGGGCGCGTATGATCAGGTGCAATGCGAATGGAGCGGCCGCGCCGCACGGGCAAAGGTCGTTCGCAGTCAGTGAAAGTGGCGATTCGATGTCAATTTTGCATGCGCATTGATTCGAAACGCAAGTAAGGAAGAAAGGGCGACTAAGGGTTGAACTTTCTTTGTTTCTTAGAGATGTGTACACAGAGTGAATGCAAGGAAACGCGTTTGGATATTTTGGAGCTCCAGCTTCGCCAGGCACTGACGACAGCCGACGTTCAGCCGTGAGTGTCACATAGCTGATCCCTACAACTGCTCCCTCACCAGCATTAGATTCATGATGGCCTTGAAGTCATGGAAGCTATGAGATCACTACATCAATGAAACAACACGAAGATTTCGCTTCTGTCCTTTCTGGCTCATTTCAGGTTAAGATCTAAGTTGTGGCCCAAAAGACGGTATCTTGCACAACACTCAGCATGATCCAGACCACTATCGAGGGTGATGGCCTAGACCAGCAAGGGATCTCCGTGCATTCCTGCCAATATCACGCCACGAAATACTGGGCAGGAACATGCATGCGGACCTAAAGGACTCAGGCGTCAACGAATTTGTTCTTCGAGATTGAGCCTAGATCCCTGGCAGAGTTATTGGTATGAAGTCAGGCGCAGCTGTCGTTGGCCATCCCGGCAGGCAAATCCAAGCGCCAAATGCGGCAAGTATCCTGATGAGAACTCCAGAAAACCAAGTTGACTAAATAAAAGAGGCAAACGGGGAAGTCATGTAGGACGGAGCGGTATGCATGTGGCTGCAGATCTCACGGCGCAGGGACCCGGGCGAATGCAAGAAGGCCTGGCCTCATGCGCCCAGACGCAAGGTGAATGATCGAGGCCCGGTGTGGTTATATATCTCAAATAGGCTCTCGGGTTGCGCGGGTGGTGAAGGAATAATTGAGGAACACACTTGTGTCGTTGCATAACCACCCCGGCTCATTACGGCAGATGGTTTCGGGGACATCTGGGGCAATTATTCCCGTTGTAGTCTATCTGGGCGGGCACATGAGACAAAAATCTCCAATCTATAAGCACTATCAGCGCTTATAACCTACCAGCAGAAGTACTTTGATGCCTAGAATTGAAGCTATCATTGAACAGCAGCACACGGTGACCAAGCTGTTGTTGAGCGATGGTGCCGTTTTCGGAGTGTCCCACCCGGAGCTCTTGCCGCGGATATGGTCAAGAGGCTAAGACTGTTGCATAGTGGACACTTTCAGCTGTGGCTACACGCCCCTAGACGCTAAAGGGGTGTCGTTACAGTGGACGAGGCTTCGCATTTCCAGGGCCTTCTATCCCCAGACTGGTGACGCTGGGGGCAAATGAATGATGAGTCCTCTGTCCTCCGCAGTGCGAAAGATGAGCATGAGGCGCGTGGTAGGTATGATAACTGGTAGAGCAAGACATGGCCAGCCAGCTGCTATGGAACATCAAAATCAATCAATGTTTCTGGCTGGTCTCGGGATGATCTTGAATATCCGAGTCTGCGGCCTTCTGCCTCACTGATATGGAAGTAGCATCCGTACAACCGCTCTGTCAGCAATCGCCACATCAGCTAGATACTCCGTATATCCTTCTTCCCAGCTCTTCCGCCCACCACTGTCGTAGCGTCGATAGCGTCCCGTCCTTGATCACCACATGACTCTGCCACCAGGGCCCCAACCAAGAAACACGGACTCCACCCCCAGCTCTGTCGCGTTCTGCAACTGAACGGAAATGGAGACCATCCAGGAGGCTAAAAGACCCACGATCGATGCGCTCGTCGGCGCTGCAGCAGCCCGTCACAAGGGTCCTGACTCAATCATTCACACCCACCCCTTATCATCGTGTACATACTCCGTACGTGGAAGTGAGGCTTGTTGGCGGTTGTGTTTGGCTTTGGCTCTGGTTTTGGCCTGCCTGGCTTTCGCACTTGCTTCTGCCAATTGCATCCAGCCCGTCGGTCAGGCTTCCCGCCACTCCTTTGGCACACACCACACGCCATAGATACCTTGTCTAGGCTCGCCCTTCGTACCGCCGCTAACTCCTGCATGGGTCCCCGTTGCTCCTCGGTCCCCTGCCAAAGCGACCACCTGTTCCGCTGACGCATGGCCGGCTCCGGCTTGTGTCATCTGCACCTGCAATCGCTGGCTCTAATATCCTCGCCGCCTCGCCTGCATCCTTCATTCTCCCCCAACTTACCCTCCCCAACATCTCTCTTCACCTACGATAACAAACCCACCTCTCCCTCTTCCTCTACGCTCCTCTTCTCTTCCTTCGACTTCCCTCATCCCCTCTCCAGCTTCCGCAAGTCCCCTTATCCACCGACATCATGGCCGGCAAGCGCATCCGCTGTACCGCAAAGGAGTGCAAGGAGCCGGCTCAGCGCATCGTCGGCGACTGCAGCTTCTGTAAGGGCCACTTCTGCGGCAAGCACCGTCTCCTCGAGGATCACAAGTGCAGCGGTCTCGAAGACGTGAGTTCTCTCATTATCTTGATCACTTCTTGAGACATTGGCTAACCCCTTACTGCTGGAACAGTGCAAGAAGCAGTCACACGAGCGCAATGCCGCCCAACTCGAGTCCGAGCGCACCCAAGTTATCCGTGGTGTATAAAGGAGTCGAAATCACAGCATCACCAGGTCAGGGGGAGGAGATGAGGCTTCATGCTCTCGCATGCTTCTATCCATTCCGTCTGTCCGAGAGACTCTCCGACCAAGGATCCCAGCGCTTAAAGCGTCCGGCCTAGGCCACAACGCTATGACGCCGCAACCAGCGCCACCACTATCCACCTTGAAACCGATACCTCTACACCGCTATCATTCTCACGAGCATCCATGATTTGGAATTTTTAACACGGGGGTGCTTTTTCCTCTTTGATTGCCTCCTCAATTTTGCTTTCAGGGGTTGCGAACGGGAGATTGAAGGGGCCAGAGACAACCCTGAATCCCGGCTGCACCTAATCACTTTATTAGCCTGGGTGTGCACAGGTCGCATGGCGTTATCGGATCGTGGGGCGAAGACATTGACAGATCTTGTATATAACCAGCTGTGTTCGGCCTCATGTATTGATTGTAAATATGGAAACATGAAGAACTTACTAGTCCACTTATGCGTGTTGACATGGACAACCATGCGGATTTCATTCTCGAACGTCGCAATGTCCGGAAACAGTCTACACAGCTGATTAGAGCTTAGTAGCAGCATACCCCTTCCTTCTGAGGTTCTTACAAATTGTAAGACACGACCATGCTAGAGAGACCAGAACAAGCAACTTGGAGGAACTATAATCCGTGAAGTAGTCAATGAAGAAGAGCATGGAGATTCTGACGTCGGGAGCTTGGATCGATGCCTGATACAGAATAGGATCGTATTGACAGACGATATCGGACAATGGCCACCATATCTGACACATTAGAGTCCAGGTGACGATTCCGCTTCCACCTGTGCTGACGAAGGTGAACAGCAATACAACTCCCATCCATCCACATTCAGGCTCGAAATCGATATGTCTCGACTGATTCGTACTTCTCTGATGGGGAATAAGGCATGCATGCATGGATGGACATCTATCTGCAAGGTCTACGTGGCTTGCCGTTTGACCCGCCTCTTTCGACCACTCACTGCTGTTTCCCCAGATGCGGCATCAAGCCGTGGGGAATGCGCTGCATCGCCCAGATCTGGTGATTCGTTGACGACCTCCTCCTTGATGACGACTTCACTCTTCACCTGCTCCAATTTGAGCACCGTGCCGTCCTCCTCAATCACCTCCTCTTTCTTCACGTGTCGCCTTCCTTCAATGATCTTCTTCCTTTCCGCTGCCTTGCACAGCCCTTCCAACCCAAGATCACATTCTCCACACTTTCTGCCTACAGGGAGGCATACGCTCTGCCCCAGCCCGACGAGCATATGGTTGATATCGCGCCAGCAGTCCCGGGGAAGCCATGACTGGAGGGCCAGTCGGGTTTCTTCAGGGTTTCTGGTCTTGTGCCAACCCCACATGTTGGTGATCCGGTGGACGTGCACGTCAACCCCGATGCCTTCTGTGCGGTTCCAGGCGACGGTCATGGTAAGGTAGGCCATTTTGGGACCAACACCGGGGAGGGAGGTGAGTCCTTCGATGGTGGAGGGAATATCGCCGTCCCACTCGTCGCGGAGAATGACGGCTGTTTGCTTGAGATACCTGAAGGGAGAAAAGTCAGCATAGTTCCGTAACTGTGGGATGCTTTCACGTACTTTGTCTTGTTATTGTGAAATCCCACAGCCCATATCATCTCATTCAATAGCGCGGGCTCAACCGCCAACATGTTCTCCAGATTCAGCCCCTTCGGTTTCCCTTCCTCATACGCTGGCAGATCCTTCTTAAGTTTCGCCATCGCCACGGCATTCACTGTATCTTTTGTTTGGCTCGACAGCATCAAGGCCACCAAGGTCTGAAATCTCTGGTCGCGTGGAGAGGCGTCCACGTCCGCCAGTCTCTCGCACCCCATCGTGTCCACGGCGGCAGGATACGCTGCACCTCCTGGTTGGCGCATCTTCTTCACCGTGGTGTAGATCTCTTCCCAGTCAGAGGGGGGAAGGGTCGTCGTGCTTCCGGTGTTTGGGTTCGTGGCTTTGCGGGCGGGTTTGCGCTGGCGGCGGGGAGGGGATGGGATTGCCTGGAGAGCATCTTCGACGAGTTCGGCCTTGATTGGAGAGATTGACGAGAGCTTGCGTCGTTTAGGAGAGGGTGTTGAGATGGCGTCTTCGATATCAGGCGTAGCGGCTGTGGTAGTGCTGTTGCTGGTGGCGTAGAAACGGGAGAGGGATGCACGGGTGGTCCGACGGGACGTAGAAGAGGTAGAGGTCGAGGTTGAGATGGCGGGTGACGTGCGATCGAAGAGTTTTGCGGTATCCCGCGAGAGGCGTGAGGAGCGCATGGCTGCTCGTTGCGTGGATGGGAGAGGCCAGAGGTGATGTCGAGGTTGGACGGTTTGATGGCTGCGAACGATGCAGGACCCTGCATTTGGGGGATGCATCACCGTCTCCACAGTTGATTCGAAGCTCATTGCCACTTTGGGATACCTACACGTCTCGATCGATCTGCACAAGGAGGTTGTGCACAGTGCGGCACTGTCGCTGCGCTCATCTCCCTGGCAGAATAGGCGATTATTTCTGCCGATCATAAAACCAGTTGAGTGATTGTCGTCTTGGAATTTATATGCAGTTTGCCTGGATCGCCAGTTGGATGCTGGGCTGCTTACGCAACGGGATTCGGTCGCTCATGATAGGCCAGAGATGGGTGAAGTTTGGGCAACCAACATGGCGTGCAGATAGCAGGTAAGCGGTGTCAGGGCAGAGTTCAGTGGCAGTAAAATAGAATGTGGAATACCAAGAGTACACCGGTTCGAATTGTTGTAACTACCTGGTACTGGTAGCTTGGATGTTCTTGTTTCAAGATAGGTACATTTGGTACACATGTTTGCTCAACCGAGTCTTTTGTATTCCGTACAGCGATTATTCTCTTGCAACACATCTCAGCCATCGCCCATAGCCAAGCCAAGCTTACTCCGAAATTGACGAAGATCCAGGCTCGATAAACCAACCGTATGCCTAGCTCACAGGCAGCACAGGTTTCTCGCATTCTCGGGATATGGCTGCTCGTGCACAGTCTTACCACATCTTCAGCTTATGTAGGGGTCAGACTCACGGTTGTCCCCTACTGTGTTAGCTTCCCCATCTCTCCGTCCCCGGCTCCCCACCGCCAACCCATTCGGCTCTGATCCGTGTTGGCAGCTGCCGCATATCCGACCGCAACTGTAAAGCTCTACGAGGAATGATGTTACAAAAGTTCCTAGGCAGCTACCTGTATTGAGCGCAGTGCTCGTCACACAGCGCCCCTCAAATACTCGCCCATATCTCGCACGTCATCTTGAGGCACCAAGTAACTGCCTTGTAGACTACATCGCACACAAGTGCCTGGTCATCTTCCATACTTTGCCAACCATCCTCGACCTCACATTGTGCGTCTCACCAATGGCTCCCACTATCAACGCCGCTGGATTCGATCGCCGCCTGGCTGTTGTGAAATCCATCATCAACAGCCACAATCTGCAGGTTTGACTTTTTGTATTGCCTGCCCACTTGTGCTGTTGGTTAACTTGTTCTAGGCCTCTTCAATCGACACTGTGGCATACGATGATTCCTGTCCGCATCCTTATAACAATTTCTTGTTCCACGTTCAGCTCTCACCACCGGCCTCACCCTCTTCCTTTCCAGGCACGCAACCGGGAACAGAGACTGCTCCAGCAGATGGTCTAGCAAGCTTCATAATCAAGCTCTGCAATCCAGATAGTGGTCTTAATGATACGAACCGAGTGGAGAACAACGTGGCTACGCATCTGCTTGTGCGTCAGGCTATGCGCGAAGCTCAACTGCCTTCTCTTGTTCCAGCAATCTACGCATGGGGGAGACACAATGACGGTATCGGCAGCTTCGCTTGGACTATCTCCGAATTCAAGCCTGGCGTTGACCTAGACTCGGTCTTCCCGAGCCTGTCGCCGGTTCATCAAGCAAGGCTTCTGCATGACATCGCAGCTGTTCTCAAAGCCTTGCAAACGGTTAGGCTACCAGCTACGGTTACGGAGTTCGGTGGCCTTACTTTCAACAAAAGTGGCCAGATTATCAGTGGAGAGGCAACCCTGCAAAAGGGAGAGCCTGAGGCTACCTACATTGCTTGCAAGCAGAGTAGCCTTCTCGGAGCGCTGAGCAGAGCCGAGAAGAGCCCTGTTATCCAAGGCTGGAGAAGGAATGACCTGAACCAGAGAATCCAAAGTTTCCTCGAGGAAGGGGGACTCGAGAAGTTGTTTGATCGTGTGGATATACACCAGAAGAATTTAATTCATGGTGACTTTAGTAAGTTTCCCGAACCCTATACAACCAGGGTCCAGAACCTTGCTGACAATCCTTGCAGCGTTGAATAATATGATGTTTGATACACAGAAAGGAGAACTTACTGCAATCATTGACTTCGATTGGTCATGCATCTCCAATCCAGCTGAGGAATTTCTATCTGGTCTCTACGACGTCGGGGGCAACATCAGCGACGAACGAGATAAGTTCCATGAGTCTATTATCTCAGGCTCATTCGACGTCTTGTCGTCGGCTGTTCAGGATGAAGAGACTCGGAAGGAATGGGATCTTGCCAAAGCATGGAACTCTGCTATGAAGAGCACGGGATGCACTCGACCATCTGAAATATCGGGTATCCGCCAGATTCTCGGCGTTCAAAAGCTCCAGAGCTTACTGTGCCCCTTTCAATTGAGCAATCCGCATAGGCTGGAGCGGATGAGCGATGAGACGAAGGCTGAGGCACTAGCAAAAGCGGAAGCAGCGCTGACAGAGTGGCTTCAAAAGCACGGGTTTTAGAAGAGTTCTGTACAAATCTTGACTAATAGACGGGGATTTGAACGATGCCACTTGTATGGGTCCCATGCATAGCCGGGGTAAGTGCACTGGTTGTGATGATGCCCTGGGAGGACAGACTGCCCGGCATCTGATGCTAACAACAACACGGGTAGCAGAGCTGCGAGGGAATCCAAATGAACGACGACAAGATTGGGAGCGATCCTTAACCACCGGAGGTAGTGTGACTTGCAAGTTAGCCTGCCGAACTACTTGTTCATGCGCCTGAATTGTCATCTTGACGCAGGTTGAGGAGGAATCAGCCAGGATATGGTCATGTTTAAGTTCCTATGACACCCCTACCTTTGATGCAACAGCAGGTTCCATCATTCTAAACGTGAAGGATTCGAATAACCTAAAGATCAGCGGGTGTGTCTCCGCTCTCTCTGTCAACCTTTGCACTCCTATGATAGCCGTGCCCAGGTTGCTCGCATCAGCACCACCCAGCATCAGCCGAAACCTGAAAGCGAGAAGAAACAGAAGACTAATCACCACCGAGCAGTATGCAGGAAATAGGTTTGGAGGAGGATCGAAGCCCGTTGATTGGATCGGCTGACGGCAATAATGACAACGACATGGGTTCGGGCCTTGTCCACGATGCGGGGGGACCTCCAACCTCCGCACTCCTGCAAGTCAAGGTTGCCTAATGGCACATCACGAGACGACCTGCCGACCAGGATCTCTGCTAATAATGTCCGGAACCGATCCGCTGGTTGAATCGTCAATGGACGGCAAAAAGCAACGAGCGTTAATGGATCCTTCAGGATGGCGGGCTGTCCCCCCAAACTCGAGCGTGGCCTGGGTAGAGTTCCTCAGAGTCTGATAAATACCATGACCTCACACACCTGAGCTTGATGCTCTGGGTTCTGCACTTACTTGGTTCATTTGTCATACTCTGAACCCAGAGTCTATTCAACACAATGAAGGCAACCATCGCCGCAGCCCTGCTTGGAGCCGCGATCGGTCCCGTCTCTGCAAAGTTGCCGCCTCCGGATTCTGCCTCGAAGCCCCTGCGAATCTGGGAGAAGGCGTCTGGCGTCGGTGGTCAGACGTTCGCAGACTTTTATCCCGTCGGCAACGGACGAATCGGGGCCATGTTCAACGGTGGCACCGCGTCCGAGTCGTACCGCATCAATGAGAACTCCTTCTGGTCGGGCTCCTTCATCGAGAGGACGAATCCCGATGCGCGAGAGACGGTCAAGGAGATGCAGAAGCTCATCGCGAACGGCGAGTATTTCGAAGCGGAAGAACTCATGAGACTCGGTTATGCCAGTATGTTACTGCCAGTGGCGTGCGTGTGCTCTCACGGGTTCCCTCTCGAACTTACACCCCTTGATTTATTCTAGGTGCTCCTGTTTCTACTCGCAATTACAACACCATGGGCAGCTTCTCCATCACTCAGACTCTTCCTAGTACCAACACGAGCAGCTACGAGCGCTGGTTGGACATTGAGGAGTCTGTAGGGGGCGTGCACTTCGTGTCGGATGGGATTACCTTCCAGCGCGAGGTCATTGCAAGCTATCCCGACGATGTGATTGCCGTTCACCTCACGGCTAGCGAGCCTGGTGCTATCAACTTCCGAACCCGTCTTGACCGTGGAGCCTGGGACCTGATTGCCCTCAACCGTCACGTCGGCTACTCCCAGCCAGCCAACGGTGACTCTGTCGTGATGGGTGGCTCGACTGAAGACGACAATCCTATCAAGTGGGCAGCTGGCGTACGCATCGTCGCAAAGGGTGGCAAGGTTTGGACCACTGGCGATAATGCCCGCTGCCAGGGCGCCGATGAAGCCATCGTCTACTTCCAGGCCTGGACCAACTACCGCAAGAAAGATCCTAAGAGCGCTGTACTGGCTGATCTGAAGGCGAAGGGCAGTGACTTCCGGAAGCTGCGTGAAGCTCATGTAACCGACTACCAGAAGTACTTCAAGCGCATGTCCATCAACCTGGGAGAGTCCACGGATGAGCAAAAGTCCAAGACCACGCCGCAACGAATGACGTCGGTGGATGTCGGTAGCTTCGACCCCGATCTGACGGAACTGATCTTCCAACTTGGCCGTTATATGCTGATTTCGACCTCGCGGCCGGGTGACAAGAGTCTGCCCCCGAATCTCCAAGGGGTCTGGAACGATGTGCAAGATCCGTAAGAACCCATCTCCAAGTCTGTCCATGGTCCAGATGATGCTGATCAGCTCTTCATAGTCCCTGGGGAGGTAAGTACACTTTGAACATTAACTTACAGATGAACTACTGGCCTAGTCTGACCCTCGGACTGTCGGACTTGGTCGAGCCGCTGAACAATCTCCTCAAGACCATGACAGAGAAGGGCCGCAAAGTTGCCAAAGACATGTACAACGCTCAGGGTACAGTGACACACCACAATACCGACATGTGGGGTGATTCTGCTCCTCAGGACAACTACTTCGCTGCAACGGTGTGGAACATGGCCGGTCCGTGGATGGCGACGCATCTCATCGAGCACTACCGCTTTACTGGAGACAAGAAGCTCCTGAAGGAGATGTACCCCGTCCTGAAGGCCAATGCTGAGTTTATCCTGGGCTTCGTCACGGAGCACGACGGGTACATGGTCACGAACCCGTCCTCATCCCCTGAGAACACCTTCTACGACCCCAGTGACCGCAGCCATGTCGTTGCCGTCACTCTTGGTCCGACAATCGACAATGCTCTCATTACCGAGCTCTTCGACTTCATGCCTGATGCCCACGAGGCGCTCGGCATCAGTGACGACAGGTTCCTGCAGCAGTTGGCGAACCTCAAGGCCAGGCTACCTCCGCTGAGGACGAATCAATACGGCGGACTCGCAGAGTGGTTCTACGACTATGAAGAGAACAACCCCGGCCAGGGCCACGTTTCCCACATGATCACCCAGTATCCTTTCAACCACGTCACCAGTGCAAACGACACCCTCTTCAACGCCACCAAGACCACCCTTCAGCGTCGTCTCGGGTAAGTCTTCTCTACGCACTGCCCTCCTCTTCCATCAGACTCACGAAGCTGACGACGATCTTCTTCAGAAACGGTGGTGGCGACTGCGGCTGGCCTCGCATCTGGACCATCGCCCTCGCAGGCCGCATGTTCCTCCCCGACATCCAAGATTCCCGCATGACGACCACTCTCAACGAATGCTCATACAACCGCACACTCCTGAACATCGGCGGTGTAGCTCCCTTCCAAGCCGATGCCAACTACGGCATCCCCGCCGCCATCATCGAAGCTTTCTTGCAGAGCCACGAAGTCGTCCGCTGGAACGAAGAGGACGAACTTGTCCCCGCCACGAACTCGGACAAGGACAAGATCACCCTCATCCGTCTTCTGCCCAGCGTTCCGCAAAACTGGCTCTCTCGTGGGGGAGGCTCCTTCAGCGGGGTTTCTGCCCGTGGTGGCTTTACTGTCAGCGCGAGCTGGGATAGCAATGGCAACTTGCGAACGTGTACGATTCGCTCCGAACTTGGGAATGATGCAGTTGTCACGATAGGGAGGAATGTGGTCGGGTCAGACAAGGGCGCCAAGTTGCGTGTTGCTGGGAAGAGTGCGTCCAGGTTCGTTCACATCAGCGGCAAGAAGGGTACCGAGACGGAGGTCAAGGCAGAGTAAAGGGTGATAGCATCGATACCTACATCCTCGAAGTATACCGTCTCGAAATGCAGTATTTGTGAAGTGATATATCAGTGCAGGAATTGTTGAGCAGATACGGATACTTCGCCCAAAGTGTGATACATTGCAAAGATGTACCAGTCCATGGAGACGTACCTGATGACATGTAGCAATACTCCCGTCCCAGAACGGACAGAACTCTTCCGAGCTGCCCCAGTACAGAAACATCCGACGGACATTTGAGACTGACCAAGTTCACACGTACAATCGCATAATAATCCATATGATGACGAGTTACCTCGGTGTAAGTAGGAGACGCCTCTTCCCCGCACTCGAAGGGGGTGCTGCAGGAACAAGGATCACAGCCGACTGCACATTGCAAGTGAGGGGTCGAACTGGGGCAGTGGACAATAGCCGGTCTTCATATGTCGTGTTCGTCTCTTTCGATGGACCAGTGGAGTGCGTGCGTTGTTAGCCGAGCGATGGGGTAGTCGGGTATCGATGAGAGGATCAGAGGATCTGGATGCAACTCATTGTCTTGACGGTCGACGGTGATGGTTGCGTCAAGTCGATCTGAGAGAGTAGTCCATTCTTGTGAGTTGTCACTTCGGACAGCCTTGACTTGGAACTTGGTAAAGCATGTCATGGATCATGGTCGTGGAGAGCAGTGTTCGGAAAGCAAAGAGAAGTAATTGAGACAACTCTACCAAAGGTACCTGGTATAGCAAAGGCGTGTGTGTAAAGTCTGAGTTCCTCCAGTGGTCATCAGCAACCGTAGTCACTGTAGTAGGTCACCACGACCCCACGTGACGTGACAAGCAGGTTTGTACTACGATCCAGGCTGATGACTCTGAAGTCAACACTCCTACACCAAAGCTTGATCTATCCCGATAGAAGCCAGCTATACAAGGTATCATCATTCTCTCCAATGAATGCAAGTACTTCCTCTACCTAGAGAGACTTGATTCTGTCTCTGGAACATAACCCTCCAGTCCGGTACGAAGCGCAGAGACACCAACATCACAAGTGAGGCGAACTCTCATTCAACCTCTGCATGATCGACACCGCAATCTGAGCATCAACCCTGCCAAACATCTCCGCCACAGCCTTCTTCAACGGAGCAGGAACCTCCCTCAGCGTATCCGCCACGTTGCCAACCCACCGGCTCCGCTCCTCGTCATCGAAGACCTGCGTCCACAGCGCCCGCGGCTGCACAAAGTCCTCATCACCAACCGGAACCTCGTTGAGACCCCACGTCGCCGACGCAGGGATCGGCTCGGCGTGTCGGATCTGCGTGACTGCCTGGCTGGCGATGCCCGGGCTCAGCGTGCTGCGGACGTAGTTCGGGTCGCCTCCGTAGTTGCTGGTCGTGGTGATGCCGTCGCGCTCGTAGGGGGCGTAGACCGGTGCGATGGGCCGGTTGCACGGTAGCTGGGTGTAGTTGACACCTAAGCGGTAGCGTTGGGCGTCGGGGTAGGCGAACATGCGAGCCTGGAGCACTGTTCGGGGATTAGGTGTCAGCTTTTACCTTTTCTTTCCTGACTACTTGGGGGCATTGTCATGGAGGGGAGAGGGGAGGGCGTACTTGGATCTGGGGTCATGGTGATGCCAGGGACCATGTTCGAGGGCGAGAAGGCAGCTTGTTCGATATCTGCGAACCAATTCGTCGGCTTCAGATTTTGGGCACTCGAGTTAGCAACCGCAGAGAGCATGATGATGCGGAGACAAGCTCACGTTCTTATTCAGGGTCATCTTGCCGAGCTCAATCATCGGAGCCTCGCTGTGCGGCCACACCTTGGTGATGTCAAAGAGTGCCCGTCCCAGAGCCTCGACTCTCTCCGGTGGGAGCACCTGCGCATACAGCTTCCACACCGGATACTCTCTGTGGGCGATGGCCTCCCACAGATCTTGTTTGTGGAAATCAGGGTTCTGTCCTGCTATCCTCTCTGCCTCTTCTGGCGTGTTCAGGGCTTGGTACCCGGTTTCTGGCTTGAAGTGGAACTTGCAGTAGCTGTATGATCCGTCGCTCTGCACGAGCTTGAAGGTATGCACACCGAAGCCCGATACAGTGCGGATGGACTGGGGGAGTCCACGGCTGCTGAACAGCATCATGACGGCGTGGACGCTTTCTGGCTGATTGACGTGGAAATCCCAGAACTGCCAGGCCGAGTGTCAGTCATGTCTCACCCTTCGACTATACACTGAGTCTTACCATGGTGTGGTCAGCCCTGTTGGTCGCTGGGTGCTTCTTATGGCTGCGGTTCAGCGAAGGAAAGCGCACGGGATCCCTGATGAAAAAGGCCGGCTTGGTTCTTGTTAATCAATGTCGACATTTGGAGCAGCAACATTCATTCTTTTTTAAGAAAAAGAATAAGAATAAGAAGAGGAAAGATCTTACAATGTGGTTCCCAACAATGTCATGGTTGCCATCCTCGGTGCAGAACTTGACTGAGAAGCCCCTCACATCACGAACCGTATCAGCACTGCCCTTCTCCCCTCCGGTTGTGCTGAGACGGAACAAGACCGGCGTCTTCTTGCCCACAGTATCGAGGAACTTGGCGCATGTAAATCTCGCGGCATCGGGATTCGTGACTTCAAACTCGCCCCAGGCTCCAGCTGCGTTGGCATGGACCACCCTGCTCTACATGTGTTAGTGTCATTGGCAACTTGCAGACCCCTAACAAACGAATCTCTATTTTCGTTGGGTTTTGTGTGGGCGACGTGCCTCTCTGGGATTCTCTCTCTGCTGAAGTGAGCCAGGGTCTCGAGCAGAAGCGTATCGCCTAGAGTTGTGTGGCCACCGCCGCCAAAGACGGGGAGGGTGGTGGCGACGGAAGGGTCGCGAAGAGGTTGGCCTTGAAGTCCATCACTGTCAGCACTCTCCTCGATACAGCATCACGATCGATATACATTGTATTGTAGATGAACTGACCTTCAGCCAGGGTGTATGTAGGGCCTGCCATGTTTGAGAGAAAGAGACACAAAAAAGTGTCTGGATGTTTGTATGCCTGGGTTCACATGATGCTGCCCTGTCCAGGCCAAACCAGTATTTAACTATTTATACATAGACAATAGCTTCTGTATCTGGCATTCATTCTGCCAATAAGACGCCTGTGATTTGTCCACAATCGGGCTGCTGAGAAAAGAAATTCACTATCTCCATCACGATAACAGAAACCGAGAGACGGAAGATCCCGAGCAGACTATGATACGGGTCCAGGGGTGAGGCTCTCCGACGCCGGTCGACGATAAGGACCCGTGGATCCCTGGACGGGGGCGGCGAGTCGGCACCTCGTCCCGGACGACAGACAGGAGGAAAGAAAAACAGGTCTTGTTCGCCGTAGAGTATGACTTCTAGAATTCGATAGGCATGGAAATGACGTGTCTTTCCCGGTCTATTCCCAGGAGCTGAGAAGACAAACAGTAAGCAACAGTCGAAGCTATGCTCGAACAAGATGCCGCTTCTACACGACGGCATTCCCGGCACCAGGCAATGGGATCATTCCCAGTCCCTGCTACGTCACTGCTGCTGTTTCGGCACACTTACTTTGTCTTTTCTTCTTTTCTTACTTCCTCTTCTTCTGGAAGTTCTATGGTCTTTTTTCATGCAGCCTGACTCGCTCAGAGGTCGACCTCGTGGACGCCAGCCTGTCGCATCGGCATCTTGGAACCCACTCGCCGAGTCATCTCCGAAGTACACCAAGCACTGCTCAACTGCTACACACACACACAGACATCAACGCCAGAAAGGAAGAAGGAAAAGAAGTCTCGAGGCTTTGCAGGTTGCGCGGATACACGGCAATGGGCTCTTGGATTCATGCGGACAATTTCTGAACCTTCGGCGATGGGATTCCAGAGGCAGAGCGAAGTCGGGTACGCGCGTCACTCTGTTGGAGGAGGATGACTCGAGACAGCGCCTTGGGAGGAGTACGGCATCGAACCGGACACGAGGCCAGTGATGGACTCATCTCTGGGACGATGACTGAAGACCCTCGCGGTTTGCGTCATCTTTCTTCGAGGAACTTAAATACAACAGCTTGTCGCTGCCGTTGTTTGGTTGTGTCCTCAGCATCAAGAACTACATCTTCTCCCTTCCTCGCCTCATCCCAACCTCCTTATTGACTACAAAAAGAAAAATACATCATCATCAGTACTGAGACGTCGAGATGGCTTTCGTCACAAACGGAAACGAGTACGACTTCATCGTCGTCGGCGGCGGCACAGCAGGCAACGCCGTCGCTGGTCGCCTCGCCGAGAACCCTCGCGTCCGGGTCCTCGTCGTAGAAGCCGGTCTCCCCAACCCGAACCAGATCTCCGCCATCACAACGCCTTCACAGGCCTTCAACCTCCGCGGCAGCCAGCATGACTGGGCCTACAAGACCACCATGATCAAGAGGCACGACTACGAGCGCATCGAGAAGCCAAACACCCGTGGCAAGGTGCTCGGCGGTTCTTCCTGCGCCAACTACTTCACCTGGATCCCCGGCTCCAAGCCTACCTTTGACGAGTGGGAGCAGTTCGGTGGCCCGGCGTGGAACTGGGACGGCTGCGTAGCCTACCTCCGCAAGTGTGCCACCTACCACGATGAGAAGAAGTTGTATCCCGCCGGCCTGAACAAGATCGGCACGGGAGGGCCGATCCAGATCGAGCATGCGGACCTGATCCCGGAGATGCAGCCCTACCGTGATGCTCTTACCGAGGCTTGGCTGTCCAAGGGCCAAGTCTTGACCGAAGACATCTACCAGGGCGAGATGCGCGGCCTCACTCACTGCGTTGATACTATTCACGGCGGTCAGCGCCAGGGCAGCTTCCTGTATCTGCAAGGCAAGTCGAACATCAGCATTCTCCACGGCATTCAGTCGAAGAACCTGATCATCGATCCGGACACAAACACCTGCATCGGTGTCACTGTCATCAACGCTCAGACACACGATGAAATCAGTGTCTACGCCCGTCGCGAAGTCATCGTCTCTCAGGGTGTCTTCGAGACGCCCAAGCTCCTCATGCTCTCGGGCATTGGCCCAGCCAAGGAACTGCAGAAGCATGGGATCGAGGTCAAGATCGACTCCCCTCACGTTGGCCAGCACCTGCTAGACCACCCCATCGTCCCGTTCGTTCTCGAGGTCAAGGAGGGCTACGGCATGGAAGACATCATCCTCCGACAGGGTCCTGCCAACAAAGCCGCTCTGGCCCAGTACAGCCACGACAAGACTGGAAGTGTTGGCTCTGGGTTCCTCGAACTGGTCGGCTTTCCTCGCATCGATGACCGGCTGGAGCAGTACCAGTCCTACCGAGAGGCCAAGGCAGCCCACGGCGGCCGCGATCCCTTCGGCCCGGACGGACAGCCTCACTTCGAGCTCGACTTTGTCAGCATCTTCAGCACCGCCTTCCAGTGGCACTACCCCCTCCCTGAGAAGGGAAACTACACGACCGTCATCGTCGACCTACTCCGCCCTCTGTCCGAAGGTGAAGTCACGCTCAGCAGTGCTGATCCCCTGGTCCAGGCAAACATCAACCTCAACTTCTTCGGGAACGACCTGGACATCCTCGCCATGACCGAGGGTGTTCGCTGGACCTACGACCTGTTGACCACAGGCGCTGGCTTCAAGGATATCGTCGTGGGAGAGTATCCGTGGAAGATGCCCCTGCACTCTGATGCCGAAATGAAGAGAGCTGTTCTTGACCGCAGCCAGACCGGATTCCGTACGTTCTTCTGATGCCCACGCCGCCCAGTAAAAGCTTGAATAAGATGCTGATGCCTTCTCTTGTCCCAGACCCCTGCGGTACCGCCCGCCTGTCCCAGAACATCCACCAGGGCGTTGTCGATCCGCAGCTTCGCGTCCACGGCATCAAGAACCTGCGCGTCGCCGATGCCTCGGTGATCCCTGTGATTCCTGACTGTCGTATCCAGAACTCGGTCTACATGATTGGCGAGAAGGTGAGAAGTCCACTTTGCAAACCTTTGTAAGCCAGTTAAGAAACTAACTCGTTCAGGTTGCCGACATGATCAAGGCTGAGCATAGCGACCTATATGAGAATAGCAATATTCCTGCTTTCTCCAGTCGCCTTTGAAAGGGGGAGTCATTTCTATCAAAAGTTAATAGACAGTTTATAGAGTTTCATTTATGAAGGTGTCGGAGTCGTTGTCAAGTAGATGTTGTGTGTGTCACGGTGAAAGGAACGAAGTAGAGGTAGAAGTGATCAATTGGGCAAGGTTCAAGATGCAAAGCAAGCAGCCCAGAGGTGGTGTGTAGGAGTGATGGCTCCTCTGACGTCTGAGGGGCAGGTGGGAGTCGTAACAGTCGCCCCTGCACGTGACACTAGATGGAAGCTGGTTCTCACTCAACTGCTTAGATGTTAATAGATGCAAATAATGTACTTTTCATATAAGGAGTTCTAAGAGATAGTCAATAAAATAGCCATTACAATAAGTAGACATCAAGGCAGTCATCAGAATAGTCACCAAATTAGTTATTAAAGTAGTCATCAAAATAGTCGTTGATCGTTGAATAATCATTAAACCTCTTTCATCCCATAGCCGATTGCATAACTTGCTTGATTCATGGTTCGTATGGAGAACTAAGGTACCCATCCGCCAGACAGCACTGTTGAACAAAGTTACTACAAGAGGTCAGGATACAGGCAGTCCTGACTCTTTAAAAGAATCTCCTGCATCGACCTCTGGATGAATGGCAATGAGATCCAAGGATTCTCTCTGTGGTGAACCTACCTAGCTTGATAGTGCATCAACTATATGCTACTTGAAGGAGCCCTAGATTGATTCGACCTAACTGTTAAGGTACCTTATATGGTACTCATATCCATTATATATTGAGTTAGTAGATCGAGAGCCGGGAGCAGACAGTAAGACGGCATCTCACCTCGTAGAAAGCCTTTACCGAATCACATTAAAATGCTCCTTATGTCTAATTAAACCTATATATTTTATTTATAATATAGATAAAGGAAGACGTTACAGAAAGTCTGGTTGCTTGTCTGCATAGTACCTTTCCTCGTCGGTACCTAACCGACTTACACAGGGTCGCCGTCAGCCCCACTTACCGAGGTGCTATGCCTTCTAAACACGCCTCATCGCTGTGTACCTAAGGTTAGTTAGTAGGTAGGTAGGTAGTCAACCACGTACATCATCGCATCATCCTGCCGCCCTCCTTTCAAATCGCCCACTTCTTCCTCCTCATCCCTACACTTTTGTCTCCAATCGTCTTCACCAGTCATGGCCCTCAACCCAAACCACAAGCCAGTCCTAGCCGTGCTCGGGGTCGGACCAGGCATCGGCGAAGCGGTCTCGCAACACTTCGCCGCCCAGGGTTTCGCCGTCGCCCTGATGGCGCGAACCGAGGAGAAACTGCGTCACATCCGCAACGCTATTCGTGCCAGGCACGGCCCTGACAGCGCGCAGTACTACGTGGCAGACGCCCGGCTCAACGAGAGCGTGGTGCAGGCCTTCTCAGCCGTCAAGCGGGACCTCGGCCCCGTCAACGTCCTGGTCTATAACGCGGGTTCACGGCGCCTTGGGCCACGGACCATCCTCGAGACCTCGCCCGAGGAGTTCGAGAGCTTCACCCGGATCAACATGACGGGGGCGTTCTTCGCTGCCCGGTGCGTCCTGCCGGACATGCTCGCCGCCGGAGCCGGCACCATCATCTTCACCGGCGCCACGGCTTCTGTCCGTGGCAGCCCCGGGCTGGGTGCCTTCTCGCCCGCCAAGTTCGGGCTGCGCGCCCTGTCGCAGGTCCTCGCGCGTGAGTTCCAGGCCAAAGGCGTTCACACGGCCCACGTCATCGTCGACGGGCCCGTGGAGAGCGACATCATCGGCGGCTACGTACGCAAACAGTGGGAGAAGAACGGCGAGATGGACAAGTTGAAGGAGGTCGATCGGTACTTGATGCAGCCGGCGGACCTGGCCAAGCTGTACTGGTACCTCCATACGCAGCCCCGTAGCACATGGACCCAGGAACTGGACGTCAGGGCAGAGCAGGAGGCAATCTTCTCCAAACTATGAAGAACTCCGTTGCCCACCCATGGTGGCATGGCGTTCGGATAACAGCATGCCCACCTCTGTATGAGACTATGCTCTGCCATGGAGGATGTGTTTGCATGTCGTATAGTTAGGCTGACGTACACGGGCCAAACACCTCTACATTGTACCAACAGCCTTTGCCCTGGCGGAAATCAACCTGTTCTAATGAGAGTACGAATTACGAAAAGAATATGTATCTGTTTGCGACTCAATATGGTACTGAGAATATATATGAATCATTCTAACATCGCCGACAAGGACGTCGGTGGATATTGCGTGACCTTCGCTTGACGTTCTGGTCTCCCCAGTGTACCACGGCATAGTGTGTGATTCAGTGGCGTGAAAGCTCGTCCTCAGCTTGGTGTTGTATCCAGCTCAGTTTATCTCCCATGCTGATCATGACGTACCGAGTCGATTTCCTCCGAGCTTTTCAGGGGTGTTCAGCTTTCGTATTGATGTATGCTGGGAAGTTCCATCACTGTCGTGGATAGTAGCTATACCCGCTTCTTTCTCACTCAAGTAAGTGGGTAAAGTCTTGTGACTATATTTATGCCATCTTTATGAAAGCCTCTCACGTCTTCCTGTAACGAGGCAGCGTAGGTGAAGGTTGAACAGCATAGTTTTAGAAACTTGTTGTCCTTCTACACGGCAAACAAAAGTTCATGGTGTGCATCAAGCTTCGACCTTGCGAGAAGACGAACCAATGGTCCCAGAAGCCCACCGTGTACTTGGTACTCTGAGTACTTCAAGGAATTGCTGAACTGAATTCTTATACAACAGGTGTACGAGGACTAATTTCTCCCGACTTCCGGATACTGGCTATATCAATCCCAGTGTAAGTCTTATCCGAGAGTTATGGACAGGACAACATTCCATGATTTGGAAATTGGTTGCATGCGCTTGCAAATAAAAAAAAGCCCATGTAGGCAGTTCTAAGATGTCGTGTGTTAGTCTCATTATGCTTCAGCAGACCGGAGTCAACTACCATTTGCATGTGCCTCAGTGCAGATAAGGCCATTACGTCGCCATGGCCAACTGCAATTGTAGCCGGAGGGTGAAAGATGTTTGCAGCTGTTGAGGTGGCGAAAATAGAGGCCTGAGTTGAGTCCCTGACGCGGAGGAAACGTCGACAGCCGTGAGCTATTGGGGGGGTAGGTAGTGGCGCAATTTGCGCTTTAAGAGCCTTCGTCCGGGAGCCTATTGACTTTGTCTGGTTCCTTTAGCAGACAACGGACAAAAGGATGGCTTGATCGAGTCGAGACCGCTGAAAGAATGGCCCGCCAAGACACATTCCGCCGGCTGAGAGGTTCTCCAGCAGCCTTGCCTTGGAGACGCGCATGAGTCTCATGTCTGAGGGGTTTTCATAGACATTTGTCGATACGCCATACCAAGGATCCGTTATCGTATGTGACGTGGGCATCCACACAGAATTATTGAAGAAAGTCTCATCGTCCGCGAACACTGGTCTAGGAGATGGCACGTACACATCGAGGACTTCGCCGCTGCTCTCGCCGTGAATCCGCTGCTGAATCAAGGCGCTGAGCTCGTCAGCATTGCAGAGGTCGTCCGGAATGGTCAATCCGCTAGCCTCCATCTTCGCCTTGACATCCATTCTTGAAGAGGACCAGGAAGTATCATTTGCCTCCTTTGCTTCCATTTCTAGCCGCGCTATGCACTGGCTCACGGTGATATTGGTCATTGACCCAAGCCCCGCGGGACCCTGCTTGAGCCGCATGTGCATTCGACGCAACGCCTCGTCCCGCGACCGACGCTGGAGGAGGAATCCGAAGGACCGGAGGATCCTTGGGTCGCTCAGGTTTGCGGCATTGAGAAGAATCCCGTAGGCGCGGGTGAGAGCAACATGGGCGAGCTGCAGAGTCAGATTACCGGAGACGCTTGTCTTGGCCGGCTCGATGGAAGGGCCGAAGAGGTCGTAGGGCGTCATCTGACCCATCAGACCATTGACGAAGATGCTGCTGATGCTGTGATGGAGAACTTTCCTGTCGTCGGGTAGGGGCGCGGGTGACACTGAAGCTGGCGGTGTTATTTCCAGGCTCATAGTGGGTTTGACATCGATGCCGTGTTCGGTACCCAGCAGAGGCTCGCTGGCCGAGATTGAGCTGGCCCGCAAACCTCCATCGTCACTTGGAGTATTCCGGACTGTACTTCGGACAGCGTATTGCTCAAAATCCGTGTGCTGAACTTCAGTGCTTTGTTGAGCGGGCCCCACAGCTTGGAGGACGTCGTTGATGGATTGCCGAAGAGTGCCGATCAACTGGAGGTCTCGCTGTGCACAGTGCGACTGCAGGGCGCGATCGGTCACATGGAGGAAAATAGAAACGACGCGATCCAGAGTGGCCTCGAGCGACGTGAGACGTTGAGCTTGCTCCTTCTCGAGAGACTGCTGGCGGACGCGGAACTCGCGCTGAGCAATTCGGTTCTTCTCACGACGGACCTAGAAGCAACGTGTGTCAGGATGCTAGTGATCTTTCTGCCATTGCCCCGGATCAGAGATGATTGGACATGTCATACTTTGGCCAGCTCGCCATCGACAGGCTTCCTGGGCCGGCTTCGGCGACCGGGGCTGGTATCTGAGGTGCTTTGTGGGTAGCGAGGCATGACGAGAGCCCTCCGTCTTATCAGGCCTCTCAGCAAATCTGAGACCTCTCTCTGTTGCTATTCGTGATCAATGCAGTCCTGACAGAAAATCAGGAATCCTTGCCAATGGGCACAGCTGCAGCAGTCCAGAGTGGAGCGTTCGGATGCGTTTATGAAATCCGCCCACGGGCAGCTTTAGTGATGATGGCGACAGTCGGTGCGACGTAGTCACGACCCCGAGCGTGGGTGGCTGCTGCTCTTATTCGATCCCCGTCAGCGGTTGAAGGCCAAGTGCTGTGCACGCCTGGCGCCAACTGTGGCGGTCGGGCTGATTTGGTCATGGCACCGACCGCCCTTTAGCGGAACTGCTCCGCTAACTAGACCAAGGTAGCTCCTGTGAATAGTGCACGCCATCCTTCCAACCGACAACGCCTCAACAACCATCCCTCAACGGCTCCAGGCAAGGTATTCAGACCATGCTAGACGACCTGGGCTGCCCCTAGATATTCATCTCCATCCTGACTGGGTTGGAAATCATCGACGAGTCCATTTGTGGTCCCTTGCCGAGGCATGGCGCACCAAGCATCCTTTCATCCGCCTTTCCTATGGAATCTTGACCTTGCAATATGGCCACTATTGTTCCTTCAGTGGCTTCCTGGATACTTATCTGTCATTCCGGAAATTGGGAAAACTCATATATCATGCCCGATGTCTACGACTTGCTGATTTCTTGCAGCTGGAGCAGTGCATTGTCTCGTTCATGACCAATCACCTCGCACCCAAAGCAAGGCCCCTTTTTGAACCCCGGTAACATCGTCCATCCCGCCTGATGGCAACGCAAAACCCGGCCGCGGCTCTGCCGAAACCTGACCGTGATGTCGAAATGCAGTCTTCTGCACAGGACAGTGCTGGGGAGACGCTCAATGGCGAGCAAACTGCACCCAGCGTTCCTCCACAGCCCAAAGAGCAGGTCCCAGATAACTCGGACTGGGAGACCGCTCCAGAGAATCCCTATAATTGGAATGCCCGAAGAAAAATGCTTCAGGTCATGGTGGCAGCAGCGACTTCTTTCACAGCGTACGTCAAACCGGACTGAGTATGACACGAGCTCAATACTGATAGATAAGCTTCTTAGCTCCATCGGGACCTCACTTCCAAGTTCTGCCCGAGGCGAGATGCAAGCTGAGTTTGGCTTGACCGTCACCCAGTCTATCCTGCCGCTGTCGTTATACGTCTTCGCCTTGGGCCTTGGGCCCGTCGTTGGTGGACCATTGTCTGAGACAGTTGGGAGACTCCCTGTGTACCTTGGATGCATGCCCATTGGCGGTCTGTTCACGATCGGCGCTGCCTTGACGCACAACTTTGGCTCCTTGTGCTTCCTTCGTTTCATGGCCGGCTTCTCGTTTGCACCATGCCTGGCCATCGGAGCTGGCACTGTTAGCGACATTTACCAACAACATGAAAGGGGCATACCCGCCACGGCGTTCATCCTTATGCCGTTCCTAGGCCCCGGCTTTGGGTAAGCATTCACCTTCTCCTGTCTTTTCCACACTCTCCTTCTCAGATGCCTAGGCTGACCGTTTCTGTAGACCTGTCATTGGCGGATTCGTCTCGACACGAAAAGGATGGCGTTGGACGCAGTGGACACTGGTCATGTTCGCTGCCGTCTCATTTCTGGTGGTGATCGCAGGAAGCGAGACATATCTGCCAATCTTGCAGCGTCGACGAGCGAAGAAGTTGGGACATCCTCTTCCACCAACCCCTCCACTGAAAAGCCGTCTGGTTATGTTTCTGAGCGTCGCTCTGGTCCGGCCGCTCCGCATGCTCTTCACGGAGCCCCTTATCGGCTTCCTTTGTCTGTATACGGCCTGCGAGTTTGCCACTCTGTTCACCTTTTTCGCAGCCGTGCCATTTGTCTTCTCCACGGTTTATGGCTTCAGTATTGAGCAGTCAGGCTTGGTCTTCATCTCCATCGTCGTTGGCTGCCTGCTTGGCGCAATGACGGTCATCATCTGCACCTTGGTGCTGTACCTACCGCAGGTCAAGAAGCATCCGCCACACCAGATACCGCCCGAGTACCGGCTCTATTCGGCCCTGATTGGCAGTATCGGGCTGCCTATCGCACTCTTCTGGTTCGGATGGACGGCAAGGAGGGACATAAGCTGGGCGAGCCCTGCTGTTGCAATCATGCCGTTTGCGTGGGGCAATATCTGCCTGTTCATCGGCATCATACAATACATCGTGGACACCTATTCCGGCCTGACAGTAGCCAGCGCGGTGAGCGCCAATGGCTTGGCAAGATACGTTCTCGCCGGAGCGTTTCCGCTCTTCACAGTTCAGAGTAAGTCCCCTGTTCTTATAGAATTATTGCGCCTTCTCGTATGTGCCCTCAGACCTAACATTCACTTTAGTGTATGAGGCTCTAGGCATTGGGTGGGCCACCAGCTTGCTTGCCTTCGTCGCAGTTGCGCTCATGCCGCTCCCGTGGGTGTTCTTCAAGTGGGGAAAGCAAATCAGAGAGAAGAGCAGGTTCCATACAGCAGCGACTGGTTGAAGCTCTAAACCAGGCAAAAATCAAAATCTTTGAATTGCCAAGATGTTGCTAACCACAGCGCTAGTCGTTGAAGACCTTGCAACATGGACTGTGTAGGATAGAAGAGACTATAGACGCTCTATCAAATGAGCAACTACTGAAGAACATGAGTGACAGAGTCAGAAGTAATCAACTATGCTGTGTATCACATGCCTTTCAAGGAAGGTTAGTTCAAGGAGGTAAGATGATGTGATCGGTTCACTTTTCCAAAAGCTTGAGTAGTCTCGGCCAATGACATGAGGTTTTAGCAAGCTGGTACTCTCGACTTTCGACTCTTTGCCGAAGTTGGCAGGATATGCATGATATGGACATTGCCGTCTTTGTCGGCTATTTCCCCTCCTCCATCATATGGGGTATCGGCTTGCGCTCCTCATGCAGTTCCGACCCTGGTCTGAACATGTCCGCTTCCCCGCATTGTTTTCATGTCCCGCGTCATTGTTTACCGCTTTCTTATGAGCCGTATCTTCCCTCGTATCGACGAGCTGAGGCCGCTATCGAAGTTGAGCCTGAATTCAAGGATTGACTACCGCAGTCCCTCAACGGCCTCCATGCAAGGCACTTGCTAGGTAATAACTCGATCATCCGGTTTGATCGGCCATGGAAGCCCATGCATAATCAATCTTTAGCGTCCGAGCAATGCCGGGGCTCGACAACTACGACTGTGAGTAGTGTGCATTTTGAACAGACACCTTTCGACGCGCTCCAATCGGCTAATACCAACGTCATAAGGATCAACCACTTCGTCCTGTCCGGGGATGAGGTCAGACTCCGCGCCTCCATCCTCAGCCGGTGCCGTGTATGCAGCAAACAGCCGGGCCGGAAAGACTTGACATCGTGGCGGGGAAGCGAAGGCTATCGTCATTCAATCTGGATCAGCAATACAACCTAGGACGCAGGTGGCATTGACCAAACCGAAGACGCCGGTGTAGCATCGAGACAATCTTAGGGGGTTGCATTGGAGATTTGTATAAAGATGATCGGTACCTCCGCGCTCGCGAACACTGGCGACCTCCTGGGGGCAGGGTCCCAATTTGTGGTCGATACATATCAGTCCATGTACGAGAAGCCTGGCATCATGAAGTTCCTTAGTAAGGTTGGCCTCGGCTTCGTGGTTGCTTCTGGCGCACAGGCCAAATTTGCCTACCCAGACTGTACATCCGAACCATTGGGATCGAATCCAGTATGTGATACCTCGCTGTCCCGTGCCGAGAGGGCAGCGGGTCTGATTGAAGCGATGACTGTTGAAGAAAAGCTTGGGAACCTCGTCAGGTACGTCCGATTGATCAGGCTCCAGAGTGCTTGAACGAAGTTTGCCTAACGTGCCGTCTACAGATCAGCCAAAGGAGCCCCTCGTATTGGCCTTCCGGCTTACAACTTCTGGAACGAAGCTCTTCATGGCGTGGCTTTTGCACCGAACCTCACCTTTGGAAACGCACCACCGTTCGACACTGCCACTTCGTTTCCCATGCCCGTCTTGATGGCGGCTGCATTTGACGACGACCTCATCGAGGAGGTTGGCAATGTGATTGGCACCGAGGCTCGTGCTTGGGGCAATTACGGGTACTCTGGCATTGACTTTTGGACACCCAACGTCAACCCGTACAAGGACCCTCGCTGGGGCCGAGGTTCTGAGACCCCTGGTGAGGATGCTGTCCGGGTTTCTCGCTACGCGAAGGCCATGGTCGAAGGACTTGAGGGACCCAAAGATCAGAGGCGCATTATTGCGACCTGCAAGCACTATGTTGGCAACGACTTCGAAGACTGGAATGGATATACACGCCACAACTTCAATGCCATCATCTCGATGCAGGACCTGTCGGAGTACTACATCCTGCCCTTCCAGCAGTGCACGCGTGACTCCAAGTGCGGCAGCGTCATGTGTGCTTACAATGCTGTCAATGGTGTGCCGAACTGCGCGAGCCCCTACCTCCAGAACACCATTCTCCGTGATCACTGGAATTGGACAGACACGAACAACTACATCACCAGTGACTGTGAAGCTGTCCTAGATGTGTCGGCTAATCACCATTACAACAAGACCAACGCTGAAGGAACCGCAGAGTGCTTCAAGCAGGGCATGGATACCAGCTGCGAGTACCAGTCGTCATCTGATATCCCAGGAGCCTGGAAGCAGGGTCTCCTTACAGAACCTGTCATCGATAGAGCTCTGCAACGACTGTACGAAGGTCTGATCCAGGCTGGCTATTTCGAGGGTGCCAATGCCGAGTACGCAAGCCTTGGCTGGGAGGACGTCAACACCCCCGAGGCCCAGGCTCTCGCTCTTCAGTCTGCCGTCGATGGCATTGTTCTTCTGAAGAACGACGGCACACTCCCGCTTGCGCTCAAGAAGGGCGCCAATATTGCCATGATTGGCTTCTGGGCGGAAGACGACTCCAAGATCATTGGAGGCTACAGCGGCCGTCCCCCGTATATGCACTCTCCCCTTTGGGCAGCTGAACAAATGGGCTTCAATGTCTTCCACTCCGGTGGACCGGTACTGCAGGACAACTGCACGAATGATAACTGGACCGCTCCGGCGCTCGAGGCTGCCAAGAAGGCAGACTATATCTTCTACTTCGGTGGACTAGACACCAGTGCTGCCGGTGAGACCAAAGACAGGTACTCCCTCGAATGGCCTCGTGCCCAGAGGTCTCTGATGAAGACCCTGTCGAAGCTGGGCAAGCCTCTTGTTGTGATCCAGCTGGGCGATCAGCTCGACAACACAAAGTTGTTGGCCAATGACCAGATCAACGGGATTCTCTGGACTTCATGGCCGGGACAAGATGGCGGTCTTGCCATTATGAAGCTCATCACGGGCGAAGAATCACCAGCTGCTCGTCTTCCTGTCACCCAGTATCCCGCCGAGTACGCCGAGCAGATCCCCGTCACGTCAATGGACCTTCGCCCGACCTCCGAGTATCCTGGCCGCACCTACCGCTGGTACGACAAGGCGGTGCAGCCTTTCGGCTTCGGTCTTCACTACACCACTTTCGATGTCAGCTTCAAGAAGTTCCCCAGGGAGCTCAACATCCAGGACCTCAGGTCCAAGTGCCACAACGAGTTTCCAGACACCTGTTCCTTCCCGTCGCTCAGCATCCTCGTCAAGAACACCGGCAAACGTACATCCGACTACGTCGCTCTCGCGTTCCTTGCCGGCGAGTTCGGACCTGCGCCGTACCCTCTCAAGACGCTTGCAACTTACGCCCGCCTGAAGGGAATCAAGCCAGGTAGGACTTCCAGCAAGGAGTTGAAGTGGACGTTTGGGGACGTTGCGAGACATGATGGTGACGGCAACACCGTATTGTACCCTGGAGAGTATACTGTCTTGCTGGATGAGCCCGCAAAGACCAGGTTGACCTTCAAGTTGACGGGCAAGGCCGAGGTGTTGCAGAAGTGGCCTCAACCGCCTGCAAATGAGTCGCCCGACCAAGACTTCAACTAAGCGCAGGGCCTTTTGCGTCGTGAGATAGAAGAGTGCTCAAAAATGCCTAGATCGATGCTGTTTGTAAGCCAACAGTGGAAATTAATCAAGTCTCTTCATCACACTGCCCCAAATCCCTTGCACTGCAGACGTGACTTCAACGGGACAGAGGCGAAGTCTTCTCCAGCTTACTATCAGCCGGTAAGAATGAATCATCTTAATCAACTATAAGGCAGCTAATTCTGCAAAAAGCTTCACATTATATCAAGTCCTCCGTCTTCATTCACCCCTTATAAGTCTCGGTGACCGTAACCGCCTCACTCGAACTGCCACCAGTCAAAGTTGAACAGACCCTCACCACTTCCCCGGAACACAAAGTAGAGATCGTGAGTCCCCTCTGCACCGCTCACATCACACCGCACCGTCTTCCAAGTCTGGTAGCCTCCAGTGGGACTCACGTCACAAGATCCGATCCGTGTGCCAGAAGTTCCGCCCAGCCTGAGCTCGATGGTGCCGCCGGGCCCTCCAGACGCGACACTGGCTGAGAAGGAGGATGCACCGCCGTCGCCAAAGTCCACGCCCTTCACCTTGATGTAGTCACCGGGGTTGATCCAACCGACACAGATGCCGCCTGCGCTGCTCGGCTCGGTCTCGACGCCCTGGGACCAAGCGGCTGTCTCTGCCTCCTGGCGGACGTAGGGATCGAGAGAGCGGATCTGCACGGGACCCGCGTCAGTCATGCGGATCTGGGGGATGGAGCCGTCCGGGTTGTAGGTGAAGTCCTCCGCAGCGACAGACCGGGCGTAGCCGCTGCCGCCAGGGAGAGCGCCGTTGTGATAGAAGAAGTACGAGTTGCCTTCGTAGTCGACGACGCCGGGGTGGTTGGTGAAGCTGCGACCTTCTGTCTCCATGACGATCCCGCCGTAAGTCCAGGGCCCGGTGACGGATGGACCTGTCGCGTAGCGGATATCCTCCGAGCAGCAGTTGGCAGCGTAGACCAGGTAGTAGGTCCCGTTCCGCTTGTACAGCCAAGGGCCCTCCTCATAGGCTGTGGCCCTGTCCGTATCGCTGCCCTCGCGTGGCCCGAATCCTTCAACAGTGAGTTCGATCTGACGAGGTTCCTCGGCGAACGAGATCATATCGTCGTTCAGCTTGGCATACCACAGGTGAGGATTCCCCCAGAAGAGGTACGCCTGCTCATCGTCATCGATGAAGACGGTAGGGTCGATCTCGCCGTCGACGACGAGAGGACTCCCTCTGGCGTCAGCATACGGCCCCGTGATGCTGTCGCTCACAGCGACGCCAATGCCCATCTGGGAGCCAGTCACACGCATGGGAACGTAGAAGTAGAATTTCCCGTTCCTCTCGATGGCCTGGCCGGCCCAAGCATTGAGATCTGCCCAGCTGAAGTCGTCGAGACTCAGGACAGCACCGTGATCCTGCCAGTTGGCCATGTCATCCGTCGAAAAGACGTGCCAGTCGTGCATGTCGAAGTATGTTGCCCCATCCTCGTCGTGCGTCGTGAAGACGTAGACACGACCATCATGGACCATGGGGGCAGGGTCGGCCGTGTAAATGGTTTGGACCAGAGGATTGTCAGCCCTCACTGTAGTAGGGACGCCATGCAGGGCAAGGCCAAGTAGCAGAACACCAGAGGTGATAGAGAGACGCTTCAGCGTCGACCAAGGCTTTGAAAGAGACATGATTCTTCTGGAGAGTTGGAACCGTTGATAACAGACTGTAGAAGTTGTCTGGATAGAGCACCTGACTGAAAGACAAAACATGCTCTTCTTATACAAAATCAACCTTAACCAGAACCATGATGATCCCAATGCCTCCACGAACACCCAACCAATTCCATGTGATGCCGCAATAGTCAATTTGCCGCGTCGATCATCTCTAGGCCTGCTGCATGGTCTATCGGCAGAATTGCCATCACGGAATCCGGGGTTCCCATCCTCGAACTGTCATTCGCTCGCTTTTGGCTGTGCAAGTCTCGGGGTCGACACCAACCCCTCTTCGCTGCGCACAGGCAAGAAAAGACGGTTGAATATGTCCCGTGGGATAATGAGGCATACAGGTCGTATGATGTCGGTAGATGCCATGGCTTGTTGTACTCAACCCTTGGGTTATGCGCCTACGGGTGGTGGCGACAGGACCTCGAAAATCATCGTGAGTAGCCGGTCCAGTTAGAAGGCCTTACGTTGCCGCTCCAATTGCCGATCCTCTGAGAGGCGCCCATCTTGGTTTATGTTCGCATCGGGGCATTTGCTCTAGGGCCGTGCACAACTCACAGCTCCGTCCTCTCGTGGTCTTGTCGGATCGGACGGAGAGTCTTGAGACGCTCTACATCTGTCAATAAAACACCATTCAACATCCAATGCTTTCAATTTTTTAGCTCTTTAGCTTTTCATCTAGTACATCATGGTGGGATCTGTAGCTCAGGTAGCAATGGTCTTTCAATGACCTGCAGTAGTCCAACGCCCGACCACCTGACCCCAAGTGACCATCAAGGTTATTCTCCACAATCATCACTGTACGCCCTCTTAAAGGTCCCAACCCGCCTTCGCATTTATAACTTCGACACCGGGAGACTTCGACGATCGTCGCTTCTGTTGCAACTGCTGCTGCTGCGTCCGGAATCCGTCAGCCTCCTGGTCTACCACAACCTGGTAAGGCTGTCCACGCCTACAGCTTGCGCATGTCCACAACCGCGCGGATGCAGTCTCCTGCCTTCATGGTCTCGAAGGCATTGTTCATCTCGCTGAGGGTCTTGCGGTGAGTGATGAACTCGTCGACCTTGAGGGCGCCCCTCTGGTAGTCGGCAACGAGGTCGCGCATCTGGGAGCGACCCTTGACACCACCGAAGGCGCAGCCCCTCCAGACGCGACCGGTGACGAGCTGGAACGCTGTGCAAATTGTCAGTCTCAGGCTTGGATCGGAAGGAGGAAGAGAGAGAACATACGCCTTGTGGAAATCTCCTGACCGGCTGCAGCAACGCCAATGACGATACTCTCACCCCAGCCCTTGTGGCAAGCTTCGAGGGCAGCGCGCATAACATTGACGTTACCAGTGCAGTCGAAGGTGTAGTCGCAGCCACCGTCAGTCATCTCAATCAGCTTGTCCTGGATGGTCTGGTCCTTGAGCTCGGTGGGGTTGACGAAATCAGTTGCGCCGAATTTCTCAGCCCACTCCTTCTTGGAGGGGTTGACATCAACAACGATGATCTTGCCAGCCTTGTTGGCAACAGCGCCCTGGACTACGGAGAGACCGACGCAGCCGGCACCGAAGACGGCAATGTTGGAGCCCTCCTCGACGTTGGCTGTGATGCGCGCGGCACCGTAGCCAGTGGTGATGCCACAGCCAAGCAGGCAAGTGCGGTCCATTGGCGCATCCTCCTGGACGGCGACGACTGAGATGTCGGCGACGACGGTGTATTGTGAGAAGGTCGATGTGCCCATGAAGTGGAGGAGATCCTTGCCCTTGCACTTGAAGCGGGAGGTGCCGTCAGGCATGACACCCTTACCCTGGGTGGCGCGGATCTTGCCGCAGAGGTTGGTCTTGCCGGACTTGCAGAACTTGCATTCCTTGCATTCGGGGGTGCTGGGTTTGTGAGAATCTGCTCCGTTGCAATAGAGGGAGTTAGAAGACGCAGGCAACTTACTAGAGAGCGACAACATGGTCGCCAGGCTTCACGTTGGTGACGCCCTCACCAACGGACTCAACAATACCAGCACCCTCATGACCCAGAACGATGGGGAATGCACCCTCGGGGTCCTTTCCGGAAAGTGTGTATGCATCTAGTTTTGTTACCTTGGCGTCAGCGCACGTTCATTGTTCGGAGCAGAATTCCCTGCACCGTGAAGAGTGAAGCCGGATCCATCGCAACTCACCTGTGTGGCAGACGCCAGTGTAGTAGATCTCAATGCGCACCTCGTGAGCCTTTGGGGGAGCGACCTCAATATCCTCGATGCTCAACTCCTTGCCAGCCTCCCAGGCCACAGCGGCCTTGCAAGTGATGGTCTTTACACGTTCCGGATGTCAGTCCTCGTTGCCTCGCCGTAAAGGCACATAAATAATAGCGGGGTGGAAATTCATGGAGGGGTGACAGTGTGCAAGACGTACCTTGCCAACAGTAGAAGCCATGGCTAGAAGAATGAGGAACTGCTTGGGTGATGTCTACGAAATGAAGAGAGAAATAGAGGGAGAAGAGAGGAAGATCGATGGGAGAAAGCAAGAAGTGTGTTTTGATGGCGAGAAAGAGGGAGAAACGCGGCCCAGCTGAGGAGAAGCTTGACTTGCAGAGATGGGGGACCCGATGATGTCGGCGGGGTTCGGTGCTCTAGTGGAGAGTCGGCATCGAAGGCGGCTTCGGACTCTCCCAGTGACGGCCAGTGACGGCCAGTAGTAGTGCAGTGGTTCTACAGTTGCTGCTACGGCCAGGGGCCAAGCCTCACACAGTCAGTCCCTTAGTCAAACCTTTCCACTCAGGGCGTCTCTGCACCCGCCGCTTCTCTGTCCCCTTATCGGCTTTCCGGGAGCTACAACTAGTTCTGGAATCTCTGTGCAGCCATTCGGATCCATCTCGTGCTTAACTCGGTAAGCTTAGCCCAGGGACTCCGCCCTCGGTGCACCTCGGACTCACTGCTGTGAAATGTCAGTCGGTGTCTTGCATCCGGTCACGGGAGCGGGATTTCCCTCCGGCTCCAGCGTGCGTTTACAGGAGGGAGCTTTGGCTGAGCATTAATTTTAGCGCTGCTGATAACAAAGATAGATATATCAAGCATCGCTCCCCAGGTTCGTCATTCGACTTGTCAAGTCAATGCGCTCATACGGATTCGTAAGCAGATCAATCTGGGTCAAACGATGGACGATGCAGATGAGGCAACCCCGCGAAATTGACCGTCTACCAACCGAGCGACGACAATTCGGGACCACATGCCGAGGAATCAATTGCAAACGCAAGAAACATGTGTGACAGTGAATCGCAAGGCTGCATTCTATCATCGTCTATGCCAATCATGAATCCATCCCAGATCCCTCACGTGCAATCCCACACGCTTGAGGAATCGATACTCCATCAAAAAGCAAGTTGTGTTTTTCTGTCCCTGAAAGCATTTCCCAAATCCTTCTTTTGAGCCAAAGATCATGAAAAACAAACCCAAAGGCACCTCACAGAACCAAGTATAAGCCTGCTGGACGCTCACTTCTTGTTGGGGAACTTGGGCTGCCCGATGCCGGTGCCACGCAGCTTGACGTTGAGCACCCGCTCCATCGCCCCCAGAACCTTCTGATCGGGTGCGGCATCACCACGCTCGAAGCTGGCGACGATGGTAGGGGTTGTGTTGCACTTGGTCGCCAGATCCTTCTGCGTCATTTTGGGCTCGACTTTTTGCCGTGCGGCGGCGATGATGCTGCCGACTTGCTTGCCAACCGTGTTGGGCTTGATGATGTCGTCAGAGCGGTCGACCTTGGTCATGCGCTGACCGTCAGGACCACCGGTCTGGAGTGAGAAGAGTACAGGTCAGCAAGGCTGTGGGCGATCATGGAGGTGGGGTTCTGCAGCTGACGACTACTTACTGCGTTGGCAGAGGAGTACTTCTTCTCCGTGGCGAGGACAGCACCGGAGCGCTGAGCAGCGTTGAGGGCGGCCTTGCCACGGATGACAGTCTCACGCTCTGAGCCACCAGGGCCACGGACGTTCTTGCCAATCTTGGTGACTTGATCCCAGTCGTCCGCCATTGTGAATGTTTGTGTGATGTGTGCTGGAGGGGGGGCAAAGAAGTCGGAGCCGTAAAGCAAGTCGTAGGTGCGGGACGATGTCGTTCCCCGAATGGATTGGACTTTGATTGAGGGTGTTCGGTGAGGGTCTCGAGAGATGTTGGAGCGAGAAAACTGTCGCGTGTTCGGAATCGTGACGCAAGTTTATGACGGTCCAAGTGGAAATACAATGGCGCTACGGGGAAGATGATGGAAGAGGGGCGATACCTTTGACTCAACCGGCGTGAGCCACAGAGCGGGGCTGTGCGCCAGGACTTTGATGGACGGGCCGAGTCACAAAATGTGGCTGGTGCTGTGGCTGTATTTGTCGTCTTCCATCTGAGGTGCCTGATGCTGTCCCACCCTGTTCCTGTCTTTCATCTCGAAGACTTCTACAGAACTCCAATATCTGACTCGACCTCGCATCACGGTCCGTAAAAATGCATGGTTCACTGGGGTTTCGTATCTCAAATATCTCTCTGCCATCATAGTGTAATGAATTGCGCTCCTCGACTCTACTACCATGTGACATCTATTTGCGCTGCTTTTACGAGCTCGCCGCTTTGCTTCCTCGACTTTCAAGCAACTGCTCCAGCTCCTGGACAGGTTCAAGTGACGGCGGATTCGGGACTCTTGCCCTCCAGATCTCTTTGCCATTCTCATAGACAACCAATGTCGGCCACCACACTACTTCGGCAGCTTTCTGGATGGAAGATCCCGGCTCTTCTAAGCCATTGACCTAAAATCCGATGACGGAGTTAGATTGCTCCCTTGATCGTGATTACATCCAGTTCTCAAGGAGCTGATCTTCACTGACCTTGAAGAACTTGATGTCTTGGTTGCTTGGCCTTTCTGCAATGCTCTCATAAAGTGGTGCGATAACCTTGCAATATAAAATTTAGCTTCTCGTGACTGACTTCCCGTGTCCTGGAACGTAAAGGTCTCCTCCCACTTACCTTGCAGGGAGGGCACTGCGTTGAGTAGAAGTCAATCACCGTCGTCCCCGGCAGCTCGAGCTGCTGCGTGAACTCCCCAAGGGAGTGCAATTCAGCGACTACCATTATGCTTGCAGAGTCAGGATCTTATCAGGAAGTAAGCCTATGGGTCAATTCCCTTCACGGGTTCTCCAGTGGATGATCAGCTTCATATATATAGCCGATGTCTCCGATCTCCCCGACATCCTGCTCGTCGACTGATAAAGTACTTCGCAATATCAAGGCCGATCACGTCATATAACAGTGGATCAGACTAGCATTTTATTTGAGAGATAAGACTGGAACATCGAGCACACCCGGAAGCAAAGGTCACGCCCTATAGAGCGCTGGCAGTGTGTATGCTATTCAGTGACTGTGTGTGCGCCTCAATGCGTCTTGCATCTCGTAGAAGCCCAAATATATACTAATCCAAGATGTAGGCTATGGTGATCCAGTCTTCCTATTTGTTTCTGCTACTGCTCAATATCTTTAGGTGTGACTAGTTCACTCTCATGACCGTCAAGGGCCTCCTCCTGAGGTTGAATGCCTAACTTCGCCGCTTCCTCTGCAGAGAATGTGCCATACTGGTCATACAAGTCAGCCATCACGTTTCTCAATAAAACATAGCAGTGCTCCTTGGAGAGGCAGCTTACTGTGTCGTAGTCATCAATTTCTCCAAGCCCTTTTGGAGGGAAAGCCTTATTCAGACCCCATTGTGCCAGGAACGAGATCGCATAGCCTGTGATGAAGCCAGTGTAGAAGGTTCTTGTGAGACCTATCGGTATACTGTTATTGGGATCTAAAGAGGCCATTCCGCCGATAGAAGGTGCGAAGCCGAGTATCCAGGATACGTATGATCTCAGGTTTATGCCGTGAAAGAAGTAGTAGATGCCACTTGGGCCTGGATGATACAGATCACTGAGTTTGAGCTTGCGATTGCGCACCACGTAGTACTCGGCAGTGAAAACACCCATCATTGGGCCTAGGATGACTGCAGGACAAATCATGTTAGCAGTGGTCATCATTACTTTCAGACCGTACAACGATCGAACAGGGCTATTGCGTACTTCCAAAGCTGCTGAGAGTCGCAGTGAACGTGGCTGCCTTTGCGATCAACTGCCATGGCTGGAGAAGAATTGAAACGACAGCAATCAGGTATGATCCGCGACGGATGTTGATATACTTTGGCCAGAGACCGGCAAAGTCCATACCGCCTGAGACCCCATTCTCTACCGAGTTCAGCGCAAGAATGTTGCACAGAAGCCCGAGAGCAGTGAAGAATGCGGCGGCACGGTTCCGAGCGTTGTAATGCGTATCGATCCAGATCTGCACGATATTCGGGGGGTTCCAAAGCCCCAGCTCGACGACGTCTCCATACATCTTACCGGCTGCTGAGGTGCCCAACACTCCAAAGACGGGGACAACAATACCGAAGCCCAGCACACCGATTGCCTGGCCCCATACTTGATTCTTCGGGCGACGGGCGAAGCGAGAGAAGTCAGTCTGACTGGTCATGCCAACTGCATTGCCGCCTATGAGGGTGGTGATTCCGTGAACAAAGGCCCAGCCCAATTGTGATCCGCCCGAAGCTGTGGTCTCTGTTTTGATGTAGGATCCGATGCCTCCAGCGGCGATCATCAGACCGATCGAGAGACCCAATATGGTGATGGCGCTAATAACGAGAGAGATGCGCAGAGGAATTCGCAATCTGTCCGGCGGGAGATATAGCAAAGGTATCGCTATGACGTTGTAGAGAATAAAACCAGTAAACTGCTTCGTAGTCATAGAAGCTGACGCCGGAAGGGTGTTGCGCAGGTTCTGGAAGGAAGGGAAGATGACGGATAGAATTGTGCTCATGAGCATTCCTCCGGTGAAGCTTTGAATACCGTACCAAACACATGTAACTGATACTCGGAGAAGAATGGGCAAAATAGAACCCCAGATGCCGAAAGTGTAGCGCGACTGGATGGTGTAGCTGATATGCCAGACACCGCCGACCCTAAAGACAGAAGCACACAGCCAGATCAGTAAAGCCATTGCATCTCAAATTCCTCCATATGACATGTGATTCTTGTGTTGAAAGAGATGTGCGGTACTCTGTACTTACCAGCCTAGACTTAGAACTATAGCTAGTTGTATAGAACGAGCGATAATCGTGACTAGCACAGACTGCCAGACGTTCAGTCCATATGATAAGACGGATGAAGTAGCTTGCCACCCGTATATCGTTAGGAAGACTGTACTCCAGAGGCCGACGAAGTCCAGGTCAACCCATTGGCGACGGCCTTGTAGTGATGCTGATTAGCAACTAGTTTGGATATTACCTTGCGTGATTGAACTCACTTGGCGGAAGAGGGACCAGATCGCGGTTCTGCCATCGGTCAGGCGGTAGATCATCATCGCCATGATGTAGCTGAACTGCCTTTCTGAGTCTCCGAACGATAGCCATTCTTCACAACTTTGACAAGCTACGAACTATCGTTTCTGTCTTCTATTGTGAAAGGATCGAGCTCGTTCGTAGATGGAAAATACTCAGCTCGAGCTCTATGGCTTGGGCGCGACAGTGGAATTACTCTGCTTCAGATGGTCTTTGGACCGTCGCTGCAAGTTGATTTATACCCATGAGTTGATGGCACTCTATTTTTCGAGTGATAGGAGCTTGAGGTTTGCAGGAGCGTAGTCATTTGTCGTGGATCAAAGCACTAATGAACTATAAATGCCGCCATCGTATGATGAAATGCGTACCAATACTTCTTATAAACCTATTTATCGTCATCTCGGGACGCTGCGCGTATCTTTGGACCCAGGAAGCTGGGATGGTTCGCGAGTATAGCTCAGATGGCGTGATGTTAGCCTAACCCCCAACTGTGTGCGTGACATGCAACGGTCGATCTGCTGCGCTTGCAGAGGTCCACTTGTGCAGAAGTCAAACGGGACGGAATATAGAGTAAAGTCTCACATCAGGGATCGATTTGCATCTAGCCCGGATGCTGTGCTGATAAAGGTCCCGAGCTGCACGAGGTTCAGAAATGGGGAATCCCACAACAGCGAAGACGTGATCAGACACTTGTTTGCCTCGAATCTACGCAAACGTTCAGACCGAACTGCATTCAGATACACAGAAAGCAGTCGTCTGCTTTTACGATGACTTCGCAGCGCGGTCTTAACGCAGTGCGCATCGGGATCGATGTTGGCGGTATGTCCACTGGTTTTCGTTCTTTAATCTTTACCCCTTGAGTCTTTATCCATGGATGCGCGCCTGGAGAGAATCTTCATCTTGCATCCATGATGTCTGTTCATCCTGCAGGATGACGTGCTCGAGTGGTGGTATGATATGAGTCTCCGTACTAACTGATGCAGGGACTAATACCGACGCCGTGGTCCTGGATACCTCGCTCCACGCGACTCCAACACGTGGCGTGTTAGCCTTCCACAAGGTCCCAACAACTCCGGACCCATCAGATGGCATTCGCCAGGCACTAGAGGCTGTGCTGTTCAAGTTACCTGTACCACACCCAAAGATCAGTTGCGTAGCGATTGGTACCACGGCGTTTCTCAACTCGGTAATCCAGAGGGATGCCCGATTCCTCGATCGAGTCGCTGTCCTTCGGCTGTCGAAGAGCTTTCTTCGTGATGTACCTCCATTCTCAGGTTGGCCTAAAGATCTGGCCGCCTTGATCCATGGCTATGTCGGCTATATTGATGGCGGACTGACTATCGATGGGTCGGAAGAGGCTCCTGTTAACGTCGACCAGGTTATTGAGCAATGTTCCAATATTCGAAAGATCGGCATCAGGACCATTGTCATCACTGGTATCTACTCTCCCATTGATGTCAATCATCACCAGGAGGATACAGTGCGTCGAATCATCCTCCAACATTTCCCAGATGCGAGGGTTGTGTGTTCGCATGAAGTTGCCAATATCGGTAAGCTGGATTCTTTTGTAGACAGTGTCAAAAGGCTCGAGTCAGATCGTCTGACCTACCATGGCAGGATTTCTTGAACGAGAAAACACTGCGATTCTGAACGCTACCATACTTCGTCACGCGAGGCGGACGATCAGATCTTTCCACAAAGCAATATCTGAGCTTGGACTTCGGAGCTGTCCGCTCTATCTGACCCAAAACGACGGCACCTTGCTGGATGTCAATGCTGCAGCGAAACTACCGATTCGAACCTTCTCATCAGGTGTCACGAATACCATGAGAGGTGCGGCATTCCTGTCAGGTCGTGGTGTTGATGCCTTAGCCGGGGAATCGGCAGTTGTCGTCGATATCGGCGGAACTACCACGGACGTTGGCGTTTTGCTACCATCTGGTGTACCAAGACAAGCATCTGCGTACGTTTCTGTTGCTGGCGTCAACGTGAACTACACAATGCCCTATACCCATTCTATCGGTCTTGGCGGTGGCTCTATTGTCAGGCAAGTTGGGAGTCATACCCATGTCGGTCCTGACTCAGTTGGCCATAATATCGACCGCAGTCTTGTTCTTGGCGGAGACACATGCTCTGCTATGGATATTGCCGTCGCTTCAGGCTATGCTGCGATTGGCGACGCAGACCATGTCAGAAGTTTGGATGCCGCTCTTGTTCAAGGCGCAAGGGAAAGGATTCAATCACTTCTGGAGAAGGCCATTGACGCTGTCAAGACTTCACCAGAATTGATCCGTGTTTACATGACAGGAGGCGGCTCGGTCATTGCCCCATCCACTCTCAAAGGAGTTCTGGAAGTTGTCAAACTTCCATTCTTCGACGTCTGTAATGCTGTTGGCGCCGCTTGCGCCAAGGTTGGGGCGACCTTTGACGCCATACAACCAGCGACCAGTAAAACACATTCAGAGATCAGTGCTGCAGCTGAAGCCATCGCTATTGCTCGAGCAGTCGAGAATGGTGCGATTCGGGATACTGTCGTTACTACGAAGGTTGAAGTCATTCCGATACCATATCTTGAGAACCAGGTCAGGGTTGTCGTTGCTGCAATGGGGGATCTTGACCTCGCCCGTCTCGGCGAGCGGAAGGTCGAGATCGACGCAATTTTGCACGAAGAGGAGGGACAGCGACATGAACAAAGCCAGATAGCACCGAGCCATATGACGGCTAACATAGGTGAGAGTGAGACCAACCACTCCTCTTACCGCCCAAACATCATTCATAGGGCTGCAAAGGTCGGAAGAGAATGGCTCATTTCACGGACAGACCTCAACTATATTGCTGATGGCTGTTACGTGCTTGGCTGCGCTGGCGGTGGGAACCCTGAAGCGGGCAAGATGCAGCTCCAACACATGTTAGCTGCGGGTGAGACTATCAGGGTAATAGAAGTGTCGACTTTGGATGCGGCAGCCTCAGTATATTGGGGAGGCCGGATGGGCACCCCTGCAGCTATCGCGGAACGTCTTCAGGCGCACGAGACGGTTGATGCGATGCGAGCACTTATGAACCATCTTGGCGAAACATCGTTTGATGCAGTCATGGGGCTTGAGATCGGAGGGTCAAACGGCCTCGAAGCCCTTCTCTGCGGCTCTTCTCGGTTCTTTGATCGGCCTGTCCTAGATGCAGACTTCATGGGTCGTGCTAACCCCATGTGTTGGCAGATTACCTTGACTGTGCATCGTCCTGGAGAATTTGTCCCTTGCGCTATTGACTCTGGAGACGGCCAGACCATGATAATGACTCGATCCAAGAGCGATGAGAGCGTTGACAAGCCTCTTCGTGGCGCTCTTGTCGAGATGGGTTCTCTGGTTGGCTTAGCAGGCAGACCAACAACTGTCGGCATTGTTCGTCAGCATGCTGTGAAGAACACAGTCTCCCTGGCCTGGAGAATTGGAAGGGCCATTGCTCTCGCCGAAGAAGATGTTTCAATCGCGCAGGCTGCAGATCGTATCATCGCAGAGGTTGGCGGCCTTGATAGCGCTAAGGTGCTTTTCCGGGGTAAGATCACAGCCGTGGAGCGGACGCTGCATAAAGGTCACTCGGTAGGCGTTCTCCATATCGCCCACGCATCCATGGACGAGAGTACCGGATCAGAGGCCACACGCGATGTAGCCGTAGGAGGGATTCTCAAGATCCCGTTTATCAACGAGAACATCCTCGCAGAGCATCACGCCGAGGACGGAACAGTCAAGGTCCTCGCGACCGTGCCCGATCTGATTGCTCTGCTGGACACACAGACCGGCAGGGCTGTAGGTGTCCCGGAGTATAAGTACGGTTGTCACGTCACGGTGATGGCTCTAACGTGCTCTCCCAGGTGGACAGAAACCCCCAGGGGCCTCGAGATAGGGGGACCAAGGTCATATGGGTACGATATCGAGTACAAGCCGATCGGAAAGTACACTGAGCCTCGAAGTGTGCTTGAGGAATTTGGATCATGATCCAAGGTCTTGAGGCAGGTAATAAAAGGTAAATAAAACTCTTTTCCTCGGGTCGCCAAAAGAAGGCACGCGAAATTAAGGGATTTGCACTCTGTTCAGGAGATGTAAGGAGAGAGTAAGGTCGTAAGGCAATCCGTGTCACGTCGAAGGATTTCTATCAGATCGTGCAAGGCCACAGTGTGGCTGGTGTTTGTGGCTTGGTTGAGTGGGCGTGCTCCCCTGTCGGTTGTTTGGGATGAGGACCTTGATGGGAGTCCACGACTGATTGCCATACAGCATTTGACCTCCATTTTTCGAGCTCCAATTGTTCCCTCTCTCCTCCTTCTCTCTTGTCGTCTCAGTTTTGCGCAGCATCCTCATAGATTGGAAGCGCTCCGCGCGATCCGCCCGAGGTCGCATCGACGCGCCACGGATGTCCGATGCACCACCAACTCGGGCATGGACGGACTTCACGATGACACACCAATTGCTCACATTTTCCATGTCTGGGAGCGCTTCGAACAAGTTGTGCTCGAGAGACCATGGAGCAGTGCGATTACAGCTCTGGCTCTCATGAGCTTGATCAGATCTCGCCAGTACCTGGATGTCCTTGCAATCATCGCTCTAGTGAGCTGGCTCGGAGGCGTTTCCACTCCATTCGCCTATAGAAACGGGACATACGTCCTTGTTGGAGCTTGTGTGTTGGTTTCCGTGGTTTCCATCAGGCTGGCATGGTGTGCAAGGCGCACCAAGCCTGACAGGACTTCGCACCTGGTTATCCGAGGGCATCCACAAACTCCAGGGCGACGTGCAACAAGTCCAGAAATAACTCTTGAGGGAGTCTTCAAGAGATATCTCGGAGACCTCGTCCGCCAATCCTCCAGTTCTATCGTTCTCGAATACAACCCAGCTGGCGTCTCGGCGACACAAAGTACGATTTTCCGGTCCAAGCCTGGCGAGGTGGACGCTGCCAAGATCATCTTCAGCGTGCTCACACCAGAATTCTATACACGCTTCGTCCACTATGCACACGATTCCGAGGCCATATTCAGCGAGCTAGCCGAGAGCCGTACGATATCGGTGGACCGCCCTGAGCTATTGCCTGATGTCTTTCTCAAGAAAGGATCGAAACCTCTCCACGCGCAGACGCTGGTTGACTTCCTGTGCTTCGAACTCATTCGCAAGTTGCGAAGACGGCCGCGCAGCTTGGCTCGTTCATCTCGGGCAAATGCTGCGGGCACAGGGTCGATGTACGATATACGTGGGTTTCGTATCTCGTCCATGGATGCGTACGTACTAGCACAGGACGACAGCCACTTCCGACAGTCCTACCGTACCACTGTCCTGAGACTGTTCGTTGCGGATCGATACCTGGGCGGAAGCCATCTCGCCGTGACGACCGCCTTAGTCGCCTTGCGTCTGCTCGCATGGTGGGGATTGGCTTTGCTTTTCACAAATACTCCGCCGCTCACTTGACCCCATATGAGGCGTGTCCAGAGTTTCGGGCAACTTGCTTACGGCACAAGCCAGGGCATGATGCTCCCAGCAAAGCCTATGTCTCTGGAGGGTGAAGTTTCTTTGGTCCCTCTCCAGATGGAGCTTGCATATGCACGACTAGTAAGCGCGCCCCTCTTTTCTTAGAGGCTTTTTAACGTTTACTAAGTTGGCCAATGCAGGATGATTTGGAATTGTTTGGGGAGGAAACGCTGACTAGGATCCGAGCCAAGAAGTCAATGCATCCTCGATTCTTCGAGGCCTTGGATGCTTTCCCATGAATTCGAGTGACGATCGGAACAGGCGGCATTCAAACGACAGCACCAGCTGGGCAACACGGAGGCGCATCATCAGTGTTTTGGAGCGAACAGGGAAATCCTCAGCGAGCAAGCAGCATTATGCCTGGACTCGCATGACAGACAAGACATGTCTCGACCTCATCCTCCGCGTGTCCGATTGGCGGCTTCTTTGCCCACGTCATGACGCTGTCAGCCCCACTACAGCTCTTCGTACAGCTTCTCTCGACTACGTCCCTTATTTATTACCCCGCCAGCTGCCCCTCGTCCATCCTTTCGACAACCAGAACAAATTCCCTGAAAAACATCAATTGAAAGCCGACTTCTACCAAATCTTATCAAATCCACGTACCGCTAATATGCCTCTCACTGGACACTGTCTTTGCAAGGCCGTCACCTACACGGCTGACGTCGAGGCTCCCCTCCTCACTGGCTACGACCACTGCGACGACTGCCAGCGCCAGAGCGGCAGCACCTACTGTACGCCCAACACCCTGAGATCTGCTGATCTCACATGTATCTTGATGTTTGCTTAGTACTGACGCTGTTCCAACAGCCCTCGTCGCTGTCGTCCCCAAGGCAAAGCTCACCATCAATGGCCCCGTCAAGACGTACTCTGGATCCAAGGGCAGCTCTGGCAACATCGTCCACCGCCTCTTCTGCTCTGAGTGCGGCTCACCCATCGCTCACGACCCCGATGCCGCCCCTGAGATTATTGCCTTGAAGGCTGGTACTCTCGACACCGAGATCAAGAAGAACCTCAAGCCCGTGAGTTTACGATCTCAGACCACTCCGACGGTCTAGAAAGTTTTGGAACTCCTACTAATTGCCTGTTTGCAGGATACCGAGATTTGGACCATCAGCAAGCTTCCCTTCTGCGCGGAGACCCTCCCGAAGGCTTTCTCCCACATGCCCGAGTAAAGGTGCCTTGCGGAACTCAATTAGCTACAGCGGATTCGGGGGGAAATAAACACAGCTCAGATGCATGTTTTCTGTTTCTTGCTGGATCCCTTCATAAATCTCTTATCACATGAATGAAAATGCCATCTTCTTCACATCTAACCGTGCCCAGGGTCTGGTGTTACAAGATCATGATCAATGCAGCTCCTGCGATGACTACAGCCAAGCCAGCAGCACCATGGGCAAAGATGCGGCCAGCAGTATCCTCATCATCACCAGTACCCTGGCCATCTCCAGTCTGCGTCTGTGTTTCCGTCGACGAGATCTCATCAGAGGACGTTGTCGTCGTTGTTGTCGTCGTCTCCGTCCCCGTTCCTGTCTCACTCCCCGTCTGAGGCGTCACTGTCGGCGTGATCCCCGGTCCCTGGCTACCTGGCGCCGTGTAATAGTAGCTAACGTCTGTGTCACTGACCAACGTCGCCCTTCCCGATCCTTCGCTCGCCGTGAAGTCGGTCCCAGTCGGGTTCGTGATCGCCGACCCGAAATAATCCCGCCAGTACGTTGTCGGTGTAGAGTCTCTGTCACACAGGTTTTGGGAAGCGTCTGCGGCGATGCTTGACCAATAGTTGACCTCATTCTGACTCAGAGCGCCGTTCACGCGGAGACATTCTCGGCAGCCAAGCCAATCTTCGAAGAAGCTACCTTCGCACATGCAACGCTGGTGGTCTCCCATGCTGATGCCGCGCTGCATGCAGATGGCTTCGATGTTTTCGATGGAGACACACGGTGCGGTCGGGTCGTCGGGGAAGCAGGCTTCGAGTCGCTCTTCCGCCACACCGTCCTCATCGCTGTCATTGTTTTGGGCGATGGTGAGGCGGGCAAAAACGGCGGCTCCGAAGAGAATATCCTGTCTCATCTTTGAGATTTCGATTCTGGGTATGACGATGGGACCGGAAGGGAAAGGGTGAGGGTAATTTCAAGGTTGTGTGGTAGTAGAACTTCAAATGGGAGAGTGAAGAGCTTCGGCCGTTAGCAAACCGATATTTCAGTCTGACTGATTGCATTCGCAACTCCGCAGCTGGGGCGTCGCGCGCAATTTGTATACAGGCCAATCACCCTAGTCGCCTTCTTCGCAAGAGACCTCCATGGACAAGTCCGGTCAATAGTTCGTGTTGCCAAGATCTGCTGGCTTCTTGGGGTCAAGGCTTGGCTGTTCTCTCTCGCAATTATGACCGAGCATCCGCACTCATTTCGGTCGAAGCTGACACTGCACCGCGGGATCACGAGCGAAACGTCATATGAGCTTGAATGGAGGTGGGGGTGCGATTGAGCTGTTGATCGAATTTGGGTAAGGCGATGCAGACTGGCATGCTTGAAGGCTCGGCATTTCTGGGCAGATTTGACGGTGTCGAAAGATGACCTTTTTCTTCTTCCGACACGGAAGACGGGAATGGTCTACTCTCTTGGGAATGAGAGGTTCTTCGATGAGATTCTGGTGTGTTTGTTTGCCAAGCCGGGTTTAAACAGTGGCATCGTATCCCGTATAAGTGAGAATGCCAGGCTTGGGATCTTAGCAAACCTCTTTGGTCAGGGATTTGAATCATATTTCCTACAATAAGCGTCCATTTCTGAGCAACAAACTACTCATTGCAGATGCCCTTCGCTCTGCACCACGCATAAGTGCCTTCGGGCTCCCACATCGAGCTCCCGTCGCCCACATTACCAATTAAGCATGCCTGGAGTGATGAGATCCCTCCGCAACAGACGTAAAGTTTATCATGGCATGGCCGTCAATTATCATGTCTATCTAAGTCATCAGTAATACAGAGGTCATAAACATCGCTAATCTCGCAAGCTCTCCGAACCCAACCGTCAATCCTGCTGTCCCATCTGTTTCCGGAAGCTCCTTCTGCACGGCTCCTGTTTGACTCGCCTCGACGGTGAAGCAGCTTGCCGTTCCGCAGCTGTAACCACTCGGACAGCACCCAGCCCTGGGCCCGGCGTCCCTGCCACAGAGAAACCATCCATCCGCGCACGTCGCGGACGCATCTGCCGCGACACCGCCTGCCGGAACGACGATGGTCTGTCCGTCGGAAACGACCGTTGTTGATGCCTGTGCGGGACAGTCGTGTGTCTCGCAGTTTCGATCTGTGCGGCAGCAGCCACCACCGTGGGTAGCGAGGCAGCCGTAGAAGCCTGTTGGGCAGCCTGTTTGAGTCGGCTCTGGAGGCTCTGTGGTGTTCTCTTCGTCTTGTGTTGTAGTACTCCCGCCTTCGCCCTCTTTTGACGTAGCAGAGGAACTGGTTGGACGATAAGGTGCCCCGAGTGACTCAGTGATCTCTTGGGTAACCGTACGTGTCTCTGGCTTCGGCTCGGCTGTACGTGTAACAGTCAAAGTCACGACAACTGTTGAGGGGTTTCCTTCGATCATTGTTGTTCTTGTCCTAGTCACTGTCGCGGCCGACTCCTCGTTCGTCCGTGTCTGAACTTCGGTTGTTGTAGAAGGACTCGGTGGAGAAGAAGAAACAGGGACACCTAAGCAGGAGTGTTAGCTATCTGGAAGGGGCTCTGTCAAGACGGTTGAGGACTCACATATTGACCCTTGACATTCAAAGCCACTCAAGCAACATCCACCACCTAGACTTTCCGGGCACGTCACAGCGTCTGATGGGCATTTCGCAGACCCGGCGCATGTAGACCCCACAGGACAGCATGCGACCTCTCCTAGGCTTGCATCCGGGACATCCTGGCAATATGTCCCATCCTGACAACACTTCAGTGGTTTTCCAATGGCCGCGCAACTGTTCATTCCAGCGAAACACGCCTGCCGGGGCTCCAACAGGGACAATGCCTCGGCTGCTCGTCGAAACACATTGTGTCCAGCTCCGCCATCATGCACTGATCGGAACGCCGGATGATATAAACGTTTCGTGTGTTCAGTATCCGGGTCTTCGTCGAGGGACAGGATGTCTTCGGGGATGTAGAGATTGATGGGCGCAAAAGCGAGGTGCTCTGGCAGGATCTTTGCGCCAGCGTCAGGAGCTTGTCTGCGAATGGCGGTAGGGAGGTTTTGTTGTGCAGATACGCTGTGCAGAGCAAGAGCTAGTAATGACAGAGGCAGCGGTGATATACTCTGAGGTGACCGCATGATCGTTCGTGGTGTAGGCGCAAGTGTGATGATGCTTGCTCGTAAGCCGTTGGCGAAGCTTGGGGCGTCAGATGCTCGATTTTACGTCCGGGTCAATCGTGATGATTCAGGTCTCCATCAGATGTACCATCTGGTCTTGAAGAGTTTTCTGAAGCTTCATGTAGCAGTTGGCCAGCGGGGAATGCCCACTCGAAGGCAAGTTGCGGTCAGAGAAACACGAGGTTGCGTTGCCGGCATCCGGGATTTGCACGTGTCGTCAGGTTTGTTGTAGTGAAAGTAAATAGGTGGCTGGGCAACGGCGGCCCAAGCTCCGCCACTGGGCCACAATCTGAGCCCAGGCCATGAGGATAAGCATGCTCACTTCAAGGTTCGAGTGTCGGAAGGGGTAAATTGTTGTGTTGGTACGGAGTCGTCAAGTGAATTATTTGCGAATTGCTGTGCGACAAAAGAGGTGCGTGCGATGTCGCACTCCAGATTGTCATGTCTTGGTTTCGGGACAGGCCGCATTCCATGGGTACGGCGGGCGATAGCTTCTTTATTGCCAAAACTCTTTTTAACTATGAATTTTATAATACGCCTACCTAGGCATTTAAATAGTAGTAATTTATATATATTAATTATAAATAATTAACTATCTATTTCTTATAATTTCTTTTTACCTAACTAAACTTAATTTTTTATTTTTTATTTCTTAATATTTTACTTTTAACTTAAAATTCTTTTATTATACTTAATTATTAATTTTTTTATTATATTACTTATAATTAATAATAAATTAATATTAAATATTTCCTTATTAAATAATTAATTAAATATATTATTAAATCTTATTAAATAAACTTTTATTAAAGTAAGAGTTATTTAATTATAATAAATTAAAGTAATATAATAAGTATAAAAATTATAAAGGCTTATTAAACTTAATTAATAATATTATTAAAAATATTAACTTAAAGTTTTAATAAACCTCTTTTAATTACTAAATATTAAAGTAGCTTTAATTTATATATATAAATTAAAGTATAAAAAACTATATATATATTATACTAAAGGTTATAATATTTTTATTAATTATATTATAATTAATAGTAAGGATATAATACCTTATATAAATTATAAATTTTAATTAAAATTAATAGTATACTTCTTTTATTATAAGCTATAATTAAATATAATTTATTTTAAATTATATATTTTTAATTATATTTAAGTAATTATAATTAATTTTAAAGGTAATAAATTATAAGAACTTAAAGCTTAAATAAAATAAGAGAGATTATATAAAACTAAGTTATAAAGGGTATATTAAGGCTAGCCTAAACTAATATTAGCTAAATTAAGTAAAAGTAAAAGAAATTAAAGGAATAATAAGAATAATATATAAAATTTAGTATATATATATAAAATTTCTTTTATATATAAATTTTCCTTTATATTTTTTTACTTTTATACTTTAATATTTTATTTTTAATAATATAATTAAAATAATTAAAATTATAAGCTTTTACCTTTTAAGAGAAAAATATTTCTCTTTTAAATTAAATTAAAATAAAAACCTTTTTTTTTAGAGGTTACTTAATTATAAAAGCAATTTTAATAATAAACTTAAAAATAATTATAATTTAAAAGTTTTAAAGCTATTTAATAATAAAGGACTTTAATTACTATAATTTAACTAAAATAACCTATACTTTTATTTATAAATATTATTATTATTATTAATAATAATTAAATATAATATATAACTAAGGTTTATAAAAATAATAAAACTTAATTAAATACTTAAAAGCCTTTAAAGATTTAAGTTAACTTTTATATTATTATTATATAAAAGAAGTATATTACTATTAATATTTAAGTTTTAAAATACTTAATGTGAGACGAGGAAATGGTCCTCAAGTGGATTTTTCATGTACCATTAGTTTCCTTTGTCATCACATTCGTTTGCTATAAAAGGAAGGCCACAGATTGCTCAAACAGAGGCAGAACCAACAATTCCAACACATTCTTTGCTCATTGATCTGAATTACTTGACGCAGGCTTAGTTCCCTCGCCCTTGACTTTCTTACTTGACAACGTGATTTATTTGTTCCTTTTATTTGACTATTACTACTATTACCATTTGATCAAATGGTTGAGCTGTCTATTTGGCTCCAAACGGATCTCCTTCGCAACCTTGACACGAAAACCCGACCACGACTTCAAACGATATGATAATTGAAAGCTTTCTTTACTAACCATTTGATCTATTGCTTTTACCTTTACTACTATATTTACATTTTTATTTTCCTTCTTTTCTCGAATACCCATTTTGGGGTCTTTTCTGTTGATCACGCCGCTCCTGCGTCGCTTGGCTTCACTGTTCTTCGATTCCTGGGTGGGTGTCTCTTTTCCTCACAAATTGGTGGTCAGTATGAGGGGAAAATCGAGACACGTGGCGATTGCTACGAATCGACGGCACTTTCACGCTGCCAGAACCGAACTCAATGCCTTTGCTGCGGATACCACAGAGGAAATAAAGACATGGAGACAATCGACAGCCAGAAAGTGGGCATCCAGAAAGACCCTGAAAAACTCTCGAGGCAGCTTAATCTTCTCAGCAGATCTCACGAAGCCCCTTTTTGTTCAGACTACGAAGTGTTGGGAAATGACGGGCAGGATTCACCCCTGGTCACCTCTCGGCCCACGGTAGAGCCCTGCTATCAGGGCGGCCCAGGCGACGGAAAGTCCAAGCCGAACGAAAGCAGGAAAAGAACACCAGCAAACCAACGATTGGGAAATGACGACCCAACAGAACGAAAAGACTGGCCAGTTGCGCGGCAACAAGAGATCAGATGGTTGAGCATACAATATACGCTGCAACGTCTATATGAAGGCTTATATGCACGCCTAGGCTTGTGTGTAGGCCTGATATGCACTTGGATAAATTATCTCAACAGTGATCAAAGACGAACCGTTACGTTGGAGCTCCCACAAGATCATCATCAGCCAACAAGAAGCCGCAACCGCCGACGGCGAAGGCCAAGGAGAAGATCTCCAAGAACAAGAGACGCGATGGAAGAAAACATCCGTATCCAACCTCCTCGAACCCCCTCGGCAGGAAGCTCCTTGAATCCTGATAATCATGAGGCCGCATACATCGCCAACCAGAGAATGCTGTCCGCACTTGAAGCCCTTGCTGCACAGAAAGGACCAACCATCCCTCTCGATCAACCCTTCAATGGTTACAACATAACTGAGTACTTGAAAATTTCGAACAGTGGGCTTCACAGTACCACTTTGGGGAGGAAGTAAAGAAAGAATGGTTCATCAGGAACACTGCTCCAAATCAACGAGAGACTGTAAGGGTGGTCATCAGTGATATCCCTTGGGCGTCAGCGAAAGACGAGTTGAAGCTCCACTACAGGGACCTTGACAAGAGGCAAGTGATAACTGCTCAATCGGAACTGGATGCTCAATCAACAGAGGCCATACGGCAACAAAGAAATGAGCCTCTGGGTCAAAAAGCACACTCATTGGTGGAAGCAAGTTGCACCAACTGATTGGGAAGAATCGCCTATGCAATCACGAAACGTCATCCAAGCCCTGCAGAACGATTCTACGCTTCTATACCATTTGGTCAAAAGCTTTGGGTCAATCGAGGGAGCCATTCAAGCACCATACGGGAAGTTGATTGGTCAAGTCAAACAATGGTTGCTCCCCAAACTCGATGTGGAACAATTCCAAAAGAGGCTCGCTAACCCACCGAACCATTTGATCGAATCCCAACAATACCGCTCGAACCAACGAAACGATGAAATACCCACAAGGAAAGTTGAGTCCGAAAAGGTCAAGGATCAACAGGCTCAAGGGGAGGGTCCCATGCTTCCGCATATCCCCACTATCCTAAAGAACATGGATCATACCTACAAGAAAAAGATGGATGAACTCACGCTCGATATGGAAAAGTTGAGGGTTAATGCTGTCAATCAAGCGGAGCAGCAGATCATCCAGCTGATGAGGAAGAAGTACGGAATCCTCGGTGATGACCAAGAACTCTTTGGGAACGCGCCCTAACTTCTTGGTTAACTCTGTCCAGTCGAGTCAGGACTCATAGTGAACCTTATAGCATCGATCCTGAGAGCTTTGAACGCGGGATCCCAAGCCTCGGTATAAATGCAGTAAGGGGATACTACCAAGGAGGGAGGCAACAAGCCGGACCTGAGAAATGCTGGTACTGTGGCATCTCAAGGCCAGGATCTCACTACCCAAACGATGGGGATTGCAAGGAACATGAACATGACAAGAATATAGGGTTTGCGATGTTCGATTCAGGTACTCGAGCCCTATTCATGCGTCCTAATTCTCCAGATGAGACAATGGTTCCCCACCTGTTGGTTGAGGAATATATTAGAGCGAACATTCCCCTGAGGAAACTGGCTGTTAAATGGCCCGCGAAGCACCTGAAAGCGCGGCAGCTTCACTCTTGAAGAAAGTGGCTGAGGTGCCAATGACAGTCAATAACCAATGGGACTCTACAGCAAAGGAATCTACGATCCTCGACAAGTATAACACTTCGACTATGAGAGATGCTACGTCTCGCCACTCAGCATTCACCTCAAACCTTTCAAAGGATCTGCCCTAGACGTGCAAGGACCAAAGATACAATCCATCCTCTTTGACAGACCGGAAGAGTCGGATGGGACGATGAGTGTCAACGTGATTGGAAAGCGAAGTCGAACCGATGAAGGTGAAGGAAGGAGCACCCAAATACCTGCCTCAGAACCTTCAGATCAAATGGTTCAAGCATCCACAAGTGCAGAAGAAGAGCTCGACCACGCTAGGGAAACTCTCTTGAGGGAAATCCTTGACAAGAAGATACAAGTTACCATCAAGGACATGAGCATCCTCATGCCACAAGTCAGCGCATTGCTTCGGGACTCCCTTGAACGGTTATCGGGAGGATATAAGAGTGAAGTTGCCAATCGAAAAGGATCCATCAGCGCCACAGAACATTGGGATCAACACGAACAAGATGGGCGCCGCTGAAGAAGTTTCCGCAGACAACTTTGTGAATCTCTTTGACAAAAGGATGCTAGATACTGCCCTCTTATCTTCTCAGACGATGGCAAACCACACATTGACTCAAAAGTGGAAGAGGCCATGGCACCAAAGGAGGTTCCTCAAAGAGAGGGGCAAGACAAGGAACCATCTGATCAGAACAATGAGATCATTACGACCACTACCTTGAAGTGGGAAGGACCTGGTCTGGATAGTCCGACAAGACCCTCAAGCATGGCGGTTACCAGTATTGGGTTGAGCATAGACCCTGGTGCGAAGCCCAAGATGAAAAGCATCCAGGATATCCTCACCTACAGGTCCGAATTGGTACAGGAACAACTCAATAATCAACGCCATGATTGACTCTGGATCCGAAGGAAACATCATCACAAAGGATATCGCGGAGAAGTACGGTCTCACCATCAAAGGGAAAGGAGTGACCTCTAGACCCTATGTTGGTTCTGAAGTCAGCATGCTAGGAGAAACTCAAGTTCGACTCTTCATTGGAAATGTCTGGATTGATGTTATGTTCTGGGTTGGACCTAACACAACTTCGGTACCAATGATCCTAGGCATGCCCTTTGTAAGGGAAACCAAGTTGCAATTTGAACACGATGATCCTTCTGGAATACTGCACGTCAAATGCCGCATCGGAAATACCATCCTCATTGCTCCTTCAGCAGGAAGCATCAAATGGAGCCTGCCTTCCTCAGGGTGGACTCAAAATAGCCGTCAACTGCATGACAAGACCTACAGGACGGGGAAAGAGGTCTTGAGAGTGATGAGGAGGAGGTGAAAGTGGTGTTGGGACCTGAGGAGGCCTTTCGGATCTTCAATATGATCTTACGATACTGCGACAGCAGATTGACGAGGTCATAGAAGCACAAGAGGAACCATGGGGCTACAAGAATGCAAAACGATCCGGCGGAAACGACAACCATTTGATCAGATCGCATGGAATGAGAGGAACACAATGTACAAACCCAAGGCAAAGAAAGTTCAGCCAGTTGATGATGCTGAATCAGATGGGTCGGTACCAGCAGGGGACCCTCAGTGGAGGGACAAGAAGTGGAAGGAAGCCTTGAAGACCTTGAGACCTGACCCAGATTTCCCGGTTATATTACAGGAAGGTTCTCAACAGTTGAGGAAGGAATGAGGCTAACCGATGAACGCCTGAAAGAGATCTTGGAGAAGACTGGTGACCTCCAAGAACAGGAGAAGAAGCTGTTTGTGAGAGTTCTCCGCAACAGAGAAATGGCTCTTGCATGGGACTTCACAGAATCAGGACGAGTTGATCAAATGGTTGCACCACCCCAGGAGATCAGAACTATCGAACATTCGGCTTGGCAGGCAAACTCGATCCGGATCCCGAAGGGACTTGAGAAGAAAGCGGTAGACCTTCTCCGAGAGCGACTCAAGAAAGGAATTCTTGAAGAATCGCACGCATCATACAGAAACCCTTGGTTTCTTGTCATGAAAAAGGATGGTGGTCTCCGACTGATTAACTCAGCGACTCGGATCAATGCCGTTACCATCAGAGATGCCCTAAAGCCTACGGGAGCTGACGAGTTCAGTGAAGATGTTGCGATGTGCAAGATGCTGTCCTTGATGGATTTCTTCTCGGATATGATCAAATCGCATTGGCAATGAAGAGCAGGGATATTACGAGCTTTGACTCTCCAATCGGGTTGTTACGAATGTGCACCCTGCCCCAGGAGCAACGAACTCAGTCGCTCAGTTCATCAGAATCCTCAAGGATCCTTGGGGAACTAATACCTGCAGTGTGCAAAGCCTTTCTTGACGATGTTGTGGTCAAGGGACCGAACACGACCTACAATGACGAAGAGATCTTCCAAGGAGTTCGTCGATATGTTTTCGAACACATCCGCAACATTGACCTGACTTTACTTAATATCGAGCTCGCAGGATGCACTGTATCTGCGAAGAAGTCTCAATGGTGCCAACGTATGGCGGTTGTTGTTGGATATCTCTGCGGAACAAACGGAAGATCCTGAAGAGTCAAAAGTCATCAAGATCCAGGAATGGAAGAGCTGCAGGAGTGTTGTTGAAGTCCGAGCCTTTCTTGGGATTGCTGGATTCTATAGGGCATGGGTGAAGATGTTTGCGGTTATCGCAAGACCTCTACATGACCTACTGAAGAAAGGAGCAGCCTGGGAATGGGGAGGATCTCAACAGGACGCAATGGACCAGCTCAAGCATTTGATCACATCATCACCGATACTGATCACCATTGACTACAGCGAAGGAGCCGGAGAGATTATCCTTCAAATTGATGCGAGCGGTGATGGATGGGGAGCTGTTCTAATGCAAGAAGTCGAAGGGAAGAGAAGACCCGCAGGTATGAGAGTGGCACGTGGTCAAAAGCAGAGAGAATATACGATGCCACGAAGAGGGAAGCTAAGGCAGCTCTCTACGCCATCCGCAAGTTGAGAAGTTACTTGTATGGGATTCACTTCACCTTGGAGACAGATGCGAGAGTGCTGGTTGACCAGTTGAATGGGAGAGGAGACGACGTTCCGGGCGCACTTGTGATCAGGTGGATCAGTTACATCCTCTTGTTCGACTTCACTGTCAGACACATCCCGGGGAAACAAAACAGTGTTGCAGATGGACTGTCAAGAAAGCCACCAGGACCATCTGATGCATCTGATCAAATGGTTGGTGAGGACCTGGAAGCAGTCGTTGATATGCATTTGAACTCAGTGCATCTTGAGTCATTGCTCGAAGAAGGGTATGGGGAGGAATCTCGGAACCTCGCCCTATTTCTCACAACAATGCAAAGACCGACCGGAATGGATAAGATTGGATATCGCCGCATCCGACTCAAGGCACGAACTCATTTTGTGCGCGACAAACGCCTTTGGAAAAGAACAAAAACAGGGAATGTCTTACGAGTTGTAGACGACCCTGAAGAAAGACGAGACATTGTTCGAGCAATGCATGCGGACCTTGGCCACAAAGGGAAAGACACTATATTCAACTGGTTAAAGACAAGGTATACATGGCCACAAATGTGGAATAATGTTACTGAAGCTATAGCCTGTTGCCCAGTTTGCCAAGGGTTCTCAGTTATTCGACCAAGGGAACCAACTGTCCCAACTCGACCAGGCCGACCCATGGCTAAAGTTCATTTTGACATACAATACATGCCAGAATGCAGAGGGTACAAGTACCTAATTGAGTGCCGTTGCGATCTCACAGGGTGGGTCGAAGCTATGCCCTCCAGAACCAAGGAGGCAAGAGCTGCAAGAAAGCTCGCCGAAGAGTTGCAGTATCGGTACGGACAATTGAGGTTGTTGTTGTTGATGGAGGAAGGAATTCCTAGCCGACTTTGCTCAAACCTTTCGAGACTTTGGAGCCCGAGTTGTTGTTACAAGCGCCTGGAACCCGAGGGCAAATGGCCTCGTTGAGGGAGGGCACTTCAGACTAACGATGACAATGGCAAAAATGGCTAAGAGTGAAGGAAAGGATTGGATCAAATGGTTAGGACTAGCTCTACTCGTTGATCGCACCTCAGTGCGGAAATCTCACGGTAGAACGGCCTACTACTTGATGTATGGCACGGAAGCTATCCTTCCTCTTGAAACAAGATACCCTACTTGGAGGCTGATCAGGTGGGACTCTGTGGAGGATGCTGAGAGCCTCTTCGAAGCAAGATTGAGGGCCCTTCGCCAACTGCCTCATGACATCGAACGGGCAAGAGAGCATGTGGCTGATACCGAAGCCAACAAGCCCAACAGAGAGACAAGGAAAACCGCCACAGACTCAGAAAAGTCCAGCTTAAGCCAGGAGATCTCGTCCTAGTATATGATGCTACGAGGGATACTGACTTATCTCGCCAAAGAAAGCTACGACTACGATGGAACGGGCCCTTCAGAATTGCGTCTCAAGCAGAACACACAAAAGCCTACAGGTTGAAAACAATGGATGGGATACAATTGACTCGGACCTTTCCTGGGCATTTGATCAAAAGGTTCACAGCAGACAAAGAAGGCTGGTGGCATACCCTATCCGATTTCAACAACGTTCAGGAAGATGGGTTGCCTGAGTACGAAGAAAGCAGTGATAACTCGTGCGATGACTGGAATCCTAACCAAGGCAAAGAAGAAGACATGGAGTCTGAGTTAAGCGAACCCGAAGACAATATGGTCGCTACTAACAAAAGAACGGACCAAGTTCAAGTGGTGATTCCATCAAAATTGACTCAGAAGGACAAAGATGAGTTTATCCTTGCCTAACTATGATCTGAAAACGTTTATTGGTGCGCCTTTGCTGCTGTCAAAGGCGCAGGGAGGATTTGCAGGAAACAAAGAAAACAAGCCAAAACCCTCGAAAGAACCATTCCAACCATTTGATCAAAAGCTGATCATCACTGACTGAGAAGCATTTGACAACTTCCTTTACTCCCAGTTGATCTTCTTCAGAATCTGGTTTCAAAGAGATTGGTCAACCGACGAACCTCGATCGCCTCAAGAGCCAGCTGATTTTCGTTTCTAACTGGAATTTGACAAGAGATGCGTGGAGCAGTGGTGTGGTTGAGATAAGACAAAGGAAGAATTGCCGACTGTTTCTGCCGAGGGTAATCCCGTCCTGCAAATGGTCGATCAATACAACCATCATTAGGATCGCTTTTGATGCGGTTGTAGGGTTGAAGGAAGGGTTAGCCCACTCGCATTCAGTGTTCTCAGCCCACAAACAATTGGCACAACGACCGTTCTGGATGGAGGAAAGAGATACACTCATGAAAGGGAAACATGACATGTTCCCGCGCCCCAGTAATCGTCTTGCGGAAAGTGTTGCTGCAATGCGTACAAGTTCGACTGTTCGGAGTACCAAAAGAGGCGACGAAAAGAGCCCTTGCACGGAAAGGGCGGTTCACTGCTTCCCAAAGGAAGACACCATCTAGATGCCCTGCCTCGGCAGGGATATAGATGGGATAAGAAGGCGCAGTTTTGAACGCATCAGACAAGACAAGCTCTGCCACATCTGGGACAGCTCCGACATACCCAATGAGAGTCTTCCAGAAGCATTCCCGAACGGAACCATATCCATGATCGCTGATGAACTGCTTCAGCTCCACAGAATCCTTGAATAGGTCACTGGTCTCGTTAAGGATTTCCCACGCAGTACAAAGGACAGTTCAGACGACCGATGTTGATACCACCAAGTGTCCACACTCGAATGCAGAAAACAAGCTAAGAGAAAGAAATGTCAGCAAATGATCAAATGGTTCATAGGGAAAGATGGTACTTACCATGGAGTACCCGCTTGCTTTCGAATGCAAGTTTGGCCGCCTTCTTGGACGGATTGCTGAGGAAGTCGGAAAGAAATTCAGTTCGATGATTCCACGAAATCCAGGTATACGCTTTGAAGTCGGACGAGTCACAGCCGGCTGAAATGAGAGAAGTAACGTTCGGAAGTTCGCTGCGCCGACGAAGGAGCTCTTGGCCGTAAGACGTGGAAGGAGTCATGATGGAAGGAAAAGCTGATTGCGGAAAAGGAAAAGGGATGAAGGCTGAGACTCTAAGGAAAAGGCAAGAAGGCCGAAGGCCTTTTATCTTCACAAGGAGGCCTTGGAAGATGTGGTGCCTTCTAGCGATGAGGAAAAATTTTCACTTGAACAAAGAGTGAAGATTGATTCACTCGATCAAAGGATGATTCACATGAGAAAAGGCACCAAACGAAAGGCTGATTCATTTGATCAGAAGACAATCAGCGCGGATTACCTCACAACAAAGTGATGAAAAATTTTCACTCGAGCAAAAGTGAAGATTGATTCACTTGAATTGAGGGAGATTCACACGAGAAGCATCACCAAACGGAAGGCTTGATTCATTTGATCAAGAGGCAACCAATATGAATTACCTCACAGAAGGATGATTCATTGAAACGGAACAACGCCAAAGGAAATCATGATTCACACGAACAAGGGATATTCAGTACGAATCCTTTGACCTCAAAGGGCTTGATCAATACGAATTACCCTACCTTGCGATGGATCAACAAGGAGAAAACTCTGCCGCGCGGATCACATTGCATCACAAGCCACTGCAGCCAGGTTGAATCATCTTGAATGACCAGATGATTCACTGCAAGAAAATTTTCAAGATATTCCAGAGGATTCTCCTTAGGCCGGATGAAAACACATAAAAGGAAAAGGAATTCCTTGGGATTGATGCCCTCTTCCTCTTGGAGACTATAAGCGGATGTGCAGCTACTGCGAGTCCATCGCAGCCGCACGTTAAGGCAGCTTCGTTTCCTGGATCCTTCTCTTCTTTCTCTTGATTTCCCTTTCACCCAATCTTTTCCGATGAACTGAACACGCACAACCATTTGATCAATCCCGAAGGTCAACATGGCAGACAATTCGACCTCATTTCCCAAGGCGAAAGCGCCCAAGCCTAACACGAGCGGTAAAGTACTAATCGCCGCAAAGGCGAGAAGTCGAGGAAGGCTCTTGATGCAGCCACACGTACCAAGTACATCAACTCACAGACAGTCGGCAACAATATCCCTCCACTCGTTCCTGACCCTTTTACCTCCTTGACCAACTGACCTTTGCCAATGGCAAAATACTTCTTGACGATGCCCTCCTGAGAACTTGCATTGGAAGTTTGGGCACCCAGACGAACAACCTACCAACCGATCGTCTCCAGGTTCTGAATTGAAACTCCTGTATGGTGATCAGCCTCCTTGGATCCTATGGAGAACCAACTGGCCAAATGGTATCAGGGTTGAGTGGGATGGTAACGATGAAGACAAAGCCCTCAGATCCTAAACCTACCTGACGGTGATTTCGGAGTTCGACCTGAGTTCCTTGGACCGAGAAGATGTCCCCGAGTACCTCTCCCTCATCTACAAGCTCTTGACACCTGGATACTCTGCTGGCGACACCATGTCAAGTATAGAAGTTAACGCCCTAATGACCTCCTCTTTAGGGACATCAAAGGAGCTGTCGGCTGGTCTGACTACCATTGGAATGTACACACAAACGGCTTGACAAATGACTGGCTTCCTCAGGGCGACGACGAGGACCCTGCTTATTTGAAGCTTCGCAAGAGCTTTGAGACGCCTGTATCAGGTGGAGGTCCTTTCTTTGGCACGCATGAGCGCTTCTTCCTCGATTCGTGGGGCCGGCCATTCTACGCCGGGATGATCTACTGGGGTCATCCAAATGGCGGACATGTTGGCCATTGGGGAGCTTTCATTTGGGACAAACGGATCGGGCATCTCTATGTCATGGATTCAATGCGTCTTACCGGAAAGGGCATTGAAGGGTTCCTAGGAATCTGGCGCCAGACCCTTCGGTTGGCAAACGTTCCTTATCATTTCACTTACACGATCTGCCCAGTTACCCAACAGTCTGAAGCCTGGGAGTGTGGATTTGTAGCTATCTACTGGCTATGGACGCAACTCCGGGGACTTGTTGGACGAAGGTCCTCAAGGCATCGCCTTGAGTTTCCCAGTGCCGTGCCCAGTGCAATCCAGAACACGAGAATCCTATCAACTGCCCCTTGCGATCAACTCCACCAGGACATCTACCTAAGCGACTGGATCACCACGCCCTGCCTAACTGGCGATAGCAAACGGAACTCAAATGGTCAAATGGTTCCAGAGGTAATGTCCGGATCAGCTCGTCTGCAGCGAGGATGGCCCAAATGAAGCGCGACTACTTGGACCTCTTAACGAATGAGTTGGGAATCTTTCGAAGCCAGGATTGGACCATTCAATCTAATCCCCTGTTTACCTGGAACCACCGAAGCATTCGCGACGCCCCATCTCTAATTCCTGCATGGCGAATGTACTCCCCGGTAGGTGGGCTTGTGCTTGGCTCCCAGCCTGCTTGGCGCTTTGAGGCATGGCAAGGAGATGATATCCGCTTGTTCAATTTATTGCGTCCAGAGTCATTGCCGGTCAGAAAAGAACCTGATCAAATGGTTGACTGGAAAAGAATCACGACAAACTTCACACAGGATCTCCCATCCATCGGGACACTTATACTGCCAGAAGTCTCCTTGACAGCACGGGAGGCACAAGAGGCTCGAACTCGGGCACCAACTTTCATTGAAACGCAAAAGCGACTCCAAGCACTGCGCTACAACCTTTCGGCTATTGAACCAGCTGAACCAAAGCAACTCAAGCGACTTGCCTCTACTTCCCCATCTCCACCCCAATCTCAGGATACATCCCGAGACCAACAAACGAGAATGCCCTGGTGAAATACGGGACTATTGCAACAGAGCTAGCTAGTCAACCTGCAGTCAAACGAACCCTTTGCCTACGTCCTAGAATCAGACAGCCTCCGCAGACTACAGTCGCTCTGCCCGACCGCAAGGTGACGCTGCGTGTGAGTACAAGGAAGCGAGCCCGGCTTGACGATCCAACCCAACAGCGAGGTCGAACACAACATTTCAAACGAGGAGAAGTCATTGTCGCAATTCCCAACCGGATCCCCTCAACTTCCTGGACTGGATACTACGCCTTTGACCGTCCTTCCGCGAGTACGGGGCGTTCTGATAAAGACACCAGGCTCATTGTTCGAAAACGAGTGAAGTCAGCTCTTGACGAGCGGGTTGGTCCCGCTGGAGTCAAGATGACTGCCTATGTCGCTGAACTACTTGACGATCTATTTGTCGCTCGGACTGAGATCAAGTATCACAAGAATTCTGCTACATTCATGAGTTTGGCCCCTGGTCTTACTAGCCAGTCCTTCTGGAGCAGCATCAAAGAGGCTGTCGATCACGACCAATATCGCCCAGCCAATTGTTCCAGGACGATCGACTGGGACCGCCCGAACTCGTGAGAGGATCCGTCTGAGGGCCCAGAAGAAGATCGGCGACCTCAGAGATTGACCAGAGAGATGAAGAGACTTGGTCTTGGAAAGCGCCCGATGTGATCCCGTGGGAGTGACACTCGGTACGCGGGGAGGAGTTGTGAGACGAGGAAATGGTCCTCAAGTGGATTTTTCATGTACCATTAGTTTCCTTTGTCATCACATTCGTTTGCTATAAAAGGAAGGCCACAGATTGCTCAAACAGAGGCAGAACCAACAATTCCAACACATTCTTTGCTCATTGATCTGAATTACTTGACGCAGGCTTAGTTCCTCGCCCTTGACTTTCTTACTTGACAACGTGATTTATTTGTTCCTTTTATTTGACTATTACTACTATTACCATTTGATCAAATGGTTGAGCTGTCTATTTGGCTCCAAACGGATCTCCCTTCGCAACCTTGACACGAAAACCCGACCACGACTTCAAACGATATGATAATTGAAAGCTTTCTTTACTAACCATTTGATCTATTGCTTTTACCTTTACTACTATATTTACATTTCTTATTTTCCTTCTTTTCTCGAATACCCATTTTTGGGGTCTTTTCTGTTGATCACGCCGCTCCTGCGTCGCTTGGCTTCACTGTTCTTCGATTCCTGGGTGGGTGTCTCTTTTCCTCACATTAATAAGACTATAATTAATTATATTTTAATAATAACTTTTATTTTTAAATTTAATAATTAAATATATATTTTATTAAATACTTTTAAACTTAATTATTTTAAATACCTTATAATTATACCTTAAGCTTAAAAAAAGGATATTTAAAGCTTATACTTTAATTAAAAAGAAATAATAAAACTTAATTATTAAGTTTTCTTATAAAATATAATAAATATACTTATTAAAGAGTTTCCTATAAATTTATATATAAATTAAGCTTAAAGAAGTTTATATTAATAAATTGCTTATATAATATACTTAATAAAAATTATTAAAAAGAAAAAATAGCATTTAAATTTAATACTTATACTTATAAAATAATATAAGTAAATTAATTTAACTTTAACTAAGTTTATATCTCTCTCCTTTTAAATTATTTAAAATTAAATATAAGCATTTAATTAAGAAAAGGTAAATATTAAGGTTAAGGTTTTAATTATATAAAAGTATAGTAAATATAACTTTTTACTTTTCTTTTATATTATTTAATAGCTATTTTTATTATAAGTTAAAATAAACTTAAAATAAAAATAATTAAGCTTATTTAATTTAATACTAAAATATTATATAATAAACTTAAGCTTTTATTAAAAAGTATTCTTAATAATAGCTTTTAAGTATTATTAATATTATTAAAAAGAGGATTTTTAAAATATACTAAATATTTAAAAGTTAAAGTATTTTTAAAAATAATTATAAAATATAAGTAAATTTAAAGCTTATAGCTTTAAAATAAGCTTAATTATATAAAATAAATATATTATTATTCTTTAATACTAACTGCTTATTTTTATTAAACCCTATTAAAAGTAATAACTTATAATCTTTTAATATTTTAATAAATTACTTTTAATTTATAATTAAATAAAAAGAAAAAAGTTTAAGCTATAAACCTTATTTATTATACTTATATAATTTTATTTATAAAAAAATATTTTATATAAAATAATTACTAAATATTTTTAATATTTAAGAGCCTTTAAAGGAACTAAACTTAGTTATTATAAAGATAAATAAATACTTATAATATATTTTAAAAATATATATTAAAGTCTTTCTCTTTAAGCTTAAAAGATTAATAAGCTAATTTAGCTTATATTAAAGGTATAACTTTAAATATTATTAATTTTCCTTATTTAAAGAATTTATATAAAGAATATTAAGTCTTAGTTAATAAGTAAGGTTATTTAGGTTATTTATAAATTAAATAAGTATTTTAAGTATTTTTAAAGCTATTTAGCTTTATATAAATAATATTTATAAAAATATATAATATTATAATTTAATTTATAATATTTCTCTTTTAAAAGTAATTATTTTATAAAAGCTAAATAAAAACTTTTATTATAATATTAATTAAATACTTTATAAAAAAAATAACTTACTTAAAATTAAAGAATTATACTATTATATAATTGCCCCTACTAGCTCTTAATCTTAATATTTTTATGCTTTTTTAGAAAAATCTTATAAAATTAAATAAATTCATTTATAATTAAATTATAGTAATTACTTATAAGCTAATAATAAATTATAATAAATATACCTATTTTAACCTATAATCTAATTAAATAAATTATAATATTATTTAATTTAATCGGCTTATAAAATAAAGATATATTATATAAAGAATGCTAGCTATAATTAATAATAATTTATAATAAAACTATATAATATAATATAAATAAGCATTAATAATAGCATAAATTTTAAATTCTTATTCTTATAACTTTTATAGCTATTTATTAACTAAATAAGTTAGGATCTTTTATTTAAAACTTATAAAATTATAACTATTAGTTTATAAATTAATACTAAAAATAGCTTAAAATTACTTCTTTAAAAACTTCTTAAAGGTTATTTTATTAAATATTAATTCTAAGCTATTAAACTTTAATTAAAATAAATACTTTTCTATAACTTTAAAAGTAATTAGCTTTAATTAATTTTAAAGATAATTATTAGTATACTATAACTTAATTCTAGTCTTAATTAAGATTATTTTAATAATAAAGCCTTATATTTTTTAAATTATAGCTAAGTAAAAGCTATATATTATAAATTTTTATTAAAGAAAAGCTAAGATATTTATATTTATAAGATTTTATTAAAAATAAAGCTTTTATATTTAAGTATAAAGCTTTAATATAAATAAGTTATATTAATATAATTAAATATTTTAATTTATAAGCTATTAACTTAGTATATATAATAATATTTAAACTTAAAAATATATTAAAAATATATAATTATATCTTAATATATATTTTTTTAAAAAATTAAAGTATTATTATTTAATATAATTTAAAAATAAACTTTATAAGTAAGGTATTTTTATTTTATATAAAGGAAAAAATCTAGTAAGTGAAGAGTAAAAATATTTTCTTATATACTTACTTAAGTACTTTATATATAAATTTTTTTAAATATAAAATTAATCTTTTTATTAATTAATATTTATTTTTACTTTATATATATTTATTTATATTTATATTTATTTATTTTATTTTATATATTTTATAATTAATTATTTTTATTTATTTTTATTTAATGCCTTAAGAGCCTTTTTAAGTATAGTAAATATAAAAATACTTAATTTTAAATAATTATTAAATAATTATACCTTTAAGGGCTATTTTAGGTATAATAAATATAAAAACGCCTAATCTTAAATAATTATTAAATAACTACTTTATATATAGCTAAAATCGCCTATTACTTTTTATTTATAGCTATATAAAAGAGATTAGCTAGGTTCTTAAGCTATTTCTTTTTAAAGGTCTTAATTATATATAAAAGGGCATATATAGTATTATTATTATTTATATTATTATACTTATGCTTATATAGAGTAGCTAGGTTATATTAAAGCGTAAATATATATAAATAAAAATAAAAGAGACTTATAATAATTAAACTTATACTTATTTATAGCACTTTTATAATAATAGTTTAAATAGCTATAATTAAGCTTATTTAAGGTTATATAAATTATAAACTTATTATTTCCTTTTAATAATTTATATATACCTTTAAATTCCTTTAAATATTACTAAAAATATACTTAATAATAATATTAGCTTTACTCTTATAGTTATACTTTAAAAGGTAGTATTTTTATTTAATTAATTAAGAACCTTTTAAAGAAAAGCACTTACTTAAACTAATATATATTAGCTATTATTTTATTATAAATAAGAATAAAAGCTTGCTTATAAAATAATTATTATAATCTTTAAGATTAAAATTATTACCTTTAAATAATAAGTAATTATAAAAATAAATATAAATAAGTATATATATTAATAAAATGCTTTCTTTATTAGTAATTAAGAGTAATAGCCTAATACTAATATATTTTAAAAGTAATTAAAAAGTTTATTATTAAATATATTTAAAATCTTAGGTTTAGTAGTAATAAGCGCTATTCTTAATTATTTATAATTATTTATAATTAATTATAATTAAAATTAATTATAATTAATTATACTTAAAAGGACTTATTAGTAAATAAATAAAAATAAATAAAGAATAAGAGGCTTATAACTTATTATAATTATTTATAATTATATAAATAAGGCTTTATAAAAAACTTATTAATTAATAATTTTTAATAAGGGGAAGATTTAAATTAATAGGGCGCCTATGCAATTAATAGGTATAGGCATTAAAGGGCGCTAATTACTATAAAAGGTATAAATTTCTGCCTAAGCATATAAAATTTATATACATACCCTATGACATTTCATAAAAGAGTTTTGGCAATAAAGAAGCTATCGCCCGCCGTAATGGGAGCCCCCAAACAGGCATTTTGGAAGGGCATCCACCCTGTCGCATCGTCTTTTCCATCCTCAACTGCACGAATCACTGAGATCAACAACTCTTCTTTCCTCTTTCCTCATAGTTCATTATATTCAAGAGACCTCTATCTCATGTTCTATATGCTAATATCCGTACTAATGTTACATGTAATCCTACACTATCTGAATATAGAGCCCCTCAAAAGAGCTCTCGGGCGTTCTCCCTGATCGCTTTTGACACTTCATCATTTGCCTCTAGCTCCACGGCACCAGTCACTCCTGGACGCCGTGCCTTGGCTGCTGAGCCTTTGACGAAAGAATGGCACAGGAGTCCAGCTGCCACGCTCACGTTCAAACTGTCAACACTGCTGGCGCCATGGACGAATCTAGGCACCGATACCTCAAAGTCTGAAGCGATCTTGACCTTCTTCGACAGCCCATGTCCCTCATTCCCAAGCATCAACACGCACGGATCCTTGGCCAAGGGATCATCATGCTCAATGTCCTCGCTGGACACGAATTTGCCGACGTGCATGTCTGTAAGTATCTTCGCTGGCGGAGCAACGGCTGCGTACGTCTTCCAGCCCTCTTTCCTTGACGACTCGATAAATGCCACGGGGTCATCCACAGTAAAGATCGTCACCTCTTCGACAGCTCCGGCAGCGGACTTCAGGACCACCGGGGTCAGAGTGGATGAGCTGCGGCTGGTGATGCCAACAGCATCGACTCCTAGGTAGCTTGCGGTGCGAATCAAGCCACCCAGATTACCAGGGTCCAGGATCTCGTTCAGTAGCAGCACAAACGGCTTTGGGGTGGCGTTGTTGGCCCGGGGGATGAAGTTGCTCTCGCCATTGACCTCCACTTCCTCCTTCGTCTGGTGGCCTAAAGCCACGTTGAATCCCAGCTTCCCTGGTATTTCCACCACAGATCCGAGGCTCTTAACAGGAAGCAGTGGCAATGGAGACGTCTCCAGAACGTATCCATTATGTGGTCTGCCAGAGCTCATCTTGTCCATCAGACGCTGCTCGCCCTCGGGAACAACAGTGATAGGGACCTTGTGGGAATGTGCAAGTCTGCGGATGGCATCGTCATCCTTCTTATCGATCCGTGCGTCATTGCCATAGATGTAGAGGTTGAATAGCTTTCTGCGGGCCTGACTCAATGCAGCCTTCACAACAGATCTTCCATAGAGGAACTGAGAGGCTGCAGTGGTGTACTTGATCGTCATAGGCATGAATCCACCCTTTCGCGCCTTGTCAACGTCAGATGCGTTCGGATCCCAGGCTGGACCTCTCCTTGGCCTATCGGACTCTTCCCTTCGGGGGTTGTCCCGGTCGTGTCGACGAGGTCGGTCCAGCTCATCTCGCCGCGGTCGGTCGGCATCGCGGGGGCTTCGGCGCTCAGCAAAGGGCTCTCGGCGGGCATTGCCTGAACTTGTCCGCTGAACGTCACGATCCCGTCTCTCGTGGACTCTGGATCGGAACGAGACAGGACGTACGGGTTCGTCCAGCTTCACCTTTGCTGCCATCTCCTTGAGGTTCCCATACTTGAGTTGGTACACCAGACTCTTCTTGCCATGTGTTGCCTCGGGATTGATGAACCTCTTGCGTCTTGATTGTTTCCCATCCTCTTCCTCTTCCTCGGCGGCTTGCTTAGCCAACTTCTTCCTGAGTTTCGCACGCAGCCTGGGGGATGCTGCACCGGCAAGCGCTTTTGCAGTTCGGGCGTTCGTGCCACGACCCTCCCGCCTACCATTTCTTAGAGCCGCGTCAAGAGGGTCAAGATGATCTGGGGCATTCTCCCGCACAGTACGTTTGTGTCGGATCGTGGCATCTTTTGGACGTCGAGATTCGCTTTTGGGGCTGCTTCTGGTGCCTTGAACGCGATCAGACTGGCGCAGTCCACGATGAATGGCCGACAAGCTAGAGTGTCGGGTCGTAACTAGGGGAGCCAAAAGCGAGGAATGACTGGGCGAGGAGAAGCATTGTCGAAAGGCTGTCGCAGCCAGACCTCTTGAACGTATCATCTCATTATGCGCAACCAAATCGGTTCGAGAAGATGGGGGGTTGGTTTGAAGAAACAGCAAGGAGTGTATGAATCACGACGGATAGCAAAACCCCCGTTGAATTCCTTCCCAGCTCGAGTCTGCCGTGACTTTTTCTGCCGTGAACTTCTGGGCACCAAGATCAGAAGGCGGTGCAGGGGTTACGGAGCCAAGATTGGCTGGGAGCTGGAGGTGCCCCACTCGACCCTGCGATTGCTGGCAGACGCGTTAACGAGAGTTTGGACCCGCGTCGTCGCAACGTCAATCCATCGCATCATTCAACCTATTGTCCGTCAAAAGCTCAGCTTTTGCTCTTGTCCACATGGATTCTCACTGAGGGGGCATCATGGGGCTCTACTCGTTTTTGCATAAAGAATTCGAAGGTATGATTGCCCACCACCTTGCGCATTGTTTGATATTCTCTAGGCGCATGTGAACTTTGGCTCTTCTCCCACTTCTGCTAAGCAATTTGCTGGGTATAGATGGACGGGAACATGGACCTCGATGGCATGGGCGATGCGTTCGATCACGCCAGTGCGACCCACGAGGATGTCTTCAAGTTACTGTCATGGTGTTCGCAAAAAGATGCCAATGGGACAGATGATTCGTTTCGGGCTCCCGACGCCCAGACGACTCCCTCGAACCACTCCGGCTCTACACCGATCGAAGCGGGGGACGGGAACCCTGAGCCACAGTCTGCCAGTTCGAGAGCCAGTGTAGGCATTTCAGGCGCTGAAACGGCACCTGAGGCTGGCGCGGCTAGTGACGACGAGATGAGCATTAGAACAGGCCGAGAAGACAACCATTCCGAAGCTAACTCCGACCTCGTTATTGTCAAACCCGACATCGCTACCAATCAGCGCAAGGGGTCGAAGGAATTTGAAATCATTCAAGGCCCCGTGCCTCCGACGAATATCGAGGTCGTGCTCCCAGAAGTCCCACTTGCAAGGCGACAGAGATTCGAGGAGGTGTACAGCGATGTCATCGAACATGTTGTAGACGAGACGGTCTCGCGGAGAGGTCGGAAATACTATCAGGTCGAGTTCACCGATGGTCGCTTACAGATGGTGAGTTGACCGATTGTGTCTGTTTTCCCTCTGGGCAGCCGGTTGTTGCTGCTGTCTCGTCACCTGCTTGTTCGAGCCGATCGGCCTCCTCACTCTTCACTGGCTATTGTCCCCCAACACAATGGGCCATGAGTCGATCTCATGTGAGGTCCGGGCCCCCACCAACGACCTATTCTACCCTTCCGCCTTCACGGCGCTGCCGTTCTGACCTCCAAGCCTTTTCTTGTGCATCACGAAACCTGTTCCTCCTTCATCATTATTGACGGCGTGCCCCTTCTCATTCAATGGTTGATCCGCAGCAATTCTTCTTCGGAATCTCGTTGCTGACCTTGAATGCAGCTTTCTGAGGATATTTTCACTGCTTATGTGAATGGTGACTCTGACGCTATCCACCAACATCGAGTAAACACCAGCAAACCTTCCGCGATGGCTCACTTGGGCACCAAGCGAAAGCGAGCTTCTTCGCGATGGGATGACGATAGCTCGGGATCTGGATATTCCTCAAAGTTGGAAGACTCTTCGGAAGATGGTGATGAAGTTGAGAGCGATGACGAGCCCATTCCCCGGCGACGAAGTCGTCGTGAGATCAAGCCCACAAGGCCTCCTCCGAAGCGGTCACGCAAGAACGGTTCCCGCGCTTCTTCCCGTGTGCAGCATTATGTCTCCGACGATGAGGATGAGGACAATGATGGCCTCGATGTCCAGGACACTTCCTCTTACTCACGTCCAACACTCCAGCACCAGCGCAATTTTCAGCCCGTTAATGTGCCTGTAGGGCGAAATCTCCGACCCAGACCTCAGCGTCCGGCAGAAGACGATGATGAGCTTTCCCTGAACAATGGAGGAGAGTCTATCGACGATGGTCTCATACCGCTAGTTACCTCAGATCTGGCTGCTATGAAGGGCCGGCCGCGCCGAGGCTTCGCAAGGCCGAAGCTCAGGCAACTTACGCTTCGCAAATCAGTTGCTCGAGCTAAATCGCCAGCCTCAGACATTGAGTTCGAAGAGCCAAAGCGCCGATCAACAAGGGCTACAAAATCGCGAGCGTCCATGCGGGATGACGCGCCCATGGACGAAGAGTCTTTCTACGTGACAGAGGACGCTGGTCCCAGCATACCCAAGGTTGTCTCAGTCCGTGAGGTCTTCCAACCTCCAGAACCAGACTCAGCGTTCGCAGCCACTCACCTCAAGAAATGTCACACCTGCGGCGGATCCAAACAAAGGGGTCAACTCATCGGATGCCAGGGCTGCACTTTGTCCTACCATAAGGCGTGTCTGGGCACACGTAGCGCCCGCGAGCATCTGGTCACGAAAATTGGCACAGACGAGTTCGTGCTTCAGTGCAAATTCTGCATCGAGACCTATCGCAAGAAGGACCGCCTCGCTCCAAGGCACTCAATGTGTCAGTCATGTCGGCAGATCGGCTCTGCTTGCAAGCCGTTCTCGCAGCGTTTGACGTCCCGCCAGGAGGAGAAGCTCCGCGAGCAGAATGGTGGTGTAGATCCGATCACCTCGGTTTCTCCCGATTTGATCAACAATGCTCTTCTGGTTCTGTTCCGCTGCACCGGGTGTCACCGGGCGTGGCACATCGAGCATCTTCCTCCTGCTAGAGGCAGGGATGTCGCGACAGACCTTCGTGAAGAGAGACTGAAGGATTACTCAATAGACTGGCAATGTAACGAGTGCAGCAGCGCCAGACACAAGATTGACAAACTCGTGGCGTGGAGGCCAACTTCCACAGAGAACGAGAAATTGGCAGAGACAATGAACTTTCTCGACGTTCCTGATGATCACAAAGAAGTTCTCGTGAAGTGGGAAACGAAATCCTATGCTCATTGCACTTGGCTGCCTGGTGCCTGGATTCATGGCATCGCAGCAGCTGTTATGAGAAGCTCATTTGGCAAGCACGATGCTCAACAAAGTCGTTTGAGCATGGACGAGAACACAGCATTCCCTGAGGAGTATCTCATGCCTGACATCATCCTAAAAGCTAAGCTGAAGGAGGGAACGCCACCTACGAAGACGAAAGGGGAAGAGCTTGAGAACGTGGATAAAGTGACTAAGATCTTCGTCAAGTTTCAAGGGCTCAGCTATTCTGAGGCTGTTTGGGATGCTCCTCCGCGACCCACTGACGGTGAGCGGTGGGAGGCTTTCAAGTCTGCATATCAAGAGTTTGTGGAAGGAAGGTACTTTGCCACGGACTCTTCCTCAAAAATTCGAGAGCGTATGAAAGCCTTCAGGGCCGCGCCTTTCAATGAGCTTGAGGTTCAGCCTGCAGGGCTCAAACGTGGAAACTTGATGCAGTATCAGTTAGAAGGGTTGAACTGGCTCCGTGAAAACTTCCACAACAATAAAAGCGTGGTACTGGCTGATGAGATGGGTTTGGGCAAGACTATACAGGTCATCAGTCTGGTCACATCGCTCGTGCAGGACGAGCCTCGCGTAAGTGGTCTCATCAACACTTGATGCCTACGCTAACAGCAATGCAGTGCTGGCCTTTCCTCATCGTTGTGCCCAATTCGACCTGTCCAAACTGGAGACGAGAGTTCAAACAGTGGTCTCCAGACATCCGGTGCGTCACATACCACGGTGGCAGAGAACCTCAAGACCTCGCCTACAAGCATGAACTTTTCCCGGATGGCTCGAAGGACATGAAAGCACACGTGGTTATCATGTCATATGATTCCGCACAGGATCCTCAGACTAGGGCCAGATTTTCTACTGTGCGATGGGCCGGTCTCGTTGTAGATGAGGGCCAGCGACTGAAGAACGACGAAAACCTGCTTTACCAAGCCCTCAAGACATTGCGCATCCCCTTCAGACTGCTCCTCACAGGTACGCCCCTCCAGAACAACAAGCGCGAGCTTTTCAATTTGCTCCAATTCATCGATGAGAGCCGCAATGCCGAGAAGCTGGATGAGGAGTTTGCGGTTTTGGACAAAGAGACATTGCCAAAGCTACATGAGATGATCCGCCCATACTTTCTCCGGCGTACAAAGTTAGGTGTTCTGAAATTCCTACCGGCCATTGCGCAGATTATTCTCCCCGTCACCATGACTGTGATTCAAGAGAAGGTCTCCAAGGGAATCATTGCGAAGAATCCTGAGCTCATTAAAGCGGTTTTGGGCAAGGAGAAATTGCACAAGAAAGAACGTGGAAGCTTGAACAACATTCTTATGCAACTGCGCAAGTGTCTTTGTCACCCTTTCATATACTCAAGCGCCATTGAAGAGAAGGACCACGATCCCGAAGTACTTCACCGGAATCTGGTGGAGGCCTCGGCCAAGCTCATTCTGCTCCAGGTCATGCTTCCCAAGCTTAAGGAGCGAGGTCATCGTGTCCTCATCTTCAGTCAGTTTCTCGGGCAACTGGATATTGTTGAGGACTTTTTGTCTGGTCTGGGCTATGGTTACCGTCGATTAGATGGGACTATGAGCAGCCTGGAAAAGCAGAAGCGTATTGATGCTTTTAATGCACCTGACTCGGAGTTATTTGCTTTCCTTCTCTCAACACGTTCGGGTGGTGTCGGCATCAACCTTGCAACAGCCGACACCGTCATTATCATGGATCCGGATTTCAATCCTCACCAGGATTTGCAGGCACTGTCTCGAGCTCATAGAATCGGACAGAAGAAGAAAGTTCTGTGCTTTCAGCTCGTCACAAAGGACTCCGTGGAGGAGCGCATCATGCAAATTGGTCGCAAAAAGATGGCATTAGATCACGCGCTCATCGAGAGTATGGACGAAACAGACCTCGCTGGCGATGACATCGAGTCCATCCTAAAGCATGGCGCACAAGCCCTTTTTGACGAGGATTATCAGAAAGAGGCTATTCACTACGATGATGCCGCAATCGACAGCCTTTTAGACCGAAGCGAAATCGAAGAGACTAGGGCCGATGGAGATGGGTCAGCTGATGCACAGTATTCCCAAGCTCGGGTTTGGTCGAAGACCAAGTCCGGTTTCGAGACAAGTTTAGGGGCAGAGGAAAGCGAGGCCCCAGAGCCAGTCAACTCCGGTGTCTGGGATCGCATTCTCGCTGAGAGAGAAGCAGAAGCCGAGCGTCTAGCAGAAATGAACAAAGAAACGCTGGGCCGTGGAGGGCGTCGTCGGAAGGTATGCATCCAGTTTCCTCCAAAGCGTTGTTGCTGACAAACGTAGGCTGTCAACTATAAGACGAACGCCATCTTGCCCGAGCTTGCTTTAGCCGAGGAGGCGGCCGAGTCATCAGAAGCCTCTGATGATTTTGAAGGTAATGAAACAGAAGAGGAGTCGGACAACAACAGTCTTGGACTCACAGGCAGAGGTAAACGACGCCAGATTTCTCATGTCAAACCAAACACCCCCAACAAACCTCCGCCCAAGAAAGAGGCAAAGAAGACCCAAATTAACACGAGGCCATTGCAGAAGACCGTCTCCAAGAACTCGCTGGATCTGACCCCCAGACCGCCACGAAGAAGCTCAAAACCCGGGAGCGCTCAAGGCGAGAAGACGAAGCCAGCCCCTCCTACATCGGTTCCGAAAAAGCAAACCTTGTCAAAGCAAGCGTCTTCAAAACTACTGACCCCGCCGCCAGCCGCCCCTACAATCAGCAAGCGACCCTGCCCTCGCTCAATGGCCACGTCCAATGGGCGAACCAACCCTCAAACAATGGGAATGGGGGATACCAAAGCTGGCCTTGGCCTCCCTGGCCAGGGGCCCAAGCTGGGTACCCCGAATATCAAAACTACGGAGCTGCCCAAGCACCTTTCCTCCCCTCTCATGCCCACCCCCCGCCCGTCGTCCCCAGCTCAGGAGGACCCGCAGCAGTGAGCACAAACAGCCATTCTGCATACCCGCCGATGTGGCAGCAGCCCGCGTTTGGCACCTCTCATGCCATACAAAACGGGACACGGCCTTCTGAAGCCACGTTGCGATTAGCTATTGATAGTCTGCAAAGGGTTCCACCTCACGAGGACCGTGGACAACAAGCCCTTGCATTACATGAGATGCTGAGGGCACCATATATATCACACCAGCAACGTCCAGGTCCAGGATAGCATATCTTTCGGCGTTCCCGATACGCTCTTGAGCCCTAAATGACCACACGGGCTGGCTCGGAAGCAAATTCGCTCATGTGCAGATTGCCGTGAAGCTGGGATTGCAGCTTCGATGTTGGGCTGGCGGAGATGCACTGCAAGAGGGTATGCATACTGAGTCTGCTTCCAGGATCAAATAGAACCACATAGAATCATGAAATTAAACGGCACGACATGAAATGACGCGCTTTCGGTGCATGCTCCTCTCTGCTGACCGCTTGATCAATCTGCGCGCACGCGGCTGCTGTGCTTCGTTTGTCGCGTGGAGCGCTGGAGGAAAGCCAGGGTCTTTCGTCTTGCTGCGGCTACCCGTTTCCAAGCACAGGGCAGATCGCAGCCTGACGCTCAGGCAGGCTACCGCGGATCGATTCTTTTGCCCAGGGCAACATGGAGACGAGTGCCTCATCGACCTCGTCCATGTAAAACTTGCGGGAAGGTCGGTGAGGTGGGCTGTCAAACTTTAGGCTCAACATTCTGACGACAGGACTATGCATCCAGCCGGTAGTCTGTGTCTCTGTCTCTGTCCCGTGGGTACAGAGCCGGTATGTCTTTAAAACGGACACGCAAGAGTGGTTATTGGAGGGTGAGGCGCCCGTCTCAGACTTGGGCTCCGTTTGTTGGCACAAGTACATGGCATATACCAGGGAAATCCAGGATAGCATACTTGTCGCGTTACTGTTCAAGTGTGTTCAAGGACTTTGCCTCCTTTGCCGCCCAATCTCGGAGTTTCACGATCATCATTGAGGACTGAACTGCTTTTGAAGTGGCCTTTTCGAGAGATATGCAGCGCTTTCACAAGTCTCCCGGCAGCCATCACCACTTCACCCCCGTACGCGAACTGTACAGCGTTTTCGGGCATCAGAAGTCACGCCCGATATCTGAGGGCGGTGGTGCCATTGCTCGCCACAGAGAGTTCGACGGCATTCCAACACTGGCCTCTCACGAGGCATTGGTCAAGACCAACGGCAATAGCTACCAGTACGGCCATAGCAACAACTATGGTGCCATCCATCATGCGATGTCACACAGCTCGACGAGTCTGAGCGAGTCCTCGGACTTTCAGCCGTATTATCTCGACAGAGGAAACGGGGAATACACGAGGCTCATCCCGGCTGATACGCTTCCGCCACTGAACGAGGTGCCACCACGGGAGGCCAGTGTTATCGGTAAGGTTGTGTTGCAGCCGATTGCTCCGAGGGAGCGACGTGTCACACTGAAGGTTAGGCTCTCTATGTTAGTATCTCTACGGTCTTACATTTGACACGAAGTCTTAGGCAATTGGCCAAGGCCCTGGACCAGATAATGTTCAGGTAAGTTGCTTGATAACTTGCTTGACGGTTGTTCTCGGTACTTCTTGAAGAGTTCGAGGCTGATCACAGCGGGAATGCAGCATCGGATCGACAACATCGTAGGAGGCACACCTCCGAAGTCCCGGCGTGACAAGATCTATTGCGACAAATGGGTTCACGAGGGCATCTGCGCGTTCGCGCAACAGGGCTGCCGCTACAAACATGAGATGCCCCAAGACAAGGAGACGCAATACAAGCTTGGCCTGTATCAGGGATTCCCCGCCTGGTGGCGCAAGCAACAGGGTGAATTAGCGCAGCACGAAGCAGCAGGCTCGCCTAAGACAGCTTCAACGTGCCGTTCTGGAAGTTCTGGCCGGTTCACGCCAATCGACCGGCGGGCGACTTTGACAAACGCCATGCGAAGTCCGGTCAAGCGCCAAGGCCTAGGGCTCAGTGTGAAAGGTTCGCCTCCTCTCGGACATGACCATGGCGACAGCGAGGCCTTTGGCGATGCAGAACGACTTTCTGGAGTCTCTCAAGGCTGCTTTGGGCGGACTAAGCGGTGGACAGCTGATCCCATGATGATGACGGGGAGTGGCCAGGAGCAGCATGGGCGACGAGGTGGTCTTGACCAGTGCGTCTGGGGACCTATCGAGCCACCTAAGGTCTCCAAGATGAGGTCTGGATACGACATCAATGATTGATGGTTTGTTCTGAGGTCTCCATTCTGAGATCTCATTGGTATCTGTGGCGTCTAGAGATTAGTGTTTGAGGAGAAGTGGTTCACTGGTTCGTAGGTCAGGCATCGGGGTTGACGCAACGCAGAATACCTAGGATCTAGATGATATGGACGTCATCTATTGCAATATAGTAAACAATTTTGGAGATGCAAAGATGTTCAGCGAAAATTCGTTCATCTATCATTGTTTCTGACAGTAATGGTTGGGCCCTCTGATTTGTGCATATCTCTGATAAGTGCATGGTTGACCCCTCCACTCGACGTCCTACACCGTGAGCTCGGAAGCTCGATTCCAACATCAGGCAGTCACGCAGCGAACGCAGTACAGTCCAGTGCCGAATTCCCAACCGTGACGACCAACCTTTACCAGAGACTTCATCGGCAAACATCCATCCTGACGTATTTCTTCGAAGCTGTTCACCCTCCCATCCATATCGAAAACCGCCTCACAGACGATGCTCACAAGCTTCTAAGCTCCCCCGCCAGAACCCCTCTTCGAGCAGTAGTTGCACCTTACGCGCGGCGCGGTCACTTCAGCCAAGGCCGACGGGCCTCGGTCAGGTACCAGGAGGATGGATAAGCTACAGGCGATCCTTCTGGGATCTCCGTCGCTGCAAGGGAGTCACCAAGCGTACCGAGACTTGGATGTTGAGCTCAGAAGCCAGGCTGAGGCTGTGACGAAACAGCTCCCAGAGACGGCGCGCGCCCTCATCACAGCGCATCCACAGGAGATCTTGGAGGTAGGGTCTCTCCTATTATCGGTCGTGGAAAGCCATACTGACTCTCAATAGTGGCTTTCTCCCGCTCAGCACACGATATCTTACGCAGCTGTACTCGATGTCCTGGTCAGACCAGAAACCACGATCGATCGGGCGTGGCTTCAGAACAAAGTGGAGGCGTTCTTGGAAGGCTTCGACTGGATTCATATCCGCTTCATTGGAGATGCGTTGACGAGGCTTCTCAGTCGCATTTCCGTTATGGGCTTGTTCAAGGTAGGCCCCATGACCACCTCCTCGGTTTTCTACGTACGAGATGGAAATGTGGACGCTTGAGCTAATTGTATACTTTGCAGCCTCAACGAACTATCGAGCTTCTAGCGAGCACGATCCTCCGCGTTGATCCTACAGCGTCTGTCTTCACTTCTTCACACCTAGTCCTGGCAAACCACGCCCTCACCCTTGGGATTGTCGACCCTGCTCTCCCAGTCCTCGACAGAGATATCACAGCATACCCGCCCACTACCAGCGTGCGCGGGGGAAGACCACTAAGCGATCCTTCACTTTCAGCCACAATTTACATCAGCACTTTCACGGGACTGACAGAACCGGTCAAAGCGAGCATGATCCTGGACTACGGCGCCACTCTGAGCCAGATTTACATTTCTCGGAAGGACTGGCAGAAGGCCAAGGCTTCTCTGGAGCAGGTGATCACGCATCCGTCCAAGGACAAGGGTGTTGTTAAAGCAATGACGAGCGCCTATAGGCGGTGGATTCTAGTCAGCCTTCTAGAAGGAGGCAAATCACCGTTACTACCATCATACACGCCCTCTACAGCGAAGTCACACTATGTGAGCCAAGTTCCGTACAACGCTCTTGCCAATACCTTTGAAGCCAGTGATCCAGCACAGCTTCAGACAGAACTCAAAACCCATGAGGCCACATACGAGAGCGACGGAACATTGGCACTTGTGCAACAAGTGCTCCAGGCGTATCAGAAATGGCAAGTTATCAACCTGCGTCTAAGCTACTTGCGTATCTCCATCTCGAGAGTCCGAGAAGAAACTTTCAGCGGCGAGACCGGTCAAAGATTACCATCAACAGAGGCAGTGGATGCTCTTCTCCGCGAGATGATCGAGGCCGGGATGCTCAAGGCGAGATTCGAGCTTGATGAGCACGGTAATGAAACGTACCTTGCTTTCGAAGAGGACACAAATACTCTATCTGAAACAGAATTTGCTCAAGAAATCGCTCGGCGCCACAAAGCCATCAGCGACCTCACAGCACAGTACAAGGTAGTCAACGAACGGCTCAGTGCCAACAAAGAATACGCAAAGTATGTCTACAGGGAGCAGAAGCGGCAGAATGACGAGGGTAATCAGCCCATAGGGTTCGATGCTTCGGTTGAGGACGAAGATTTGATGTCAGGCATACTCAAGGCAAGCTGAGGGAGGCTCGCTTCGCAACTGAGTAAAAGACACCGGAACCCTAAATGGAAACAGTTACAAGGCTCCGAGTAAGAGGTTCCGTGGTGGCATGCACATGTATAAATGACGAGACATGAATTAGGCAGAGGAGATACTGGCAGATACACTGGAAGACCACTAAGGACCCTTCAGCACAAGTGTTACTTTCAAGAACTCCGAACATTGAACTCAGGGCGACATGCGAAAATAAGATTTTACGATCCCGTATGTGATGTCCGGCGGTATATGGATTCTGATGGCAGTAGTTGGAAGCATCATGCGATAAGCTCCAACCTTCTTCCCATAAGCCACACGACTAGGACAACTTATTCTATCTTTAACAAAATGACTTTTGACAGCCCAGTGCGCGCTTCTCTTAAGCTTTCCAATCTCGACGCGGCTCCTCGAAGTCAGGAGCAGGATATCCACTGTCGCCCTCGAACTCAACAAAGTCTACTACCTGTCTCCGACAGCTTGCTTCGGGATAGCATCAAAGTCTGCGGTCGGAAATGCGTCTTGGAATGGGTATAATTGGAAGCCCATTTCCCTCATCTCCCTCGCATCTCTTCTTGATCCTGTCTCATCACTCAACCAGTACTGTTCGACCGTACTTGCTCTGCTCCTGAAGCATCAGTCTTGTACACTACCTGTTACCAACACTGCGCAATCTTGTTGTTTATATCTACACTGCCACCACTCCGTCCTCACTACACCACACTCCTGAAGAGGATATTGTAAGTCATCTATTTTTTGACCTGATTCCATTCTTCCTTGCCACCATCTCATCCTCTTCACTGCGCTTCAACGACTCTTTTCCCCTTGCGCCCTGACACGGAATCGCTTCATGCCCTCAAAGGGGACTCACACTATCCTGCCCCTTCCATGACAGAAGCCAATCTCGTCATTTCTTCCACCGCACTTGAAAACACGCAGAGCTGCAAGTTCGACACCACGGTCCTTTTCGAAGGCACCTCTCATGCTCTGGCCGATCCCAACATCAAGAGTGGCAGACTCGCTAACAGAGTCCCATTGACAGGCTTCCTTCGCGGACATCCAGCCACCCAGGGGCAGTCTAGTCGGTTACTTTCCTAGATTCCCTTTGTTTGGAAGTCCATATTCTGCTCTCAGGATCGGCAATATGGTTCGCATCACGAAGATCGTCGCCATCTTCCTCCTCACTGCCGCCCAGGAGGCCCTCTCCGCCCCCGTGGACAATGAAAATGCAGTTCTCAATGGGACCAATTCCGAACTTGGCGCCGTTTCGCAGCCAGAGTTTGCCGAGGGTACGAATTCAGCCGCATCAAGCGACGAGCTTGTTCCGGGCGAAGAAAGAGCCGTCTCTGTTGGAAATGAACTTCAAGACCGGGAGGAAAAGAGTGGCAACACCCGAAGAATCACCCTGATCAATGCTACACCTTACCGCTGGGTGAGGCAGTCAATGAGTCAGTACCAGATCCCAGACTGGAATGACGCTTGGCCGGAATACATCGAGTCCGGAGACGCATTTGTGGCGGAGTCGAATCGTTACGAGGGAAAGTATGGTAGAGACACCGGTGGTGAAGTCCAGTACAAGCTTGAGGGTACTTGTGAGGACATGGGTTTCGAGATCAAGTATAACCCCGGACGTGCAAAGCTACCCGATGTCCGGATCAAGTACCTCGGCGCCTTGCAGACTCGATGGACACCCAAAGGATCTGAGGTCAATCTCGGTGCCTATGTCGTGACCGGCGGTGTAAACTGGCTCCTCGCTGGCCCTGAGAATGACTTCCGGTCCACAAACACGCCCATTGGCTGGATGCAGGAGCAGATCAAGGACATCGGACAATATCCTCTCAACCAGATTGTCGTGCCGCGTGCGCACCATACCGGTATGAACCAGGGTCGCACGGGTGTTGGTGTCGTTTACGATGAGACAACTCTCACGCAGACGCGGTACCCGTACGTTCAGATGAGGGATGGCGGTGCTCGAGTCCTCGACTTCCGTCCTTATGAGCGTAGCTCAAACAAAATGAGCGCGGGACACTTCTCCGTAATTGCAAACCTGCATCATGGCATGATTGGCATCACCCTCCAAGAGATCATCAACGACATCAACCAGTTCCTCGAGGAAAACCCTGGAGAGATGGTCATCCTGGATCTTCACGACAAAGAGAGCTGGGTAGGCTGGTCATCCTATAGGTTTTTGCAGAGCAGGAAGTTCCGACCCTTTGAGCCAGAGAACATGAGGCGACTCTTCAAGGAACTCGAGGGACTGAAGAACCGCTTCAACCTTTCCACCAATGCGGTCGACGTCCATACGAGGCCCCTGAACGACTTCATCGGCGACGGCAAGTCCGCGGTCCTCATTCACATTCCCGACCGCTGGGCCAAGGACAAGTCCTTCCCAGGCGCAGAGAACGGCTACGTGAGCAACCGCAACTTCCCACGCACGGGATACTGGTCCGACACGGACGCGGCGAATCAGCTCCAGGCCGAGCAGACCACGACCCTGAGCCTGAAGAAGAACAGCCGCGGGGGCCAGATCCACGACAGTCAATGGGTCCTCCGTCTCGCCACCGTGCAGTACATCTTCCCCGTCCTGAGTCTGACGGACCTCGCGAGGGCGGCGTGGGGGCGCATGTACGGTGGGATCTGGAACGGGAGCAACGACCAGGTGTATCCCAACTGGATCAGTCTTGACGCGTATCAGACGGAGGACGCGAGGAACTTGGTCATGCTGATGAACAGATGCTTGGTGGCGAGGAAGTGTGGGAAGCTGGGTGGGAAAGTTCCTGAAGCTGCTGACCTGGAGCTGCCTGCTTGTAAGGCCAAGGCTGCAGCGGAGGCAACGGCGAAGGGTCAGTCAAAGCCAAAGACGACACCTTGAAAGGTTGAGGTGCCCGCGACAATTGATCTGAAGGTTTGAGTGGCTTTCTGTTATGAAGCTCTTTTGGATAATCGTAGAGTTTGCCCCACATGGATGGGACGGCAAGAGTTTGAACAGCATCATGTTGCACATCGTTTCAGCGATGGAGGGTCAGATTGGACACGGGCCCAACAGCCTTACAGGAACATTTCCATCGTAGAATAAACTAAGGTAGCAGACTATGGCTCTATAGTCTAATACTAATTTCATCATCTATCGCCTGGCTACTGCCTTTTCCCACCCTCTCTTGGATGAGATGATTATATATACATGACGAGAAACCTCAACAAAGGCTGTGAAACACCTGAACTCCATGCCATGCTGTTCAGTCGAATTCAACGCATGTCCGTCGCGAAACGGTTATCCAAATCACGTCTCTAAAGCGCCATACAAGCAGCTAAACCCGCCATCAACCATATAAGCGCTCCCAGCGGCCCTCTCAGGTCAGCAGCGCTGACCTTGCCGCAGCAGTCACCATCATAGGTCACATTGTTCAGCCTCGCCGCTACCTCGAACACTGATCCCGGGAAATTCCCATAGTTGTAATAATCCACGTTCAAAACGTTCGGTCCGCGGCCCCAGTCCGAACGACAGTTATTGGCGGATAGCCCTAAGCTGCCGTAGCCTTCGTCCGCGTTCGTCTCGTTTAGGAGGGAGACGGCAGGAACAAGGATCTGGGCGCCGAATATATTGAACTCGGCCGCGAGGTTGTGATTCATTAGGTAAAGGCGGTCACGGACTGTGGAATCAGGGCGGTCAGGAGGCCGTTGGATTGTGCAGGGGAAGTTTCGGTCAGTTGGATTGAAGGGTGTCTATGGATGGTGTCAGCAGATACATCTTGTTTATATGAAGCCATATTTGGGACTGACCTCAGACATAGCAGAGAACTCATCCAAGAGCCAGGGATATGCGGTCTGGTTGGCCATGTAATCCATGAACATAATGACACGCTTGCCTCTGAGGATGAGATACTCCAAAGTCGGCCAGTCGTCGAGTGTCATGGGTTGAACAGGTGCCTCGTACGCGTATTTGATGATACCCGTAGACTGAATGTAATCAGCGTACGCAGATGGCTCAGAGAAATTGCCGTTGCCTAGCAATATGGTGACAACATCGTAGGGATGCTTGTCTACCCACTCTCGCACTTGGGTCAACCACTTGGTGATTGGGCCTGCATCCAAGAGATCACAGGTAGTGTGGCAAAAGTGTGGCACTGAGCTATTCGTTGGATACTGAATCTGGGCTTGAAGGAAGCGAATTCCGTCATTCAACTGATGGGTAACATCAAGTTCCTGATTACTCCCACTGTTGCCCGGGCGGACAAAGGGCGAGTTATGAGCACCGACACAGGAGATATTGCTGTATTTTCTTGTGCATAGTTCAACGTGGTTGTTGCACGGCTGCGTGTTTGTTGGACGAGCAGTAGTAGTCGACTGCGTACTGTTCGGTGTACCCGTGGGAGTAGTGGGTGTGCCGAAGTCTGTGAAGGTGAAAGTAGTGACCTCATTCTCATTCTTGGCACCGGTAAGGGTAATTCTCGAGGAAATCTCGGTGTAGGGTCCTGTTGGAGGACCGCTCGGTCGGCCCTCTATTTGGCGGGTTTGAGTTCCGGTGAAGAATTGGAGGTTTGAGGTGCCATCGGTGAAGGAGACTTCCTGGGCTTGAAAACCTGGCAAAAGTGCAAGGCCGGCGACCAGAGCCGCAATGGCGGACTTCATCGCCTGAGAAGAGCTCACGCGGGTGTGATTTCAGACGAAGTTGAGACTGCGATGTGGTGACAGGTTCGTAGGCACAGATAGGTGGGAGTTGGAGTGCACAGTAACAGGCACTATCTGAACCGACCTGCAGGAACAAGTGCCAGAATTGGTATGGAATCGGTATGGAATCGAGAATGGAGAAAAGGCGGCCGTCAAGGGAATGCAACCTCCACAAGAAACCGTTCTCTCCACGAGAGGGCACGTTCAAGTGGTTGTGTCGAAGGAAATTGTATGCCGTGGTGGGCGACAGTCTAGGAGAAGGAAAAGGCGTCAAGCTAGACCGGCGGGCGCGCGGGATGACGACACTAGGAGTTCGTCGGCGGAGCGTAGACTTTGCTGGTTGATGGACCGGGACAGACCTGACCTGGGGAGACTGACTCCATGCGATGCGGGAGTGGACTGTGAGTGTAGAATTAAATGAAGATTAATGGAAAGAAATAACCTTCCTTTTTGATCCCTGTTTCGACTGGCAAGAATAGAGGGCTGGTTCTTCCTTCGGTAGTGGCTGTGGACCTGCAGCCACAAAAGGTTGTTGAGATCCGAGCGTCGGTCCAGCAGAGTGTTGATGGGGCTGGAATGAAGAAAGAGGTTGCGTCAGCCGGGGCCCGTGAGGTTGATGTCGAGTCGAGATGGCAGAGGAGAAGAGCTTTTCGATACTTGAAACCTGCTGACACTTCTGTCGTCCAAGGGAATACCTGGTAAGACGATCGGAAGTCCAAGCCGGATACACCATGCCGTGGTAGCAATGCCGCGTCTCCTGTGCAAAGCTTATGAGGGTACAAGGCTCTCCATATACGCGCTTCAACCTATCGTCCGTCCAGTGCCCTGTATCAGTGTATCTCCATATCTCCAGGGTCTTGTTTTATGGGGAATGGGAACGCGTAATCGTCACAGCTGTTGTTTTCACATGGACCCAGCTGCCAAGGAGACCCAACTCGAGATCTTCCCTTGTCAGTGGAGCTGAGTCATTGGTACATACATACAGTATCGCACGTTCTGGCTGGGCGGCGGTTGTTCGGGCGGCAACTTGGGAGTGTAGACGCTGAGGGAAACGCTCTCAGTTAATCGTTTCCAACTCGATGGAGACTCTGTCGCTTGTGTTGCAGGGTCTGGAGGTGAAAGTCTCATCTCCTTAGCCCTGCAACTGAGGACGCCCTGTTTCTTCGGGCGTCGACGTTAGCGATCGGTGGGTGGTGGAGGTGGGCTGTACACTGCAGCCTGCAGGGGTGGCAGGTGCGTGTACTGTACAACACTAAGGTATTTACAACACTGCGCGTCTTGACCTCATCGTGGCAGGTTAGCCACTGTTGTGCAGTCGAGCTGGGTCACTTTTCTGCAATTACCAGACCTCTCTTGCCCCTATCCTCTACAGCGCTGTGTGCGATCTACGATCATTCAATGACATACAGTCCTGGACTACCGACGAGACCAGCGAGTACCTAGGCGATTTTTGGTTACAGTGGGCCCGGCAGTGATGTCAGTCCCCTGACCTTCTCCACTGTTTCTTTTCTTAGGCTGTGCGTTTAATTCTGTGAAGCTGCTGCTGCACCGACTGCTTCGCAATCGATCCTCCCGGACACCTTCGGGAACACACCTTCGCTCAACCTCACGTTGTGCCTACAACTCACCAGGCTGCATCGTTCCTCCCAGCGGCCTTCTCCTCGTCTTTCCCATGTGCATTCAGTAGCCCACAGGCTGGGCACATCCATACACGGCTACCATAATCATCATCAGCAGTGGTCGACCGATCAATCAAGCAGTAAATCATGGCCGCCAACAGAACTGCTCCTCCAGCCCGTCGCAACACCTCCATCGCCGCTTCCATCTTCTACTTCCTCTCTATTCCCTTCTTGATTCTCGTCCTCATCGGCAATACACACATCAACGGCGTCCTCAACGACCTCTACTTCTTCAAGCTCGACGTCTCCCACATCATTCCCATCAGTGTCGCAAACTCACAGCTCCTCAATTCTGTCGCTCGGAGCTTGGGTCTGCATGACTTCTACTCGGTGGGATTATGGAGTTACTGCGAGGGTTATAACGATGAGGGGGTGACACATTGCTCAGACCCCAAACCTCTGTTCTGGTTCAACCCAGTGTCAGTGTTGGTGTCGCAACTGCTGGCGGGTGCGACGATCGCCTTGCCGTCAGAGGTTAACACCGTCTTGACGTTGTTAAAGATTGGATCTCGCGTCATGTTCGTCTTCTTCCTTACTTCGATCTGCATGAACTTCGTGCTGCTACTCGCCTCACCACTTGTCATGCGCACGCGGTGGTGGTCTCTCTGCCTGACCATATTCGGGTTCCTCTCCGGGGTCTTCGTCACAGTCGCAGCCATTATCGCTACAGCCATCAGCGTTGCCGCCAAGGTTGCTCTCACGGCCCAGGATCAGCTGAATATCAGGACAGATATCGGCATAAAGATGTTCGTCTTCATGTGGCTCGCTGCCATCTTCACAGACATTGCATTCCTTCTGCACGCAGCTATGGGATGCTGCTGCAGACCTCTCAGGAGAGATAATGGCACTGCTCCTGCGGCCAGGTCACCCAGTACGGAGGAGAAATCACCAAAGTTGCCAAGCTTTGTCCGGCGTAGGAGAGGGCAAGCGCCATCATCGGATACACAGGCTTCGCAGTGACTGAATCGAAGTACATGGTCAGTGGAGGATTATACGATTTGAGATACGGCCGAACTCATAGAAGGTGGCGTTTACATTGGTTTTACACAAGGCATCAACAAGATAGACATTTCGGTCGCCGCTAAGGACAGACCCTGAGCACTTGGACTCTCAAGATATCAAAACACTCAAAGCAAACAAACAATAGAACAATACATCCCAACACTCGCATGTGACTGCCGCGATCGCAGAGCTTTGGCGTCCAATGGTGAATCGAGCTTATATGCATGCGCGTGACTGGCTCTTATACTTTCAACGGCGAGCGTTACGTTGGCTGGAAGGACTGCGCATAGGGCTGAGGGCTTGTTCGGGAATGTGAATATCAGCAGTGGAATTCGAAGGCACAGTATCGACGCGGCCTGCGCACTTGTTCGGTGTAGCCCGGTCCCTACGTTCATTGTTGCACAGGAGTTCAGCTGCAGATCAGTCATCAGACGCACCTGAACTAGTCTTTGGGACGCTCAAGAACCTTTGACCACAGATTGGATGACAGCTGTATGTCGGCTGCAACATGGTCTCGCGTCCAGAGGGCCGGGTGCCTAGTCAGCCAATAGATGGGGTTCGGCGGTTGCATCTGCATGCAGGAAGCGCGGGCGAGTGGGAGGCAGCAGCCCTTGTCCATTTGTCTGCCTGCGTCCGTTGTTCGCACTGGTTGCCGTTGGGAGTGAGTGAAACCTTCACCATTGGTAATTTTTCTCGATGTACGAGCCAAGCTCAGGCATTAATTCCATCTGAGCTCTTATCCGGGCGAGTCGGACGTCTTCGAGATAGAGGGAGGTATCCATCTTGTCATCCGATTGCGACACCGAATGCATCAGTGCGCCCACCATGCCAGCCCTATCTCAGCAGCCCCGGCAGGGGTTCTCGAGGTCCCGAAATCCGTCCCTCATTCCCTGCGTCACCCACATGTGATGCACTCAGGCCAATGGAGCGAGTGGGCTATTCGTGACATCAGAGACACGGGGAAGACAGCATTGTCTCAGAACCTCAGTATTGATGATTCCTGATGAATGAATACATGAATGAACAGCTGGTATATTGTCTTGCTGTCAGCGACAGCACCATCAGTATGAGGGAAGAGCAAATGATAGTACAGAAGTAAGTTACAGTGCAAAGAAAGTTAGAAATAGGCTGTTGCCAAGCGAGGCACAGGCCTTGATGGGGCACCTCTCGTGGCTGGACTAGCGGGGCGCCAGGAACCAGAAGCTCAATCGTCCCCTTGCCCTTGCCCAGAAATAGTTGCAGGTACAGCAGTACAGTACTCCGTACCTAAGGTAGTAAAGATCTGGTGGTCCTGGCGGGCTACCTCCTGGAGGTCCGCTTGCTGTTTGCATGTTGACTTCCTTACCAGCATCTCTTCTCTCTGATTTACGTTTGCGGGTTTCTGGGTTCGCATCTTCCAAACATTCGTTTCTCGACATCGTACCCTCCGCTTGGGATGCTTGAACAGCTTTAACGTCTGTCACTCGTTCAGTTGACGGCTGGCTTGCTTTCGCAAACTGCGAGGCTCCCACCAGATCAGCTCCCACGTCCAGCTTCCACGCCCTCTACTCTGCTGGAGACAAACCCGACGACGTACGCCTGCTTGAAATAGCTGCGCGATACAGCGCCATAACCAGCGGCCCTCGTTTTGCGTTCAGGTCGCCATGACTGGCCAGGCAGGTCATGGCGCAACATAGCGACGCCAGCAGAGAACCTCTGCGCACAAACGACGACCCTCACAGCCACCTCATGTCCTCCCGTATATCTAGCTGGTCCGACATAAGCAGCATCGATACAAACCCGTACGATCCGCCCTCTCCTCCACCATTACGCCCTCGCGAGTCTCTCGTTTCGCTTGATTCGCAAAATGTACCGGCCGAAGAGGACATTGGCCATGGAACCAGCTATCCTGGCGCGAGGCATTGGAACTCGAGCAGGGCATTGTCAAGGGGAGGATCATACACGCCTGTTGGAGGGAGGTTGTCAAGGGCCCCGTCGTCGAGATCGAGCTTGCATTCGCCGTTGAGGGCGCTGTCTCGTCCCGAGAGGATTAATGAGGAGGAATATGACATGTCGCTTCTGAGTGCTGCAGCTCCTATCGATGGCGCATTAGATCCGATATCTCCTGCACCTGCTTTCGATCTCTCGGCGGGCATGTGGCCTCAAGAAGAAGACTTCCAGGACCAGGAAGCAAGAGGAACGCTCACAGGTGGCCTCGGTGAGGGATGGATCCCAGAAGCTCGCGTGCGCCACGATGAGCTTCTATCATCACCTGTCGTAGAGGGCAGCCTTTCCCGGTCTATCTCACGTCGCTTTGGTAGTCGACGACTCAACCGCGCGCGTGCCCTTCGAGATATGGGGCAAGATGAAGCTAATCGTCGCGGCGAAGTCATCGAAGTCATAATGGAAGAACCTGCCGATCTCAGCCTCATAGAAGGCCCTAGCACGTTGACAGTCTCCGACCGGCGTGGTTCGACCTTCCCAACCCGTCGCGAAACAACTCAGATCTTCTATCCTCAGCCGAACTGGAAACCCTTCTCTATGCGGTTCCCCTGGCTTTGCTTGCTTGTCCTCGTCTCCATCGGTTTGGCTGTCATGCAGGAGGTCCTTTACCGACGCTACCACGATACTGGAATCTTGAGGTTCAAGTCCCCAGATGATGTGAAACCGGCGCTGTACTTCGCTGTCAAGTTCGGTCCGACGCTGGCGGCGGTGGTTTATGGCGTTTTATGGCAGTTCACAGATTTTGAAGTCAGGCGTTTGGAAGCTTATTATCAGCTTTCGAAGCCCGGAGGGGCGTTAGCGGCGGAGTCGATCAACGTTGACTACGTGACCTGCTTTACATTCTTTCGGCCGATTAGGGCGTTGAAATGTGGTCATCATGCGGTGGCTGTCTCGTCCATCGCGACGACGCTGGCTATCTCCTTGGTGCCGACTTTTGCAGCGGCGTCTATTGTCTTGACACCAAGCCGTCAGGAGCGGATTGATGAACCCGACAGGGAGAAGGTCCTGCATCTCACTTCGGCATGGTCTCGATTGCTGACGTCTGTGCTGTGCTTTTGCGCGTTCTCAGGCATTGCGCTGTTTTGGCTGCTGCAGAAGCGGAGATCTGGCTTACAAGCTGACGTTCGTGGGATCGCAGGTCTGGCATCCATGGCAGTTGTAAGCCACGTCCTCATGGATTTCAAGGGTATGGACCAGGCGAAACATAAGGAAATCCACCATCGATTGAAGAATCATCGATATATTCTGCGAAACTTGTCGCTTGCCCCGGATGACGAGAATCCTCTATCGTCACAGGATAGAGAGAAGTACGCCAATATTCCTCTTTCGGAGAACCCACATCCCCTGATGCTTCGCACAGCTGGCATCATTCCTTTCTTCTTCTCTCTGGTGCTTTTCATGGGGTTTATTCCTGTCTTTCTCTTCACAAAGGCCGATGTTGTCACGGCTGAAGCACCATGGTTTGTCACAGTGCTGGCGGTCTGCCTCAAGCTTGCGTGGCATGGCATGGAGACAGCTGTTCGCATGATGGAGCCGTACTACATCCTTTCTCGACGGCATGCGCCTTCCAAGACCTTGACGCTCGATTACACAGCCTTGCCTTTCGGGTATCTCCCGCTGAGAGCTCTCTTCAATGGACATCTCCTAATGTTCATGGTTGGGTTTGGCACTGTAATGGCGGAGTTCTTGACGGTTCTCGTGACAGGACTGGCGACAGTTGAAGGCCGAGATTTCCTGCTGGTATATGGGAAGGATGATGACGACGGCGAGAGCAGAGGTTTGGACGCAGGCACAGAGACTGTCCACTCATTCCTCGTATCCCTCGCCCTGACACTCTTCATCCTTCTCTACATGTCCATCATCACATTCCTAGTCTTTCTCCGCCGGCGTCATCCCTTCCTGCCTCGCCAGCCCAACACCATCGCTTCCGTACTCGCCTTCATCCATCAAAGCAAAATGCTTTATGACTTCGTCGGAACGACAAAGATGGGATCTTCAGAGACGGCAAAGCACCTTGAGGGAAAGCGGGATGCAGAAGGCAAGACAAAAACGTATGGGCTCGGGTGGTTCGAGGGCAGAGATGGGTTACAGCATTTGGGGGTGGATCAGGAGGAGTTGATTGGGAATTATAAGCATGGAAGGGGCTTCCACATGGGAAATCAGCCATGGAACGAGCGGTGGGATGAATATTAAAGACTTTTCTGCCTTTAAGACACGGTATCGGCGCAAAACGGGGTGTTTAGTCTATGGCGTCTGGAACATGGGTTTTGCTCTTAAGTGTCATGGTACTTTGAATCGATGCATGCTGGGAGCGTTCTTGCCCTGCTTCTCTGACTAGAACGCAGGAATCTCAGGGTCTTTGGCTTGAGCTTAGCTTCCTCTTATCTATGAACATGTCTACTTACCGATACATGCATGGTACGATGCAACAAGCTCTTCTTGCTTCAGGTCCCGAAACAAACCTCCACTGCCGGACAGAAGGTCTCCCGAATAAAGCAACTCCAGCGACGCGATGTACAGCCAATCAGCGTCCACGATCTGTACAAATTGCAGCCTGTATTAAAGAATTAAAGTCGACAACGTTTGAGGCTATGCTGTGTTTTGGGGTGCAAGCGCGGTGATCTCTAAATAAGGGGGGCACTGACCGTTGGCCGATTCTTGAAACGTCTCAGGCTGGGGGAGGTCGTGCGCTTTTGCGTGGCTCGATCCATGGCGTTTGGAGGGGATGGGGCGATCTACGGTGGTCAGTGTGTTGTTGACCAGAGGAATAAAAAGGCGATTGCGGTATTGAGTTGAGAGGTAGGAGAGTAGTATTTGCAAATTTTTTTTTTTTTATTTTTTTTTTTTTTACATCCTCTTCGCGACCTATTATCGTGGCGAACATTTTGGGCATGCTTGTGTTGGAAGCTTCAGCTGTGTAAGACACTAACAACACATACACCATGGGTATCAGACGGGACTCTACGGACGACGAGTCTTCAGCCGAGATGAACGACGCACTTCTCCGAACAAAATGGCGGGGAGAGAAAGAGAACCAAAGGAGCTGCTTCTTCAAAGCCATGAACGCATGGCGATCAGTCGTCAATACGGTGTTGTTGGTGACCATCTTGGTGTTGCTACTGGTGAGAGTGGACGTCAACAAGCCTGAGAGGAAGGAGATTGGGAGTGACTTGGCGGGGTTTGCGCCGAAATGTGAGTATCCTCTCGGTTTTGCCTTTGGCATGCTCCTCTCCTTGCATGAAAGGGCAGGAGTGGTCATACCTTCGAATATCTGAGCTGATGAGTAGGTATATAATAGTTGCTCAGCAGATTGTCACATTCAAACCTGATCCCGGGTTTGCGCCCGAAGATCCGGCCGAGTTTTTCACCAACGAGACGAGGAGGAAATGGCTTGACCTGGTGCCCAGTAAGTTTCTACCCTCACGGTGGAAGAGAGATTCGCCATCTTAACACTGGGGTTGCAGAGGGATTGGGGTACGTAGAGGTGGGCATGGCTTATGAGTACGACAATCTTCCGACACCATTGCCAGAGTATTTTCCGAATACAGTCTTCACGACGTCAATGACACACCAACTACACTGTCTCGTGAGTCACGATTTTTCCCCTTGCTCAGCCTCACTCTCTTGGTCCAAAGGGTTGGGAAACTAACACACCTATCGCCAGTACACCATCATCGAGGCCTACTCCGCCCTCCAAACTGGCCACCACGAGCATCTTAGTCAGGAGACTCCCTGGCATCTATCTCACTGCTTTGATTACTTGAGGCAGAGCATCATGTGCTGCGGTGATGTAGCTCTGGAAGGACAACAGACTACGTTTCCTGAGGGGACGAACGGGAGTGACGGTTGGGATGCGAAGCATGTTTGCCGAGATTACAACCAAGTCTACAGATACTTGACGAGGAAGCGAGCGGATAATGAGGAATGGATTTAAGAATCCAAGGTTCAAAGGCAGGCAGACTTATTCTTGCTACCTTTCGCATGGGAAACTAGGTGCAGCGGGGAGTTCGGGCAGGAGTTTGTTTCGAGATTGAGTTATATCCACCACTTCAGGAGCGAACATTGCTGTTATACCATCTTCAGAAACTGAGAATAGTTGCAAGCTCAAATACAAGCATGCAAAAAACTTTAGGAGGACTGACGCGAATTTCCAAGCGCACCATCTTGTCGGGAAACCGAAATGAGGTGATCCCGCCGTTGGTCAACTTACAGGGTAATGCCATGTTGCGAACGCGGGCACAGTCACTTACAAACGGAGCAGAAACCTTGACTACCTAGATCAGCCTTGCGAATGCTGTGTTGACGTGCGTGGATTTCCTCGAGCTTCTCATCATTCCACTGCTGCCTTTGTGCTGGCCGTGCATATCTCGAAAATGGTCCTCTTCAGCGCCTGCACCTACTCTACATTAGTACATCCCACTGCAGTGGGCACATACCATCCGTTGCGCTGTTGAAACATCGTTTTCGCATAATGATGGACCCGTAAATTCTCAATACTGTTTCAGCGGTGCGTCACAGCTTGAATCAAAGCAAGACCAAGGAGTCGATCCTCGCTGCGATGCCTTCAGCCTGGGGAAGACGACGCAAAAGATGTGAGCAATGAAGATCAACAGGTCGAAGGATCGTGCGAACACGCCAAACCCGCAGATTCCCCAGAAAGAATCTGCAGAGTGGAGCATCTCGAGGAACACTTTGCCAAGACTTCTGGCGCGAGAATGGACTTGTCATCAATTGCTTTTTGGCCTGCTTGGCTCGTATCCTTCTGGCCTAAGAGTAAGATTGAGCGCCGAGTCGCTGTCGGGCGTCTTGGTATTCGTACTCTTTGAGGCGGAGTCAAGCACAGGGAAACAAAGGCCGCTTCGTAAAAACCATGATCACCAGGGTAGTCAACGAACAGAGTCTCTAGGGTGTTCGTGGCCTCACGCGCGAGATTTCTTCAATGACTGGGGTCTTGGCGTCCTGGAATTTGTTTGTTGAGCAGCTAGAGGCATGAGTGCAGCAGTGACGGAGATCATAGACTATTGCCCTGGGCGTCGTTGGCATTCCAGCCATGCTCAGCGCCCAGGTTTTGGTGGTTGGTCGGGGTGATCGACTACCCCGAAAGCTCTTGGACAATAGCGGGGTTATTGCGAGGCAGTGCAAGAGAGACAGTAGCAATTCATCTCGCTCGCCCTCTTGTTTGTTCCTTGCTGATCCAAGTCCTGATCACAAAGAGGTTTTACGGTCGTGGTGGTGATTTGGAAAGGGAGGTTATTGGACCAAAACGCGAGACGTCGCAGTGCCCGGGTTCGGTTGGGCCGGCAGCACGGATGCGCATGGGATCAGAGACCAGGTGAGAAAGTTGCAGCGGAACACTGCTAGAATGAACCAGGCTGCGAGGACGAGAGCATTTCAGCTATGACGAGTGTGATGTTGCATGCCGTGTGCCCAGGGATCACCCGTCAAGATCGAGAAACAGCCAAGTCCGATGATGAAAACTCGCATTGCAACAATCAGGACGCCAAAAACAAGGCCGGCGCCTGCCAGAGGGACACAGGAACTTAATTGAGGAAGACGCGAGTCGAGTGTCACGCGTGTTAGTATCGATACGAGATCAAGGCTCCACTATCAGGGGTTGGCGAGAATGAGAAACCTCAAATTTGTATGTGGATGCCGCTGGAGGAGCAGGTATCTGCACAGCCTCGCCAGAAATGCGCTACTGCCCTTGGTGGCAGGGACACTAACAAGGAGACTTGACGTAGTAAGACACTGCGAGAGAGGAAACTCTGCCAGGGAATGCGCGTAAGAGCGAGGTGATTACGATCTATTGATTCAGTCATTGTGTGCACAATGCGCTTACTCACTCAAATCTTCTCTTTCACTTCAACGCAACGTTGTGTCGGGCTCACCACCTCGTGTCGCTTTTCATATGTAATCCTTCACCGTCAGCGGTCTTTATTTAGATTTTCAGTGATCTTCAACTGGGCCTGGCCCCAAACTTTGTTCAGCCCTTTGCCAGCGCCCTGCGCCCAGCCCTCTAGCGGACATAGTCCCCTAGAGCCACCGCTGCGGCGCCCAACTGCATCCGGCAGCGGATCATTCCCTACCAATCACGCCCAGCCCCCCTTTGGCGCTGTGTGGCCCCTCCACCCTCCCCAAGGTCCCCATACGGCCTCTACAACGCCCCTTGTTAGGTTGTCGCGTCCCCTTGGCCCCTCCCCCATTCATCAGCGGCTTGCTGCCACTGCCACACACTAGAACTCGCCCGACGCCTGCTCGCTGCCCCTGCATCCCTGGTCCGCTTTGTCCAGGCGCCATCTCCTTCCACCTAACACAATCTCCTGCTGCTCCTCTTTCTTCCATCATCCCGCATCTTCCTCTCCTGACGCTTGCGGTGCGAAGTCGACCAACCAATCCGCCAAACAACGTCTTCAACTTCAAGACGTCGACTCACCACTCGTTTCTCCTTCAACTCACCCTTGTGCTACTCGACCTTCGTTTTTCATTGTCTTGGTTCCTCTCATTAGCCGCCTTCCGACACATCGTCACCAACGCACACTATCACTTCGCCATCACCCAACCTCTGCGACCGGCCATCATCATCGCATCATTTGCTCCGTGACCCTCCGCAGGCATCTTAGCGTTGACTGAATCCGCCGACGCCTTGACACTCGCAGAGCGACGTGCAGCCTATCTCGACGATCAACATTTCGATTGCTTAACCTCAACAACCAGCCTTCACCATGCGGTGGTCACACGCACCGCTGCTGGCCTTCGCGGCCGTCGCCAGCTACGTCGCCCCAGCCTCTGCCGAGCGGATGCTGAGGTCTAGCTCCCTCAACACTTGCCAGGAGAAGTCTTCCTTCACGGCCAGTCTATTCAACGTCGTTTACACACCCAACAACAACTCCGCCAGCGTCGAAATCGTCGCTACCTCTTCCGTCCAGGGGCATGTGAAGTTCGATGTCACCGGCTGGGCCTATGGTTACCGCTTCCTTCACGAGACCGTTGATCCATGCGATCTCGATCTCGCCGGTCTTTGCCCTATGGTTGCTGGAAAGATTCCTTTCGGTTTCGCTCTCGATGTTCCCGAATCTGCCGCAAAGGTCATTCCTGGCATCGCCTACAACATCCCCGATCTCGACGCCAAGATTCGCGTGTACGTTAACCTGACTAAGACTGGCGAGACCGCTGCGTGTGTCGAGGCCGAGATTTCCAACGGCAAGACCGTCGATCTTATTGGTGTCAAATGGGCGACTGCCATCATTGCTGGCCTAGCTCTCGTATCCTCCGCTGTTCTCTCTGGACTTGGCCATACCAATGCTGCCGCCCATGTTGCAGCCAACTCTCTCTCGCTCTTCGGCTACTTCCAGTCTCAGGCTATCATTGGTCTTACTGGCGTTCGCCAACCCCCGATTGTCCAGTCCTGGACGCAGGATTTCCAGTGGTCTATGGGCATCATCCGTGTTGGTTTCATGCAGGACATCTTCACCTGGTATCAACGTGCCACAGGTGGCACCCCATCTACCATCTTTGATTCGCTCACTACGACTTCCGTTCAGGTGCAAAAACGTGGCCTTCAGTACGCCGCTGCCGGCGTAGACCTCTTCAAGCGCGGTCTCGCTATGACTCCTGTCGCTAGCATCTTGAAGCGTGCCAACATTGAGAACGGCTCCGGCGGTTACGTCGTGTTCGGTATCCAGCGTGTGGCTTTCCGAGCCAAGATTGAGAGCACCAACCTGTTCTTGACCGGCCTGACCTTCTTCTGCATCTTCGTCATCGCCACTGTCCTCGCGGTCGCTGCGTTCAAGGGCATCCTCGAGCTTGCCGCCAAGCAGAAGTGGATGAAGAGCGATACCTTCCTGGAGTTCCGCAACGGCTGGCTTACTATTCTCAAGGGCATCTTGTTCCGTGTTGCCCTCCTCGGTTTCCCTCCGTTGACCATCCTCAGCCTGTGGGAATTCACGCAGGTTGACTCCCCTGCCTTGGTGGTTCTCGCCGTTGTCTTCTTCTTCGGTCTGCTCGCCACTCTCGGCTGGGGTGCCAGCAAGGTCATCCGCATTGCTCGCCGCTCTGTCGCCATGCACCGCAACCCTGCCTACATCCTCTTCTCTGACCCTCAGGCACTCAACAAATGGGGATTCCTCTACATTCAATTCCGTGCCTCGGCCTACTACTTCATCGTGCCTATGCTGGCTTACACTCTGATCAAGGGCATGTTCGTGGCCTTTGCTCAGCGCAGTGGTATTGCACAGGCTATTGGTTTCCTGATCCTCGAGGCCGCCGCTCTGATCGCCGCTTCTGTGCTCCGTCCATGGATGGACAAGCCCACCAACTCGTTTAACATTGCCATCTACGCTGTCAACTTTATCAACGCCATTTGCCTCTTGATCTTCACCGATGTCTTTGGCGCGCCGCCGATCGTCAGCGGTGTTGTTGGTGTTGTTCTCTTCGTTCTCAATGCCGCCTTCTCGCTCATCCTGTTGCTCATGGTCATTATCTCGACTTGCGTCATTTTCTTCCGCAGGAACCCTGATGCTCGTTACCAGTTCATGGCTGATGACCGTGCTTCGTTCATGAAGTCGCAGACGCAGCTCAACGCGACCACCGAGCTGGACGCTCTTGCGGCTACCGCTCGTGGTGACAAGTCCGGCTACAACAAGTCGCAGCTAGACCTGGACGACGACAATGATTCCTTGGTCTCATCAAGCGTGGCCCGTAGGAACGGTGGCAACGACTCGCAGGCGTCCTTCCACCAGGGAGGACCCCGTTCTCCAGTCAACCCCAACATGCCCATGTTCCCCGCTGGGCGCCCCGAGAGCCCCTTCCGTTCCGCATCGCCTAGCCCGTACAACCGCTCCGGCTCATCGCTTGGGCAACAGCGCGGGATGAACAACTCCAGTCCAGCTGGCGGATATCGACCACCCCCGCAGCAGGGCTCCAGGTACGCGCCAATTCTTTGCCTCTCTTTCAAACACATCGTTGCTAACGTTTCTTATAGCCCATGGCAGCGAGGCGCTGGATACGATCACTAAGGTGGACGCATGTACGAGTGGCGCGAGTCCTCGGCACGCGCTGCTTTAATAGAGATCTTTCTGTATTGTCTTGACTGGTGGTTTGCATCTGCCAGAGCGGCTATCATGGCGTTGGTGAACCAAGACCCTTCGACTTGCTACGGGGGGCATTTGTTCCTTGCTTTTCAGTGCTTATTTCCTTGATACTTCACAACTACTACGGCTTTGCTTTTGTTTTCCGCCCTTCCTCCATTTTTAAGTTTTTTTTTTGTATATATGCACGACCAATCTGCCGACGCTAGGATTGGGAGCAGAAATGTACCGGTGTGAGCTAGGAGGAAGAGGAACAACGGAGGACCCGAGAGCAACAAGAAGCAAATCATGGCCAGAAAGGGCATCTTTCGGCGTGTTTTTCTAGTAAAGAAACATGGGCGCTCTGGTCTGGAATCAGGTTTATCGTCTGGTAGGGAATCTTCAAAAGGTCGATTGACTATTTCTCCTCTTTCGTTTGCCACGGACTCGTGATGAGGCCTGGTGTGTATCTGACATTCGCCCCAAGCTGCATGATTCATTATCAGTCTTATCACGTCTGCACTTGGCTCAGTGCCCTGTCGAAGTGGATTCTCGAGCCCCCAGGTCCGGCCTAACTGCTGACACCATCGGTTGCCAGGGTCAGTCGATCTAACCGCGGGTTGCAAGGAGAAATGGGTAGCCGAGCGGATTGGAACGCGGGCTGTTGCAATGGGCTACATTCCGTGGGGTAATGAGCCTGCGCGACAAAGCCTGGACCATTGCGCTGAGGGTGTGTTGGTCACGGAACTATAGGCATTAAGATGTCCTAGCGATGGACGGTCTCTGCCTTGGCGAGGAGTGAAGCCGTCCACTCTATCTCGGTCACGCCTCGTACTTCCCCGGGAGAGATGTGGCGATCTTGGTGTAAGCGAACTTGAGGATGAGTGTGACTGGACCAAATCTGCCAAAGTGACAGCAAAAGCCACCTTCAGCCTCAAAGTGATCACCTAGACTTGCCTAGTGCCCTGGGACTTGGCCTCGGGGGGTGTGTGTCTACGGTATACCTACAGCTGACGGAGAGGAAAAGGTGACAACTCGCCGATTCCTTTCTTCATGGGCCGATGGTCGGTTGGCCCGAGAAAGCAACCGCCGGTCCCGATGACGGTCAATTTCTCTCGCTCACAAACCTAACCCCCTCAGATGGGAATCCTGGGAGGCAGCTATACCGGAATGTCCACCAGAATGGGGGAATGATCTCCGTCTCAACTGCAAGGTACTCCTCCTGCCGGTCTGTCCACCCGCCTGCATCTCACTCCTTCCCTTGTCCTTTTTACTTTCTTAGAGAGCGGACGGCGCCGGGAGGGACGGGCAAAGAGGGGGGGGGGAGGGATGGGGACACTGACCGGGCAAAAGGTGTATACTGTACTGTACTGTACATGGTGTGAGGATCACAGCGGGAGTGTACCTTACGTTGGCCCAACAGGTTCCGATCGCTTATGTTGCTGCCTTGAAGTATCTTCAGAGGTGCTCTAACAGGTTGTACAGGTGGCACGGTAGAGAAATGTTAGGCGCAGAGACTATGGTTTGTTGGAATGCTGGTCCGCTTCGGCGTTCGCCACTCTGCATTCCTCAGATGGTGAGAAGCTTGCTAGGCGAAAGTCCAGCCTGTGCTCAGGATCCCCTCCCTTCCCCCTTCCAGCTTGTCTAGGGTTCCCGTCCAGTCTCCCCCAGTGTGTGTGAGTCGTGCCGGGTTTTCTTGCGCTGGCATCGGGTCGTTGCCCGTTGCTACTGAGGCTGATGGACGATGGGCCCATGGACCCTCCCAGCTACCGCCTCTGCGCTCGCCCATCTCTCTCTCTTCTCCCTTGCGATCGCATCATATATGTCTCAGATCTCTCTGCAACGGGGCCGGGGTTATTTGTTTTGTTTACATTGGAAACCTGAACAAGACGGCGGGCGACCTTGATGAGCCAAGGTTTTCGCTGCTTGACAACGACAAGGCTGTGTGATTCTTCTTCTCTTTTCGCACTTACACCCAAGCACCAAACCCACTACCCGCAGACTAAGCCTTGTGGTTTGCGCGGTCGCAGACCTTCAACACCAAACACCGTTGCGAGGAGACGAATTGGTCTCAAGACGCTGGAGAGGTGCAATATTTACCGCATCGCGATACTCCGAGGAGAGTAGGAGGTCGTGTGAGGACGTCAGCTCTCCCGGCGCATAGTCCCTGGACACTACACTGCGACCACGCGTCTACCGATATCACAGCCCTATCATTCGCAATGGCCTTCTACAGCATGCCGTCCTCCTACCGCCCGGATCGCGACCCGGGAAATAGTGGTGGAATATATTGGCAGGATACAGACGGCGATGATCTCTTCTCTCAGTTCCTCGACTTCGACCCTGATGCCCCATCGGCTACTGCAGCCGCAGCAGCAAACGCCCACGCCCTCAATGGCGCTCTCACATCTCCCGATGGAAGCAGTATGCCCTCCACTCTGGCCGCGCCTTCCAGCATTGGCTCTGTATCTGATGAACTAGACTTCCTCAGCAGTAGCTCGCAAGCGCATCAAGAAGAGATGGCTCTCTTCGCAGGAAGCGGAGGTGGCATCGGCGCGTTCAACGCGAGCGGTACCGGACAAGGTGAAGACTTTGATTTTGGGTTCAATACGACGGCGATGATGATTCCCAGGGCGTCCATGTCGGAGACGGATCTCCCCAGACTGGAGGGGATTTCATTGGAGTCTCCAACCAAGAAGAAAACAGCCGTCTCAGATCCTTCATCACCCACTCCCCCAAATACAGTCATGGGTGTGGGGAAGAGAGGGACGAATAGGTTTGTCGAGGCATTATCCTCGACAATCAGGAAGGCGACAAATATCAGGGGAAGGTCGACAAGGAGGCAGGCGGATCAGGAGAGAGGAGCCTCTCCTGGAGCGGATGCACCGTTGAGAAGGAAGAAGACGAGGCAGCCTGCGGCAGTTGTGAAGCAGGAAGAACAGGAGGTCACCATGTCGGTCGAGATCCCCGCTGCTATTCAACAACCTCATCAGGCCGGCGCTCAGCATCAGCAAGCTGCCAGCATGAGCTTCGTCCAGGGTTACTGTGACGATCCCTTCACTGAGCCGACGCATCAACAAGCGCGGTTCTTCAGCACGGCCAACACGCCACAGGAGTCACCGATGGTTTCTTCTGAGCCAATGTTCCATCCCGGTGGTGGCCACACTGATCCATTGCCCCAAGGACCGGGTTGGGTGCCTGCTGATCATCATCAACAGCAGCAGCAATGGGCCAATGCATCTGGCAACCCTGGCTGGTGGGACATGAACCTTGTGAATCATAATCAAGAGCAGCTGTTAGCAGGACAGAGGCAGCAGCAGCAGCAGCAGCAACAACAACAACAACAACAACAACAACACGCAGGCTTCTCCGGGGAGATGGCATACGAGTACGACCACCGGCAGAACCCAGCTCATGGTATCCAAGATACCAGCTCAGCAGGGCTCATGATCCAAATGTCGCCTCATCACCATCAACAACAATCCATGGTAATCCCCAATGGAGCAGGACCGAATGGCGATTTGGCTCTCACGGCCCAGACTTACCTCCCCCCTCCAACACCCGCCACAGAACCTCGTCCTTCCCGCCCTCCACGAGCGAAGAGCTCCGGTGCGCGACACATGTCAACCTCCCCCATGCGCAAGACCCGCGCGCCCTCCGCATCCCCTACGCGCCGCAACTCTCGTCACTCATCTGGTGGATCAATCTCGTCTATTCGGTCTGTCTCGGGCAGTACCAACATGCCCGGCACTCCCTGCAGCGTTGTGAAGAAGCGACGATCTCGAGACGTGAGCGGCGGTGGCCTTGGCGGCGGTCCGGTTGAAGTGGGCTTCGTGAACTTCACGCCAAACGATGGAGGCGTCTTGATGACGGGTGTAGCACCGAGTGGAAGCAGCAAGACGAAGGCGCGGAGGGAGAAGGAGGCGGTGGAAAGGAGGAGGCGACTGAGTGAAGCGGCGATGAAGGCTGTTGCGGCGGCGGGAGGCGATGTTGAGAAGTTGATTGAGCAAGGATTTGCATTCTGACCAAAGGTGTTTTGATGAAGATGGGAGTTTCCTTTTTCTTCTCTTCATTTCTCTCCTTCACCCAAGCCTTTTCTTTCATGGCTTGAATTGGCGATTAGAGACTATCATATACTTACCTACACACTTGACTAGCTTGTTTCTTTTGTCATTCTCTTACGGAGTATAATTTGGTTGTCGGCATGGGGTATTGGGCTATACGGAGCTTGAACTTTTTTTTGTATGTCATGAGGTCTTGATGCCTTAGAGGACTAATGGGAAGTTGTATAACTTTGAGCTAAAGGCGTGTAAAATCAAATCAGATTTTCATTAACTCTGATTTGCACCAGACGTTGATTCGTAATAATGATCTTTTGTCACACCTTGATGAAAAGAAAGGCCTGGCCAGGAAACTTACGGGTCATGCCAGGAAGAGACGGGCATTCGAACTTATGTGCCATGGGACATCAGCCTTGTACACAATATGACTTGCAGGAAGCGAAGGCATTCTATCTCTCTATGGCTCTACGCAACGCTATGCTCTTCCCACCTTGAAAGAGAGGATCTGCAGTCCCGGTCAGTATTTCGTCAAGAGCAAACAGTAGGCGAAGGAAAACCTTACATCGTTCTTTCCCACTCCCACAACATCGTCTTCTGAAACCCTGATGTTGCCGAAGCCTTCGACATATGCAATCGGGGCATCGCCCATGACTTTCCGCGCCACGTCGCCGACCGTAGAGCCCTTCTTGACGAGAACGCAATCTCGAAAGACGAATTTGGACTCTGATGCTCCAGAGCCGAATGTGGCCGTGTTGCGGACCGGGAACACAGGCACCAGTCCCAGCAGCTCAGCAGCTTTGGCTAGTACCTGGACGACACCTGTTGAGCCGAAACGATAGAGCACCATGTCTTTCAGGTTCTCTATCCTGTTGCGGTTCTTCTCGTCAAGCTCTTTCAGGCCGCCGCCTTCCGGGTCGCCTTGCTCGATGAGATCCTCCCGCGTGTCGACGAACTCGCTGCCCTCGACATACTTGATATAGCCCTGTTTGGCCATCTTCCGTAGGAAGACTTCTGAGATTGCGGAGCACAAGACGATTGTGTTCGGATCTTGTTGCTTGGCAATCTTGGATATGTTCTTGTCGGCGTCAGGGTGATCGATCTTGTTGAGCGCGATGACGGTGGGGAACTTCTCGTCGACGAAGGATTCCACGAGGTGCCGGATGGTCTCATCGCTCCAGTGCTCGAGGGGCTCCTTGATGCCGGATCGGTCGAGAGTGCGCTGGACAACTACCTGGTTGGCGCCGTAACCAGAAAACTGCCCTGCGAGGGTTTCAACAGCTGTGGCCTTGACAGCAGTATGCCGCCTCTTGATAGACCCCCACTTGTTCATCAAGTTGCCCAAGATCCAGGCAACAATCTCACTCCTTAACCAAGCGATGTCAACCGATGGATCATACCCTCTGGTCTCTTTGCCTTCTGCATCCACGGTTCCAGAAGCATCGACAACGTGGATGAGTGCATCTGCGTGTCGGAGATCGTCCAAGAACTTATTTCCCAAGCCGCGTCCCTGGTGCGCACCCGGTACGAGTCCAGCCACATCCAGAAGCTCGATAGGTACTGATCGTCGGCCATCGACGCAGGATCCGTAGTTTGGCTTGCACCGATCCGACACCTTATGTCGCGCACATGCGCACTCGATCTGAAGATAGCCAATTGCTCTTTGTGGGTCAATCGTTGTGAATCTGGAATCACCTTGTCAGTATATCACGTCGCAGCTATATCAGCTTCTCGTCGCGGGAGAGGTGTCGAGCCGCATGTGGACGTACGGAAAGTTGCCTGTGATCATACACCATCAGTGCCCGTGGCGTGCTATCCTTGGCCATGACTGTACGGACCGACTTTGGAGGAGGCGTCTGTCAAGCTGTTGAGCGTTGTGCTCTTGCCAGAGGAGGGTTTCCCCACGAGGCCGACGAGGGGATCGCGAGGCATCGCGGGGCAATGGAGGGGTTGGAAAGGGTGAGGCTTGTTGCGTCTGTACGAGGTGCCGGCTGTAAGTCACAAGCTGTGTAGTTATAAGAAGAGAGGTTTCCGTTTCCCAGTCTGGGTCTTAGGAGGGTGCTTCAAACGCAAATATGGAGACCGTGCGGTGAATAGATAAGTGAGGGAGTTGAAGCTGAGGTCCTGTCAAAAAAATCGATCTATTCACAAGTTCCGGTCACCGCGTTCTGACTACCCTATCGATAACTGTTTCGCCCGCGGGCGACTCACTGCGGTCACAGAAGGCTTCAGGCGCTGATGGACAGGCTAGGACAGGGCGGCATCCTGCCGCTGCGGGGCTGGGCATGGAAGTCCAGCAACGACGCCAGACAGTGCTTTTGCGATCACTTTAGGGGCTATCTACAGGGGCTGAGGACGCTACCTTAGCCTGCACGCCAGGGTCTCCTGGTCTTGGTGGAAGTTGATATCCTTTCGGCTCACTTCCGTCAGCCCTGCCACGGATACACCCACGGTTACGTTTTACCGCTGCGACGTCACTCTAGACCGTAGGTGATCACAAAAAGCGTCGCTGTCGTCCTATATGTTTGTTATATCCCCCCTTCCCCTCTTGGCAGATGGCTGGGGCGTCACACTCCATTGCTGCCTTCCCAGCATGGGCACGTCTCAACGGTATCGACATCAATGACCTCGCCCTTGAGGACCTCCCGGGGAAAGGTTTCGGATTTGTGGCAAGAAAACAGCTGTATGAACCTGAGGATGCGAACTCTATTGAAGGATCTGGAAAGAGCTATGTGTCGGTCCCACGGGACCTGATTCTGTCCGCTGAGGCTGTCGGTGACTATGCCAAAGTTGACCACAACTTCCATCAACTCCTCCAAACTACCACTCCTCAGGTGAGGAATCTCCTAAGCTACCAGCCTGCTGTGCCACGCTTACAGTTGGCAGTCAACGAGAGAAAAGGTTGTTCTGTATCTTTTCACTCATCTCGTGGCCAAAAAGCGAGATTCAACAGCGGGGATCGCCTCAACAGCATGGACCGAGTACATCAAGTTACTTCCTACAGACATTCCTGTGCCAACCTTGTGGCCAGAGGCTGATCGGTCACTGCTACAGGGAACTTCTCTTGAGGTAAGCCACTCGAAAAAAATCCATGGTTCTGCAAACCACTTGACGGGGATCGCTAATGGTCATCCGCAGGTAGCAGTCAAGGCCAAACTGGCATCTTTGGAAGCCGAGTTTGAGAAATTACAGAAGGATACGGCAAGCATGTCATTCTGGAACGAGCGATGGTGGGAGAATGAGTCTGCTTCACTCAATGACTGGATCTTGGCAGACGCTTGGTACCGTTCGCGATGCCTAGAGCTTCCCCAGGCCGGTGAAGCCATGGTCCCAGGCTTGGACATGGTCAACCATTCACGCATCCCTCTGGCCCTGTATCAAGAGCTTAGTAACGGCGATGTTGCCCTTCAGCTCAGACCAGGTTGTTCACTGGGCGCAGGGGAAGAAATTACCATTTCTTACGGCCAGACGAAATCCGCTGCTGAGATGCTGTTCAGTTATGGCTTTATCGACAGCAGCAGCACGACACGCGAGCTGACGCTCTCCATTGACCCAATGTCCGACGATCCTCTCGGTCAAGCCAAAATTCACGCATACGGAAAACCACCAACTGTTAAGATCGCTCTTAAAAATGGAACTGCAGTCTGGGAGAGTGCCTTCATGCATTTGATGTGCCTGAACGAAGAAGATGGTCTAGACTTCCGGGTGCTGCAGGACCAGGATGGTGACCGGCACCTCCGAGTCTTCTGGCAGGACCAGGACGTGACCGAACGTGCGGACAATTTCAGTGAGCTGACACAGGGACACCCTCTCGAACATGTCTTCAGGCTCAGGATTGTGGCCTTGTTGGAACAATTGGTTGACTCGCAATTGGAGAGGATCCGCTTGCTGTCACCATCTGTCGATAATCGAACGGATGATCCGGCACGACCAGGCTCGGCGCATCGTCACTTTGAATCAGCCAACATCTTGCGCGCCATTGAGACGGAGGTCTTGGAGTCCGCAGCTGTGGCCTTGGAAACAGAGGTGAGCCAGAAGATCCCGTCCTAGCTCTGCCTGTCATGAGCGTCCCTGTTCAGCTATTGCAGCGTGGGATGAACAGTGCACTAAGCATTGAGATGAGATTGGGTTAACCGAGGATACTGCAGAAAACCATCCTCCTTCAGGACGACAGTGTGTTGGAGTATCTCGGACAAATGGAAGACTACCAGAATGAGCAAGCGGCATCAGCTTCCACCAACGAGGAGCCAGACTTCAGCTGAACCCCCTCCACACTGATCGCCCTGCCCTGGAGTACATTGACCCTTTTGGCAGCTCCACACCACCGTTCCGCGTCTGGACAACAACTGCAACATTAAGTTCACCTTCATCTGGGACCAGCACACGAGCATATGTGATGAGATGTCGATAGAGTTCAAGTTGAAGAATAGATGGAAACATGCCGGCTCCGACCTTTTTTCGTGGATTGCACCCAACACGCGCGTGGCCGTCTAACATGCATCGACGCGGCCGATTCCATGCTAGAAAGGTCGGACTTTGCGACTTCGGATTGTGTTTGCGCTTCAAGGTTTGTGGAATTCTATCGATGCGGATCCCTGTCTTGTATTGGCCAAAGGCATCGCAATGATCTTTAGCCCGACAGTGTTGATCTTGGATTCGCATCAAAACAGGGAAATTGACACATGTTGTCATGCCGCGCTCACATTCTGAACACCCAAACTGCTGCACACTGATCATCTTATATGAAGTCATTTCGATATCAGCACCTCCAACTCTGTCAACCCCTCCACCACCAGACCTCTTTGTAGGGTCTGGATGCCAACTAAGCCACTCCCGCCAAGACCACCAAGCTAAAGGTCCTACCTATCCTCAGACGCGGGGTGGGAGGCTCTGTCGTGTATCGACGACCCTCGTTCTCGGGGTTCATGTGGACTCGAAGAAGCTGTTAACGCATTCCGCAGACCGGGGCTCATCCTGATACGAAGCGTACGGGGTATAAGAAACAGATCCGAGGATCCACTTCTACCCTGTGTTCTGTTCCCTTGATGAAAGGGCACGTATGCTGACTGAAGAGATTACTGGTGGCGTGGTCTAGAAGCCTCTGGACTAAGCACACAAGCACAACACCTGTTGCTCACCGATGCTGACGATGATCGAATTGATCTGTAACGCTTTGCACGGTGTCTTACGCCTGCAACACAGAGAGGACACATTTTCCTAAGTGAGGTGTGTGTTGTGATGAGCAGGCGAGCCTACGCATTGAGCTAAGGTCCAAGACCGTCACCAAGGAAGGAAGTGTTGAAAGAGTCGATCACGATGGTTTCCCAACATCTCGAACGGACCAATAACAGGAGAACTCCAAGCTGGGGTGCAAGTCAGTCGCCCAATCTTGCAGAGTCTAGTCAACAAAGCAACGCTGGGGTTTGCCTTCATGTACATAACCAGGGCTGGCATGAGATACTCGTTTTCTCAATGATTATCGCCTTTGATGTTCTGCAGCTATTGGTTCAAGCACTTTTTAGGACGAAGTTGTATCATGCCCAGAGAAAGTCTGAAGGGCATCCTCTCTGACCTCAAAACCTGTTCCAACAGCTTCTGAGGTCTTGAGAAGGGTGGTCTTCGAGCATATGTTTTTGAGTTTCACTTGTATGCCGCGAAGGTTACAACGAGGTTTTGATCCTAGGCTAGCTAAGCTGACTGACCATGGCCCAACAGGCGAATGTCGAGGAAGCCCAGGTCCTCACAAGCATCAGCATCTGGGGAGCTGCTACGGGGGAAGACGGAATGAAGTTGCTCGCGGAACTGTCCGAAAGGATTGAGTCCCCAATTGTCATGTAGATCTGGGGAGTCGAATGGGTTGCCCGGACTCGCGATCGGCCAAGAACGGGTGTGCCTGGGGAAGCTCTGTGCCAGACATTGCGGGGGAGTTTGTGACACGATGTCTTTACCCCAGGATATGTCTGCGTGACACCGGTCGCGATGTAAGGAGAGGCGTCGTTGCGGGTTGATAACCGCGCGCTATTTCAGGACTAAGCACTGGCCTGGTGCAGTTTGGCACCACATTCCCGAATGCTGCAATGCCGCAAGAGTGCAAGTCTCGGGAGTCAGGATGAACTTAGTATGGCGAGACGGACGGCACGTAAGTGTTGGCCGTGGGCCAGACTTTGGACGCGACTAAGGACTGTACGAGTTAGAGGCTGATCCGAGATCAGCCGGTCAGTGCCTTGCTGGCCATGCATCATCAGTTGCAGCACACACACACACACACACACATTGGACTCACGGCGCCGAAGCGAAACGCGCCACGCTGCTAGCAGTACGGGCCCCAACTGTGTGCTCCAAAACGGCATCGCGCGGAGTATCGTCCGCAGGCAGTAGGGCTATGGACGAGGTACCTGTGCCAAGCAACAAGCGCAGTTGGTACCGTGAGCAGCCCCAGACTATACCTGCAACCACCCAATATCGTTCAGTGGCGTTATGATGACCGTTGCAACGAGGGCGCCTGAGGGGGTGAGGGCAGGGGTTCTGCGTGTTCTGTTGCGGAGAGGAGAAGGGCCTGTCGAACGCTCGTCCCTCTTTTCCCCAGAACTCTCCAGGTTCTGCACTCCACACAGTTCCAAGTCCGTCCCAAGTCCCAACTCATTCTTAACTGACGCAACACGCTCCTCTCCATCGCCTACGCTCACCCTCTCGTCAAATGCCCATCAGCCTCCGTCGTCATTTTCAGCTGGCCAAGACTCATCGACTGCAACTGTCCCAGACTTTGACCGACTTTCGAAACCAGCCAGACACACAGCGAACCGTCACGCGTGCCGTTCGCCAGCGGCAATGCTGGGTGGACGTTAAGACGCCCTGAAGCAATCCCGCACCTGTCCGCCCCTCTTCAGAGAACGATACCAACTACAGCGTCTTCCACAGCCCCTCTCGACTTCCGCACCAACTCTTCTTAAGGACTCCTCTGGTCGGCGAGGATTCGCCCACTTTCGCCCATCATGCCTGGCATTCTGCCGATGAAAGTCATCAAGGTCGGCAATAGTGCCCAGAGCCGCATCGCACAGGCCTGCGACCGTTGTCGAAGCAAGAAGATCCGCTGCGATGGCACCCGACCAACATGTTCCCAGTGCGCCAACGTCGGATTTGAGTGCCGCACAAGCGACAAGTTGAGCCGCCGTGCTTTTCCTCGCGGATACACGGAATCGCTCGAGGAGCGTGTGAGGGCTCTCGAAACGGAGGTGCGCGAGTTAAAGGACCTTCTCGACGAGAAGGATGAGAAGATCGACCTCTTGTCGAGGATGCACGGAAATAGACAAATAGCCCCCTCGGAGAGAGCGCAGTCTAATGCGTCAAGCGCAAGTCCAAGATCACCCATGGATACTAGGAGTTCGCCCCCATTGAAGGAGGATACATTCCGAGTACAGGCGTCGCCACTGCTGTTGGGTGTTGAGGACTCGGATTCTTTCTTCATGGGCCCATCCAGTGGAAGATCGTTTGTTGGTCAGTTGCACGGTTCCGCACTTGTCTCTATCGTTGCTGATTTGTTATTCTACAGAAGCATTCAAACGAAAACTTCAAGAAATGGGCAAGTCCTGCAGTGACTTCAACCCCGAGGCCTTCTTGCACATCCAAGGCAGCCAGCCGCTCATGATCGGAGAGCCGCCCAAGTCGATGAAAATACCCCCTCGCATGTTCTCCGACCGCTGCGTCAACGTCTACTTCCAAGAGTGGGCGCCATTATTCCCCGTGCTGCACAAGCCGACATTCCTCCGTGCCTACGAGGAGTTCATCGCCGATCCTGAGAAGGTTAGGTGCCCATCCAAGCTCACTCAACTTTACCTTGTTTTCAGCATCGCAGGTCTGTCTTGTGACAGTCCCGACCTGCCGCAGCTCGCCGCTTGCGAGAGGCAGTGGACGAAGTTGTTGGAGTCTATGGTCATGGACAACACCATGAAGACACTGCAGTGTCTTGTGCTTGCGATACTTTACTGCACTATCCGGGCGGACTTCAGGCGCTTGCTGCACTACAAGGCGCTTGCCGTGGCCCTGTCACATCGTCTGGGTCTTCATCACAGCCAGAAACGTTTTTCCTTCGGTGCTTTGACCACCGAAACTAGGAAGAAGGTTTTCTGGACTCTATATACTCTTGATTGGTAAGTCACAACGGAAGTCGTTCTCTCACACATCACCATATTGACTTTCGTTAGTTTCACTGCGGCAACTCTTGGCCTACCTAAGCTGCTGAAGGAAGATGATGTCCAGGTTGAGTATCCTTCAGATACCGATGACGACTACCTTACGGAGAAGGGCTTCCAACCCACACTGCCCGGCGAGTCAACAAGGATCTCAAGTGCCCTAGCTTTGTTCCGCGCGACAAGGATCCTTGCTCGCGTTTTGGAAAAGAACTATCCTACCGCCACATCCTACGATCTGTCGCTCCAACAAATGGGCTCACTGGATGCTGAACTTAGTGACTGGTACGAGAGTCTGCCGCCGCACCTCCGCTTAACTTTTAAGCAAGACAAGCCCTCCACGGATGTCACCGGTAGCCGCTCACCACTGCTTGTAAGTAATCCCGTATTCTCTCCCTGTCTTCTTATCACCACTCACACTTCATTTCAGGCCCTCGCTTTCTACTACATCCGTACACTCATCTACCGCCCTGCAGTCGGTTCAACCCTCGGCCCCAAGGCTGCACCTGCACTATTAGCCATTGGCGATGCCAGCAAGCACATCATTCAGATTGTTCAGCTCCTGGACGAGAGAAGCATGTCTTTCTCCTTCTGCCTCAACCGGGCGGATCTCCTCACACTCTCTGGCATGAGTCTTCTTTACCAGACTGTCGAGCTGAAGCAAGACGGCAGACTCATGCGTGAAGATGAGCGCCTCGTCAACGCCGTCTTGAAGATGCTCTGCAGTGGTGCCGCCCCTGGGTCATCAGCTTTCACCAAGGTTGCCCGGCTGCTCATTAATGTTGAGGATGCCTCTTTACCTTGTGCGAATGCTGCTGTAGCCGCTCCGTCGAGCGATAACGGCACATCCTCGAGCACCAAGCCCCGCCAGAAGTCATGGTCTCGCAACAGCCGTTTGGCAGCCGTCTCCACGGCCAGCCAGAGCGACCTACTCCAGCAACAGGAGAAGCTACGACGCATGACTATGCCAACCTCATCTTCGCACCGACCGGAAATTTACTGCACAGCACCTGCTCGACAGTCGTTCGAAAGCCTTCCCTCAGGCGACATGGCTGAGTTGCAAAGACAAGGACAAGGACATGGCCAGTTTGGTCGTATCAGCAGCAACGGAACCCCTGGTCGATCTCAGTCTTCATCACCTCCGCAGGCACGCCAACAAGTGCAGCTTGCTTCAGCCACAACCCATCAGCTTCCGACCAAGGTTTCGGCCGTATCGGAATGGGAGGCATTGCTCGGTTCTATGGACGGTGGTATCAATAACGTCTATGATGCCATCTATGGCGGCCCTGCTCTCGCAGAAGCTGCTGCTGTAGAAGCCATTCCCCCGTCCAGCAACGGCGCAGACTGGTCTCCGGATTCGTGGGATCTTGCCACATTCACCCTTGGCAACGGCACCGTTGGAGACTTCGCAGCAAGCGCACCGAACGCGCCTCAGAGTGTACTGAGTCTCAGCGATGAGAGTCTAAGCTCTGGCGAGGAAATCGCTCCTTCCGAACTGGGACTGAGCGTGGGTAGCGTAGAGTACAACCAGATGCTTGCTGCGGGTTGCGGCAGCGAGATGACGGGATGCGACAGTGACAGGTATCGATTGGAGAATTTCGAGGCTTTCTCCCTATGAATATATGGTATATGACGAGGAAAGCCCGGGTAATCCATTGGGAGGCGTTTTCTGGGAAGGTGAAACGATATCGATGCAAGGCGTTCTGGTCAATGGCCGTCGAGGATGGCTTTCGAAGAGACGGCTGATTTTTTTATGAGGAATTCGTTGATATCCCCCATGTTCGCAGTCATAGCTGTAATTTGATCTGGAATGACTTCAAATACGTCTGGAGGTCATAACATTTATTCTTTCGAAGTCCATAATCTGTGAAATGAAAACCTTCGCGACAGTGTATGAGCCAGTTGTAACGCAGATGCTGCAGCCGTTCAGAAAAACAACTGGTTGCGTATTTGAGTCTTTTGTCTCATACTTCATCACGACGAATACCGGTATCTATCATCATTCATCCTTGTCAGTGCGCAACAAAACCGGCCACTCCGTCGCAGGCTCCCCAGTCTTGACTACCACGCCTGCCCTCTTTCCAAGCTGCACTAACTTATCCATCATCACGCCTTTGATCTGATCCTGCCACACGGTCTTCAGACTTTTACACGCCTTTGTGATACCCTCGATCACCGAGCAAAGCTCCGCATCCTCATACACCGCGCTCTGGATGACGATGGCGTCAAGATTGGGAAAGGAGGCGAGGAAGGTGGGGAGTTCCCCGGTCACCGGGTCGTCCCATCTGCGAAACTGGAAGCCACGAAGGATTAGGCACTTGAGGGAGGGACTGCCGGCCAGCCATTGGTACGAGGCCAGGTGTGCGGATGAGGCCTCTCCTGCTGGGCGGTTGAGCTCCATCTCGGGGAACTGAATCGTGAAAGTTTGCAGTTTGTCGTTAGTGATGGATGGACCGAAGCAGGTGTGCGCTGTGTCACCCTCGAGGAAGAAATTCTTCAGTCGGAGCGTCCTGAGGTGGCGGTGTTGGTAGTGGTTTTGAATGCCTCTCACAGGAAACATGTCAAGCTCGAGATGTTGCAGTTGACTCCAGGCCGGCTGGCTCAACAATCTGTTCATGACCAAATGGGCCGGCACCGCCCTCTCTTCTCGTATGTTTCTATGGCTGAAGATCAATACTTTCAGATTCGGCCAGATGGTGTCAGGGGGGTTGTGTTGGTGGGTTTCGCCATCAAAGCGAACAAAGCTGCATTCTAGCCAGACTTGTTCCAAGTTGGGAGCAAACGCATGCAGTTGGCCCTGGACGATCTTGTTAGTTTCTCGTACCGCAGATGCAGCACACTCCCCGCTGATGCAGAATGGCTAGATTGCGGGAGCCTTACATAGTGTAATAATTGCCCAAGATTTGATGAGATACGGAGGTACCTCAGCCCAAAAAAGGTCGGGCCATCGTAGGTTGCAAGGCTGTACTTGAAGGGTTCGTGACTGTTCACCAATTCCAAGTACTCCAGATCTTTGCAGATACTCAGAGATCTTCGCAAAGTGACATTTCCAGGATCGCTGTCGTTGTCGAACCCTTCCAATACCAAGTATCGAATCTTTAGTCCAGGGATTGACGCACCCCCGTCAGGCAATGGCATTGCTTCGCTCGGTCGACGAAGCTCTAAGTGTTCAATTTTTCGGGCAGAAAGCATAACAGCCTTGAGCTTGTCCCTCCAAAAGGCCGCTCTTCTGCAATCATCCACGATGAGTGCTCGAGCATCATAATTTGAGTTCTTCAGAAGAGCGCTGAGAGCCGGAATTGTCACCTTCTTCCGGTTCTTGTCGAAGTGCAAGGTCTTCCATAGAGACTGGTTCATCCCTGTCGTGAGAAATGATTTCCACGCCTTGCAGACTTGAGTGCAGCGAGCAAGAGTGAGGAAGTCTAGAAGGGACCATATCATTTGAAGAATCTCCATCGGAAGGGAAAGCGGATCGCGGCGGGCGAAGCGCTGGTTCAGAGGTTTGCGGGCTTGATACAGCTTCTGTAGGTTCACGTCAGCATCTTGAACCCAGGAATAGATCAGGAATAGATATGCATCATGGCAGCGTACATCCACCAGCGGTGACCGCGGACCAGACTCCGTTGCCTCGATACCAGCATTGTAAATTTGCCACGCATACTCGTGTTTCTTCTGCAGGCGTGCTACCTTCCCAAGCCGTAGATACCCCTTAGGAGCGTCAGCAAAGGCGTCGAACGACGCATCGAACTGAACATGGTGAAACTTGTAGCTCACCTCAGGTAAACGGGGCGCAAGCTCTAACAGCCACTCAGCATCAAGCCTTGCGCGCTCGATTTCGCCCATGGCCTCGAACGTCGCTGCACGATAATCCAGGGCGCGGATATGCTTCGCCGCATCGCATTTGTTGAAGGTCTTCCCAACGGTGCACGAGCAAGTGTACATAGCCTCATGAAAGATAGAACCTTTCCTTTGTGCTACAGCTTCGAAATTTTTGCAACGACATCGTTCCCTTTTTGAGCCCCGTGCACAAGGGCAGCGCTTCATCACCTGCTCGCATGTTAGCCGGGCATCCACGGCCTGGTGTTTAGGGGGACAAGCCCTGGTGAAGCATTCGAGAGCTTTCTTGTGACGCTTTTCAACATAAGCTCTCCGGCCATCGGCGAGGATCGTCTCCGCGTCGACATTTTCAGATGTGGCCATCGCGGCGACATTCAATGTGAATATAAGAGGTTGATTGACGCGTCGAGCGCGTAAAGTGCCTGGAAGACACTGCACGGTGCGGCAAGTGCCTGCAAAGCCGGAAAGAGTGGGGTCGCACTGTGCCGCTCATCAACATCGCTCTAGCCATAACACTGATCTGTTGTCAACGGGAAAAAAGACACTTGCATGCCGTCAAGGCTCCTACATGGCATTGAATAAAGCTTCTCAGTGGCGCTTGTCCATATGTGTCGGCTCTGATAGGCTTTATGTAAGGGGTGCCTCGTCTGAGAATCACTTCCAAAGCATCACATTTACTGGCTTGAAGAATGTCATGATGAGGGAAGAATATGGCAAAAGTACTGCAGAATGCCCTTGCCCAGGAGATTTGCCATATCGGTAGCTCACTATAGCAATGTTGTCTTAATCTTTTGGTCTCAGATCAAGTTGTGCAAACACGAAACCCTGAAGGCCATTGCTGAGCCAGCATTCCTCACCATGAATAAGGGAGTTGGCCAAGACAATTTCCTCTACTGCGAGACCTCTTTTTCCGGGTGAGTTTTGTCAGCAAAGGCTCAAATGAACACGTTCAGCAGACTTACCGCTCCAGGGCCCAGCGTCTGGTTGTGCCGTCCTGTCCACCACTGCCACCACCAGTGCTGGATTGCCATGACACGGGTGGAGTGACCCATCGCCCATTTCTCCAGAAGTAAGGCGTTAATATGGTGCCTTCCATAATGTGGTTGTTCTCCTCATTGACCAGTAAAACCTCTTTGGGGTCGGTCAAAGCGATGCCTGCCCTCTGGCGCGCGGCATCGTACACGACTCTCCTGGTCGTCTTATAGTTGGTGAAAGCCGAGGCAGCTGTTGGTGATGTATCAAGCACGAGGGTGAACACAGGCGACTGCTGAGGATCTCCTGCCTTGACAGGCTCTCCCGGAGGTGGCAGACGCAAGGGAAACAGGTTCTCAATGGCTTTGGGCTTAGTTGGCCCCGATTCGACAGTGACTTGGCCTTGCCTCGATATCAAGATCTTCACTCTCACGGGGTCCTCAGATTGTGAGCTGATCCGGGCCAGCGTTGTTTTGGAAAGCTCATCCAGGGCATCTTCGGATGAAAGAAGTTCTACTGCCGAAGACCATTTCCAGTATCTTGCGGCCTTAAGAAGGCGGTCCCGATGGAAGTCGAACATGTAGAACGGCGATTCGGTCCGGTAATTCCATCCGGCGTGCTGCCATGGTTCTGAACCAGAAATCTGGATCAGCTGGGGGTCATGGCGAACTGTAGTGAAGATCTGGAAATCTTGATCCATTGTGAAATAGGTGCCAGCGTGCCTGGGTCTGCCATTTCAAATCCTCAATGCACTAAACAAAGTCATCCCGAACCAGGCCAGCCAAGCACGAGCTGTGGAGAGGTCAGAGAGTGGTAATTAACGGTCAAGAACCTGGTCGCTGGAGAGCCAGAGACCCATCTCATGCAGCCAACGGCGTCGGCTGACTAACCACTGGTCCGAGCGCCCCAGGCAGCGCAGCGCGTGTCGGCGCCTCCACCCGAGGCCAAGCGTCGGTCCACTGAGCAAACAGCAGGCGAGCACCAGCGACAGCTTTTTTTGCGCGTTGCTCAAGGCGCTGCCGCTACACTTTCCTTGCATCATCACCCATCAATTCGCATTGTGGCTGACGACTTCACCTCCCTGACGGTTCGACTGTCCGTCTTCTTTCTTCATCTCTTCTTTGTGCTTCTTATTTCTTCCTAATACAGTCTGGTTTTCATCATGTCCAACCCACTCCCGTCAATGCCTCCGGCACAACCTGCCGCCATCCCCGTTGACTCCTCTTCCGGCCTTTGGGACCGACTCACATCATGGGCCTCTGAGAACAAGGCTGTCGTCTACACAATTGCTGGCGTGGCTGTCGTGGTCACTGGTGCCGGTGTCGTATACTATCTTAATGGCGATTCGGTATGTCTGTCCATTAGCAGCATGACATCAGAGCTAGCTTTGCCTCCACCTGATAAGGGGAAACTGCCCTTCACATCCCAGAGCTCGTGGCTAACTCCTCCTTGTAACGTAGACCTCTCGAAGTGACACCTCACCGAAGCTCAGCAAAAAGGAAAGACGAAAACGCAAGGAGGCTGAGCGCAAGGCCGCCGAGTCGAAGCAAACCCCTTCTCAAGGAGCTTCTCAACCACCAGGAGCATCAGTTCAGAGCGAAACCGAGCTCCCCGAGATTGATGAGGCAACAGTCGCTACGCTCACTCAGCAGCAGCGTGAAGAGTATGCCGCCAAACTCAAGCAGGCAGGCAACAAAGCATATGGCGACAAGGCTTACAACAAAGCTATCGATCTTTACTCCAAGGCCATCCTATGCAAGCCCGACCCCGTCTTCTACTCCAACCGAGCAGCCTGCCATAGTGCCATGAGCGAATGGGATCAGGTTATCGAGGATACCACCGCCGCCATCAGCATGGACGACGAATACGTCAAGGCCATTAACCGTCGTGCCACCGCCTACGAGCACCAGAAGAAGTACTCTGAGGCTCTCCTGGATTTCACCGCGTCATGCATCATCGACAACTTCAAGAGCGATTCTACTGCCCAAGCAGTCGAGAGACTTCTCAAAGCATTCGCTGAGCAGAAGGCCAAGGAGATGATGGCTTCAAGACCCCCTAAGCTGCCCAGCCCCATCTTTGTCGGCAACTACCTCCAGAGCTTCCGTCCCAAGCCTCGCCCGTCAGGCCTTGAGGACTCGGTCGAGCTTGACGAGGAGACTGGAAAGGGACAGCTCCAGCGCGGTTTCCAGGGTCTGGAGAAGCGCACCGGTGATGGTTATGAGGAGGCTCGTAAGGCTTTCAGTAAGGCCCTCGAGCTCGGCGACCTTGGAGAATACGAGGCTCTGGCCTACAACATGAGGGGTACCATCCGTACTTTGCTTGGAAACCACGCCGCCGCTACTGAGGACTTCGACAAGAGCATCGAGCTCGACCCCAGCATGACCCAGAGCTACATCAAGCGAGCCAGCATCAGCCTCGAGCTAGGAGAGCCTGCCAAGGCCGACGAGGAATTCGCTAAGGCTCTTGAGCAGAACCCGGAGGACCCGGATGTGTACTACCACCGTGCCCAAGCACATTTCATCAAGGGCGATCTTGCCAACGCCCAGAAGGATTACCAGAAGTCCATTGAGCTTGACAAGGACTTCATCTTCTCTCACATCCAGCTTGGTGTGACGCAATACAAGATGGGCTCCATTGCCTCATCCATGGCTACCTTCAGGCGATGCATCAAGAATTTCCCCAAGGTTCCTGACGTTTACAATTACTACGGTGAGCTGCTCCTCGACCAGGGTAGCTTCTCCGAGGCTATTGAGAAGTTTGACACGGCGATGGAGATGGAGAAGCAGTCTAAGCCTATGGCCATGAACGTTCTCCCTCTCATCAACAAAGCGCTTGCTCTCTTCCAGTGGAAACAGGACTTCAAGGAGGCCGAGAAGCTCTGCCAGAAGGCTTTGATTAGTAAGTCGTTGCATGAAACCCTCCAAAACAGACTCGAAGCCACTAACAAAACCATCTAGTCGACCCCGAGTGCGATATTGCCGTCGCCACTATGGCTCAACTTCTCCTTCAGCAGAACAACGTTCCGGGTGCTCTCAAGTACTTCGAACGCGCCGCCGAGCTCGCTCGCACAGAAGGCGAGATTGTCAATGCCCTTTCCTACGCTGAGGCCACCAGAACTCAAGTCCAGGTGACCGAGAAGTACCCCAAGCTCGCCGCCAAGCTCGCCGGCGGTGCCAGCGGTCCGCCAGCAGGTCTTCGCATGGGCCCTCAATAAGGGGCAGTCCTGCTCCGCAAATCGAAACGGGGATATATCATGAAGTAAAGTGATCCAAGGTCTCAAACATGGGGAATGGTCGGATCTGAGGTTGTGATATAGTGTACGAGTTTTTCAAAGGGTGGTTTGTGTTGTCAAGCCGAGAGGTGATTATTCCATGTCGACGTCGAGGTATATCGTACTGCCCTGGAATATGGATCCAAGTCGAGAGAGAAGGGAAGGGTGGTTTTCGCACAACTCCAAAATCCAGGAACGGAGTTCTCTGGGCAAGGGGTTTGTTCCGGCTCTGTAATAACGCGTTGAGCACAAAAACTCGCTTGTGTACTGTATATATCTTGATTCCCCCTCTACATGGGCCACGACGTCTCCTCTTCAGATGTGTCCCTCATTTCCCTCCTGGTAATTTTGCTGAATCTCGATGTTGGATCATCGCTAGATCATCGATCCTGAACAAAGATGCCCGCGGTAAGGGACTGTATTCGATAGAGTAAAGTACCAATCAATTGCGCTAAGATCTCAATGTGAACAGTGTCATTCCCATATGTACACACAAATCCTCTTCCTACTTTAGCAGTACATCTCCTGCCAGGCCATGTATGGACATCTTTCAAGCAATCACCGAAGCGATGTCTTCACCACTCGGATCCTGCCGTTCCAGCGTCCGTCTTCTCAAAGCCCGCACCAGTTGCCCACGGCAATAACTTCAAACCCGGGAATTATTAGATTGGTAGTGTTTTGTTGAAGAAACCCGCCTCGAGTCTGCTTCGATAATGGGTATGTTCGTAAAGATCGTAAGAATATTAGTGTCAGGCTCCGTTCGCAGCGATGTTCCTCCAAACACAGAGAAAAGCGCACGATGAGCGACTGCTTCAAGGTCCAGACACCAGCTTCAGCACATCGTCATCATCGCTTTCATGTTCGAGAACGCAGGATGCGGTACCGCATCTAGAGTCATCACTGCAGTCTCCTCTGAGATAGATTCTGCAGCTGTCTGCTTCGAGCTGAGTTCCGTTTGTCTAATGGTCTCGCGAGAATTTGTATTGGCTGCCTCCGTCGTCTCCTCGGGGGCGAGCGTAATCGGCGCTGAGTGCATTGCGCCCGTTACATCCGTGGTCTCCAGGTCTACGACGCACTCTTCGCCAGACCAACACCTAGACCAACACCTAGCGCAATAGCAAGGATGATGAGGACGACGATGAAGAAGCACCACCATTTGAGTTTGCGGGTGCGCCTGGCGTGCTCATTGGCTTTAGAAACCTGCTCGTTGCCCTTCTCGATGTTCATGTTCGTCTGAACAGCGTTGTTTTCAGCAGACTCGACAACTGGATCTTGCTGCTCGACGATCGTGGCCAGCTCCTGGTAGAGAACCGCGAGCTCGGCCAGAGTCTGCTCGATGCGCTGAAGTTCATTGTGGCGTGCGCGCACGTTTCCAAGAACGGAGCTGGCATGGCCAGTGCGATTGGTGCGGAGCTGAAGAATAAGAAGTTAGGTTATTGTCTCTCTCCATGGACTTTTTAGATAAGGGAAGTTGCACGTACCGCAGTCTGGAAGACGCCCTCATTTCCCCAATCAAGCTGCGTAGCTTCCTCGACCTCCTGCTCCGAAGCATCCGGGTTTACGATCCTGTATTGGCGCGCGATCTGCTCTCTAGTACGTTGCTGATAGTCACGCTCAATGCTCTGGTACTTGTCAAGCTCGGACTTGAAAAACGTCTTCAAGGACTGCAATTGAGTGTTTTTGGTGTTGCGGGAGCCATCAGAGGTGCGCGCCAGATCTCGCTCAAGGCCTTTGATGCCGTCCTTGATGGCAGTGTTGCGAATCTGAGTTTGAGTGACATATTGCTCAAGTTGCTGGTTGGCCTGGCCGTCAGTACTGCTGAGGGTGCGTTGATGGAGCTGAGCAATGTAGTCAATGTCGTTGGTGAGGCTTTTGATCTCATTGCGTAGATTCTGCACCCGGTTCAAAAACTCTTGCTGGGAGTGTGGCACTGATGAGGAGGGCTGCTGTTGTCCATTGGCGTTGCCGGAATTCGTGCTGTAGTCCTGCATTTCGTACTGGTTTTCTTGCGCATATGGATTGGGCTGCCCGTAAGGGTTTTGCTGAGCATGTTGTCAGAAACGTGTACGACGAGGCACGGCGGTGATGATGCGCCGAGCCAGCCGGCGGAGCCGGTACATGACTGTTTGCGCGGTGCTCATTTGCGCTTACCTCGGAGTAACCATGGCCGCTCTCTTGGGCTGGACCCTGCTGGTATGGATTTTGGTTGTACGACATGACGAGCCGAGGATTGCGATGGAGAGGATGAAGAGTGAAGAACGAAACCTTCCGAGGGTGGATTCGAGAGGGTGACAAGCAGAAGGTGAGCTAGAAGGACCCTTTGCTTACGAAGGATCAACTGCAGGTGTGGTGGTGACGATGGGCTAAAAAGCTTGGATGGGGAGGGGGTGCGGGTATAATTAGGGAGTTGAGTAAGGTACATGTATAGTAGGTAGCCTGACTGCAAGTACTGTGCGAAGGCTAATAACGGTGGGATAAAGGCGTCAACGCCACCCGCGGGCCGACACTGGAAAGGCCGGATGATAAGATGAGGTAAGGCACTGGCAGTAACGGGCAGAATCTGCAGGAGGTAATTAGAGCGAACCCAGAGGGAGGCACACAGCATTGGTGCGACTGCCAGGGCGAAAGTTTGTCACCGGGATTGGATCTACTAGGCACTAAGTCTATCATAGGTACCTAGTTGTGATGCGACAGCCCGGCAAAAACGGTGCTTCCGCAGATCCTGGGAAGACGTCACTGTCGTTTGTTTCGTTTGCAACGCGGGATCTGCAGCAAGGACCGGCCTGGCCGTTTGACAGATGACGACCGACACAAGTGCCACGGGCTTCGCAGAGACGTGTTTCTGGCGACGACCACTTATCCGCGACTCATGCGCCCGCATCAAGCCGTATGTACGGGTAGCTGGTTTAAATGTACCTGTCCGACGCCCCAAGGATCGGCATCGTAATCACCGTCGGGCTTCGCGGCCGTTGAGGCTGGGGCAGGCAGTTCGCATCTGTCTGACTTCTAGCGCCTGCAGGCCCTAAGGTACTCCATAAATTACTCAGTCGCACTTCCAGAGGCTGGGATCGCCGGCAGCCCAATCCCATCGCCTCTGGAGGCTCATCGTCGTTAGCGAATATGGTCCGCATCCGAGTTTGATGCTTCTCAATATACAGTGTGTCACAATATCTCACATTTGTACCCAATTCATCAACATCAAAGAATGAAGTTCCGGGACAGCTAACCAGAGCGACCTCTTCTAATAGATGGACACCAGGAATATATATGTAAATACTGTCACCACGTTTCATCCAGAAACATCTGATCTGGTCGGTTAGCTCAGTTGGTTAGAGCGTCGTACTAATATTTCACCTGAAATGTTGAGTAATGCGAAGGTCATGAGTTCGACCCTCATACTGACCAGTTTCTTTTTTTGCAAATTTTCCGTCTCATACCCCCCCCCCTCCTCACCAAGATGGCGAATATTACGTACGGTATGAGTTTTGATTATTTTGAGCTTCTATCCTCATGTAGGCCACTCACTGGTTGTCCAGGAAGCTTGGCCATATCAAAAGCTTACATTGTCTTCCGTTCGATATAGATGTACCGGTTTGCCAGTTCTAAGTCAAGAACGTCGACCATTCAATCAGCTGGAGCTGCATTGCCTTGCCATTGAAGCCACTGGAGAAGACGGTATAGCAGATCATTGAACGAGTGTGGTGTTTTTCTTTACTAAATGAGCGACAATAGTTGGTTCTTAAGTGACTGCGTCTTTCCCTTTCTCCTCAGGCACCACATGGTAGTGTGCTTCGTAGAAGCATGGTCCTCTCCCACAAGCCGTGTTTGAAGGTTTTTGTGCTCTGTCGAGACACCAAAAACTTCTCCCATTAGCTTTACAAGTACTTGCAGCCTAGCCGGGATAGCAACCTCTCGAGCCAGCCTTCCCCTACAGAGACCTTGAGTCCTGCAGACTTCTGGGAGCAAACCACCTGCAGCGTGGGCCAAGGAACTCTGCGTTACCTGTATCGCTCCAGGTGTAGAAGCCCCTTGCGAAGTGCTACGACTTGAATATGCTGAGGCGTTCTCTGAAGGATTCAAGTCTACCCATCTGGACACCTGACTTGGTGAGTGGAAGGCAAAGCTGTGAATACGGCTGTCGGTCCCTGCGTATAAATGTCAGAGCCAAGGCTGATCCGTCAATAGCTAAGCTGTATCAGAGTCAAGTATTGGTTCCCCGTCCTCTTTAAAAGCAATCCGGGCTTTCACGTCGGTGATCAATCGTAACCCCCGCCGATTTGACTGTGGAAGGCGGTGCTAACGCTCTTCTCGTCGTCATCATATCGACGACCATAGCCATTGCCTGGTCCCATTCTGCCACTGCTCTGCTCGACATAGCGCTTGAGACGATCACTCTGTGTGTACGACATGGGTCGCATACCCGTGACAGCATCGTGAAGGCCAGCGCCGAGGCTTACGCCACCCTGACCAACACCCTTGCCACCAATCACGCTGGTCGTGGTATCCGTATACTCGGAGTTTGCAACACTCTCTCCAGCAATACTCTCAGGAGCACGGCCGCGACCCTTGTGTCCCCGTCCCGAGGCCGACACTCCAGGCAATCCAGGCCATTGATCTGGATTGAAGCTTGAGAACATGGGCGGGTAGGCACTGTTCAGGGCCGCACCACCAATCGCAGAACTGTGGATGGAGGACACATCATCAGGGATGTATGACACCATGGAACCTGAGTCAAAGTCACGGCCTGGCGGCATGCCAGGGTACTGGGTGCCGTTCTGGTTGTAGCCCCCTGCAACGTGCTGCGTCTGGCTGTTCTTCTGGCGATAACTGACCTTAGGACGACTGAACTTTAGCAGACAAGGCTGCAGGTTGGTGAGTGGACCCTCCACAAAGCAGTTCTTCTCCCTGAAATGGGAGAGAAGGCTATGCCAAAGCTCATGCTTGGATAGTACGGAGGGGTTTCCAAGGATCACCACACCGTACTTCGCACGAGTAAGGGCCACGTTCATACGACGAGGATCTGACAAGAAGCCGATGCCCTGGTTCTCGTTGGACCTCACGCAGGACAGGACAATGTAGTCTTTTTCTCGGCCTTGGAAAGCGTCGACAGATGCGACCTCGACTTCCTTGTACCACTCTTTCTTGTGTGTACCAGAGTTCTGCATTGTGGTCACGATGTAACTTCGCTGGCCTTCGTACGGAGTGATGACTCCGATCTCCGACGGCTTGATCCCAGCCTTGAAGAATCGAGACACTGCCTTTTCGACGTTCGAGGCCTCTGTGCGGTTGAGGTATGATGTGCCAGACGCAGAAATTTCCTCGCGCCCAAGGTTGGACCAAAACATCATTGGGTGATCAGCGCGAGGCCAAGGGAAGTCAACGTCCCTCCTGATCCGCTCGCCTTCGGATACACCATTTTGAAGCTCTCCGCCGTAGAACATATTTGCCGGGAACTCAGACAAGGCTGGGTGCATACGATACTGGATCTTGAGTGGAACCGGCTTGATGCCTAAGTTCACGAGACGCTCGAACAGCGACTGATTCAGGCCTGCTTTGGCAGCTTTCTTGTTCATGATGACAGGACCGAGTTGCTTGTGATCACCAACAAGGACAACTTGCTTGCAGCCTAGAACAAGGGGGATCATGCACTCAGGCTCGGCAGACTGCGTCGATTCGTCTATCAGGACGTTGCGGAACTTCATCTTAGAGAGTCGCGGGTCGCCAGCTCCGACGCATGTGCAGCAGACAACGTCAGCGTTGTTGAGAATCTCCCGCTCGGCTTGTTTTGTAAGCTGCTTGAACTTCTTCTCATCCTGGCTGGACAATTCTCCAAGCTCGTTCTTCAATTGAGAGAGTTTTACGAGCTCGCTGTTGTGCTCCGCCATGCGCACCTGCTCGTGAAGGGCAAGGAAGCTGACAGATGACTCGACATCTTCGCGGGATTTGGCTGTGAGGCGCACAACCTTGAGGTTAGTTCGGTGAATGCGCTCACAAAGCTGGTCCACTGCGACGTTCGACGGTGCACACACAAGAACCTGGCCGCCAGATGTCTTTGCCAGATGATAGATGATGGTAGCAGAGGTAACTGTCTTTCCAGTGCCGGGAGGTCCCTGGATTAGGCTTAGAGGCCTTTGAAGCACGGTCTTGATGGCAAGGACTTGGCTAGGGTTCAGATCTGGTAAACCAGGCGCAGTCCACTTCTTCGGCAAGTTCATCTTCATGGGCTGGAGCTGGACCTCATGTCCGAGCAATGTGTGGAAAATGTAACCGGATACACTCATCTCGTCCACAGCGAAGGTCTTCATGGCTAGTTGCATGCGGTCGTAGGAGGTTGCTTTCCAAACATAATCGGCCGAGAAATTTTGCGACAAATCAGTCGGCACGTTCTTCTCATTCCCAGCCTTACGAAGCTCCAGCTCCACCTCGTCGGACTGGTTGTTCGGGATCTTGATGACGTAGCCGACACCTTCCCAGGGTTGCCGCAGCTCGCCTTTGTATTTGATGCGCATCTCATCACCTACCGCAAGCTTGACATCTCCGGACTCGATCTTATGAAGGGTGAACGAAACGAGATGTTTGTTGTTCAAGCCATAATCCCATCGGACAGTCAGATTGTCCTCGGATTGGGCCTCTTTCAATTTCTTGTCGTAGTCCGATTCCATTTTGACTAGCGGGCCGAAGATGTTCTGATAGTGGTATGGGTCGTCATACTTGAGCAGTACGGGTTGCGGATCATCGTCGATATTGGCTGCTTTCTCAAGATCCATCACTGTAGCATCAGGCTCATCCTTCCACATCTCCTCCAGCTTGGCAATCATGTTGGGCGTAAGGTGTCGAGCACGGAGCTGCTCGGCGTCTGAAGGTGTCGATACAAGCCATGGAAGAAATGCACGATCAGCGATCAGTGGCTCCCATCGCGCAGTATCCCAGTTCATGTCTTTATTCGAGGAGCTTGCCGCACATGGCTGTCTACAAAGGAGCACAACCACCGTGTCGGATTTGGCAGGAATGAAGCCAAGAAGAAAGGCATTTTTTGTGCCGCAGTTGTAGCACTCGAGGGTGGTATCGCCAAGGGCAGATTCGGGGTGGAGTTGGACTTCTTTATGGCGAGCGCGGACCAGGTGGTTGACAATATGCGTAGAGGTTCCATTTCCGCGAGCGCTACAGAACCATTTGTTGCAGGTCAGGCATTTGACAACACACCCTGGCGAGTGAATCCCACAGTATCTGGACAAGGTTAGTTGTTGAATATGAGAGCAACAGCATTTTGGTAAGCATACGCGCAAGCGTGAGCGGGAAGTGCTTTCTCCTCTTCTGCGCCTTTCAGTTTCATGCCAGCCATACCGTCAACAGGCACGCTGTTCAGACTGTCATCATCCTCTCCAAAAACCTCCGTTTGGTTATCATCGTCATCGGCTCGGCGGCGGCCTCCAGTACCGCCAAGCTTTCCATAAAGTAGGCTCTCGTCAGGATCGATGGTTGATAGGTCGTCGTGTTCGGCTTTGATGGCAGCAGCGGAGTCAGAAATCAGGTGATTGCCCACATGAGTGAAAGCGCCTTCCATCTTTGTTGTCTGTTCGCGACCGATCGTCGACAGGTGAAATTTTGGCAGAGGAGAGGCTCTCGCTACTCAAAAGTGTCGAAAGGACGAAGTTGGGAAGCTCTCTGAGAAGGCTAGACCTTGGGTGTGTAGCAGTAGCTCCAGCCACACAAGAAGTAGTCGAAGGTCCGAGGAAGCAGCGAGCGGTGGTTTGGGTGAAGGTCGGGGTATTGAGTAATTCTTGGTTCCTGACTTCGAGACGGCTCACATCATAGCGGCAGCCGAGTGAGCAAAGTCGCAATCGGCCGAGACAAGCTCAGATTTTGGCGGTTGTCCACTGAGCAGCGTCGTCTCGAAAGCTTATGGATGAGTTAGTAGTCGGGCCGTCTCGAAGATCCTTTTTGCGAAACACCGTGTGACCAGGTGAACACTACGCGGCGCCGATGGAGGAAGTAAAGACTCAGAGGGTCCTTCATCTAGCGAGCGTTTGGTGGGACGCATGCGCCCACGTGATAAGAGTGGGTGCTATCGATAAGTGTCGCGATAAGACAACTTTTTTCGATGTGAGGTGGGATGGGCACTGCTGCATGATACTCAACACACTACAGCTCGCGAATTAAGCCAACCAAGATGATTGTGAGTTTGCACGAGCTCTCTCCCGTTCGAGATCTACTAACATCATATGAAAGCGCCGACAAACTCGTGAGCGACGAGACTACCTCTACAGGCGCGCGCTTCTGCTGCGCGATGCGGAGATCAGCGAAAAGCGAGCGAAGCTACGAGCGGCTCTCGCCTCAGGCAAGCCGCTCGATCCCGCCATCGCGAACGACAAAGCTTTAAGAAAAGATTATCAGTATGACGAATCAGCTGCCGACCTGACTACAAATGAGCAACTTGATTTGGACGATGAGTACGCCCAACTCTCTGGCATTGTCGAACCTCGAGTCCTTGTGACCACCTCGCGAGACCCTTCCTCGAGACTATCATCCTTCGCCAAAGAGATCAGGTTGTTACTCCCGACTGCGGTTCGTCTGAACCGCGGTAAACAGATCATGCCAGACTTGGTTCAATCAGCCAAGTCGGCTGGTCTCTCGGACCTGATCCTACTACACGAGCATCGTGGCACGCCCACTGCCATGACGATCTCTCACTTTCCTCACGGGCCAACTATTTCCTTCTCGCTTCACAATGTCGTCCTGCGACACGATATCCCCGGCAGTGTGAGAGGAACCGTCAGTGAATCGTACCCACATCTTATCTTCGATGGCTTTAGCACGCGGCTGGGTGAGCGAGTTGTCAAGATCCTGAAGCACATCTTCCCCCCGCGAGAAGCGATCACTAGCAAGAACAAGGTCGGAAGTCGGGTAGTAACGTTCAAGAACATCGACGATAGTATTGAAGTGCGACACCATGTGTTTGTCCGCACGGGTTATGACAGTGTGGAGCTTTCAGAGGTCGGACCGCGAATGACGATGAAAGTTTTCGAGATTAGGGGCGGTACTCTTGAGAACAAAGATGGAGACGTGGAGTGGCATCTGTCGCAGTACACAAGGACAGCAAAGAAGAAGAACTACCTCTGAGAGGCAATCGGCAGGATAGATACATGGTTAGACAGGCGTTTGGTGTTTGGCGGGATACCTCAGCGGCCCCTGTTTGATAGTAAATGGAACTTTCGACAACCTTCTGACTTGTAAACCCAGAACCTCAGGTCTGCACGTATATGGTACTGCCGCTTCTCTCACTCCTTAATCTGAACTTGCAACCAGCAAGACATGATATCTTTGTAGATTGTCTAACTAAAGTCAGCACGAAATAAAAGGTAGAGTTCGTATGTCTGAACATACAATAACTGAGAGATGACTCGAGAAGCAAAAATGAAGGAACTGGTCAGTATGAGGGTCGAACTCATGACCTTCGCATTACTCAACATTTCAGGTGAAATATTAGTACGACGCTCTAACCAACTGAGCTAACCGACCAATTAGAACTGAGATGTGATGCGGCGAAGATATTTCGATAGAAGTAAGTCCCTTTGAAACCGAAGATACTGCGGCATAACGCGACCTCGAAACTAGGTGTTCGTTACTCTTCTACCATGGACAAGTGCTCAGAATCTGCCCGGCTCTTGATCAAGGGCGAGCGGATTATCTAGTATAGATATGCTGTTAATTAGACTAAGCGTATACCGGGTAGCTTGGAGCTCTACCGTGAGTACCTACACAGGCAGTACGGCCTTTAGGGATTTCATTTCTTAATTAGTATTCTAGCATTTAGTCTACTATTAAAAGTCTTGATCAGATTCTTGCCTCGGTGTCTAAAGTATGGTTTATTTGATACGTAGGCGATTGAACTCTAGTGATTATACAATTTCTCTTCAACGTTCATAAGTGCCCCTCGGGTGTACCCACCTGTGTGACAAAACCATAGAGGTGAAGAGAGACATGGACCAACATGGCCCAGCGGCACTAAAAGTAAGATATTCGTAGGTCATGAACGAACACACTGAATACGACTGACACTGCCAGATCCTTGGGGTAACAAAATAGGAAAGAAAAGAAAGATAGTCTGGCTCAGGGAGCATAGACAAAGAGCAAAAAAGAATGGTCAGTATGAGGGTCGAACTCATGACCTTCGCATTACTTGATACAATGGGTATTGTATTAGTACGACGCTCTAACCAACTGAGCTAACCGACCAACGTGGTTATTGGAAGGGAGTGTAGTTATTCACAAAGATAAAGCTGGTGTTTCTGAATTTACATCATTTGTATCTCTCCCGAGTCACTTTCCTTGCTCTTTGAGCACGATGGAATGTTGCTGAAGCAGACCAGTACCTCCCTGCTGTGTTTCTGATAAGAACATCTCCCAGCAATCCATATTATAAGCGTGTATGTTGGCCTGCATTCCTACACATTTCTCCTGAGGATCACCTACCTAATTTCATTTTTGGGGGGTATATATGGCTTGGAGCACAACCATGATTGCCAGAGCATAGAAATACTCCATCATGACGTGTCATAAACATGCACAGTAGGCATCTTGACCTCATATTTCAGGTATGGATGCAGTGTCCTCAACATACTGAGTTCTGCTGGGAGTAAACCTGGAGTTGGATCGTAATGATCGAGAAACTCCAGCCCACCCCAGATCTGACGCATTAGCCATCTCAAACCCCGATCGGAGGTCGCACTACATGTTGCTCAACTGCACGCTCAACGCTGTCTAATCTTGCCAAAATTGGACTTCTCCGTATGCATATGGAAGTGACGTCCGAACATCGACGAGCGAACGGGCAAAGGCATATGTCTGTTTCCGTACTCTGTGGCTGTTCCCAGCTTCCCGGCCACCTAAACGCAGCCCTTTTTAGCTGTTAGCAGCTCCTAGTGCAGCAATTGGGCATGTGCCCCGGCAGACTCGTTTACACTGCAATAGTTGCTGCTTTATGCTAATCTCCGTAATGACTTCGGAAACGTACTGCAGTCAAGCTGCTCCTGCTCAAGGAATAATGCCCAGCTTTTGTGGCGTTTGGGGAATCGTACAGTACCAACAGGTCTCCAATCGCATTCCTGCTTAATCGCTAGCCCCTGCTCTAATGTCCCTAGATCCAGCCTTACGGTCAACCACACAACTCAACTTATGCATACATAGGTTGACCAAGACATGCATTGGATGGCAGCTGAAAGCAGTGAGGCTCTGAACGTGCCCAGTTCAGCCCAAGGTCCTGAATGCATGTGGTGTAGACAGATCTACCTTAGGTACAAGGCCGGATCCTCCCGAGAACGTCACGAAAAGCTGAGACATCGAGTACCCTGCGAGTACCTGTTACAGGGTCCTCTACCCCCCATTGTCAACTCCTTTGCTGACGGGACCGGCGACGATTTATCCCCCATATAACTGCCTCTTGTGCATCTTGAATCTCTGACGCAACTCCATACGCTCTTTATCCACAGCGTCGCCTCTTTTCCCTCGTATTCTCATTTTTGACAATTGACCTCACTCGCTTGATCTCCGACGCCGTGCGATTTCCCTGCTCGCCTCTCATGGGCGCCACGCGACCACTCGTTGCATTCACATTGCTCAATTGATCGACACTCCGTCCGTCCTAGGTCGACGAGCACTTGCCGAGACAATCGATTGCGTTCGATATCAGGGACCACCCTTCTTAGGAGACAGAGAAACGTGCAATGCATTTGTCATGTTGAACCAATTCAAAGGGCGACTTCGACGTCGTTACTCTCCTATCATCGTCTTCTTCCTCGTCTCATTATGTTTATGGGGGAATCTCCGCTTCTCCTGCACCACCGCCATTGTTGAGAGTGCAGCGCATCGCGAACCACCACCTTCTGCTGCTGCTACTGCTCCTCCTCCTCCCGAGATTCGCTATGTCCCAAGCAGCTATGACTGGAGTCTCGCGAAGCTCTGGTACCCAGTCCAGACAATGATGTCGCCGCCTCGAGGATCCCTCAAGCGCTTCCCCCAAGTGCAGTCGTATGGAACACTCAATGCCGATGATTTGACGATTGCAAGACAAAATCAAATACGAAATGCTTTCATCCGAAGCTGGAATGCTTACAAGGCCAAGGCGTGGGGAAAGGACGAACTTGCGCCTTTGACAGAAACCGGGAAGAAGACGCTTAATGGTTGGGGAGCACAGATCATCGATGCGCTCGACACGCTGTGGATTATGGATATGAAGGATGACTTCAACATGGCAGTTCGTCACATCGCGATGATCGACTGGGCTGCGACAAAGGACCATATCAACGTCTTCGAGGTCACCATTCGGTACCTCGGCGGACTCATCTCGGCGTATGACCTCTCTGGGGAGCAAACGCTTCTCTACAAGGCCATAGAACTTGGCGATACACTTTACGCGGCTTTCGACACCCCGAACCGCCTGCCACCGCATTGGTTGGACACGTACAAAGCAAAGAATGGGCAGCAGGAAGCGGATACACATATGTCAGGGGCTGCAGGTGGCTCCCTTGCCCTTGAGTTCACACGTCTCAGTCAAATTACGGGTAATGCGAAATACTACGATGCGACGGAGCGTCTGAAGCAATTCTTCCACAAGAATCAGAACGAGACTCAAATCCCTGGGCTCTGGCCGCACACCATGAACTACCAAAAGGAGCAGATGGACAAGACTATGTACACTCTGGGAGCCGGGTCTGACTCCATGTATGAATATCTGCCCAAGATGCATGCCCTGTTAGGAGGCCTGGATCTGGAGTATGAGAAGATGACCGTCAAGGCTCTCGAGGCCGCGAGGGACAACCTCCTCTTCCGACCGATGAGTCCAAATGACGAGAACCTCCTTCTTGTTGGCAAGGCTGCAGTCAACAAGAACAAAGTGGTTGAGCTTGCCCCTGAGATGGAGCATCTTGCTTGCTTTGCTGGCGGCATGTACGCCTTAGCCGGTAAGCTCCTGGACAGAGGTCACTTCGTAGATCTTGGATCCCGCCTCACCCGCGGCTGCATCTGGGCGTACGACTCCTTCGAGACCAACCTCATGCCCGAAATTGCTGAGGTCGTCGCTTGTGAGTCGCGCCACAACCCCTGCCCGTATGATCCGAATGCGCTGCCAAGCGGCACGGCGAAGAACCTGCCGGCCGGGTTTGTTCGTGTCAGGGACACATCGTACCGTCTCAGACCTGAGGCCGTAGAGAGTGTCTTCTACATGTGGCGCATCACGGGAGACAGAAAATGGCGAGAGGCAGCTTGGAGGATGTGGGAGGGCATTTCAAGAGAGACAGAGACAGAGATTGCGTATGCCACGGTGGATGATGTGCGGTATCGGGGCAGTCCGCATCTGGACTCGATGGAGGTGAGTGCTTGGCCTCAAGAAACTCCCTTTGGGGCCTAGATGCTAACAGTGACAGACATTCTGGATGGGCGAGACGCTGAAGTATTTGTACCTGACGTTCTCGCAACATCATGTCATCAGCTTGGATGACTGGGTGTTCAACACGGAAGCGCATCCGTTCAAGCGCCCTGGGCGATGAGGCAGTCGAGTCCCCCGTGCTGTGTATCCATCTACATCAGGCGTTTCATTTGAGATTCAGATAGAGAGTTGTTCTTCACGTGTATCTGTAGAAGGTGTACATAATATTTTGGACGATACCAGGAGACGGCGAGCTCTAGTGAGGGCAAGACATCAACGGTTTTCACGGTCGGCTGGGATGGCATGGCGTTAGTACTTATGGAGTATGGATTTTTGTACAGGAAGGCAACATGTGGGATTATTATTAGCGAAACGGTATGACTATCGCGCTTCTTTGTATAGTGGCGGATAATGCTTGAATACCGTGAGGGCACTGTCCAAAATGTGGGAGCCCAAAGACGAATGCATCAACATGCACAGATCGTGTCATCCTTCCACTCATTCTAGCAAGCAAAGCACACTTCTTCTTAATTCAAGCCATATCCCTAATTACATTCGAGAGACCTTGCAACGGGCGATACCTTCACATGAACCTGGCCCGTGTAAGTCGATCTTATCTTATCGCTCATGGTTTGATCGGTCCACCAGTCAACGCAATCCAGGTCCATTACATCACCCACTACACCAACTTCATCTCCCCGAAACCGCACCTGCGCGCCTAAAGTACTTCCCCCTCCTCGACTTCCACCATCAAAACCGAATTCATCCAATCCTCTCACATCTCCACAAACCTAGCCAGGAGCTCTCGCTCGTTTAGCTCTCTCTCCTTCTGCTTCCAACAAGGCGAGCAATGCGGCATGCTCCCCGTTCCCCTCCTCGTCGCACAACGCGCCGCCTATCCTCGATGCTGCACCTGTCTTGCTAGGAGCACACGACCAGCGCCAGCACCTTCAATATGTCGCTCCTTTCGCGGTACACACCCCCTGCGGATGGATGTTGAGGCCACCGCTCGGAAGAACCACTACGAGAGACTGGGAGTGCGTAACGATGCCTCCGCAGCCGACATAAAACGGTACGATGACGCTTGATCATCCTCGCACCACCACCACTGGGGAAAAAAAACCGTGCTCACACAGTCGCCTGCAGATCCTTCTACCGCCTGTCCAAGTCTCACCATCCAGACGCAAACCCCTCCGACCCCAACGCCGCCTCCCGTTTCTCTCTGCTCTCCGAATCCTACACACTCCTCTCCAACCCTTCCCGTCGCGCCGCATACGACCGCGACGTCCTCCGTCTTCACACGCAACATCACTCCCACCACGCGGCCCATCCTCGAGGCAGCTACTCCTCCAGCCAAGCCGGTGGACGATCTCCCTCGGGGCTATCCCAGAGACGAACGACCTTCCGTGGCCCACCGCCCAGTTTCTACAGGAGCGGCGGATGGGGCACGCAAGGCGAGAAACGACGGAAAGCGCACGACGAATCAACAGGGTTCAACGGCGTGAACGCCTCAGAGAGCTCCTCACCCGCGTCCGCAGACACTTCTCACCAGCATCATCCCGGCATGGGCCCTGGCTCCGACCCGTTCTCTCACACCTACGACTCCTCTGTTCCCCACTTCAACCAAGCCTCCCACAAACGTACGCACGAGCGAGAAGATGTCCGCCGGCAGACCCGACTAAGACACAAGGCAAGGAGAGCATGGGGGGATGACGATATCGAGTTCGAACCGCAAACGAGTCTCGTGGGACACTTTGCGATTGTGTCGGGAATCCTGGCTGTCACCTTCTTGGCGCCGTTCCTCTATCTGAAAATGACGGGGGACAGGAAGAGGGTCGTAAAGCCAGGAGAGAGGTACTAGAATATGTCTGCGTTGTGGCGTCGGGTTACCATGTACTGTTATAGATGATCGGGTTGGAGAGCCGATATAGACAAGGGCGTAGCCACCACCATTGGATGGATGCACAGATTCATGAGATATTAGAGTAGATATAACACTCAACACGACACCGATTCTGGAATGCAAGCACAATGGGCAAAGGCTTTTTACGCAAAAGGTATCTTAAAGATTTCCGGCTGTCTTTGAATAATCTACATTCCGAGAGAAGAAATCCACCCTTCAAACAAGCGAGGGGCAAAAGGAAACCATCTGCGGTGTGCGTAAATAAGTTACAATACCCCATGCAGCCCGTTAGCTGTGAAGCGACGAGCTTGCAAGGATATAGATCTTGAGGAGACGGTGGCATCTCCTCCTGTGAGATTTTTGGTTTGGTGCTGTTTAACCCTCGAAGGTGAAGCTGGCGCCGAGCTGTAGCACACGTATCAGTCAGGTTCTCTCTTAAGGCGCACGTTGTCATTTTGACGAACCTTGTGGGTAGCCTGGTCGAGCTTCTGGGTATCGAAAGAGCCACCGAGGCCGAGGGTGACACCCTGGCGGAGGAGGACGTTGTAGGCGAGAGCAGCGATACCGCGGTCGTTGATCTTGACCTGTAGACACAAAGCATGAATACCTGTTTCAAAGGACTCAGGGGGGCGAAGAGAGAGTACATACCTTGGCGAAAGAGACGGGGTCGATGCGGTACTTGCTGGCGACCTCAAGACCGACGGCGTTGCCGGTGTTGGAGTTCCAGGTGGCCTTGGCGCCAGCCTCAACCTGGCTGTTGACCTTGTGGTAGTAAGAGGCAGCGAAGACGGAAAGGTTGTCAGTGGCGGTGATGGCAGCGCTGTACTGAGGAGCGGCATAGCCAACAGCGGCGCTGTAGGCAGTGACAGCAGCCTTGTTCACATCATAACCGGCGCTGGCACCGGCGAGGAAACCCTCGTGGCCGACAACGGCATCAACGTTGGCGGTAGGACCCTTGAGGAGGTCGAAGAAAGCGCGGCCGTGGAAGTTGGGCTGCTTGAAGTGGAGGTTGAACTTGGCGCCGCGGGCAGCGGTGGCGGGAAGGAAGCTGAAGAGACCCTCAAGCTTGAGACCGCGGGCAAGGTTGTCGGCGAGCTCGAGCTTGGTGTCGAGCGCGTTGGCAGTGTTCCAAGTCTGGGTGAGGGTAAGGCCTGGGCGAGGGAAATATTGCATTAGCAGCTGAGCATATGGCTGATGAGGGACGCTGGGGCCTTGTGGGGACGAAAGAGAGTGAGGTGACGATATTGAAGAGGAGTGCAGTGGTGGAATGAGAAGCAACTGGAACTCAATCGGCCATCCAGCTTTGGGGCCGAGTATGCGAGCGAGTCGGACGGTAGCCAAGGGTTTAGAACCCGGGTCAATGCGCTTTTTGCGATGCGCTGAGCGCTTCCCGTCTTGCTTCTCGTCCGGCTTGCGCAGGCTTTGTTCGGCTGCAAGCCCATCCTGAATCTCTGAAGTACTTCTCTCGAGGACGGGTTTGGTAGCCTTCTTGGGGTCGTGCTGTGACGGATCTGAAGGAGAGGAAGAAGAAGATGAAGACTGCGTACCGGTGGGCTTGTCGGTGTATTTGCCCTCAATCTGTAGCGCGCAAGGTTGGTCAGCGTTGGATGCTTCCGGGTCGAGCAAGGTGTCAAGGGAGCTTACAGCGGCGGAGGTGGACTTCTCGTGGCTGGACTTGCCGGTCACCTTGAAGGCGACGCCATTGGGAGCAGTGTCCTTGAACTCGAGGGTAGCGGCGTTGAGGTGGTAGAAGTCCTTGTTCAGGAGCTAGAGGGAGGACCCAGGTCAGCTTTCATGTTTCGGAGCCATTGTGTATCGGTGAAAGAGGATAAATAGTCGCCCAGGAGCTGCCGGCCCATAGCTTGGATGAGAACTTAAGCTGCAAGCCTAGGAATTGAACCATTCCGCGAAGTAGCTGATGGGCCGAGGTGAGGAGAACCCGGCGGCGCGGCAGCTTGGAAGGAGGACAGCGAGGAACGTACATCGTTGGCCGGCTTGGCGATGTCGGAGAAGGCAGGGATAGACATGGTGGGCAAAAAGAAGACGGTTGTCTTGTTCTTTAAGTTATTAGGGAGGAGAGTGAGAAAAGCGCGGTTGAAAGAGATCAGATTATGGTGATGAGTGTAGGGGTAGAGGAGGAGGGAAAGAAATGGAAGCAGAACTGGAGAGCGTAAGCGGGAACAAACAGCAGCAGCCCAGCGGGAGGAGGGTTCAATGGCAGCTGCAGGATGAGGTGTCTGGCTTGGAGACAACCCTTGTGAAGCACCAGTGAAGCACCAGCGAGGGCCCTTGTGGCCCCTGTAAGCCCCTGTGGTCATGCTGTCACTGTCGCTGTCGCTGTTGTGGTGGTCCGCCGTCCCAAGTTGCGGGTCCGCCAATGCAGCTCGGCGATTGGCTCATGTGGCATCATTGTTGGGATTGGTGGTCGTCGGCTGATGTCGGGTCAACGAACGGCTGCCTGAGGAACTCGGCCTCGCACCTGTCATGTACAAGTATGTGCATTGAGACCACCGCAGGTACTCCGTACTCTTCAGATTATTCATGTAATGTACTGCCTCATATTGACGGACAAAGCAAGAAGAAGGAACGTGCCCTTCAAGCCCTGCCTGAATTCGCTCGCACTTCCCTCGAGGGTTCCTCATCGCTCTGAACCCATTCCAACCCGAACACCACCTCGAATCAGCTTCGGCATCCCATCCCCTTTGCCCCGCTAGCCTTCCTTCAGTCCGTCCACGTGGGGTAATGTCACGATGTTGCGTGCCTGACTCCAGACTGAATCTGTCCTTTCTCTGGAAATTGGACCTCCCTCTCTTGTTGGGGCGGCATATGTACTGGCATCACTCGCAAGGTATTCGACCCGCGACTCACCCCTCCTTTTCTCGCTGCGTTCATGCAGTGGGGAGAACGCAAGACCGCGCCTTTGGCTCTAGCACCTTGTTCGACCGACCGCATGATCAGCCTCTGGATGCTCACATGATGCATTGTTAAACGAAGGTGTGAAGGCCTTGAATAATGCAATGCCAACACCGCCTGAGCCGCCCAAAATTAGGCCTCACTTGATATGTACACCGTGTAGATCATCCGAGTCTCGATTGTCATGGTGTCTCCACTTGACCGTGGCTATCCGACTTCTGCGATCGTTGCGCAAACAACCCTCGAGTAATAGCGGCCTGAATGCTCCTGACTGCCAATACTCCTCAATTCTCAATCTGCCAATGTAATAGTCTATTCCTTTTTCTTTTTTGAGTGCGTCTATCCTCAAGAACCCTGGATAAATGCGACAAGGTCCAGAAAGGCAGGATTTACCGAGTCCTTCTCGACTTACATGTGCGTCATGCGCTTCCTCCCTTTAGGTTTGCTTTAATTTTGTATGTGCGTATTATGCATCCTTGCTTCTCCTTGCAAGCGCGCTTAAGCGACGTGGTCATACTTCTGGTTGTGGTTGGCCATGGCTCTGCCACTGGGATCGGTCTGGGCAGACCACTTGGGCACCCATCTGACGACAGTAGATGCGCAGTGTGGCGGGAAGTGCTCGTCGAACAACATGCGGTACCAGTACCTGTTTCAGGACCAAGTCAGCAAGAATCCCTTCTGAACCTCACAAGATCCTCGATCTTTCAATATGTAAAAAACTTACGCCTCCTTGGTATCGGGAATATCGTTGCCCCACTCCGGCTTGGGGTTCTTCATCATCTCATCAGTGACGTGCAGCTCGGCGTTGTCCTTGAGCGCATCGATCCAGCCGTAGCCGACACCATCGGAGAACTGTTCCTTCTGACGCCACAGGATCTCCTCGGGGAGATAAGGCTCGGCCGTGGGGTCGTCGCTGGTGTCGAAAGCCTTGCGGAGGATGTACTTCTCGATGTGTTCCTTGGTGTGCATCTTGTCCTTGGGGTCAACGTTCATCGCGTATTCGAGGAACTGTATGAAGTGTAAGCCTGACTGACAAATCGTTTGAAAGTCATGATGAGTGTATGGTGATACTTACAGCCTTGTCCAGGAAAGGCACACGCGCCTCAAGACCCCACGCGGAGGTGGACTTGTTGGCTCGAAGGCAGTCAGAAAGGTGGAGGTTCTTCACACGGCGGACAGTCTCTTCGTGGAAGCTCTTGGCATCTGGTGCACCGTGGAAATACAGGTAACCGCCGAGAATCTCGTCACTACCCTCACCGCTCAGGACCATCTTGATACCCATAGCCTTGATCTTGCGAGAAAGCAGGAACATGGGTGTTGAGGCACGGATGGTAGTGACATCGTAAGACTCAAGGTGGTAGATGACGTCTGAGAGAGCGTTAAGGCCATCTTCGATAGTGAAAGTCATAACGTGGTGCTTGGTGCCCAAGAACTTAGCCACCTTGAGGGCAGCCTCGTTGTCGGGAGAGCCAGGCAGACCGATGGAGAAAGAGTTGAGCTGGGGAAGGTAGGTGACAGTTGACAGGTTGTTGTCATCGTCAATACCGACCAGGCCCTCACCAACATCAGGGTTTTCAGGGAGCTCAACTCCACCATTGGCCTCCAGTGCCTGCTTCTTCAGGCGGAGAGTCTCGCGCTGAGCAATCGAGGCGACCAAGCTGGAGTCGAGTCCGCCGGAGAGGAGCACACCGTAGGGCACCTCAGCCATCAGGCGCTTCCTGACGGACTTCTCGAGAGACTCGCGGAGCTTGGTGTAGTCGACTGGGGCGGTAGGGATCTTGGTCTCCTCCCACCATGAAGGGTTGAAGTAACGGGTGGTTTTGCCGGTCTTGGAGTCGAAGACGTGACCCGGGGGGAAAGCCTCGATCTTGTCGCAGACAGTGTGCAGGCACTTGAGCTCTGAAGCGAAGTAGACGGCATCGGGCTCCTTGGAGGACCAGCCCTGGTAGAAGGTGGTGACACCGATAGGGTCTCGGGCGGCGATCGTGCGGTCTTGCTTCTTGTCATACAGAACGAAAGAGAACATGCCGTCGAGCTTGTTGGGCGCATCGATATCGTGCTCCATATACTGTTTGCCCTTGATATGAGTACTCTCCCCTCGGAATCGCGTACGGGGGGGGGCTCAAGGGTTTGGACGCACCAATGGAATAATGACTTCGCAATCGGATGCGGTCTTGAAGTGGTAAGGCTCCTTCAGGTGCTTCCTGATCAGACGGTGGTTGTAGATCTCGCCGTTGACAGCAAGGATGATAGACTCGTCGGCATTGGTGAGCGGCTGAGCGCCAGACTCTGTGAATTTGGTCAGTGCTGTCGAGGGTTACCGAGGATGAGTGCAATCGTACCGACGCCCACAATGCTGAGACGCTCATGGCAAAGGACTGGGAGAATCGTCAGTAAAGATCAGTAGCCACCATCCTGAACCTCAATTGACTTACTGGTGTGGTTGGAGATGATGTTTCCGCCTTGACACGCGACATTTAGCACTCCTCTCCGGCATTGTTCTATCGACCTGACTCACTCCAATCGGGACCACGGTGCCGGACTCTGCACTTGTTGTCAGCTCCAAGGACCCAACCTTGTCTCGAATCTAGGAAGAAACCTACTGCTTCGCAAGTTTCAGCGCAGTCGGCTTGAATTTTTGAACGTCGGGGTGACTGCGAACACAATCAACGTCAGTACGGCCATCCCATTCGCGAACTTTTCCTGCGCACCGGTTTTCGCTGGCGATGGCGGGGTGATGTGCGCGAACCGCACCTGCCCCTCCATCGCTCACCAGCGGTTCGAGGGGCAGACAGGGACAGGGGGGATCTGAACGTACCGATGGCACGCGAAAATGCCACACATGATGGCGGCTGTAATGAAGCAGAAGGACTTTTCGGTACTGAAAAGAACGGAAGAGAAAGGTGAAGAGGTTGTGTGAAGGTTGCAAGGAAAGATAGTCAGCTACGGATTGCGGAGGGTTTCAGAGGCGAGGCCAGATTAAGATAACGGTAGCTTGAAAAAAGATTGGGAACCTGAGGTATGACTACCATGACTACCACCCAGGACGCCGGACTATGATAGCCCGATGGCCATTGGAACACGCTATTAGTCCGTTCTTGACTCTTGGCCACTTATCTTAGAGTATTCCCCTTCTACCCTCTTCAAATAATTAGTGGGCTTGAAAAGGGCTCAAAAAAATGGAGGGTGGCGGGTGCGCTGGAGCTGGAACTGGAAGTGTTTTGGAAGTATGGCTCACTGCACGCCGACTTCGGCGCTACAACGGTTTGAGTATCCTGACAATGCCAGTGACTCGATTGGTCCTCCGGCGTCGCAACCCAAGCAGCCTCACGATAGCATATGTCGGTGTGGGTTGTTTCTAGCTGCATGTTGTCGCATACGTAGCGACAGCCAGCGATAAGATACGGCTGGTCGGCAGTGATTACTGAATAGAATCGCCATTCATCATCACCGCGACCGGCCGACGCCGAATGTGAAGCATCAGCTGAGACCTCTACGTTTGTCGCACAGCATCTCATTTCCATGATGCTGGGCGTCGCGTTGGGCATTCGTGCATGTGCTCGCTTAAAACTGCCTGCCGTGATGTTGCATATGCCCTTCAGGTAAGGCAGGCGGCAAGCGAGCGAGCGAACTAAAGACACATGCTCGCCACGTCAAACGACGCAAGGCCTCACAACCTAGGCGATCTTGGACTTATCACCTTGCGTAAGTGCGTGAGCCAGCGGCAGCAGAGCACATTTCATATCGTAGCAAACACGATCCCATAAATCCTCAATATCTAATCCGGTGCTCCTCGCAGTTCTCGGGCCAAGTCTCCCGAAACCCGACTGCAATCTGTCGCGTGCTCCAGAGCTGGCGTTCATGGTTTGCAAGCCAGGTAATCATAGTTCCCCGTCCCTGTCTTCAGATATAGTCCAAACGCCAAAAAGTAATATCCTCATGTGTCGTTTTATGAAGCTGGGCCGTCCCTTGCCTCTTCCGTCTATCGTCTTCCCTTGATTACGGCGCCGGATTCTCGCGTACCACCCTCTTCACTCGCTTGTCATACTCGGCTCGATCCCGCTTAAACAGGTTGTACGCCTCTGCTTGTGCGGGCGACTCGGGATTCGGGTCATCGAGGAGATCTTGGATGCCGAGCAAGATCTGCTTGACTGTGATAGCTGGCTTCCAGGCCTCCTCCTCGTTTAGAATCGAAAGACAGACGGTACCGGAAGGGTAAACGTTCGGATGGAACAGCGGCGGCACGAACTTGCCTGCAAATCTTTCGTCAGCAGCGCAGCGCAAAAAAGAAAAGAGACAAGTATTGATATCCTTACACTTCGGAGGTTTCGTGGGGTACTCTGCGAGATAACTGTTAGCAGGTCACCCTTCTTGCCTGTACGCTGCGCATCAACTCACCTTCGGGAAACGCGATATTGAGCTTGAACAGACCACCTTCCCACTTTGTCTTCTCCTTGCCTGGGATGCCGCACTCCCAGTTCTTCAGATCGAGTACACCCTCCTTCGTGCGCGCGGGTTTGGCGAAGAAGCCGAACGGATGGTCCCGCCGCCACTGCTTCCTACATGATCGTTAGTAGTCCATCGCAAATCCTCTCGCTTTGCGAAGCGTACCGCTCCTCCTGGAGTCGGTTCTGACACAGCGACATTGTGGTGTTGTGATCGTCAGAGCAGGCTGAGAAAGATGGGGCGAGGGGAAGGAGAGGGTGGTGATAGGCGTTGAGGTGCGGTTCTTTGCTCGTGAGTTGGAGGAGAGAAATCGAAAGCCGTTGAGGTCAGAAAGAGCTGGGAAATAAAACGACCAAGGGTGGCGTGGTAGATGCAGCCAAAGGAAAAGCTGGCTCGGAACTGGGTATCGCCGTGAATGCTGTCGGCGAATGGAAGTTGGTGAGGCGACCAACACCTGCTGAGGCAGGTGGCGGGATGTCTATAGGGTAGTTTCACTGGCTGACGTACTCGTGCCCTGATGACCACTCTTGCGATTGAATTACTCCAAATCGAGGCCGAACATTGTCGAAAATATTGCTCATCTCCTGCGAGCTCGAACGGCCCAAATTACTTGCTCTTACCCTTGAACATGTCATTGTGATTGACGAAGTTCTGTGAGGAGATCTAGTATCTCCGTCCATCTTGCTTTTGGAACTTCGGTTATGGCCATAGATTAGTACTTGTGCTGACATGCAGGAGCGTCCTACCCTCATGCCCTCGGTAGAGACCTGCGGTTCACTCATAATCCGGGAATTCTTCTCCTCATTCCCGAAGGCCACTCGTCTCTATCTCACCTGCTATTTTACTGTTCTTTTGCCTCCTATGCCGGTTTTCACCTTGCGAAAAAGCATCTGGGTGTTGAGCAAAGGTGGCGGGGCCTCTCTCAAAACGCTAGTGATTACAAGAGCGCTTATAGAAACATAATATACCAAATAAAAGAACATTAGAGAATAGAGTATAGTACAACAATAAAACTAGTGCTATAGCTTTGACCAGACCTGGCTCAATATGAAGGGTGCGGTGCCAACGACGGGTATCAACTCTGTCGCTAGAATGGAAGAGGCTACTTAGATGCGAGGCAAGAACTTGGCAGAAGAGGAAATGTCGTAATACAAGAACCTTGTGTCCCCAAGCCAGTCGCTGGTCATCTCTAGTTTTCGCCCTCAGTCCACATCAGATAGTTGGGTAGAAGTTGGAATTCCCAGGCTCCTTTATCCTTCTGAGAGATGGTGCCGTAACTGTGCACTAGTGTCCTTGAATCCCCTGCGTCCCAGAGAGCCCTTGCCCAATAGACCGCCATGTATTCGAACTCATGTCAGCGGTTGTATTCTCGACACTGGCAGTCCTCTTGCTGAACGGTGAACGTGCGGTCTAATGAACGAGTTCCGAAATATCTTTTAAGAAAGAAAACATTCACTCGGACATCATTTCGGCTCTCAGCGCATTTATGCATGAAAAGATGATGTTTTGCATCATTTGGTGTACTGGTATCTTACTTTGCCCCACTGCGCGGCGTGTGCATCTGATCTTGAAGCTTCCCTCGGCTCGGCTTCAGCCACAGCCCTCTTCCACAAGTTACACAACAGCTTCGTTGACCTCGAAATTCCGCACGTCTGACTGAATTGGTGCTGAATCCGCGAAAACAGTACACCCTATTGTCCATATTTCGGCAATCCAGCTGCCTGAGCGCTGGGAGCATCTCTCGCGTACCTTCGGCAGTGGCGAGGCTGTGACCTTGCGCGGGGTTGACCCCTCCAGCTGCATCATCGCATCCCAGGCTAGTTCAGAACGCTTACAACGCCAGCGATTGCAAGATGAGCGCAGAACCTGAAAAACAGGCGCCGGCCTCGGATGCGCCTGCGCCTGCTCCTGCTCCAACACGCGCTGAAGCTGAAGCTGCGAAGCCTGCCGAGGTAGTTGAGGAATACCCGGACCCTGACGAGGATGATCTCGACGACCTTGATGGTACGAGCCTGCAGCTACAGACGACTGTTCTTATACATGCTAACGCTTCTGCAAGACATGCTCGACGAGTTCTCCGCTGTCAAGCTGAACAAGAAGCCCGAGGCTGCTGCATCAGCATCCCCAGCGCCCGCAGCTTCAACGTCAGACTCGACTAGTACAGCCAAGCCAGCCGCAGGTCCGACCTCGGGCTTCCAGCCGAGCGTTGACGATGAATTCTCAGAAGAAGACTTCGCGAAACAGCTTCAGGCGGGCATGGCCGATCTCCTAGGCGAACTCGACAAATCGGTAGGTGGAGCCTGCTGTTTACTCATGATTGTGATCCGATATTGACAGCGCCGTATAGCCGGAAATGCAGCAACAATTCGAAGACATTTTCAAGCAGATCAACGCCGCAGCCGCAAGTGCAGACCTAGGACCAGATGGCCCTGCACCAACAGACAAAGCCGCCGCCTCGGCCTCCAAACCCCCAGCTGCCGGCGAAGCCTCGTTCCAAGACACTATCCGCGCGACCATGGAACGTATGCAGAATTCCGGGGATCAAGCTACCGCAGCAGCAGCTTCCGGCGCTGGTGCAGACGACTTCATGGCTGAGATGCTCAAAGCACTTGGCTCTGGCGACTTCGGTGCGGAAGGGGGCGAGGATAGCGAGGACTTCTCCAAAATGCTCATGGGCATGATGGAGCAGTTGACGAACAAGGAGATCCTATACGAGCCGATGAAGGAGCTGCACGATAAGTTCCCCGAGTGGATAGAGAAGAACAAAGATAAGACACCTGAGGCAGACATGGCGAGGTATGAAGTGCAAAAGGCGCTCGTGGCGGAGATTGTGGGTAAGTTCGAGGAAAGTACTTACAAGGATTCGAATCCGGCGGATCGCGAGTACATTGTTGATCGGATGCAAAAGGTGAGCCTGAAACACAATCGGAAAAGCGCCTTGTGTAAAACTGACGAGATCGCAGATGCAAGCGCAAGGCTCGCCACCTACAGACTTGGTTGGAGACATGGCCTCTGCGCAAGACGCATTCGCTGGCGCAGACGATCAGTGCAACCCTCAGTGAAAGGTAGATGGGTCCCTCGCCCTGTCTGTTTGGATATCTCTAGAGAACCAGTATATACCCATTGCTTCTTAATACATGTTCTATAAGCAATCCCGCTCGCCGGCAGGTTTGTCCGTGGAACGCCTCATCCCTGATACGCCAGCCGTGGAAACATCAATCCGAAATTACAAGGCCCAATTATGTTCAGAAAGTCATGTCCTGAGAGAGCTGCATCGCATCCGACGGGTCGGGCTGCGATATGCTCCGGAAATGGTGGGGTTCTTCATGCGACATGAAATCGGCAAAGACATCCTCGTACTCGTCGTCGTCGCTAAAGCTGGGTGACTTTGGCCTTTGCGATGGAGACGCGTCTTGCTCATACGAAGCCAGCATCGCCTCCAGATCATCGTCTGGTGGACCGTACTCCATCAACTCATCGTCCATCTCTCGTGGTAATTGCTCATTACCATATGCCATCGCGTCCTCGAGATCCGCGTCAGTAAGGGTGGGCGCATCGCGGGCCAACTGATCCCTGTCGGCCAGCCAGCTCGTCTTCAAGAACTGGAAAAATTATTAGCATTCGCCACACGCGTTTTGTAGAAAAACCCAAGACTCACATGTCCCTCAATATCCCTTCGCTGCCATGCCTTATCTTCCGCTTTTCTCCTCACACTCTGCAAGAAATTGGTCCGTCGCGCCTCTTGCGCCTCTTCACGTTTCCTCACTAACGGGTTCGGCCGCGATGGTCTTGAGGCGAACTTGAACTTGGGAGGCTGCAGAGGTGACGACTGGGTCTGGCGCTGGAAGAGGGTGTTCTTATCGAGCGGCGACAAGGGAGACGAGGCGCGGATGGGGGAGGATGAGAGTGGTGATGAGACAGCGGGACGGTTGTTCCAAGGTGCTGGTGAAGATGCAACAGCACCGAAGATGGGCGTTGGTGCGAAAGAGAGCATCGTGTTGACCTTGGCTTTGCCTTGGTCGTGTGGTGTTTGCATAAAGATGGTTGTGAAATAAGCGAATGGGTTCAAGACTGGGGATTTACGAGGAGGGCGTTCATTCGGAGCGCGGGATGATGCATAGTTGGGCGTGGCGAGACAAGATATTGAGACAACCATTAACGCGACCTTGACTCGTCGTCGCGCTATCACGTGTGGGCAGCACTAACAGCACCAAACACAGCAGCGGTCGCGGTCAGCAAAGTGTGGCTGTCATCCAGTCACCGTTTGTGGCGCTCCGTTATCGTCCTGCACCGTTTCTTGCCGAGGTGGACACTCTCGGCTTCGTTTGCCCCAGCACGCGGTAGCAAGTCGCCCCTACAAAATTTCCAGAGAACGGTCGAGGCACATGGAAGGAGCCCACTGACGATATGGACGATCCTTTTACCGCGCTTCGGTGTCTTCTTCAGTATTGAACCATCCGTCTTCAACCACAATCCCGGCGTTGAGACATGCGACAACTTAGTTCTCCGTACACCAAGTGCACCTACGAGAAGTTGAACAGCCATCCGAGGACGACATAGACAACACAGCTGGTTCAGATGAGTACACTCAGGGTATCCGCCGTCGCATCCCGCATCAGCGCTGCACGACCCTGGACTTGCTCGACATGCCGCACGCAATTGGCCCGAGTCAATAAGGCAGAGTCTCTTTGCCGGCCAAGGTCATTCTTTTCTTCGGGAAGAACACACCAGAGCAGGAAGACCGGGCCTCAGCGGGGCCAAGGACGGATTCTCCTATTAGCATCAGGTGGTGTGGTTGCCAGCGCTGGCGCAACCCTCCTGGCGTTTGGCGATGATATCAAAACCAGCTATGAGGCTGCAGAGCGTGCAGGCCGTGTAGCCGCTGCACTGGGTATATGCATAAATGAGTATGTTCCCCCTATGCAGCTTTGCTGTGCGTTGTACTGACAGTCGTATTCAAGTTATCGAACGACCCTGAACGCCCGCGAGACGATTCAAGACGCCGAAGAGAAGGAGAATATGCTCAAGGCATGTCACAAGCGATGCGCCGAACGAACGCTCAAGGTCTTGGAGAAGAACGGAGGTATTTTTATTAAGTTGGGACAGCATCTGGTGAGGAGCGTCCTTGATAAAGCTGAAGCTGGAGCCGGACTAACCAACCATAGAGTGCCATGAACTATCTCCTGCCGACCGAGTGGACTTCAACATTCACTCCATTACAGGACAAATGTCCTGTATCGCCGTTCGAGATGGTTGAGGAGATGTTCGTCAAAGACACTGGCCACTCATTGTGGGACTATTTCTCTGAGTTCTCAGAGGAGCCAATCGGCGCAGCCTCGCTGGCACAGGTTCACCTCGCTACTATCAGGGAGACTGGCCAAAAGGTTGCCGTCAAGGTCCAACATCCGGAGCTGCAGGCTTGGGCCCCTCTGGATTTGGCACTGACACGTTATACCTTCTCGACCCTGAAGCGCTTTTTCCCCGAGTATGATCTCGAGTGGCTGTCATCGGAGATGGATGTCTCACTTCCCAAGGAGTTGGATTTCCAGGAGGAGGCTGCCAACGCAAAGCGCATGAAAGAGCATTTTGCGAAACTACCAGAGTTTCCTCTCGTGATTCCTGAGGTACTGTGGGCAAAGCAGCGCATTTTGGTGATGGCTTGCGAGTCTGGAAAGCGCCCCGACGACCTTGAGTACCTTGACAGCAACGGCATCGACCGCGATGAGGTGTCGGCCACTCTTGCAAGGATCTTCAACGAGATGATCTTCGGAAACGATGCCCCGCTGCATTGTGATCCCCACGGAGGCAACATCGCCATCCGCAAGAGCGATGCACGACGAGGTGGACTTGGTGGCGGACCTAACTTCGAGATCATTCTTTACGACCACGGATTGTACAGAGACATTCCTCTCCCTCTGCGCCGCTCATATGCCAAAATGTGGCTTGCCGTCATTGATGGCGACATGGATCGCATGAAGAAGCACGCGCATGATGTGGCTGGTATCACAGACGAAGACTTCCCCCTGTTCGCATCCGCCATTACTGGACGAGACTACAGTGTCGTCAGCCAGGAGGGATCGATCCTCAAGACTCGCAGCGCCGATGAGGAGCAGCACCTGAGCGGGGCTCTGCAGGAAGGTCTTATCGTGGACCTAGTTCAACTTCTCAGTCGCGTGCCTCGCATCATCCTCTTGATCCTCAAGACCAATGACTTGACTCGCAGCCTCGACGAGAACTTGCATACACGACAAGGCCCGATCCGAAGCTTCATGATTCTGGCGAGGTACTGCACGAGGACAGTCTTCCTTGAGCAGCTCGAAGAGATCAAGGCAAGAGGGTCCCTCCTTTGGCCGCCGAATGCGCTGAGGGTATTTGCAGCATGGATAGGCTATGTGAGAGTCGAGGTGAAGCTGGAAGCCTTTGAGCTGTGGCTGGCAACGAAGAGGATGTTGGGGTTGAAGGGTGTCGCACCGGGTGGTGCACTGTAATCGTAGCTACTATAGAGCATTCAAAACAGCATGAGAGCAAGCAAGTAAAGCATGAGTAATTAGACTTCTGTAAACACTTCCTCAGTACTACCAATATTATCAACACATATGAGTGTTGGACCTGGATCATTGGGATGAACAATCTTCCAAGCACACCGAGTACATCCCGCACGTCTCGTGAGATAGTGGGGGCGAGGGCGTTTTCCAGGGTCGTCGGTTTTCTCGTGCGGGTACTTTTTCTGTTCCGCTCTCCAGAAAATTTGGGTCCAGCTAAGGTATCGATAAACGCTGTACCAAGGCCCGCCTAGACCAACGCATGCAACTTTTTGGTCGCTTGCTGAACTTTTGACCTACTCGTGCCGACGAAAAGACGAACCAAAACGATAATCCCATTTTATTCTCGAGACGACCCCGTCGTCACTCACACATCCGCAATGGCGACAAAAGACAAGTCCGCCAAAGAAAAGAAGTCGAAAAAGCGATCGGCGGAAGAAGATGCAGTCAAGAACGAAGAGCCTGTCACAGAGACGACTGCTGAGCCGGCAGTAGAGCCAGTCTCTCCGGCCGTCAAGCGCAAGGCCGAGTTGGAGGAACTTGAAGTCAATCTCGACGCTCCGGAGCCGCCGTCAAAACGTGCTCGTCGAGCGCTCAAGAAGGGCAAGTCTCTGCCTACGAAGACCGCCAGCGATGACGAGAAGGACGACGAGGACGAGGATGGTGAGAAGAAGGGCAAGGAGAGGTCGGAGCATGGTGTGTGGATTGGCAACTTGCCGTTCCTCGTCTCCGTGCAAGGACTCAAGAAGTGGCTCGTGGACAACTCGGGCGGCGTGATCACCGAGGAAGCCATCACCAGAGTCAAGATCCCCAAGAAGAAGGAGCCTGGACGGCCCAAGGATTCAAATGTGGCCGCACCGAACAAGGGTTTCGCCTATGTCGACTTTGTGGACCTCTCGACCAAGGTCGCTGCCGTGGCGCTCTCTGAGGCCGAGCTTGGTGGGCGCAAGCTCCTGATTAAAGATTCCACATCCTTCGAGGGCCGGCCCAAGAAGGAGCCAGAGCCGGAGGCCACCGAGGAGGTCGATCAGAAACAGCAAGACGCGAGCCGCAAGATCTTCGTGGGCAACATGGGCTTCAAGACGACCGAGGATGACCTCAGGCGCAACTTCGACAAGTGCGGTGAGATCGAGTGGGTCAAGCTCGCCACCTTTGAAGACTCGGGCAAGTGCAAGGGCTACGGCTGGGTGCGGTTCAAGGAACCCGCGGCGGCGGCCTGGGCCGTCAAGGGCTTCGTGAAGATCAAGGAGGAGATCGAGACGGAGGAGGACTTCAACAGCGATGCCGGCAGCGACGATGGCAGGGAGAAGGAGAAGAGGTTCAAGACCCGCAAGTGGTGGGTCAACAGGCTCATGGGCCGCGAGCTCAAGATCGAGCTGGCCGAGGACGATCAGACGAGGTACAAGAAGCGCTTCGGAAGGGACGCCGATAAGAAGGGAGAGAAGCCCGAGGAGAGGGAGAAGAGGACTGGTGGAGGGGACAGGCCGCCCAGGAGAGAGAAGCCTAGGGGTGATGCGACGAGCATGGACGTGGCGAGACTGAAGGGTACGGTCGTTGAGCACACAGGATCGAAGGTCACGTTTGATTGATGTAGTGGATTCATGGGGGAAAAAAAGGAACGGCGTCCAGTGGTTTATTTGGTGGGAATGCACGATTCAGAAGCGAAAGTTTTGTTTCATGTATTACACAAAAATAGGGAAAAAACCTTTGAAGCGAATGATGGGGTCGTCAGTAAGAAGAAACAAGGTCATGAGTCTCATCATCCTCCAGTCGTTCACAATTCACGTATCGTCGTTTAAGCCCGGGCGAACATCAAGGGCACCATCACACTCCCAGTCTCCAACCCCCTTCTGTCCTCCAGGACGACGTCTGCCGCGCAATACCCTCCTCCGCCACCCAGGAACTCGCGGCTCGTCATCAAGCGACAGGCTGCCACCGCCTCGGCGGTGACCCTGTGCCTCCTCACACCCCCTCCGAACTCCCGACCGAGCTTGGACAGCACTGCTTCCTTTGCCTTCTGCAGGGCGCTTGTCCGTGCTGCAGGGTCTTCGGCCATCAGGCGATGAGACTCTTCTTGCTGGAGATTGCGTTGCACATTGGAGATGCCGTCAGCTTTGCCGGAGGATGCTCCATGCTTGCTCGAAGGTTGGTATACAGTGGGCTGAAGAAGAATAGGATGAGGGTCGGGGTCGAGAATAGGTGCTGCGACGGACGGTAGAGGTGTTGGAGTCGAAGGACGCAGAATCTCAAAGGAGCTCTTGAGCAGTGGTTTGGATGGTTTGCGACGATGAGACGAGGCAGGCGACGGTGGCGCAGCAGGAGGCGTGACCTCCTCCTCGTGGCGGTGCCTCCTGCGACGTCTCCTCTTCTTCTTGAGTTTGGTCGTGACGCTCATGCTTGCCTCCCTTGCTGCCATGAGATCCGCCGACAGCCCTTCAATCACCTCGCGATCCTCATCACTGAAGCTGAAGCCTCCCAAGTCCATATCCAGAAGCTCGCGGCTTGCTGCCGCCACCGCCGCGCTGGGACTGGGCAGGCTCTCTGCGCTGGAGATTGTAGCGAAGCTGCATTCCGAAGCGGCGGTGAGACTACTCCTTGACCAGGAATCGTCACGATCCAGTGGTGCCAGGGCATCTTCCCAGTTGCCGTTGTTCAGGAGCACGACGTTCTCGAAGTCGAACTCCTTGACGGTCTTGCTGTGTGATGAGATCAGCTCCTTCAACTGAGGAGCGTTCATCGTCGCGTTCCTGATCTGGAGGTACCGCAGCCTGGGGAAGTGCATCGGCGCACGGCATGGTGGGCTGGGAAGCGGTGACATTGGTGAGGTGACCTCCGCGAAGAGCTTCCTCGAGCTCCTGGGAGGAGAGAAGAGAGGGTCGGCGCGAAGCGCAACGGGACAGGGACCCTTGCGGCCGACCCAGGTGAAGGCGAACTTCTCCAGGCTCGGGGAGAAGGTCCGGATGTAGTCGTCTATGACTTTCAGATGGTCGAGTCCAGGTGATGAACCGTAGAAGTCCCACGCCTCAACGGAGATGTGCAGCTTCTTGATCTGCTTCCACCTGCGTCCGGCGGACGGAACGGCTCCGATCCCGTTCACGTGGCGGAGGTAGTTGAAAGCGCCAGGATGGACGGAAGATAGCGAGAGCTTGCTGAGGTTTGTGAGGGGAGCGCGCTCAAGGGCAATGCGCATGCTGATGAGGGCGTAGTCGACTATATCACGTCTGTATCGCTCCGAGGGATCCTGTCCAGGGCATCTGATGGTCACATGGCGCATATTAGGTAGCATCTTCATCGCGTGGATGAAGCTGGGAACATTGGTCGCCGCGTGGAACAGAGGCGGATATTGGTCCGTGAGGATCTGCTGGAGTTCCGAGTTGGCATACTTTGGTCTTGTTAGTGCCGAGCCCATGCTCGTATGTGGCGTGTATCGGAAGTTGATCTCGTGGCCAGTCAAGGGATGGACCAGAGGAGGAAGAAAGGTGGCCTCACTGTGAGGGAAGGAGAAAGTGAGGTGCTCAACATGGTGCCCAATGCGTGAGAGGGCGGCGACTCGGCAAGGGCGCGTGAAGGTGGATGAGGAGAAGGTGACGGTGATGCGAGTGAAGAGACGCTTGGTGAGAAGGTTGCAGAAGGCCGAGGAGGAGACGCGGAGTGATGTGAGGTCTTGGATGTCAAGATGGGGGAGGAGTGCGTCTTTGATGTTGTCGCTTCTCAGGAAGGCGATGAGAAACTGTTCTGAGGACGCCATAGCTTTCTCATTTGGGAGCTTTGCTGTAATAATCTCGGGGGAGTGGTGAGACGAAGGAGGTCTGCGACGAAAGTTGATGCAATTTGTCAAGACAAGCGTGTAAGTGAGTCGCAGGTGAGAGTCGTTGTTGTCAGGCTTTGAAGTGAAGCTTTGCTCGTTGTGACAAGATGTGGGACAGAGTATTGGAGACGAGGTATAAGATGTGTAAGTGAGGTATAGTCTCTCAGGGTATCGAGTCCAGGAACAGTCAAAAGGTCTTGAAATCAGGCCGCAAGGAAACGAAACAAGAATCCGTCCGAACCTGGTATATATCCCCCAGGAAACCCTCCTCTCTCCCAAGACCGCTCTGCCCACGGCCATTCGCCTCCTTCTTTCTCCTCTTTTTCGACCATCACCCTAGGAATTTCTGCATCTTGTCTCCTCTCGCCCCCTTCCCTCCCCAACCACCCTCTTCTCTCTCGAATAGACTCGGGTCCAGATGAGTCAAAAAGAACCACTACTGCAAGGCACGCCCTCGTGCATCTCGCGCAACACCTTCACCGCGTCCTACACGAGACGACTCGCTCTCGTTGGTCCAACGCGGGATGCGGTCGCCGCAACCATCCATGGACTGTGGATTCCATGTACTGTATGTCTGCATGGCCCATGGTCTTGTGGTCCGGACGTTGATGGCCAGTCCGGACGCGGTGTGGTTGGTGGACCCGGGACGTGGCGATCGGGGGCGGGGAGGTCTTCGATTGGGTCTGAGGCGCGGGAGTTGCGACAGGGGTGGCTTGAACCAATCAGAAGCCTGAGAATGCGTGTGGCTAAGACACGTCAGACGCGGCAGACGCGGCAGTACCCACGCGACGAGCCGCGTCCATGTTTCCCTTTTGAGCACCATTTGCCGCGTGACCTACAGTACTGTATGTCTTCTCTATGATGTCTTGGGGTTAATCAAGGCATATGAGAGGCAATGCCCTTGAAGTTCGTGATGGAAACGATTAGTTTGGATACGACGATATATCCTGCGCCTACACATGATTTTTTTTTCTTCTTCAAAATTAACAATATTGGAGCCATGCTTCATCATATGCGAGGTGATGGCCATAACCGCGTTCTTGCCCAAACGCGACTTTCACCCAACAACGTGTGACATCCTCTTAATGGAGTGCTCCCAACAAGTCTCCACGAGGCAAAATCTACTGGCGGGCTATGCTTAACCCACGCATAAACAAAGATGTGTGGTCTCTGCAACCGACCTCTCAGCTGGGTCCAAAGAACCTTTGGTTTTAGTTGTAGGTATGCTCCTTGTCGAATCCTCGTAGTCTCCACCTTTGATCTTCGAAACATCTGGGCCGTGTTGAAACGTGCAACCAACCAGCAGACACGTTGACTTTGGGTGGCCTGCTTCGCTGCAATGTAACATATTGATACTGGCGACAACCTATCAATAGACTGTGCATTACTGGGAGACTATGCGTTCGCATGAACATGGGTTGGGATGCCTTCATGTGCCAACACAAAGAAGACTTTTGGGTCAAGGCGTTGGGGGGATACGTGTAGGCCTTTGAGTGTGGATGAGGAATGTTATGTACGATCAAGCCACTTGGAAATGTGGACATCTCGAGATACCTATGACTCTAACTGGGTATCCATATACATCCGTAAGAAATACATGCTTTTCCGTGACCTCGCCTAGATGGCCCTCTACCCTTTGGTAGCGTCTGGTACTACCCTCGCTCGTTTGCCTCGTCATGCTAAAGTCATCCGCTTCATGCCCCAGTCATCCAACATCACCGCTCACCCAATGACCAACAACCAACTAGTACACTATACTATCTGCCTCTTCCCCTACCTCGGCCACGCCCTCCCCCTCTGCCGCTACCACCACCACCACCACCACCCCGCTTCCCATTTCGATTCTTGCCGCCCCTGTAAGAGTCCCCGCCACCACCCTGTCGTGACTGGCCACCCGAGCTCTGCTGGTGAGACGCAGGAGGGGGAACATGATGGTAGCTATTCTGAGCTGGCGGCCGGGCGGGCAATGATGGTGGCGGACCTTGGGGCCAAGTATCATAGCGTGGTGCACCAGGAGGAGGTGGAGGCTGCCAGTTGTACCCATCGTTCCGTGGTGGAGGCGGCCCCGGCGGAGGAGGTCCTGGAGGCAGAGGCGGGAGGTGCGCTGGTCCGCGTCCTCGCGTGTTGTTCACTCTCGACTCGCTCGGCATCTGGATATTGCTGGACATGCGGATCTGACCGATTGGTGCGCCCCTCTTCGCGGGTGGTTGGCCAAGGAATTCGGTCTCTGAGTCGCTGTCGTGGAACTGAATGTGCTGCGTCTTCGCGTGTCCCCGAATCTTCATCTCTGGAACGCGTGCCTTAGGTGCAAGGCCCGCCAGAGCGCCAGCTGCGTCCTCTTCGATCGACTTGTCAGTTGCTTGTGCGTCCACGTAGCGGTCGTGATTCCGTAGCGTCCACGTGGGGTTCACCTCGTCGATCCGGATGTTTTGGCAGTCGCCTGAGTAGTGCTCACCCTCCACACCACACGACGAGCAGGTTGGTGGTATGAACGTGACAGTGTGTATCTTCTCCTGCTCAGGATGAAACGAGCGCCACGGCTCTGTGCAGTCTTGCTCGAGATGATCGCTTGCTGCGCAGAAGCTACAAGCCAATCCCTCATCCTTTGTCAAAGATAGTTTCTCGGTGCAGGATTTGGAAGCGTGTCCAAGCTGGCGACACTGCTTGCATCGCGCTCGCGCCGGACACGCGAAGTCCGCGTGTTCCATGCTACTGCAGAATTGGCAGCCGAGGTGCGGACAGCTTATTGCATTGTGCCCTGATCTGCCACAGAGCAAGCACATTGAGCTCGGATCACTGGCTGAGGGGAAATATCTCCTCTGTTGCCGAATCTCCTCCTCGCCAGTGGGTATCCCTTTGACCAACGCTGCGTTACTCCCATTTGCTAGGACACTGGTTGTTCCATTGGCTACAGGCGCTTGACTGCTCGAAGCTTTGCTTGTGTCATCAACGGACAACCCCATCGTTGGCTCATATTCTTCTTCACTCTCCGATGGAATCGACATGGCATCTTTGGAGGAGCCTGGTTTGTCCAAAGTACGAGACTGCGAACCATTGGGATCTCTTTCCCACCCACTTCGTACTTCTTTGAGAATCTGGGTCAGACGGCCTCCCCGCTTCATCGACCTGATGCACTTCTTCAGGGCTCCTGAATTCCTGCTGCTTAGATGTTGGCTGAGGGGTATTTGTGCGAGGAAAATATCCCTGATCGTGTTCAGCTGCAACAACTTCACGTTGGCTTTGTTCTTGTTGATGAAATCACGACACCAGGCCTCAGTTGCTTCTTCTGGGCTCTGAGATGGGCCAAGGTTGGAAATTTCTGGAGTAGTCCACTTCACACCCATAGCCTTCTGCTTCTTCGTCTTCTTCTTGGATGCCTTGCCCGCCTGTGAAGAAGCCTCTGGTGCTGTTTGTTTCTCTGGTGATCCAAGTGCTCGCGACTGTGACCGTGTGACTCGTCCCGTCACGGGCTCAGCTGGACTGTCCTCCGACATCTCTCCCTCCTCAGTACTGCTGCCAGTACCCGCTTCAACAGAGTCCTGAATACCCTTTTGCCGTTTGACACCTTTGCGCCGGGACAAGGATACAGCATCCACTCTGGAGCCTGGAGACTCACTTCGACTGCGTGAGGAGCCCGAGCTCGAAGTTTCGTCATCACTGTCATCTTCACGAGCCCTTTTATAGCCCGATGACCGCCGATCTTCATCGCTGCTTGAGCCAATACTTATGACCGATCCAGGATGAGGATTTGAAGCCATAATGATGGAAGAAGAGTGCTGCAGTTTTTGTGTGTTAAGGGGAGATGCAGTTGATGTGGTTGCGCGTGAAAGGCCTTGAAAAGGGATCCGTTACGGGCCTGATGCCTGGAGGAAAAGTTCTGGCAGTTCCAAAACGCAGAAAATTAAACAAAAGGCGTTTTGGAGCTTGTTCGTGATAAGTCGTCTGCCATCTTTGCCGGAAAAATGACTTGTCGATACATGAAAAACGACATTTCAAGATCTCTGGCGCGCTATGACCAAAAGGCTACCAAATTTCGTCACAGGTCGCGACTTGACCATTCTGGCAGGTGGCACCTTGTCCGGGGATTATCCGGAAGACGCAGGGTCCTGTTTCCTTACTGGTGCCCAGGCTGCAGGCACTGCCAGAGCAAAAGGAAATGAGCGGATCAGTCAGTCCATTGATACGACTACAACTAGCTAGTCTAGCTAACAGCGACCTGGTAGCAAGGTGGCTACAAACTTTTGCTGGTGGTGAGACTCGGTATTACTGTCCTCAGCAGAGCCTTCGGGGACAGCGTGGAACCACCAAGGACGCTTTCCGTGGCGGCTTAGTGCAGGACGCGAAAGATGGTAACCTTAGATCAAGGTCATCTTGAAACGTGATCCTGAGATATGGCAATATCAATATGATCACCATGCTGAACATGTGACCTCTGTGTGTTGTGGCGCTGTGGAAAGGACCCTCCTTCTTCGGAGGCTTTACGCTGGTTAGAACAAGGTTGTAGTGGGTTGCTACGGAGGTAGTCTACAGTTGGACGTTCTAGTGGCCCCGGCTATGCTCCGAAGCCAAGCTCCATCTCACCAACATCAGGTGTCTCCAGTTTCTCCCCAACCTGAGGAACCCAGAAGCTGGGTCTCTGGTGGAGCTTAGTGTCCATTGCTCATCGTGTTGCACCGGAGAAGCGTCGTCAGCTTGCAGCAATGAGATGCATTGCCTCGCATGCGGCTCCAGATCGTAAATTCGTTCCGGAATTTTGAGTGCGCGACATTCAACAACGGCAGGGTGTCGAAGGGAGCCAAGCTCAAACGGGTTAAGGAGTGGCCAGTGCAAGATTGGGAGTTCTCCTAATCGAGATGGCAGATTTCCAGGGGTCCTAACCCAGAAATGAGCTTGCATATCCCACCGCAGGGACTCGTAATTGCAGCATCCACCACGTGAGTCTCTCCCAGAGCCTCCAAGTCTGAAGAAGGGGAACTTGATCGGTCACTTGGCAACGCCCTGGTAATATTGAGTCTTCAGGTGAGGAGGTAGTCTGTAAGGTAGTAATGTGCGCCTTGGCTGCAGGCTTTGACTGTTAAGGCTACCAGCAGGTGCCAAGGTTGTCGCCGAAGCAGGGACCGACAGGACATCGAGTAGCATGGCCGCCAGCATTATTTTCAAAGATCTTGCGACAGACTATGGTTGCATGTCTCCTTGGGTGATTGGATGGCCGCAGGAGAAGTACAACTGATAAAACAAAACCACCTCCTGTTCACAGTTCGGTCAGTTCACCCGTGCGTCGCTCGCCTGTTCAGGAACCCCATGCCCCAGGCTCTCAAGATCGGTCCCTTCCGCGGAGCCGCTGCCCCGTGAGTGACGGACTGCACACAGTCCCCCTGTACATAGCTTGTGATCACTCCGCCGAACGCCACCACTCGATTGCCGTGCGCCCTAGCACCTCAATGGTGGCCAGCCACACACAGCGCTGCGACGCCCGTGACACCTCATCATATTCCACGTCCACTACTGAGGCTCCTTGTCGCCGCCCACTACTGTACCCCCAAAGATTCCACGCTTCTCCTGCACAACCTCTTCCACCCTTTCACGTTCATCACCAATTGCCCAACCGTCAGCATCCCGTCCGTCGTCTACTGAGTGCAGCGCAGGCGCTCTACTGTCGGTCGCTACTACGTCTCGCCTGCATTATCTAATTCTCTGCTATCGGGCCAATTTCGGATAGGAACCTTGCTAGTATCCAGTGCTGCTAGTACGTACGTATGCTTTCTCACGAGCCCCTTCAATCGACCCGCAGCAACTCCGTCACACTGCCACACTGCACTGTCTTTCTGCCCCGAGTGCCCCTTTGCTGACGCTAGGTTGCAGATTGCAGAGAAGCACATTTTCCGGATCATCCATGAAAACTCCGAGCTTACTGAACGCCTGACCACCGTCTCTCGACCTCATCCAAACGATATTCACATCCTCTGGCTACTTCACCCCCCTCCCAACCGTCGTCTCACGCACGCTTCCATAACCTCCGCCCACCCTGTCGTCTCACGGTCCACGTAGGCCGTCGCCGCCACATCCGGACTTTGAACAGCATCACGCTCTGCGTCCTGACCCCGACAACACCGCCAAACTGTCTTCTCCGATCTTGCTACAACGGACCGTCTCCTACGACGCGGCCACCAAAGCACCGCGCCGGGGAAGCGTATACGCAAACATGACTGACAAGAACACGGGTAACCGAAGGAGGAGATCTAGCAGCATCCTCCAGGTCTACCACGAGCCCCCGGAGACGCTTGAGCAGATCAACGACCAGTCATCATTGCCGAATCTCAACGCTAACTGGACAAACGCAAAAGGTAGCTAGCTTCCGTTGCCCTCTCGTAGAAGCTTTCCGTTTTTGAAGAAACTTCAACGATGTCGTCTTTAGCTCGCGGTCGCTGACAATGTCTTGTGTGTTCTAGGCGCTTGGACTATTCACATTGTCCTCATTTGTTGCCTGAAGCTGTTTTTCGATGTCATCCCTGGCGTCTCACAGGAGACGTCCTGGACGCTCACCAACATGACCTACATGTTTGGCTCTTATCTGATGTTCCACTACGTCCGTGGTGTGCCATTTGAGTTCAACAGTGGTGCCTTTGATAACCTCAACATGTGGGAGCAGATCGATGATGGAGCTCAGTATACACCAACCAAGAAGTTCCTTCTTAGCGTCCCCATCGTGCTCTTCCTGCTTAGCACGCATTACACGCATTACGACGGTACCTACTTTGTCATCAACTTTCTGGCCGTGATGGCCGTCATTATTCCCAAGCTGCCCTTCGTGAGTTTACTGACCTCCACCCCTACGAATGCATGCTAATTGCATGAACAGAGCCACCGCATGCGATTCGGGCTCTTCAATGGAGGACCGCCTGATGATGAGTAGGAGATTGCTGCAGGAATAGAGGAGATGGAAAATCGGCACGGAAGACGACTTACACACCGATTCGAACAGTAAAATGGATTGCTATCCGGATTGTACGGGGACCTACGAAGAAAGGCATTCGAGGGAGAGACAGCTGCATCAGGAGGGAGTTGGAACCGAGCCAGCAGCACGCATCAAGAACCATGACATCGATAACTGGTGGACATGGTGTGGTGATTGAGAGGCAGGGATCCTGTGCCGGATCTACACACACGATAGGTTTGTGCCCACAGAGGCCATTCAGCCGTGCGTCCTTTTTTGTTATTCCATGAGCGTTACTAGTTTTTGCAAGCAGCACAATTGGATCTTCTACCAGCGTGTCTTATCGATCCCGGTTTCCATCAGTCGGCAAGGGCCCTTTTTGTTCCCCTGTCTTGTTGGACCTCTGGAGGAAGTATCATATGGTTCCCGTCGGCTCAACATAACGATTGCTTTACGTACTCTAGTGTGACTTTTGGTGGAGAACTCACATACAGGGCGAAAGCAGCTCGTCACAAACACATGCTCGGCCCAGCGCTGTCGTTCGGTTAAGGTTATTTCGACATGGTTTCGCCCGAACCTTGACCTACTTTCGGCAGATGGCTCGCTCCTCATTGGACCTAGAAGGAGAACGATATGGCCTTATCTTTTTGGAGCCAAAGCGAAGCTGCGTCGAACCTGAACTCAGCTTCCAAGGTTACCATCGCGATATCCTAGCGGCCCCAACAACATGTTATTTTGCAAGATTTTCCCGGAATATGCCTTTGGATCTTCTTTAAGCCTGGGAAAAGAAAACAAACACCCTCCGAGAATTTGCGAACCAGGACATGAAGTCAGTGTATAAAGAACTGGGCATCCAGGTGCGAGGGACTGTATCATTCCTTCTTCCTTTCACCTTCAGGCGCTCATTCTTCTCCATCCTCGCACTCGCTTTTCTTAGTCCTAGAGACTTGAGAGGGCCTTCCCGCAACGAAGCAGCTCTTCCCCCTTTCACTCTTTACCTCTTTCCTTAAGGACTATAAACATGCGTGCCGGTTTCATCACTGCCGCTCTCCTCGCTGGAGGTGCCAATGCTGCCGCCATCCTCAATCCCCCTGCCGCCGCGGCCGATAACCCCGTGCAAAGCTTTGGAAATTTCCTGAAGGGAATCAGGCCCTTGCTCCCGACTGCCAAGCAAACCCCCAGCGCTCGGCCCACTCCTAAAGCCGTCAGCGAGCTGACCTTCGGCGGAGAGGATGATGCCGATGCCGATGCCGTCGCCGGCCGGGACTACCTTGAGACCCGCAACGAGCAACCGTTCCGCGGTGACCTCAAGTCGGAGGTCCTCGTCGACATCAAGGAGAAGTATCAGCACGGGCCCAACCATCCTCAGCACCGTCCTTGCTCGGACTGCTTTGAGCCCCAGAGGCACTCCTGCCCTTGCCCGGGACGTCCTCACGTCGTCGACTGCCCCTGCCCTGCTCCGCCTCCTAAGAAGGACCCCTGCGAGAAGGGTGATTGCAAGAAGCCCTGCAGCCAGTGCGGCAGCGAGTATGCCAAGCCTGGCTGCTGGCACTGCAAGCCTGTGAAGCCTTGCGAGGGTCACGGCTGCCCCCCTCGCTACACCAGCACTACTTCTCGCCCTTGCCCTACCACTAGTACCAAGACTACCTCTACAAGCAAGACTGCGTGTCCTACCAAGACTACGTCTACTACCAAGACTGCGTCTACTTCCAAGGCTGCGTCTACTTCCAAGGCTGCGTCTACTTCCAAGGCTGCTTGTACTACCAAGGTTACGTCTACTACCAAGGCTGCATCTACTACCAAGACTGCGTCTACTTCCAAGGCTGCTTCTACTTCCAAGGCTGCGTCTACTTCCAAGGCTACTTCTTCTACCAAGACCGCTTCGACCACCAAGACTACCTCGTCCGCCAAGGGCTCTACCACGGCCCCTCCCCCGGCGCCTCCGGCTTCCAGCCAGCCTCCTTGTCCCCCTGGTCCTGCTCCGGCGTCTTCTCAGTCAGTGGTCTGCCCACCTGCTCCCCTCGCTCCCTCTGCTCAGCCTCAGCCTCCCGCTCCTGTTCCCGTTCCCAGTGCTCCGGCGAGCAAGCCTGTGCCTGTTGGTCCTGTTGGTCCCGTCGTTACTCAGATCGACGACGGCCAGATCCAGGCTCCTGGCCCAGCTCCCGCACCTGCCCCTGCTCCCGCACCTGCTCCCAAGCCTCAGCCTCAACCGGCTCCGGCTCCGGCTCCGGCTCCGGCTCCGGCTCCGGCCCCTGCTCCGGCCCCTGCTCCCAAGCCACAGCCCCAGCCCGCGCCTGTCCCGGCACCGGTCCCCATTCCGGCTCCGGCTCCTCCAGCTGGCAACGGCACTGTGCCTCCTGTCGTCCCTCCCACTGGCGCTGGTGCCCGCACTGTCGCCACCACTTTCAGCGCTGCCGTGGCTATCGCTGCCGGCTTCTTGCTTCTCTAATCACCCTAATGCTCACTACTGGCGGAGCTCCTGGATTACGGCACTGTCGGAATCTGGGGAAACGGCCCTTCGCCAGCTTTGGCCACGGGAGGAGCAGATACATGTGATTATTCCTTCTGAACCACCTTTGAGCCGTCGGTTCTGATTTGTCTGGAATCTTACAACTTTCAAGCCTTGCGTGAGAGAAAGGGCTGAATAACCTCCTACAGGGGACCGAGGAGGCACTCTAGCACTGAGGACAGGAACTGCTCGACTTCGGCTATTGCCAGTTGACGTTTTCAGACTTCATGGGCAGTGCCAACTCCCACCCTTCCCTAGGGTGGGTTCGTGTTCATCGTGGCATGTTGTAGGAGTTGAGACATGGACAGGATACGAGGGTGACTTTGCGGATGAGGAGTGCATGATTTCATGGTTCTGGTTTGCTTCCCATGGTCAACGAAGGTAAACTAAAGATAAGAAAACGAGTGATGTGTGGATTTTGAGTTGTGTGGTTGTTCTCGAAAAGAAAGGGGGGGTTGAGTCAACAGCTTGGACTTTTACTGTCGGGGCTGAGTTTAAGGGTGTCAGAAAAGGAGTCATGGTATTTTATCTTAATGTAATACTTTGATCCATGATCTTGCCGGTCGTCACAGTGCATGTGGATTCATGCACCGCGCAGAGAGCGAAGCATTCGTACTTCTCATTCCATGACAATACACCAAGATTCCAGATGAGATCAGTGTGTCGAGCATGAAGGCGAACAGTCCGGAATCTAGTACAGCAGTGAGACTTCACAGGCATTAAAATCTGATATATCGTTGATTGAAAGTACGGGCATTTGATTAAGTTAGCTTTGTAAGCCAGGCATATCTTTCTTGCAGTTGTCATTACAGTCTGCGACGTTTTTCAAGGAACTGTACTTGTCGCTTCATCGTGAGGCGCCTGGAACTCCAATGGCAAGGATCGCATGACACATTCCGCTCAATACGGCCGTGACCTGCAGGCATTACTCTCGTCGATCTTTTAAACATCATCGTCTTTCCATCCAAACCGTCATCATGTCAAGGTCGTCCCCGAAGCTTCTTATTCTGGGCTAGCCAGGGAGCATCGGGGTGAGCGGTAGGAAGTTGGTCCTTAGTAGCCGTTGTGGATCTTGCGGTTCTCGTACCTCTTCTTGCGGCGGCCAGCGCAGCAAGTGACGAAGACGATGACAGCGCCGATGAGGTTGGCGATGGCAGCACCGACAACGAGCCAGATGGCAGCGCCAAAGCGGGCGCTGGCGCGGTCGGCGTCGTCGTTGACGTCGTGGCGGACGATGACGAAGCAAGAGAAGTCGATGGCAAGGTTGATGATGGCGAGGATGAAGGCGAGGACGGCAACGATGGTGGTGACGAGGTTCAGGAAGCCAGTCTTGAGAGAGAGGAGGAAGGCAATGAAGGAGACAGCGCCGGCAATGGGGTGAAGGATGAAGGCGTGGGTCAGACCACGCATGGTGCGCTCGGCGGCACGGCCAATGTCGATGCCGTCGATGCCATCCACGAGGGCGCCAGGGCTGTAGCCGATACGGGGGCTGCTGCAGCCACTGTGACAAGTGTTAGTCTCGCTGCATAGCGACGAGGAGGAACATCGCAATCCGGACTCACCCTTCACCGCCCCAACAGTATCCAAAGGCACCAAAGTACAGCCTGTTAGCGGCACCGTTGGCGCCATGGAAGTTGACGTTGAGGAGGTTGAGCGCGTTCACGGCTGGGGGGCCGATGGAGGCGACAACCATGAGAACAGTGGCCACCAGCAGCATGAAAGTGCCGACATAGTGGAGAGCCGTGCCGAAACCCATTGTGACGGATCAAGTATGGGGTTATTTGTTATTCAATGTTTAGTAGTGTGGTAGGGAGAGGGCTGGCAAGGCTGGCCTGTCGAGGACGAGGCTGGGCGAGGTTTCTGCAAAAGGATGCTACGTAAGAAGGAATGATGAACCAAAAGACCAGAGGGAGAAGCACAAGGGAACTTGGAGGGAGGAAACGCAGGTAAATTATAGATCTTGAGTCCGGGGAGCCAAATCACACCTTGGCCATGGCTCTTGTGGAAAAGCAAGGCACAGGCCATGGCAGGGTCCCTCTGGGTAGACAGCCGACCCACGCGTTCCACGAGCGTCATTCCTCGGGTCTAGCAGTGAGTGACACTTTGACCCAGCTGCTGGGCGACGGGCGGGCTGTGAATCACAAGTGAGCCCGACAAGGAATCAGGGACCGCTGTCGATCGATCCACGCAGGGTGGCTTTGCAACGTCATCAGCGCGCCCAGGGGTGCGAGATGGGTGCAGCTGCTGAGGAGCATGGGTTGTCGAACAAGGCGCAACAGGTCTGCCGCCCTTTGTGCTCTTCGAGATGCATGTGCCGACTGCCGTGGAAGGGACATAGACGGAAGAAACCTGCACCAAACCTCTCTAAGAGGGTCGTGGCCGACTAGGGACCGAATGAGGAGCGAGCTCGCCAAGCACGGGTTCAAGGCACGGATGTGTGCATGCTGCTGGCGCTGGGAGTTGGGATGGGTCTGGTTGATGTTCCAAGACCATTGTTCTCACGATCTGCAGGTCGTAGTACCAGCTACGTCATCATGTGGCTGCTGTTCCTGAGCTGGGATACGACGCTCGTGATTGGCTGTGCGTACTGACAGCCCCGCCTTTAGCCTTCAGCCCGCCAAATCTGGAAAAGGCACGCGCTAGCTCAGCCGAATAGCAAGGCACAGCACGAAACAGCTCAGCACAAGCACCACCAACGACAAGGATACCGGCACCGGCTCGATCTAGACTCTCAAAAGGGTCGCAAGTGCTTTCGTCAAGCGTGCTAAAGAAAGGACCTAGAGGTGCTTACTGTGGTAAGGCGGGAATTCCAGGAAGAACAATGAGAGTTTGTCATTGACTTGCACCGTTCAGGGATGGTAATTAAATGTTGCCTTGGTTCTTGACTGTAGATCCGGCAGCGAGGTTCGTCCGTAACTAGGTAACCATCTCTGCCTCCTAAAGCAGAGCGCCACCAACACCTATGATGCCAAGCTATCGTTTACCACCCCTGAACGGTTTATGCGGTGAAGACATCGCCCTTGCTCGGTAAGTGCCTGATCTCCAAGAGCTTCTTCTCGGCCAGCATCACCCCGAGTCAGACGATGCCAAGTGTTTATCCAACTCTAAGAACCCCACGATCAGTAACTACGCAGTGTTATCCCCATCCGCTCTCACTCTGGTCACACTGCATGCTTTGCCGCTCGCCGCAGCCCACCAGGTACAGTAGTTCGTCACTACCCTTCCTGGCAGTGCATCCGTAGCCATGACTCCCCTGCCTCATCGGCTATGAACTATCAAAGTAAGGTTCACGCCAAACATATCGGATGCGGCCTTCCTCGAAGGTCTAGCGACCCTCGGTGGTCTGGATCTTGAAGTAATTGGTGGCTTGTCGGTGATGCTGCTACAATCTTGTGCCAAGGTTTCGCTTCGGCTGGCCGCATTGTTGACGCCCAAATCACGATTGTCCAGCTGTACCTCCTGCTAGCACAAATCGGTCGAAAGCTTCGTCCATGATGACTGCGCAACGCAGTGCGCATCCCCATGGGTCGGATTTGTCCGAACCTGGCTGCCCCAGCTATCCTCTCTCAGACATGCACTGATCGTGCCCATCATGCCAGCGCCGCCCCGTTGACTGGCGATAGGGCATCAACGTGGTGGAATTCGTCCATGTCTCTTCAGTCCAGGCCCTGGATACCATAACTGGCCTGTGCTTTACCCTCTGGGCACATGATTATCGTTAGGCGAGACCCAGTCATGTCATTGCGCGTCCAGTGCATCGGCGGCCTCGTGCTACTGGAGTCTCGCTCCGATCGTACATCGCAACCGAATGCATCTGTAGGCTTTATGTGAACCCGAAAGAACCGCTGATATCTGGGTGCATAGCATCTGCTGCAGACGAGCGTCATGCTTAGGATTCACGAAGGGTTCTCATGATTCCTTCCACGACCGTGAGCCCTTGTGGCGCATGGCATGTACGCACGATACCGGGGTTGGTATCGAGTTTGACGCATTACCGTCGCCATGTGTGTATTTATCTTGATGCAGAGGTGAGCATCAAGGTTCACCCTTCCGCATCGTCTGATATTTCACACATTCAGACTCGCGCCTTGAATCTATCCACGAAGGGATCGTCAGTTCGATCAACCTTTTCACCATCACTTGCCCTGGCTTTGATCGCCGGTTTCTTTGGAGTGTCTGGATCGCCAATTTTCGACGGTAAAAGGTTCTTTAACATGCGCCTCTCTGCAGCGCCTAGGAGAGACTGCCTGTCCGAGCTCGCGTCAAAGTTCCACTGGGCCAGCCCGTCGTGTGCCATGTCCTTGGGCAGTTGAGCGCGCAGAGCTGTTGTTGCGAATGAAGGATACACCATGTCGCCTTTCGTCCAGGGTTGCGAAGAAGTATTCTTGTAGCTAGCCTCCAAGTGGTCGAAGTCCGGCTCAGGGTAGATATATACGGTGAATTGTTTGGAGTGCTCGCCAGAGTCGCTGCTGGGTCCACGTTGGTTCGTTGTATCGTTGTTTCGGGCAATCCCATGCGATGATGCTTGCTTCGGGATGGGAGAGATATGGGTCGTTTTGCGTGGTTTTAGGATTTGAAGGCTCAGTGGGCTTCTACGCTTGAGTTCCTCGACTCCGTTCACGTCTCTGACTATCGCAACGAAGCTACCAGGCTTGTCCTGAAGCCAGCCTTGCCATCAGTGCCAGTCCCTCACCCGATCGATCAGGTAGACTTACAATGTCTTGCCGAAATGACTCCAGGCGACCATGCTGCCCTAGAACTTGGAGAATTGCCCTTCGTTCGGTGAGGTGGATGGGGAACGGTTTGGGCGTGATTCTGATGGTTCGGGGGTCTAGGAAAGGCTTCCCCGACAGAAAGCGTGACGACGACATTGTATTGCCAGTTGTCGAAGCGGGCCTGGCCAGCAGGGGAAGCGCTTGATACGTGTCGCACTTGTTCGCGATGGCGGTCGTGGAGTTGGAATCGTCACAGAGACCTCAGAATGCGAGGGTTTGGCCCGTTGCCGCAAAGAGAGTCGGAGATGCACAACCCTGGAAAAAGCTCTGGTGGGTCCCAGTTCCGCGCCGCGTTTTACCGCCTCCATCCACGTTTAACTATTTTGGCTTTGACATCCATCCTACCTCGAGGAAGGGCCTGGCGCAAACAATTGTCCTCTGCCCACCCGTCACTGGTGCGACTGTGCGATTTTGGTCGAGCTTGCGGTTCTTCGACGTTCATGTGCTGTGGTCTGCGACACTCTCAGCGGTGATCCCCCGGTCTCGCTTCTCTCCGGAGCTGCTACAGAACCACCTTTCACAATGGCGACCCCGACGCCCATGAAGCATGCGGCTTCGCAACAAGGCTGGACACCTTCGCAGCAACAGGGCCGAACGCCCTCACAGCAGGGTCGCACTCCTTCACAAATGGCTGCAGCAACTCCCCCCGTTTCCACCCCGTTCTCCAACGCCGCGCACACTGCTTTCTCACCGAATGGGCCTCGCTCGTCACCCCAGCAGTTCAAAAAGTCGCCCGCGACGAACATGGGCATGATGGCTCATGCGCATAACGCACCCATGAACTTTGACAGCCCCTCGACCGCGGCTGCTATGGGACAGCTCGGCCTCGGAGGAGGGCTTGATATGGGACTCGATGCTGTTGGTGCTCTCGGTGGCTTGGGATCATTGACTGGCGAAGATGATAAGCTCAAGCGCCTGGAAACAATACTGGACATTTTGAACGTGGGTCTCGACTGGCATACATTCTTGTAGACTTTTGTGCTGACGATACGCAGAAGAAGAAAGGGCTGGTCAGCGAAGCAGGCCTTGAACGATTGGCCGGCCGTGTCGGACTCGAAACGTTGAGCGAGGAGCAAACGACAGACGACGGACGGAAGCTTAAGACGCTGATCGTGGCTGGATCGATTACCTCAATTGATATTGTGCTGGAGAACAACATCGTCCAAAGCGTCACCCTGGGCTTCCCGGATTCTGCTGAGTCGGTCATCAAGCACATGGATCCCGCCAGCGATATTCTCTTGCGAGACCTCCAGCTTCTCCCGAATCAAAGCCCTCTCACCAAGACTCTTGACAAATTTGCGGCCAATTTGGAACTTCTCGCGATCCTGGATAAGCTTAGCATTCTTCCCGAATTGGACTGTCGTCAGGCCCTGGTTGGGGTGTACGAGAGCCTCGCGAAACTCCACCGGTGGGACACTGAGAAGCTGAAAGAAGAGCCCGGAATGAGTGGGAAGTCTGACGAGTTCTTGAAATCGATGGCTATGTGCTCACGAAATGGTTTCCCGGCCATGCATGCAAGGGATCGCGTCGGTCTCTCTGTCCAGTATTGGCGTGAACGACGATTTGTGCCACCATCCAAAGAAACAGCCACTCTCTCCGAGAAGGAGAAGGTCTGGTCGCTTCTGGTCGGCTGTGCTGCAACTGATGGAATTGGCCTGCCTCCCATTCGTGTTTCTGACGAGTGGCTCTCCAAGGACATCGCCAAGGAGGATCCCTTGGAGCCCAAGAAGATGATGCTAGATTGGCAAGAGCCGCCGAATGTCTCCTTGCCTCCGTCTGAAGACAACAAGGACGGTGGCGTGGATATGCTTCAGCCAGACATGTCTGTGACGAGAGTGCCGCAGGTCATGTTCACGGTCACTTTCGATCCGCCCTTGATCCTCCCTCAGAATGATTGGGCACGCGTCTACACATACGCAGGGAACGGCGTACCGACACCTTTCTACTCGCCTACATTTGATGTTCTCTTCTTCCCAATTGACGAGAACATGCCGCCGGACTCCAGTGCGCACCGTATAATCACAGCAGAACGACAAGTCCGTGTATTCGACAAGGAACACAAACCCTGCACGAAGTCACATCGGAACAGGCTATTCATTTACAAGCAGATCTACTCACAAGTCATCAGCGAGCTGCCCTTCTCGCATCCACGACAGTTGGTCGAAATGCTTCCCCTTTTGAGGCAATACGCTTTCATATCAATCCTGCTTGAGAAGAGCTTTCGGTCAAAGAACGAAGAAGCGAAAGAAGACGCAGCACAGAAGAATGAGACGTCCGAGGAACATGCAGCACTGAATACCCAAGACGAGCTCCTGGCAATCACCGGCCTCAGCGACTCGAAGTCTGCTGCCCCAGCAGCACCTGAGGATGCGCACGACCTCAATTTGGATGTGATCCTATGGGTTCACCCCGTGCCGCACTTCCAGGTATCCTTCCCGTTCCGAGACTCGACCGTAAGCCTCACTTTGCACATCCTGGAGAACGGTGTCGTCGAGATTACGGAAGATAATCTCCTTTCGCGACTCGAAGATGATGAGGGCAAGGGCAAGATGCCGACGCGGGCGGAACTAGCGAAAGCACTGGAGCACCTCGAGGACTTTGGCGCATGGGCTGAGTGGGTGCGAAGCCGTTATTCATGAGTCCGCGAGCCCTACCAGCAAACATGATTTCCGAGTGTCACACTGGAGTCTCATCTCGAGCAAATGCATGGCGCCGTATCAGATGTCTAGAGGGACAGTGCAGCTCATGCATGTTGCTGCCAGCTATGACTGGAATGCTGCGAACCCTGAAGAACGCACGTCACTTCATACAATGCGGCTTCCACCATGAAGATTGGAATGCTGTAGGTGGGACAGGCGAGGATCCTGCAAGACATGACCAGTCGCTTTCCCCGGCAATCGTGGTCTCAGTAGAGATATAAAGTGCCTTGTTCCGTCTTGATTGCTCGCCCAGCTGGCCTGACGTCCGAAAAAAGCGGACGGCACGGGCGCGGCTCGACGAAACGACAAACACTGACGGCGTCCCTCTGCCGGATTGGCCTCATCTCGGCCTCTCAGCGAACTCACTTACACGCTCGCGTCACCCGGGAAATGGTCGCCTGGTCACTGTGAATCAATACAACACCATACACACCACCTCTCTCGCATTTTCCATCCCATCGTCGCCCACAGCATTGCCCAGCGAAGTTGACCGACATTTCTGACGGGCCTGGCTTTTCAGATGGCCAACTCACCGCGCATGAATAAGCCCGCAGCGTTGCCTTGTTTGTTACTCTGGCACTCCACGGATACTCGCAGAGAGCTGTGTAACACACGACCCGTCGCTCCTTCACAGCCACGGCTGAGAAAATAGGGAGAGATAACACCAAGAGTACAAGACCAGCGTGTACATCCTCTTCGTTGACGCAGCAGTTGTTCTTCCTCTCTGCAGCCAGCACAACAAACTCTTTTTTCCCTACTACAAGGGAACAATTCCGCAGTAGCACCCCTGTTGCTTTGCTTTCGAAGCACTCATAAACATGGAATTGCGATGCAAGATGAACGCAAAACCAAAGATCCAGAGCAGTCTCATGAGTCATGGGTACCTCTCCTCTTACGCCTCTCTCCCAGGCGCCTACCCGTGCCCACCAAACAAACCACTTCCTCAACTTCCTTCTTCGCCACGGTACAACCTCTTCCCCAAAACCCACCAGGCAAACCACCAGTTGCGAGCGTCGTCCTCGATATCATCGACATCGTCCCACTCTCTCTTCGCCACTGCCTCACTCCTCAGCGTCTCAAACATCTCCGCAGGAGAAGCAACTTGGGATCTCGACTCAGGAACGGTCTCGCGGCCGGACTCGTGCACATTGCCGCCGTCGCCCGGTCTACGAAGGGAAGGACCACAACACGATGCGGAGGAAGGACTATTCTTTGCTCTTGAGAAGAAAGATGGCGTCGTCAGATTCTGGGTGAGGGCGGAGCATGCCTTGCTGGAGAGTAGCTTGGTGTTGGAGGGGATACCCGTGGATGAGGCGGAGAGGGTGAGCTGTAGGGCGCGGGAGATGTTGCTGGATTGCAACTGGGGGGGGATGGTAGAGCATGTTCAACTCCTCGTGGGGACATTTCGAGAGCAGGGCGAGGAGGCATAACGATGCTGCGTGAGTGCGATCGCGTAGTATCCCTGCTTATATTCGACGCGGGTCGTACGTTCTTAGACATGAGGGTAGTGAACTGCGTGAGGTAATACACAACCCGATGCCCTCTCTCATGCCGTTGCCCTGTTAAATCTACAGTCTTGACAACTTTGGTTCCTACTCTCAAGCTCATGCCTGCGCGTTTTGCTCAAATGTTCTCAGAAAGGCTGATGAGATGGTCAATAGACTCGGAAGGTGAGCTGACAGTCCCTGACAATTACAAGCCGTGGGAAGTCCAAAGTCACATTGCAAAGGCATCACAGATCGATCACGAGCAGTGGGACTTTTGAACACACCAAAGGTCATAGATACGTCGGGTAAAGAATGTCCAGAAGAAAGCAGAACAATCCGATTTTGATCCAATCAAGGAAGATATAAAACACACCAGGAGAAGGAAACGCAAGGCCTATGCCGAGATTCGACTCATACTAGCAAAGGATCTCTCGCCATTTTGCTCCCCAGAAAACGTCATTTGTGCCCCTTTCTAATTAAATAGCCAAGGTCGTGAAAGTGTGGAGTATGAACTTGAAAACCCATAGTGTCGCATCCTTCCTTCGGTGGTATTGAGTAGAAGTTGATAATCAGAATCAGAAGACGAGCACATGTTTCATGAGAAACATGTGCTCTGGCAGATCAAAGCTCGGATGCTATCAAGGCCACCTGCATTACAGGAACATGGCGAGAGCACCGCTAAGAACGGCGAGCACGGAGACGCTGAGGGAAGCGGCACCGGCGACAGCGGGGGGGGGAGTGGACTGGGGAATCGCAGCGGAAGCAGGGGGAACGACTGTGTTGCCGCCCGCGTTGCCGCCCGCGTTGCCGCCCCCGTTGCTGCCCCCGTTGCTGCCCCCGTTGCTGCCCGCGTTGCTGCCGCTGTTGCTACCGCTGTTGCTGCCCCCGTTGCTGCCCTCAGGGGTTTCACCTTCGGATTGCTCGCCCTCGGATTGCTCGCCACCATAGCCAGGTTGCGCAGAGCCCTCAGGAGACTCAGGAGACGAAGGCTGCTCACCCTCAGGGGACGAAGGAGAAGAAGGAGACGAAGGCTGCTGAGGCTGCTCGCCACCAGACCCAGGTTGCTGACCGCCGTGGCCGGGCTGGGCCTCACCAGTCTGGGTATTGGTGGGCTTAGCTTCCTCGACAGGGCAGACAGTGGTATAGAGGGCGATAGTCCTGGTGATGACCGCACCAATGGGGCAGTCAGTCACGGTCTTTGGGCACGCCGTGACGGTGTGCACATCGGTGCTGTAGACGGTGGAGGTGGTCATAGAGACATAGTCGCTCAGGGTGGTGGTAGCAGGGACAGAGGTGGTAGGATGGACGTAGGTCGACGTCGCAGAAACCGTATCAGATACGGCGGGAGTCTCGGTCCCAGAGATGGTAGAAGTCTCAGAGACGGTAGGAGTCTCGGAGATGGTAGGAGTCTCAATATCGCTGTAGCTACCATCATCATCACCGTCGTCATCGCAGCCCTCATCGTAATCGTCGGTGTGGCGAGCAGCGATCTCAGCATGACGATTCTCGATGGAGAAGCGGGCTGCAGCAGCGTGGCCGGAGAGAACCGCGGCGGCGGCGGCGAAAGCGAGAGTGGTGCGAACCATCTTGTATTAAACCTGAAGATCTGGCGTGAATGAAAGGAGTGTACTGCGTCTTCAAGAGGAAGCAAGCCGAAAGTTGAAAGCACGTAACGAGTGACTGGGACAAGCGTAGGTCGCGAGGCTGAGCTAGTGAGTGAACTTCGAAAGTGGCTTGGCAGGTCTTCTTATATGTAATGAAGAGTCCGCAGCGAGTAGAAGAAGCACGGACGAGGTAACTTCCGATCGAGCCGGTTCCGCGTGTCTGGATGTATCCTTGAATAGAATCCCACCACTCAGTCCAACATCAGTCCGTGCCGGACCATGCACGACTAATGCATAATTAGCACCAACCACAGTGAAATCGAATAGTCCGCCCCGTAGCGCCCAGGATCAAAGGACAGCTCAAGCGGCAACCCCTGCCCAAGCGAGGGACTGACCCATGGAAACGCTCACGGCTGAAGCCACCACGCCCGCACTCAACCAGGTCAAGGCAGTGGTGGAATGCCCTTGGTAGGTAGTAGCCACGAGGCCTGTTCCTAGGACATGACTCTGCTACAAAGTCTGGACCCTGGACCCCGAATTTCTCGAACGAGCCCCGACGCCGTCGCACGTGTTCGGTATTGAGAGCAAAACGGAGGACGGGTGGCAAACAGCGAACAAATCTGGAGCTTTCCCAAGAAAGAGTGTAAGTAGCGCACGGCGCAAGGCCGCAAGCTGTGCAAGCGGGCAGCGCTTCGCAAAATTAGCAGAGACGGCGTCGGCGCTAATGCAGGAACTGCCAACCAGAGAGCGATGTGCGCCCCTGAGCTTTCCCGAAATGAAGTAAAAAAACGTGCTCTTTAGGTTCAGCTGGTCAATGGTGCTTATCGTCCGACGTTCTCGTCTGTTCCATGGCATCGAAGCGCAGTCCACACCACCCACAGCTCGTTGCCCCTAACGGGCCACCGAGACCGTATTGATAAAATGATGTACTCCGTACGAAGTATAATATTGCGGTACCGTCTCAAAACGATTCAGAGTAACCAGAGATGTGGGATGCGAAAGCCAGTGGTCGAGTAGACTAAGTCGAGTAGTGAGTGGGGTTCTTCGCTTTTCAAGAGGCCCCAACCAGATTAAACCAAGCAAGACGAAATGCTACAAGCAATGCTCTGTCAGTTGCAAGTATGATGGAAGCTGCGGCATACTGTCGTGCTGGAGGCAATCTAGACATATTTAAGCATCTCGCTTAGATATTTGCAGGCCCCAGGACGCAGCCATACGCTGATCGTGACGCAATTCGTTGAAGGATGATCTACCGTCAGGGGTGCCGATCCCATGTGCAGGACACCCTGGTGCACTGTTGAATTGGATCATGACTTCGGCAACAGTAAGATATTCGGGCGGATCGTATAGTCTTCAGCCCAAATGATTCCGGAGACAAGACAGGGGTCTACATCTTTGTTATTCCAGACAAGTCACCGGTCCGTATGGCTAGCGAGACGTTTTTGCTTGTTAGCACCTGCAGTCACCATAGACAGGCCCTGTAGAGCCCACGGGTACATACGACGCACTGGCAGCGGCTCAACTTCCGGGCAGGTCGGGTCAAACGGACCATATGGGTGTGACCAAGCTGAGAATCCTCCTAGCGGTACCCACAGAGAGCACAGGCGCAATCATCCTTCGTTGCAAGAGATGAGCTTGTGGGAGTAGCATGAGCTTGGCTCCATACAGTTGACGGGCGAAGAAGCGTTAGTGACTCGGTGAGCTGGGGAGAGGTGTACAGATGTTGGATCAGAGACAGGGAGCGAGGATCGGACATGGGTATCACGGATGGTGGCACGACGATAGGGCGATGCGAAAGAAACGCGAGATTGGCGCTGTCGTGACGAGTGGTTGTTGGGTCTAAAGAAGGAGAGGGGAAAAGCAGCTCGGTCGGTGGCTGCCCCACAGTGGGAATATGTACGTACTGTACGGAGTACTGCACAGTACTGTACTGTACCACAAGCCTCAGAAGTGCATTCACACACTGACAGACACGCTGAGATATAGCACACGCAACAGCTTCAACGCACTGTAGGCCGCCACTATCAACAAATGGCCCAGGCGTCCTTGGCGAAAAGACAGATCGAAAGCTATCATCATACCCTTGTATCTACTGCTCCCTCAGCTGGTCTCATTATCCTTCCCCAGCTTTTTTGCACCGGAATGCGGCTGTCCCCGAATGGATGGATCATCATGCCACCAATCGTTTAGAGACAAAGCCTACCCACAGTGGTCTTCGCTTTACTCATTTCACTTCCATCACCAGTGGTCCCTTTGTCGTGCACAGCGCCTGACGACCGTTCCAGGAGTGTCCTTCTCACCCACGTGCAGAAACAGGAGCGAGTCAACCTCGCCTGTCCTTGTCTGATCACATTTTGGTCCCTTCTGCGCTACAGGATGAATGTTGACACACACACACTCTCTCTCTCTCTGTCTCTGTCTCTCTCCTCAAATCTCCGTCGGCCCATACAATAACATTCCCAGAACCCTGTGTCTTTCATGCTGCAACTTGGATATACCTTGACCCAAGGCTTCAGCACGAATAGTCTAAGTTTTTGGCACCCTGCTAGTCTACAGTATCTAAGATCTCGCCTTACTACGAGTAATGGGCCGTGTCAGCAAGCAACAAAGTTTCAATAGTCTTGTGGTCTGCGCCTTGCAAGCATGGGTACATCACTCGTGTGTTCTTGCGAAGTCTAAAACAGAATTTAATTGTCTTGACTATGCTCAACCATGGAATACGGAAACTCAAAGAAAGCAAGATTATGCGTACAATACCAATTTCTCTCAGCGCAAAGTCAACTCCGAAACCAAACATAGAAGCCTGTGCGCCCGTCCTGTGTTTGTGGTCCATGACATTGCATTCGACATTCCTGATATGGCTCATCCCCTATAACAGTACGAGACAATAAGCTTTCGAGGATTCATCACGGTACTGCCTGGCTCATCGGGAGAAACTCAATGCCATGCAAAGCGGTATAGTCAGAGAAAAATGCCTTCTCCGTAAAGTCTCGCCTGTCCAGATTACGCGTCTAATGCACGCTTCCCATATCCGTCGCAACTAGCTGTTCAGCGTACCGTGGTACATCCAGCAGCGACGAAGCATACATAGCAGCATAGTAGGTCCACCAGTCATGAAGCGTGTCATGTATGATTAGCAGGAGTTTGGGTATCGTCGTTTGTAGTATACACTCATGCCTCGTATGCAACTCCCTCACTTCGTCGTCCGTTCAACTAGGAACCCTTTCAGTGCATCTGCAGCCTGCTTCTCTGGCGACCCCTGGACGGTGACCTTGCCAACGTCCATCCAAACATCACCTCCCCAATGTATCAAACATCTCTTCGTCCCATCCTCAACTTCAACATCCCTCTCCCCACCTTCGGCCAGCCTGAAGACCTTTTTCTTCCTATGTTCTCCTCCCTCCGGCTTTCGCAGCGGCCTCACATCTTTGAAGATCACTCTCTTCTTCCTGTTGAAGTCATCCACGGCGTCCGTCCATACCGATCCAAAAACCTGGACTACACCCTTCAGTTTCCTCTCCAGAACGCTTGAGTCTAGCTGATGAGCAGCTTCCCAATCTATTTTCGCCTCCGTCTTCGTGAGCTTCGGCGCGTGTCTCAATTCTCCTTTCCCGCTGTGAGAGGAGACATCTTTATGAGGTGGAATGTAAAGCCTATCTCGTAAACCTTGAACAAGCATCGTAGCGCCGACCTCGGCGAGTTGCGCTGTGAGGTCGGGAAGAGATATGTCCTCTGGAATGGGAAAGCCTTTCTCGGAGGTTTGTGCAAGGACTGCGCCGTGGTCGAATGCCTTGTCGTCCAGAGTCTGGAGTGAGACACCAGTATACTTGTCTCCATTCAACAACGCGTGGTGTAACGGCGCTGGTCCACGAAGGCTATCAACGTGTACATTAGACTTCCATGGTTCTGCTCCTTGACGCCGACACATATCGAATGGGATAGGAAGCACATACTCAGGCAATAGTGAGGGGTGAACGTTCAGCCCACCATACTTGACTCCACGGAGTATCCGTGAGGGCACAAATAGTCCAAAGGACACTGCAACGATCAGATTGATCCCTTCTGGAGGCTGGAAGACCAGCGGTTAGCAGCGGTGCGAGGGCGAGATACTCTTCATCTGTGGCAAGCTCACCTCCCATTCTCTGAAGGTACTCCTTTGGTGGATCCGCAAGCCCAGCTTCTCTGCTAAGAGCTTACATGGAACTGAGTTTTCAGTAAGCTCAGCCAAGTTATTGAGATACCTCCTCATATTGTTCGTTCAAGCAGAGAGCACCATGAGGGATGAGATAGTGTAGTGTAACTCACCTTCTCTCAGCTCCTTGTTTCCCCTCCCCGCCCACTTTGGCGGCAAGACCATCACATCCAGCGCCTCAATCAGCTTCCCGTTCTTCACATGCTCTGTATGCAATGCTTGCAGTGAAGCGCAACTAAAGCGATCTGAGCCGCAGAAGAGGATTCGTAAGGGTTCATGACTCGATGATGACACGGTTGTCGTGGACAAGTACCGTCGCTGGATGCACTGAATGCTCCGCCGATGTAACGAGAGGAGGAACATGACGACAAGACCACCTTAGGAGCCCCTGGATACTCTTACATGCGCTGATGAGATAACATGCTCAACGTTGAATGTGGTACGTGACGAGGTTGACGGGGGTCGCGTTTGGTGCAACATACGCTTATAGGAATACTCACTGGTGATGAATGACCTGGCGATTTCCATCAACGTGACCTTCTCCAAGGAACATTTGGAACAAAAGATAAATTTGACAGAGCGGCTGGAATAAATCAATGATTCATCTCAAGAACATCGACTTTGAGGGCTTTTTGGGCAGAACTCGCAAAGAACTTGACACGTACCGCTTCGAACCCTTACCCGGCACCTCGACCGGCTGAAGAACGACCTTCTCGTGGATAGGTCCCAACGCCTCAGCATGGATTCGTGGTATTGAACGTGCTCAAATGGACTTTCTCCTCCTCTTGTCTGGGTCTCTATACCACTTGAAAATACCATAGGGCTGTAAAATTACACATGCTTCGAGTAATGCAACTCTTCATCAGTATTCGCCGCATCTTCATCCATGAACCACACCATCATCGTCCTCACCCAACCCACCACTCACAACAAACCAACCATGTCACTCCGTCCAGTTCAACATCCCAAACCGGTCCCTCAACATCTACAACGACCCCATTGCCAACCTCCTGACCTTTCCTGCCCAAACCCGTCAGTCTCCCCTCCCCGGCAAGAATGAACCTCCCGCTTCGCGCCTGTTCATCAACCGCTGCTTCTACAACCCGTCCCTGGACAAGATACATTCGTTCTCCATCCTTTCTCACCTCTTCAACGAGGATCTGAAATCTCTCCTGTCCAGTTTTTCCCGCCGGCCCTCCGCCGTCCTCGTCCCAGCGCTTCACGTCTGAGAGCCAGCCTTGGAGTTCGGAGGCAAGACCGGAAGGGAGATATTTCGCGCCTCTTCTCTGAGGGGAAAACGCTGCTGGCAGTAGGCCTTGAGCTGCTGCAACGTCTCCTTCGGTAGGTTTGAATCGTGGTGCGGCCCGGAATGTAGGTTGCTGTAAGACTGTGGCGTCCCTTTCTGTGAGGTCGATATCCTCCCCCTCGCTATCAGAGAAGATTCTCAAGGCGTTCTGTCCCCCTCCATCGTTTTCGTTTTCGTCTGAAAGTGTTGCCGGCAGCTCCTCGATAGAAGAGCTCGATACCATAGCCTCATCAAGGGAGACCCTTCTCCGCTTGGCCCTCCTCAGCTCTGGCGATTCTGACCCGAGCACGACCCGCTGGGTCCCTTCATCGTCAGCCTCAAGAATATCATCCCCCAGACGCGCCTTCTGCCTAGCCCCTGTGATCGCCTCTTCATCCACAGCCGAACTGCTCAAGATCCTCTCTTCATCGCTAGCAGAGCTGCTCACGACCCTTTCCTCGTCGTCAAAAGAACTGCTCACGACCTTCTCATCTCCCTCTCCCGGCCCCTCCCCCTCTGGCTCATCCACATCCTCAATCTCCTGGCTCAGCTCCCTTCTTCCCAAAGGCCTCACCACTGAACTCGATCCAGGACCACCAGCAAACCTGGGCGTAGACTGGAACCTTGGCGTGCCAGTCGGCGCAGCCGCTGCGGAGGTGGGTGTTTGTGATGACGTCTGTGTTCCACGTTTTGGGAGCAGGAAGCGGCGAGGTGTCGGGGTCTGTTCAAAATATTCAAATCATCTCAGTGATTTGTATCTTTTCCATTGTTTTCAGAGTGATTCAGACATTGGACAGATGCTTACGCTGGGCGGAGGATGCATGACTTCCCTGTCCCTTCAAAGCGAGTGACTGGATTCACGGGGCGTTTGCGAGCTCAGCCAGTTGATACTGTTCGTGTGAATATGGCAAGTTCCAAGAGACGCGCAAGGGCCATGATAGCGAAATTTTGATGGGTGAATGCAAGAAACAGTTGGCGCGTGAGTTTTTAGGTGCTCTGGCCTTGATTGCTGTTCAACGAGTCGTGATCTTGTGAACTCTAAGTGCACAGCTTGAGTGGGGATGTGGTTCTTTTAGTCGCATTCAGCATCATTTTCCAAACCTCGAACATAACCGGTCACTTTGCACCCAGCACAATCGTTCTACGTCTTTAAGACTTAATTTCTCTCACATCTCTTTCTCTATCATGGTTTCACTTGCTAATGTTAGACAAGTTGTGCCTCTGCCCTGATTCTCAATCCCAGCTCTCCCCAACAACAATCGCTTTCCGTCCTCCAGGTTCCATCCGCCTTCACGGGCTTGGTCTTCATCCCGTGCTCGAACCTTTCACAACTGATAAGCGATGCAGAGAGAGTAAAAGACAACAGAGATCCTGAAACAGAAGGAAGGAAAGAAAACATGAGAACATTGCCAAAAGGGCAGAAGTCTCAGCAAAAAGGCAAGCAAAAACGCCAGTTCGTGCATTGTCCTTCTTCACAGCCAGAAGGACCTTTAAAGTATTGTGTGTTCCCCTTTATCCCCCAGAGTCCTTTCTTTTATTCCCTTTCGCCGACATTATCCATCAAGAGCGGGCAGAAGAGCCGGGTTGTGAGGAGGCAGGGAAGGTGTCGTGGAGGGCATGTATGTAAAAATCCGATGGTGGTATTCCATTCCGTCGCGTGCTCAATCTCGTAGGAGCGACAGTTCAATAAAAGAAAATGGCCATGAGTACAATAGTCCACGCAATTTTGTCGCGGGCGAGGAACAAGAAAGTCTGTCAGAAAAGGAATGACGCCAAAGACTGCGATCTGGGCAGCCATGCAGTGTAGTAGGGATCGGAAGGCGCAGCTGTTCGTTCTCGCATTCGCATGCAAATGAAAGGACCTGGCTGCCTATATTAAGAATATGTGTTGTATGCAGGGATAACGTGTCAAGATCTGACGGAAGGCGTCAGCAACAAGTGTGAGCGCGGCACTAGCAGGAGAATCGGTGTCCGCTCATGAAAGGCTTCGTATCGAGGGCGTAAGTGACGCGAGTCGAGGAAACTGGCCCGCTTCTCGAGATCGATTTAGCCGTATGCGAGGTCGAATCCAGTCTTGTGGTCCTTCTTCGTATGTTCGGTATTCTTGATCTGGTGAAGGAGCACAGAGGGCAAACATGGCCGCCCGTTCTTCTCCTCCCATCGCTTACCACCAATGCCCGTGTCGATCCAGCCCATGAAGTTGTTGTACAGACGGTTAGGAGGCTCAGCGCGGTAATACCAGGTTGTACCCTGGAATCTCCTCTCACGGCCCCAACCCATAGGGCTGCCGTTGCCACCGCACTCGCCGTTCTTGCCAGGATTGAACCACTTGTTGACAAACTCGCCGCTCCAATCGCGATCCATGAAGACAGGGTGCGGCGCGAACACGGCCTTCAGGCCATGGTGAAGAGCGACAGTCTGCGGCGTCATTTCGGAAGCAACGTGGTTGCCCCTCATATTCTCCACGTGCATGATGTCCAGCAGACGCTTCGAAATGCGGGATTGTGTGACGATGGTCGTGCGACGGGGCACATCCCACGAGTGGTGAGTAGCGTCATAGTAGCCCCAGACGTGCTTCTGCATGATCCAACTGCTATTGATAGGGTTAAAGATGGGACCGACCATGATAACGTCGGCCTCTTCACCAACACCCCACTTGTAGTCGTCATCCGCAGGATCCGCGACCGGAGGCTTAGGACCAACGGGGTTAATGAAAGGAAGGCCGATAGGACCCCAGACGGTGTCGTTGCCATAACGTTGTTCAATATCCTTACGGAAAGTGGTATCGAAGTCTCCGTGATACTCAGGGATGTAGAACCGCTCGTTGCGCTCCCAGAGTCCCTTGCGAGGTTGCTTCTTCGCAAACTTGGCCAGCTTGTCAACAAGATCGTAGTGATGACCTGTGTAGCGGAAGTCCATCTCCCAGTTCCAGATATAGTCGAATTGTGGGTGATCATGGCTGAACTTCTGAACGGATAACCACTGAGCCGTGTGCACACTACGCTCGTTCTCGTCTGTCATCTCGGTATAAATGTTCCAGACGATCTCGTCGTTCCACAAGATGGTGAGGCCGTGGAATTCAGGGGGGATGTTCTGGTTGAGCACACGCTGATAGGTTTCCGGGTCGTCGAAGATCTTCAGGTTGCGGTCCTTGACGTGGACAAGGAGGAAGACCTCATACTCTCCACCAGACTTGAGCGTAGTTTCGGCGATAAGGGCGCGAATGACCTGCTTGTCGTTCTCGGTGTAATCCTTGCCAGTGTACGAACGGAGAAGAATAGCAGAACGAGACTCTTTGATGTAGCCGCTGCCCCTGCCAGCCGCGGGCTTGTGTTGCTCAGCATCGGGTTCGGCAGCAGCCACTGGGGTCGGCGCGGCATCCTCAGCCTCATCACGACGCATGATGTTGCCGCTCGTCCTGCCGGACTTGGGCTTCTTTGAGGTCTCAGGGTACATCTCCAGGTATGGGTTCTTCTTTTCTTTCTTCAGATCGAAACGCTTGGCGTTCTTGAGAACGCAGCGGCGCTGTAGATCGCCCCAATTGACGTTGTCCCAGTCCACAAGGTTTTGGTCACCCTTGTCCTTACGCTTCTGGTCGGTGAGACCGTACGGTCCCAGGCGGGTCTCGCGCTCCCAGCAGAGGTTGGCGTCCATGTTGAAGATGTCGTAGCTACCCATCTTCGGCTCCGGCCACTGGTGAGGCCGTCCCTTGAAGACGAGCAGGTCCTCAACCTCCTTGCCATCAGGGCCAGGGCAGACCTCGAAGGGTGCAAAGCCAGCCTTCTTCCAAGCCTCAGAGTTGTAGTCGGGGAAGGGATTGAAGCGAACAGGCCGGTCGGGGGTGAAATCGAACTTGGGAGCATTAGGGTCTTCCCGGATCTCCTTCTTGAGCTTCTCGGACCGATCTTCCTTGTAATCAATAGTTGAAAGCGTGTTTCCGTAAATCATTCCGGTAGAGATGAGGCTGTAAAAGTAGCGGTCAATTATCTTCTCGTCACTGAACATTCCAAGGCAGATCTTCACCACTTACTTGGCAGTCATTTTGTAGACATATCTCCAAATCCTGCGAAGATCCTTCTCGTGCTGGAGACGACCAAGCTCGCCAGGCTCTCTGGATTTGCCATCGAATTCATGGCCAGGCTCAACCTCCTTGGGGTCCTCGGGATCAGTAGGATCCCGCCACTCGCCAACATCTTCAATCTTGATATTGAGGTAGCTGTCGAGCGTAGCGCGATCAGGATTATTAGCACCGGCGAGGACAGTTTGAGGGCGACCTCCTCCTATTGGAGGCTCGATGGGTGCCTCTGGTTGTGATGGAACGACGCGCATCTGAGGCGACGGCTCGCTGAACAGGATGTAGTAGGTGGTGATGGCCGCCAAGACGAGGAAGATGAGCGTTCTCGTCCTTGGTCTTGATGTGAGCATCCGCCTGCCCGGGGGGCCCAGCATCATCTTCTCTTTTCCGAGTCCACGCATGTTCGCTAAGGAGACGTGATGGGAGGAAACTGAAGCGAATGTAGGAAATTCTTGCACGGGGCGCACGATCGCGTTTCTCTGACTGAGTTTTCAGAGTTTGGTCGGTCGCAAGCGAGGGGTGAGAGAGTCAATCGCTAGGGAAAAGAAGGAAGCCGCTCAGTACATCACAGGAGCATGCTGCGCCAGCGCCGTGGGAGAAAGTTGACCTGAGATGACGAAGGAGAAGACAGCTGAAGAGGCCGAAAATTTCACTTGAAGCGGTCGAGAAATGAATGCTTGAAACCGGCTTCGTCCGATGGCTAGGAAGAGCGCTAGGTTGAAGGTGGGTGCGCCTGGGGGTTGGTACCAAACCAGGGAAAGGAGGTGTAAAAACGGCGCGGCTGGAGACGGAGGAAAGAAGAGCAAGACAATAACCCGACGTTTGCCACAAAATAGGCACAAAGGCAAGATGCTTCACGGGATGATGGTATCGTGAGCCGGGACGGTTGGGAGATGAGACGTGTCTTGGGAAGAGGGATGTAGCGAGCGTAGGAAGAAGAAGAGGAAGAGTAGGACAAGGAGAAGACGGATGGCGAGATGGAGGAGAAAGTGGATGGTGGATTGCGAGATGGAGGTGATGGAGTTTGGGGGACGGGATGAAGGGATAGTGCAGTAGTGCCCCCATGTCTACCCAGATTCTCCTACTAAAGACCGCACCTTACCACTATCTGCACGAGGTTTTTTTCTTTCTACGGGCACCTCGGGGGGCATCAACAGCGAGTTCCAGCGCGGTGGAGGCGCTGTACACGCGGCTCAGGCGGTGGCAAGTCGGCCAGTGACTTCCAGTGAACGGTCGGTCCCCTGATACCGTAACCAAACTCCCCTATAAACTCTAAGAAGCCAGAACCCACAGGGTGGCGAACAGGGGGAGGCTCTAATGCGCAACAAGTGATTGGAGCCTTGAGGCGGTACGTGCGCTTGGGGGGGAGGGGGGGGGCCTTGAACTACCTCTGCTGAAGACGGTGCGAGCTTCAGTGGGCCAGTCCAGTGAACTGGTATGGATGGCAGGTAGTTTTGACACGGCAGAACACATTATGAGCACGCGATAGAGGGACTATCATAGGAGATCATCGAGAAGTTTGTTTATTATTGAACTCTTGTCCAGCGCAACACTCTGGGTCAGGCTGGGCAGAGCTGCCGGAAGCGGTTGAAATGAGACGGTACAGGATACTTGGTGACTACGACCTTTTGATCCTGGAGCGGTTACGGAACACTGTGGACTGGACAGCAGATAAGGTGTGCTGAGGTGGTGCTGAAGCAAACCTACACCAGCACCAGCCACTGTTCTGTCTGGATCATCAGTGACCGTTTGTGGCTTGCAGTGCTTTCAAAGCCAGGGGCCAATCACGCGAGGCCCCCACCCCCAACGGAACCAGCGCCAACTCCAAGTCCGGCTCCGATATTCAGGGGCCCCTCGATGGAGATTGCGCATGTCGCGGCTCGAGAAGTTATGCATGCCCTTGCAATCAATCACCTCATCACAGTCAGGTAAGTCAAGCATCCCGCTGGAGAGAGAACACATGTCAAATCGTTTTCCGCAGTCGTCTGGTGATCCGCATTAAGCAGATCATCATCAATTCTTTTTTTGGGTCACGGTCAGAGGGAGATGCGGCTCAGCGGTCAAAGTCTGACGTCTTGGGCAATCGCCTTATTAACGAGTCAATGCATCCAGCCGCCACCGTTTCTAATTCTGACACTTGACAAGCTTCGCCCATGTGGCGATACCTCGTACCTACCTTACCTTAGTACCTAAGGCCTTGTCTTCTTGCTACGCCTGCTGTGACCACTGTACACACGGCTCGTACCGTCCCAGTACGAACCCTCTTCAGAGTGTTCAACCCTCCCTTAAGCGGTGGTATTGCATACATACGGGCATATATGTACGGATAGTTGTACTCGTATGGCAGCGAGTTCCAGTTTCTCCACCTAGAACTAAAACTTGGCTTTTTCTGCTCGACTTGCACTTGTCACTCCGTCCCAGACATGCCGAGCAGCTATATAGGTGACATAAACACTGGCAAATGCAGGGGCTCCTGGCCTGCTTCTTCGGCTGGTTCGCAGCGAACCAGACTGACACTGACTAGCCCGACATTGTTCCTACATTAGCAGGAACATGTGCAGCTACATTGACTGCCGCCACCTCGTATACTCGCCGCACTGTCAGTGGCTTGGATTGTCATGTCTACTCGGGACGGCTCCGGCCTTTCGTCCCGTTGGCCAAACAGCGCGTAATCACTATCAGTAGGAATGCCAAACACCACAACCTCAAGGTATTTTCATTCATGGTCTTCCCGTCTCGCGCTCGACTACCGTGCCAGACATACGTTGCATACCGCGACAGCCAAGCATTTCTCTTGTTCGTCAGCGCCGATCGCCAAGCGTGAGATCATCCATCTGCCACACCACTTTTCAAACACTCCCTGCTCTGTATGTACCTACTCTGTACTCCGTACCATATGTCAGGTATAGTTGTAGATACCTAGTAATTACATAGACTACTGCCTCCACAGTGCAGTACTTCGCCTAAACGCGTCTTCTTCCCGAAACCTCCATTCCAACCTAAATCGTGAAGTGATATGATATGTATCCGTCCCAGTGCACATCATAGCCGGGATCGCTGTTCAAATGCCCACTTGCAATATAGTTGTAATATACCTATGTATGTACAGTGCTTAGGCAACCCACCAACAGGCACCCTTTCAACGATCAGCACTGCCAGTTACCTGTCCTTTAGCGCCTGCCCATGTTCGTGTTTAGTGCAGCCCGACACTGACGCGTCCCTCCCCACCTCCTTCCTCCCCCTTTCCCTTTTCCCACTGGTCTGCCACACTTCCCACACCATCCGCTGCACACACACTCCCTTCCATCTCCTTTTGCTCTCTTCCTGTTGCTTCTCCCACAGCTCTTCGCGGCTCGCCGGTGAGGGCAGCATCCTCATTATTTCAATGCAAGCACCAGCACGAACCTTGCCTAATCCACGGGGTTTCTCCTTGCATCCTCTGAATCGTCCCGTACATCACTACATTCCTCACTACTGCAATTCAGTGGAGTTTCCGTTGCCTGAGCTTCGGCGCTGCCGTCCATTACTGCCCTTCGGATTTCCTTCGAGAACGAATTCCCCAGCCCTCGTATCCGCTACTCAACCCCCTGACACCTCTCAATCCCTTCACCCCCTGCTCCTCGTTTCCGGTCCGTGGCTGGTCCAAAATTGCTTATTTCAAGGAAATCTCGCCTGAGACCACCCCAGCCCGATTGTGGGGGTTTACCATCTCTAGCCAGATTTCAGGTTCATACCCGGCAATTCCTCTCACCTAGGTTATGCTATGGAGCAGGGCGAAGCTTAAACTCTCCCATCGTGACTCGTGTGAAGTAGCACAGCATGATGTGTTGAAACCTATTGAGCCTTCCTTCCATTGATATGACGTCAGGCAAGATCAAACTTCCAGTTAATGCCAATGTCCTCGAGCTCACGAGGGTGGAAGCTGCCAATGCCTGGGACGCATAAGACAAGTCAACATGGCCCAGACATCCGAACCTCAAACGGGGCTGCCACAGCTGGACAGCGAGAGAGACATGTGAGGTCGGGGTCAGAACGCACAGCAAAAGCATCGAGTCAATCGGTTAGTCATTCCCGGACAACGACTAAGACTTTTCATCATAAGCTCACGTTCGTACGGCACAATCATTCGAAGCTGCTAACGGATCGACTTAAGCATAATTGTACATTATCTACTGCTTGTCGTAGCGGGAATCATGGTCCCTCCTCAAGAACAGCGGAAGATAGTAGCCGTACATATGCCAAAAAGACCAAGGGCATCTTGAACACGTTTGCGGCGGCCTATGGCCTCCAAAGCTGGCTTCAGACCAGCCCTTTAATCCCTCCGCTTACAAACACACAAGATAGCTGCGTCGTGCTCGGCTACACGTAATCAGATTTGAGAGTTGTACTGATAGGTGTGGCATTGCACCTCCCGCGATCTATCTTTCATCGCGACTGGTGTCCTCGGATCTAGCGTAGCTATGCTTTTGACGCGCAAAAGATGCCCACATATGAGGGAAGATGCAGGCGATACACTGGGACCTGGTGGCTCATGAGGCATGACAGCTTAGTATCTTTGAACAGCACTGGTTAGGATGTCCCGTTCTCCGCGTTAGAGATGGGAGAGAAAGACCTGCGACGTTTCCTACGGAGGGCATAACATTCCAAGGCCTCGACCTTAGCCAGGCACAATCAATAACCATCACTGGACCAAAGCGATAGCAAATTGTTCAGAACATTGCAAGACCACACGTAGTATATGTCTCTGCCAACCTCAGCAGACCCCTGTTGTCGTGCCTGTTCATTGAGTTTTCGTGAGCAACTTCGATGTACAGGTGAATGGACCCGACGTAGCTGCCACCTTGAACGAGAGACTATTCTGCTATCTGAGATGGCTGTGACGAGCTAAAGCTTAAAGGGAGCCCATCGAGGTCGAAGAAGTTGGTGGATCGAGTGTTCACTACGATTGGTCAGGGGGACTTGTGCCAGCCATTCTACACATCTAAGTCTAGTTGAACTTGATATAGCTCAGATAATAGATTAGAATGGATACCATTTCATGTGCTAGAAAATAAGCCAAAGCTGAACCTGGCGGGATCAGCCTCGGACCCCATTTTGAAGCACACCATCAAAGTGAAGTTTACCACGGGCATCCTGACGGAGTACAACGGAAGCAGAGTCTGAGGCGTTGTATCTGGTGCACCGGATTTGAAGGGGTTAAGGCTATTACTCTCGGGCTAACGCCGAATAGCACAGAGAGCTTGGTCTCGCTATGATGGATCTGTCATGAGCCAACGAATCCTCAACGGTGTTCGCAACAACACGAGATCCCAACGACCAACTTCCGTACCAAGCAACACATTATTACTGCAGCACAAGCGCCCAAGTCCATGGTAGCAAAAACCAATGTTTGAAAATGACATAAAAAAAACATACAACAGGCGGTATTCGCTGGTCGTCACCGACCCAACTACTAATCGCCCCTTCAGATGATTCACTAGGGGAGAGCGGACGGGATCCCGTGTTTCCATCTGAGTATGGTCGTATGTGACAGAGAAACGAAGTAAATCACTATGTGAACATTGTTTGCTGTTGAAGAGGCGAGATGCACGTTCTGTAACCACTTGCTAATTGCCATCAAAACACACAAGGTCCGAAGTTGTTAGAAACCCACCGGCAACCTCAGGTAACTCATTCCTGCATATCTCTCGTCACCATGTCTACCGTTACCAGCACCGCGTGCCGCTCCCCCAATGCACCGGGAGTGCACGGCCGCTTGATGTTTAAAGGACCTTATACGGTACGTAAAATAGGTGAAGCACATCTCATACAAAGAGAATAGGAGGCTATGGATGATGTGAAGAAGAACACATCCATTCCAGTGCTGGATGCAAATATTGAAGGAGGACATGGTAGAATATGTAAAAGAAGCCGAGACTGATATGTAGCTAGACTTGTTCTAAGTAGGACTAATCGAACCACAAATCTCGTCAGTATGGCTACTGGTTAGTAACAGGATGTAGTTTACCTCTTGGATTGGAATATATGAAGGTTAGAACATGCTTGCCATGGCACAGATTAACGGCAAATTTTTAACACGAATGTTATCTGCGGAAGGCAAATCTGAAGAAACCGGCGTTGAACGACACCTGCGCGCCTAACTTGACCACACGCGGGCGAGGTTTGTATGCCGATATGACCCAAGGGCTTCGAAAAATGATCTCAAGCGTTCGCATGGCGCTCTTAGAGTGCCCGACATCTTCGCCGTCCTGGGCTTTGCATTAAGCCTTGCATCTGCTGCTGGGTACATGATACGGTGTTATTGCCAGGAATGTACAGGCACCAGAGGCAACAGCTCGATCAGAACAGAGACCTCAGGTATCAGTTCAAAGGCGTTGCTCATTCACAGGATGCTAGGATCCTAGTAGATGGCAGATGGGAAAGCCTCTATTCTGTGATGAATAGTAGTCTTACGGCTAACAGGGACTTCTCGAAGTTAAACACCCAAGTTTCTGGCCGATCTCACTTCTGTAAAGAGTATTGCTGTTTCGACGTTAGTCATTTAGGCATCAGAGTCTGTAATTATTTTCTAATAGAGCTAAAGCGTTAGCCTTGTATGTTATACGATATATTCACTGCCTATTTTCTGCTTAATATATCTTCTTACTTTGCTTAGTAGTATAATTACTATTACAATCGCTATTGCAATCACTATTTGATCGCTAATATAGTCGCTATGATGTTTGAGTCGCCGTTATAACTGCCGCCAATATCCCTTCCAGAATTGCTGTGAGCGTATGGGTATGTAAGCCTTCCAGCTTCTTGAAAGGCATATAGTCAATCAGGTCGCCCCAATTGATATCCCGCAACTACTAATGCCAAGATAGCGATACTTTAAAAAAAATACAGAGGTCAAGCAAGATCAAAAAGAAATGGTCAGTATGAGGGTCGAACTCATGACCTTCGCATTACTCAACATTTCAGGTGAAATATTAGTACGACGCTCTAACCAACTGAGCTAACCGACCTGATTGGCTGTGCCATTTGATGAAAGCCGTGAAACTATTTTGAACTATAAAGCCGAATACGTAAATCATCGACAACGCCTCAGTATCTACTCGAAGGATATCGTGTGTAAGCGACATGTTGCCAGCTAGGACCCAGACTGTTGCGAGGAGAAGAGACAGAACGTTGCGGAGTTGGAAGTGCTCAAAAATTGTGTGTCGTGTTTTGAATTATCCTGGCAGGAGAGAAGCTACATGTTTGATAATGCGATCAGAGCTCATGAAGGGAAGAAGAGTACCACAGTTCTCTACATGTGATCAAGGGGCTTGCACTCTTATGTATGACTCTACATCTTGGCAGGATACAATATAGTGCTAAAAAGTCTTTCCCAAGGCATCATCATCTTTCACCCTCTGTGCCCCAAGCCGGAATGCTTCAATTACTCCAGACCCTCATCGGATCCGCACCCAACATGTTACCTCCGTTCCCTTCCCAAGCATGCTGATGCTTTCCTACCATATTTCACGCAAGAAAGTTGCAAGTTATCAGGATTCGAGCCTTGTACATTCTCATCCAGAACTGCCCGAGCTTTCGCTCATATATACATTACATCAAATACAATCATCTGCCACTCTGACTGGTTATAATGGCCCAAAACGCCTCAAGACTGGTAAGGCGACTGAATGTTCAGATCGCCCAGAAATTATCCCAACAAGAAAACGCCACGCCAGGTAACTGCAACCCCAAAAAATGTCCATGTTTAAATCAAGCCCCCTCAGGTTCTGATCCTGGTGCTAGAACGAGGCTGGTTTCCACCGCTGAATGCAAGATATGATAAGCAAAGGGGGTATATAGGGAAGTGCAGAGAACAAAACAGAATAAAACGATAGAACTCCAGAAAAGTGAACAGAGTGAGGGGTGCATATGTGAGTCGCGTGTCCTGGCATCAGGTAGTCGTTTAAGTCAACCTTTTACCTGCCGGCGCGCTGTCCACATATGCAATCTAAGCACCACTAGATCACCTCACATAATGCCCAAACGCGTCATACGCTTGTTGAGCTTCGGTCCACCTGGACCCATGCCTGGACGTGGAGGGAAAGGACCTCGGGAGGGCGGTGGTCCGCCCCTACTGCCACCACGACCGCGAGGTCCAGGATGGCTTGGCAGGCCAATCGGGCCGCGAGGTGGTGCTGGGCCCCGGGGAATGCCTTGCTGATATGGTGCTGGCTCAGGCGCAGCAGGCGGTTGTGGTTGCTGAGCTTTCCAAGTGTGTTGAACCCTGCGGAGGGCACATTTCTCGCAATATGAAACTCCATCAACCTCGTAGTAGCCATCTGACAGGGAAGTCCCGCAGTCCAAGCACCGGAAGCAGCCGACATGGTATTTGAGCGAGGTCTCATCTTCGAGGTACTGGCCCTCAATGCCGCGGGAGCATGAACCGCAGAGACTGCCATTGAGTTTGTGATAGTGCAGTGAGCAGTACGGCTTATCGTCCAAGACGTAAAACTCAGCAGAGCTAAATGGTTCTGTGCAGGTTGTGCAGACGAAGCAAGCCTTGTGGTACTTGCCAGTAAGCCGGCCGTCCGCTGAAGAAATACTTTTGCCCTTGATGGGCAAATGACAAGCCTTGCAGTCCCCACGGCTCGGCTGCGCTGATCCTTTGCGTTGTGGGGGCGCGATGCGAGAAGATGGCGGCGAAGCGCCCATCCAGGCAGGCGCGGTGTCGTTCCTCTGCAAAGGACGGCCAAAATAGCCAGATTCCTTTTGCGGCGAGGAGCTGAGACCTTTACTGGTGATGCCGCGGTTATTGGCTCTTGGTGAGCTATCGCTTCCTAGAGACTTGCTGAGGGCCGTATCATTCTGAGGAGACATCGCAAATGGCGATTCCACCAATGGAGAGGGTGTTCGAAGAGGGACCTGCTGAGGATAACGCGGATCGGTCTGAAGGTCTTTCGGTCTAATATTCTCCACTTGTCTCGGGACATCGTCTCCAACCCGCAAGCTGGGCTGTGATCGGTTTTGTGACCTAGCAGGGCTAGTTTGTGAGCTGGTGCGGCTCATCTGGCTGCTGAAAGTCGAATAACCTGAGGATGCTGAATCAGAAGGAGTGTGATATGGGTTACCGATCCCAAATTCAGCTGCAAGATCAACCGAATTCTTGTTTGGGGTGCGAATCAAGCTTTTTCGAGGTGGAGGTGCCCTTGAGGTGTCAGGGCCCATGGACGGCTTTCGCGAGTGCTCGAGGCCGCGATCAGGACGACTGCCCGGCGCGGATGGTGTCCGAATCGGTGCTTCACCGGGAAAAGACGGTCTTGGGAAGGTTTCGGATCGGCTCAAAGAGCCAACAGGCTGTGGGCTGTATTCATCTTCTGTCTGGGCGGAAGCCCCAAATCCTCCGTAGCCGTTCTTTCGCCTCGGAGGGACCATATTTGGTCCACTTCCTGATGCAGTAGAGCTGTGCGAGGTGGATGGTCGCCGATATGCCTCATCGTGGGCAACATCGAGCTGGTCGTGAGAGTTTTGACGTACTGGGGCCTCTCTTGACCCTGTCGATGGCCGTCTGCTCGTGTCGAACGGCCCGGGAGCAATCGAATCCATCCGCTGGAGAAAGCTTCCAGTTGAACTTGGGCTCTGTCCATATTTCGCCTCGAGACCGGGACTGGGGAGAGGTTGGTCTCCGAATCCCCCATAGCCCCCAGGCCGCAAACCTGCAGAAGGCAAAGAGCCCTGCCCGGCAGTGCTTGGACGTGAAATATCCTCATTGCGATTATACTGGAATCGTGCGCCCGGGGTGTTGGGTGAAATATTACGCGAGCCTCCGGTTTGGCTGACTGGCGTCAGTTGTCCTTGACGCATATAGGATTGGTCTATAGTAAGTCAGCCTGTGATGAGCAGTGCAGTAGCCATGCAGATTACTCACTTGCTGTGCCAACATCGACAGGAGGCGGCATGCGAGCGAACTTGTCGGGGATTGCTGGAACGGCAAAACGGCCATCATCGTAAGCATCTGGCGGAGGTGATACTATGTCAAGTCAGCGAGCCGCTCGTCAGTTGGACTTGTGCTCAGACTTCTCACGTTCAGCTCCTGGGCCCGAGCAGATATGCTCTCCCATCAGAGAAATTTGAACCTCGTTACCACATGATGAGCACTTGATTGTCGGCAAGAAGCTCGACTCGCGTGGCATTGCCATTCTTGACGTTTTCTATTCACCGCCTCCCCAGATGCCGATGCCTGAGCTGTGACAGATCGTGGGGTTTTGGTATTCTCAAGGTTGTACAAACGTGTGCTTCCATCCAGCACCGTTGATGAGAATTTGCTGAGGGTCGCCGGGGTCTCCTAGGCGCAACTGCAAGCTGCAAGGTCAAGGAAGATCAAACTGTTCCAAGATCTCGAGAGGCAAGGTTTAAGCTGGAAGCAAGTTTCCCTAGGCAGGTTGTGACTGAAGGAATGCGGGAAAGTGAAGTACCGGGGCGGCAGCCCAGAAGACACGGGATCCGTCGGTATCGTCGCAGCCGATGCGTGGTGAAGAATACGGTGTAGACTGTAGACCACTACCCACAGCATAAGCATAAGCTGCTAATGACCTTGGTCCAGCGGCAGGCGTCACAAGATGCTGAAGGTGACGGTGAGAATGTTTCGAGAACAGCAAAGAGAACGCACTACGCGCGGTAGGTGAAGCAGAAACTGCAGCAAGCGGAGAACAGAAGATGGGACGAAGGCGGAATCGGAAACACGATGCGTCAGGGGAGGATGTTTGAGGATGACGGGCTGCACGAAGCCGTTGGTCAAGATATTAGAGTAAGGTACGGGGTACGGCTTGGTGGTGTACCTGTTATGCCTGAGCTCCAGCTACCGCAGGTGTAGAGGTCCAGTGACGGGGAGGCCCTGTCTTTTGGGGGTGGAAGGGCTGCAGCTAGTGACGATTAGGGCTTAGCGCTCAGGATGCTCAGGGGCAGTTACCCCTGGTCCAAGGGCCATGGCCCCACTAGCAATCCATCAGTGAACCACCGAATGCCAATTCCTTGCATCCACCGCCCCCAGGGGTGGGAGCGGCATGACCCTGCAAACTTGGGTCTTCTCTTCCTCGCCTCAATTAGTCTCTTGACCCAATCTCGCCGACCACTTACGTTGTACATCCAGGCATCCTCCCCTGATGTTCTTTTGGTGACAGCCCGGTCAGCTCGGGACAAGTATGCACAGCAGGACCGCCTGGAAATAACAACAAACACATTCGACAACAAATACCACCTGCCGATCGCCTACTCCCCCGCACATCTGGCTCCTACTGTACAGGAGCAGGCGGCCTGTTCGCTTCTGATTGACACTTGCCCTTCAAAGCGCGGTTATAACATGGTTCACAGGTCAACCAATAGAGGCTTTGGCTACACATTCAATAATCAATCGATCGGCTCTTTGCGGGGGAAGAGATAGGTAAGACATTCCATCCTCTTGCGGTTTGCCCACAGTCTCCCTTCACTTGGATTCCCTTTCCATGGTACTCCGTACGAATAGAGGTGGTTGACCCTCTAACCGTCAGGTAATAATGCTGTACTAATAATACACTTCAAGACCACCGTCGGTAGGTGGTTAGCTGGAATCCAACCGTACAATAAGATCCGAGCCACCGAGATTAAGAACCACACCACCGTTGTGTCGTAATATTCCTTAAAAGGCGCTCCGGGCTTCACGGTTACCAGAGTTGGTGGGCTGCAGCAAAACATGCGGGGCCGTCGATATGCTCAACTCAAGGGCCTCATTCATAGTTCCCCTGCGTTCTGCGTTTTGCGAACCACTGGCACTGCTCGCCAACAACATTCTGTCATTACTCGTCTCGCGTGACCATTGCTGATTTCGCCAGCCGCCCGCATGTCTACCCAGTCAGAGCGCTCTCTTTCAGCTGGTCTACATACAACTACTTAGTTGTACCTGGCAGACGGCTCTCGCCTTCTCAAGGGAGGGTAGCCTACAGCCAATGCTATTGGATTGGCGGAATGCGACGCTAGAGCTCTGGGTTCCCAAATGGACCAGTTCAGCTCCCTGCATGCCTGGTTCAATCGACATATCGGGTCAACCAGTGACGATAAGGGGAATCGACGATCCTTGATTGATTCAACCACTCCAGGCTTGCATGTTCGCTTTCGCTTGCACCAGGTTCCAATCCACGTTGCAAGACAACCAGATGGCAAGGACAGCCGGAACCTTCTAATCGAGTCGCATGATTTGCTCCCGCGAAATATTGAGATGGCGCATCTCAATTATGAGTGGCTCATGCCGTATGCATATCATCTTCAAGGGAAATCGGCTGACCTCTGCTTGTTTACTCTTCACGAACTGTAGAACATTTTACTCTTAGGGGGCATCATGTCGCCGATCCGATGCGCAAGTGCCGGCCGCCACCAGAAGGTGATACACCGGCTTTACAAGCTTCACGGCGTTGTGCTCTTGGCAGGCCGCACGCTATTCGATTTCATCCCACAGAGAGCCTCTTATGTATGTATGTACTGTACGAGGCCTCTAGGTCCGAAACATGGATTGGCGTGGAAGCTAGGAAGACTATGTAGATCAAATGACCAGGCCATCGCTCTACTCCGCGGCGATCACACTTCTCGTGACATCGCATTTCCTCCATTGGCAACACCATCGCTCTCTAGAATTAGCGGCGCTGCGGAAGTACGTGTCCCTGTGCACCACCGCTACTGCCCGTCCTACGGTAGCTAGCCTCGTGCACAATGCACATGCTCGTCTTCCGCCTCTGTCATTTCAATGAACCCATGGTGACGCTCTGCCCCGGCAGATAGACTGCCAATGGCAACGCTTCATGTGAGCCTACCAGCGCCACACTCATGGGACATCATGGGACATCATGTGCTATGAAGTCTTAACGCTCAGAAACCTGGTTCCTAGTGTGCAGTATCACACTTTTGCGCAGGTGAGGCGTTCTTGTCAACCGCAAACCGACGGCCTGCAGTCAAGTCTTCTCCATCAGATCGAAAGAGTGCGAACATACGTGCAAAGTCCATCCTGGAGACACTCAACGATCGATCATAAAAACATAATTTCGTGAGCAGGATAGAGCAGCTTATCAAATTTCTTGAGACTGGATGAAGGCAAGTTGATAGCAGCGCTGCCCCCACAGTGCAATTTCGGCGTCGTGCTGAACATGGTTGGAACACGAAGATCAGGGGTCTCATCAATCGGTCGGTTTCCTTGTCGACTTGACAACGGCATCGCTGCGGTAAAATGATTGTCCACCATCTCTCACGAGGAAGGGAGCCCCAGGACACGGTGGTAACTCTGTAAACCCCATGCGGCTGTTGAGAATGAATCCTGCTTCGCTCATCAGCTGACAACAAATGTGTGTTTCAGTAACAACGACTGAGTGCTTATAAGGCACAAACCCTGCTGTGCTTGATTTCGTCTGGAATGGAAGTGGAAAGGGCAAAGTTTGGCGCAACATTCAGTCCGTCTACGATATCGATCATGTCCAGCACAAACGGATGAAACGGTGGTATGATAGGTATAGCATTGAACGCAACTGGGTAGTTCTGCGGCAACATGTAGGGTAGGATCATGGCCTTGAGGTAGAGGCAGTTGGGAGACAAAGATCGTATGTGTGTCGTCGTACTTGATTGGACGGCTGAATGCCAGGGATAAAAGCAGGAGCAGTCGCTGGTAAAATGAAATGAGCTGTTTGAGAACGTCCAGTAATACGGTGTAGACGACGGAGTACTCCGTAGTCGTACCTATTGGCATTGGGTCCTGTGGGATCCAATTCGATCACGAATGCCAGCGGGGCAACGGTCTTTTTATTAGGGATCCCCTTCCCCTCGTGCCCCTCCTCCGCCTCCATAAAGAGACAAGTACGCGTTCAGCTTCTACAGTAAGTAGAGCCACGTCAAAGAGCGGCTCTCCACGGGGAGTCAGGATCAGACCACACTACGAAAACCAGCAACACAATCACTGGCCAGACGGGTCCCTCTTTACGACCTCGCATTAGGTGCAAGCACCACATTCGTTCGGGAAAGTCGCCAAATCCTGCAGCCGAGAACCGGAGGGGTATCGCGCGTTGCGGCTGGCAAGTAAATGTCAAGAAATGGTATGGAGCAGCTAGATAACGCGCGCATGGAAAGTAAGGAAAAAGGCTCATGTCGTGTGCCCCTTCTGGCGCCAGCTTCGTGACAGGACTGACGTAAGGTATTTGCTGGATCTTGAGCATCGAGTGCCAATGACTGTAACAGAATCGCTATCTGATAGTGGTCATACCAGTCTGCAGCGCGACTGCACTCCCTTGACTGGGAGATAGTAGTCTGCTCACGAGAAAATGCACGACGATAGGGAGCCAACCCGGTCTATCCGAGGTATCTTAGCCTAGATGTTCTTGGACAAGCCTAGCAGTCCAACGCCTGGAGATTATGGTCGTATCCACCTCGCCCACACCGCCCCTCTGTGCCCCTCGTCGCTTGTGTGTATTTGAGCGCTTCCCCCTCCAAACACCTCATCTGGTCTTCCCTCTTCCCTCTTCTTTCCCCAACACAAAAACAGTCAACCTCTTCAATTGCCACCATTCGAACGTTATCATTCCTCCAGGAATTCAATAACATCGCCAACGTGATTTTGTCTCGTTGAAGAACACCTCGAAACCACCGCCGACTCCCCCTCCAAACAACACCCAACCAGACGATCGAGACACTTGCTCTCGATCACCCCGTCGTCAAGACGTTTTCCAACTTTCTTAACTCGTAAGTGTGCCACTAAAACCTTGGGATACATAGGACTGGAGGTTGCTGACACCGTTATAGCATTCACAACCCGTTCGCAGGAGCCCGTTGCTCTGCCGCTGCCGGAGGAGCATCGGACTCTGTCGATACTGAGTAAAAGGTCGACCGTTTTACAACAACTCGATCTCGCCTCTCAGCAACCCGCTTTCTTCCCGCAATAAACCCGATATCTGCCAACATGGCTCCTCACGCGGAAGAGATCAACGGCTCCTCGAACGGGGCGGGCCACTCCAATGGTACAGCTGCTGCTACCGCTGTGGCCCAGGACATCTTCACCGTCCACTCTCCCAATGTCACCTACACCGAAAATGAGATCAGGTCCAAGTACACCTATCGCACCACCAAGGTCGAGGTTGATGCGAACGGCAAGTACATAGCCACTCCCAACGAGACCCTGTACGACTTCAAGGTCGACCGCAAGGTCCCGAAGGTCGGTATGATGCTGGTCGGCTGGGGTGGCAACAATGGCACCACCGTCACTGCCGGTATCATCGCCAACCGCAATAAGTTGTCCTGGGAGACGAAGGAGAAGGTCCAGGAGGCCAACTACTACGGCTCTGTTGTCATGAGCTCGACCATGAAGCTTGGAACTGATGCCAAGACCCACAAGGAGGTCAACATCCCCTTCCACAACGTTCTACCTATGGTTCACCCTAACGACCTCGTCATTGGTGGTTGGGATATCAGCAAATTGAACCTTGCCCAGGCTATGGATCGCGCTCAGGTTCTTGAGCCCACTCTCAAGGCCCAAGTCAAGAAGCAAATGGCTCAGATGGTTCCTCTGCCCTCCATCTACTACCCCGACTTCATTGCTGCCAATCAGGAGGACCGTGCCGACAACCTTATTGAGGGCACCAAGGCTTCCATGGCTCATGTTGAGCACATCCGCAAGGACATCCGCAACTTCAAGGAGACCAACGGCCTTGACAAGGTCATTGTCATGTGGACTGCTAACACTGAGCGTTATGCCGACATCATCGAGGGTGTCAATGACACTGCTGACAACCTTCTCAAGGCCATTGAGAACGGCCACGAGGAGGTCTCCCCCTCCACTGTGTTCGCTGTCGCCTGTATCCTCGAGAAGACCCCCTTCATCAACGGCTCTCCCCAGAATACCTTTGTTCCTGGTGCCGTGCAGCTCGCTGAGAAGCATGATGCCTTCATCGGTGGCGATGATTTCAAGTCTGGCCAGACTAAGATGAAGTCGGCTCTCGTTGACTTCCTGATCAACGCAGGCATCAAACTCACCTCCATTGCCAGCTATAACCACCTCGGCAACAATGATGGCAAGAACTTGAGCTCTCAGAAGCAGTTCCGCTCCAAGGAGATCTCCAAGTCCAACGTTGTTGACGATATGGTTGAGGCCAACAACGTCCTGTACAAGGAGGGCGAGCACCCTGACCACTGCGTTGTCATCAAGTACATGCCTGCTGTCGCTGACAACAAGCGCGCTCTCGATGAGTACTACGCTGAGATTTTCATGGGTGGACACCAGACCATCTCGTAAGTTGCTTTTCCTAACGGCTTCACGCTGAAGCTGGCATGCTGACCAGGATCACAGTCTCTTCAACATCTGCGAGGACTCTCTCCTGGCTTCGCCTCTGATCATTGACCTCGTTGTCATCGCTGAGATGATGACCCGTATTCAGTGGAAGGCCGCTTCCTCCGACGGCACCACCACCGCGGAGTACAAGAACTTCCACAGCGTCCTCAGCGTCCTCAGCTACATGCTCAAGGCCCCTCTGACCCCTCCCGGCACCCCTGTGGTTAACGCTCTCGCCAAGCAGCGCGCTGCGCTGACCAACATCTTCCGTGCCTGCGTTGGTCTCGAGCCCGAGTCTGACATGACTCTTGAGCACAAGCTGTTCTAAGAAAGTCATGAGGCTAGGCCTCGCAGTGATCCAGCTAGGCCTTGGCCTGGTCGCCGATGCCCCAATGTTGATTTGAATGCGATGGAATTATGTCAGTCATTACCGATGCTAGCTAGAGGAGGGAGTCTTGCCAACAGGCAGTCAATCTAAACCATTCTCTCCCGTCTGTTCTACTCCTAGTGAAATCACCCCCAAACTTTCGTTTACGTTCATTGTAGTTGAACATATACGGCATGCCACGGACGTAAGCCTAATAGTATGCGTGCAAGTCTTTCACGGTGCTGAGAAACCCCAGCTAAGAGACCACAAAATATGTTATACATCGTGGTTTGAGAGACAGTGATAAGAAAATCGAAGGTCCAAGAGTAAAAGAGACGTTGACGCCTTTGCTCTCATGTTGCAGATCAGATGCTCTGCGGTGGCGGTGGAGGCGCCTTACACGAAAGTGGTGCGGCGCGCTAAAGTGGCCGGTCGCGTCGCGCGTCCCTCCCCACCACTTCTCCAGCGTCTCCCTCTCCAGGCGCCTGTCTCTACGACCTCCACACAACACATCTCCAATGCCGTTTCTCAAAAACATCCATATGTTCAATTGCGACTGAGAGCGGCATCTTCGTGAGACTAGTAGTTCGAATCCATCTCAGCCACAATGGCTTCCTCACAATCTTCGTCTCGGGAGTCATCACCGGAGCTTCTTACACCACGCACCAAGCTTCAGGCGCTACTGAGATCGGCCGACAGCGACGAAGAGGGCGAACAGCAGACTACGAAGAGGAAACTAGATTTTCGGGCCGGCCTACCCAAGCGACTATCAGCATCACCAGCCCATGTGCAGTCGTCAGACGAGGACTCGGACGTGGAAATTCGCCCCAGAGGGCGACTTGCTGCTCGTATGCAGGGCGCAGCAACAGCTGCCGCTGACACACGTAGTTCGAGTTCGGCAATCCCAGAGTCCAGCCTCCCTGACAACCCCAGAGAGCGCGTCAGAAGGATGCTTTTGCGGGAAGAGGAAGAAAAGGCGAAATCACAGACCCAGGGCGATGGAAAGGAGAAAGAAGAGGAGGAGGAGGACGACGAAGAAGACGAGCTTCCCGTGGCTCGTCGCAGACTAAAGCGCAAAACCTCAGTTCAGCCTGAGACAGAATCGTCACAACAGCAAGCCGCACAAACCACGCGGTCTGTCAGCCCTGCGCTTTTCGTTTCGTCACCCGTTCGACCATCGCCCAGCAAAGCGACGGAGCGTGGCGCACAATCAGAAGATGATCTCCCGACACTTAAGTCTGATCGTTTCAAGGCTCTTGTCCAGCGGAAGAGACAAGAGCGAGAGGCACGTGAAGCTGCCGAGGAGGCCCGCAAGGTCGAACGCCGCGCTCAACAGGAAAAGCTTGCTTCTGAGCTTGAGGCCCTGGACTCGGATGATGGAGATGATTCAACCATCTCAGACGATGAGGGCGGTCGACAACTCACCCAACAGGCCAGGCCTTCTCGCAAGGCAAGCAAGAAGGCGATTGAAGATATGAACCGCGAGACTCAACGGATGGCACGCAACATGCAACTTGCGCACGAAGCGAAGACAAGGAAGAGAATAACCAAGCACAGTCTCTTCGAGCGGTTCAACTTCCATCCCGTTGGAGAGCCGGAACCAAAGACAGCAAGCTCAAGCCGTCCCGGTACTCCAACATCAGACTCCGAGATGAAGGATGCAGACACAGCTCCGAGCTCTCCACCCACTGCAAGGAAAGATCTTGCTGAGGACACGATTCAGCAAACGCCCGTGAATGCAGTGAGTGTTGCCTCCGAGGTGCCTAGTGTGAATGAGCTTCCACCTCAGACTCCTACGCTGGATAAGGGTAAGGGCAAAGCCGTCGACTTTGAAGTCCAGGAAGAGCAGCCTACTGTTAAGCCACGGCGTCAAATTCGGGTCAAGCTGCCTGTGCCTGTCGGCAGAGCTACACTCGACGATTCAGATGATGAACTCCAAGTGCTGCCAACGACCAAGGACAAAATCATGTCCGTCTTCGACAAGATTCCTTTGAACAAAGCAAAGGAGCCACACTCTATTCAGGCACTTCGTGCTCTTGCGCAGGTCAAGTCACCAGGCCAGGAGAGAAGACGCCGATCTGAACAACCCAGCATGACCAATTCTGAGTTGCACTTCAGCCTTCAGCAAAGAGCCCGTCAACAAGCACGTTTGGAGCGAGAGCGCCGAGTTGAAGAGCTCAAGGCGCAAGGTGTTGTCATCCAGACTGCGGAGGAGCATGAGCGGGAGAAACAAGAGGTTGAGAACATGCTTCTGGCTAAGGCGCGTGAGGAGGATCGTAGACTCATGCAGGAGGAGCGAGCTGCGGCCAAAAAAGAAGCTCTCGAGAACGGAACTGCAGACCCGTTGGCATGGGACGATAGCGAGGATGAGGACTTTGTTGGCTCTACCAGAGAGGTAGATGAGGCGGATGCTGAGCAGTCAGCAATCGAGCTTTCAGGGTCTGAGGAAGACGAGGAAGGCGAGGAAGGCGAGGAAGACGAGGAAGAAGATGAAGAAGATGAGGAGGATGAGGTGGAGGAAGAAGAAGACAGGCCCAGGGTGGTGGGCGAGGTTGAGGAAGAGATGAAGGACGCGGTTCCTGAACCCACTGTGGTACTCACCGATCCTGTTCCCGCAGATGACGATGACGAACTCCCATCTACCAACCGACGCCGTGGACGGAAGATCAATGCCATCCTCTCCGACGATGAGGACGAAGTCGTCGAAGCGACACCTAAACCACAAAAAATGTTTCACACTAGCCCAGCGGTCCTGGCTACGGACTCTCCCGCTGCTCCTGGATCAGTACTGCGATCAGCAAAGAAGACTTTCATTCCTGGTCTGCCAGTCGAGTCTGGAGTCCCTGCTGGTCTGGGTCTCACTCAGATATTTGCTGGCACTATGGATGACAGTCAAAGTCAGATGACTCCCGCCCGAGGACCAACTCAGTCAATGATGCCTGATTTTGACCACTTCCCTGATTCAAACTTCTCCGCCAAGAGCGAGTCGCGACAAGACAGGCTCAGCCCTCACCACGAAGACACACAGACTTCAACGCAGGGAGTCAAGTTCAACCTTACACAAAGTCAGATGCGCAAGCTTGACAGTCTGTTACAGAAGCCAGACACGCAATTCTCGGAGATGATTGAGCTATCCCAAGATGGCGGGTTCCAAGAGCACACGCCTTTGCTGGATCGCTTCATGGAGCCTCCGACTTCAACTGTACAGACCGTCGTCCTAGATCGGACGGGTGGCAACGCGCAACCAGTTGACTCGCCGCTGGTCCAACGGGGTCGCCTGCGCCGCAAATTGGAAGTAATCCAGGAGGCCAACAACTCTGAATCCCAATCAACGCCAAGTGCCTTCAATGTGCTTCATGATGGTGCTGAAAAGCAGAGGAGGAAGGACGAGCAAGCAGAGTTTGACCGCAAGAAGAGTAAAGCCAAGGAGATGGTTCATGAGCAAGCTGACGAGTCCGAGGACGAGTATGCTGGTCTGGGTGGTGTCGACGGAGAAGATAGTGATGATGAATCAGCCGCGTCTGTGCAGGAGATGATCGATGACGAGGCTGGCAATGACCAAGACAAGGCGAAGATCGCCGCCTTCTACGCGTAAGTTCTACCCCTTACTATAGAGTAAACCATCAAGCTGACTTGGGATAGCGAACGCGAACGTATCGAGGATGAGCAGGGTATGGAGAAGCTTTACAAAGATGTCACCACAGGCAATCTTCGCCGCAAGCGTGGAGCAGACTATGACCTTTCCGACTCGGATGACGGTGGTGAGGCTCGCCGCAGGATGAAGAGACGGCAGTTTGCGAAGATGCAAAAGGCTCTCTATGCGGACGAGCGCGTCAAGAAGATAGCAGAGAATCCTGGCAATCAAGCGTTCTTGCGCACCATTCAGGATCAGGGAAGCGACGATGAGATGGATCTGCTTGGAATGGATGAGCCTGCGGAGGAGGAGCAAAACTCGACAGCGACACCGCCGGGGATCAACGAAGGCCAAACTGTACCGGACAGTCAACCGCGTAAGGCCCTAGGCGATGCTGCAGAGAACCATCGTGCACCTGCGCACCTTCGACGTACTAAAGATGGAAAGAAGCCGTCCCATATCGGTGAGGTCAGGCAGACCCTGTCGAGCTTGCTCGAAGAGAGAGAGGCTTCTATCATCCCCGCAACCCAGGCCGACTCTGATAGCGAAGATGAAGACGAGAGCAATATCAGCAGGCAAGCCTCGTTCCGCAGCGACAAGGAGAATGACGGCCCAAACCCTCGACGTGGCCGTGTTGCTGTTGTGGACCGCATCTCTCTTAAGCGCAACAACTCATCCGCCGTATCTACTTCTCGTTTAGCTTTCGCAACGACCGCCAATGGTCCCGGCGCATCGGCTATCAAGATCCCCGCGTTCCTTCGACGAGCCTCGAGCGCGGCTAGCAGCAGCCTTGGCTCCGTTGCCACAACTTCCTCTACAACCGGTGCAGCGACAGCAACGGCAACGGGGAGCTTCGGCGAAGAAGCCAAGATCAAGAAGCCGACAGGTGCACGAGGCCGTAGCGGAATCCACGGTTTTGGATCTGCAAGAGGCGGAGCAGGGATGGCGGCTGAGAGTGAGGCGATGGCGAAGGTTAGGGAAAGTGAGAGGAGGAGACAGGCGAAGAGGGCGAAGGGAGCGGAGCGAAGAATGGGTGCTGTTGGGGGACTGCTTGGTAAGGGTTCTTTTGAATGAGGTGCGACATAATCACGGCTTGGCTTGGAGATTTCATGACAGAACTGGCGTTGAAGGGGATCATGGCATGATGAATGGTGTTCTGGCGTTAGTTGGCATACATCTGCACACTCGGGGCTCAAAGCAATGTCAAATTTGATTTACCCCCGTCTTCCTTCGCGAAACAGTACTGACCTTCTGACGTGCCCAGTTCAAGGAGGTGACGTTATCATGCTCTCGTCACGTACTTGTTGCATCCTCGGCAATCACTTAAGATCGGTCAGTTGCAGTCTAGACAATTGCCACTCTTCCCTGACCCGCTCGCAAGCCCGTCTGAATACTTTGCGGGTTGGGAAGATGGACAGGCTGTTCAACGATTATGTTGTACTGGTGGCCCGCTATATGCGTATATCGGACTGCCTGAATGTATGATGCAAATCATCGCCAGGTGCAAAGAGCGTATAACGTCGACAAGTTGGTCTTCCACCTTTGCGTCTGCATAAGTACAAGATTTTATTGAAAAGATGAATATCCCCTTCATCACATTGGGCAAAGGAGATGATCCAAATGTATTCAGAATCAGTCAGAGGTTTCTTATATAGCAAAGGATGGTGCGGCTCCTAGGCAAAAGTGATCACAGACTTGACGAAAGTGAGCAGAACCTTGTCGAGTGCTGGAAGAATGGAGGCTGGAACTCTGGGCTCGCCCGTGGCGGTGATGAGGGTAGTGTTGAACTGAGGAAGTTGATGAACTCTTCAGTAGCGAGCGATCCTGTGATCTGTTGCGTATAGACCACAGCACTCATTGTATGGTATGTGCACCGTGGATGGTGGTTTTAGGACAGACTGAAAGTGTGTCAAGCACGGTCTCTTTGCATTCTCCACCAGTTTGAGAGTAGAGTCGACATCACAAGACGCAATACATGTCTGAGGATGGTTGATTAACGTTACCATTAGGCCGGTTGCCATTGACGTAACATATGCTTGCTCGTATATATATCACAATGAGATCAAGTTTCTCCAACAAATCAAACATGGTTTCGTGGCGCAGTTGGTAGCGCGCCTCGCTAACACCGAGAAGGTCTCCGGTTCGAGCCCGGACGAAACCATACTTTTGCCCTTTTGCCGCGTCTGGCGTTGGGAAGAAGTCGGTCCAGTAATGGTGCACAAAGTTTCGGCAATCTTCAGAGGATCTAAGATTGTGGAAAGTATTTCTTTATGCGAGTCAAGCCCTATCTATCCTGCAGCGGGCGATGATTTACTGAATATTTGTATTCTCTGCCCTCTTTGAGGAGAGCACACATGGCGCCACAGTTCAAAGGGCATGTTTCTATGCTTTTTTAGTTGTCAGCCACTACCCTATCCATGGTCGCTGGCTGGTGCGGCTTGGTTCAATCAAGTGATTAAACAGATCTAAGGTTCAGGCTGTAATTTTTAAGCCGAGGTGAACTGAGGTTTGGAACCCAGCGCTTATTAGCTCTCAGTGCAGCGATTGTTTTAGCGACGCGCAAAACGAGCAGCGCTCACTGCTGCTGGCCTGAGTGAAGTTACAAGACTCGGCCAGAAGCACTCCCTACAGGTCATGTTCAGTTACTATTATGGCTACGATGCCCTCAATAGTGGTCCCGATCCCCAGTCCACTGCATGAATGATCAAACCCACTTCTGTCAATGTGTGCTACATCGTGAATTTGCCCTTGCGAAATTATCTTTCATCTCAAGTCTCCAACCGCCCTTGCCTGCAGCTTGTGTTAGTCGCTGTTTTCCCGCCCTCTCAGCAGCCGCCAGGCCCATCCATCCCGCGCCAGCTGACTGCACCTAGTCTACCACTGCGCTTACCACTCTGGGCCCGCCTTAGCCACTGAGCCATTGTCACAGCACTAACCCACCCTTCTTCTCCTCTCTCCTCACTTTCCCACCTTTACCGTCTTCTCAAACTCATTCTCCCATCACAACTGCGACGCCGCGCAACGTCAACTTCATCGAAAACTCCCCTCCGAGGGCGCCAGCCTCATCAAGTGAGCCGGCCGACAAACTTCTTCCCGGTCGAAGCTGGCGTTCGCAATCCGCCTCTCTCCGCTATTTGGCCCCCATCGATATTCGCACTGCCGGAAAGCGGCCTGCAACAATGAATGTTCTTCTCTCGCCACAGCCGCCAGTTTTTCCTCACCAGCGCGACAACTCCCGACTCTCACCTCAACGATCTGGTTAGTTCCCAATCTCCCCAGCTGCTCCGAAGACCGAGAGATTGTTCCGCCCGACATTCTTGGTGCTTCGGTCGGCTCCAGGGTACACTTCCCGACCATTGCTGACCTCGAAACGACAGTCTCACCTTTCCACAATATGTCGAACCGCAAGCGAAAAGCTGACGAAGATGGCGATGAATCCATGTCACCAAATTCCTCTCCAGCCATTTCAAACCGTCCTCTCGCTCGACCAACCAAAAAGGTCCGCAGCAATGACCTAGTTGGTCGACCGCTGGCACTTCCCCGACTTCTCGAAACCCTCGACACATCTGAGCTGCGTACAGTCCTGGAGAGGATCTGCGAGCGTCATCCGGACATTGGCCGTGAAGTCGTGAGCAGTGCACCTCGTCCTACGGCATCCGCTGCTCTGGAGGTTCTTCAAGGATATCAGGACAAGCTGAAGGCCGCGGCTCCTTATGGTGACAGCAGTGCGGAGTATACATACTATCGTGTCAAGGAGGCCCTCGTAGCTCTCATTGAGGCACTGTCCGACTTCACGCCTCAGTTCCTCCCCCCTATTGAATCTCAACCAACGAAGTCTCTTGAGTTTCTGCACGGGGCAACCAAGTTCATTCACGATCTGCCCAACTGGGAACCCCAAGCATATCGCCATCACAAAGAGAACGCGTACGAGGAGATTTCGAGAGCCTGGGCTTTGGTCATCAACGAAGCCTCTAAGAGAGCAGGCGGCTTCAACTTGCATTCTGGTGGCTGGGACCAGACCTTGTCTCGTCACAATGAGCAATCCGGAGGACGTCTCGGAACCGCAGTGTCGGCGATGTGCAACAATGTCGGCTGGATGGGATCCAACGCGGCTAGTTCACCGGCATCATCTGACCAAAACACCATTCTAAACCAGCTCATGTCTGGCGCCTACGGGTCTCCAGTTAGGGTCGGTCCCTGGTAACGCACATGATCCGGCATAGTATCACGACGACAAACGGGTGCATAGCATGGGAAACTTAGGAGGAGCAATTACCTGCACACATTACGACGACCATCACGACGACTTTTCTGTTTGGCACCAATCGGCGGCATAGACTTTATTTCGGATCTCTGCATTTACCACCTCCATGGCACGCACGGAACAAACCCTGGTTGGCGTTTTCTTTCATAATTGTTTGCTGAATTCTGATATCCTTTCCTTCAGTCGGTATCTTCCTGTTCACCTCTGGCCTCTGACCTGATCAAGAGGTTTGATTTCATTCACTAGGTATTCATGTCTTTTCGATACTTGATAATGCGGGCAGCCCTTTATGAAGGAGCTCTTGCTTGGAAGTTCGCTGTTTCTAGGCTAGTACAGCAGCCTTGCGGAGAAGCGCAAATGGTACAATGTCATGACTTTGCACACTTTGACCTGATTCTGTCACCTCAACGCGCTTGTTATCATTGAGATTGTTGTAAGCCGTAATTCAGAGCAACGGCGTATTTATATCATTCACTGATATAACTACAAAATAAGAAAATCTAATATTTCTAAAAGAGAACTATCATGCATCCTGGATGTGGCGTTGAAGCGTGAGAGAGTGGGTCACGTGCTTTCCCGTCATAGTCTCGTCCCCAAGACCCGAACGCGGTTGGGAGGCGGGCATCCGGACGCGACGAACAGTATAGCACAAGCACAACACAGAGGCGCCAGCGAATTTGAGCAACCAAGCATCCACTACATGATTGCATCACATCGCTTTCGGATGCCACAATAATTTGATTTAGCTGACAATATGCCGAAGTAAGCTCTCGCGGTACTCATCCCACCCCGCGTTCACGCACGCTAACATGCAATCGTGAAGCCCAGGCGCGCAGCATCAGTCATGGACGAACCCATACGAAGAGGTCAGGCCTCGCGTCTCTGAATGGACGGCAAAGGATATTGCGACGATTGCATCGAAACTTGACAAACAGCTTGGGCCGGAGTACATTTCCGCCAGATCAGGACCGGGAGGCATCAAGGTACACTACCTGACAGCTGAGAAGTGCATCACGCTTGCGAATGAGGTCTTTGGGTTCAATGGGTGGTCTTCTTCGATTCAAAATATTCAAATCGACTTTGCCGACGAGAATCCACAAACACAGCGCGTCAGTATTGGTCTTTCAGTGATTGTCCGCATCACGCTTCGAGATGGCACATATCATGAGGATGTCGGGTACGGCTCCATCGACAACGCAAGAGGGAAAGCCATGGCTTTTGAAAAAGCCAAAAAGGAGGGCACGACGGACGGCTTGAAGCGAGCACTAAGAAGTTTCGGCAACCTATTGGGGAACTGCATTTACGACCAAGACTATATCAAGCAGGTGGTCAAGATGAAAGCACAGCCAGTGAAGAAATTTGATCAGCAGAACCTGCATAGGCATGCCGATTACATTAAGAAAGAGGTCGCAAAGGACGAGCCAGTGGCCATGCCGGTCACTGCGGTTGGTATGATATCGAGGGCAGACCCTTCGGAGTCATTTGAAGATTTCTTGGGAGGTGAGCATAAGAGAATTTGTCTGGTGTGCGCCAGTACTGATGGTATCCCAGAACTTGATGAGGCCGACTTTTGCGTGCCAGAGGACGACCTGCCTGACGAATCTATGCTGCCGCCACCACCTATCCGTCCCGACGTCGGAGGACGCGCCCCCAGTGAGCCAGCACAAATGCAGCAGCAACGCCAACCATCATTAGGAGCTCCCGAAGCCAATCGACAACCCCAGACACCGCAAACTGCGCAGAGACCACCGAATCAGAGTGGGCCAACAGTGCCGCCTCAACGTCAAGGGCCACCCCAGGCGAACAACGGGAGCCTTCCCTCAGCAGCCAACAACAACTCTCTACCAAACCCACCCGAGACGGTGGCATTCTTTTCTGCAAAAGCTTTGAGCCAACTGCCAGAGGGCGACATGAATCCAGCTGCCCGACCCGGGACGGCGAAGCAGCTGTTCAATCCCAAGGCCGAAAGCCCTTCCATACGACGTACCCCTGGCATCGATCACTCATCATCAAGGCCATTGGCCAAGTCTGGACAGCATGTAGCACCTACGGCAAGTCAATCTGGCCCCGCTACTGGAACAGGCTCCGCAGCGAACGCTGGTAGTTTCACCCCCGTCCGGCCTGGTGCCGTCACCAGAGCAAGTGGTGCCGTAAGTCACTCGATTGACCAAGCGAGACGAATCGGAGCTCCTGGCGGCAGTGGTAGTCCCCTCGCCAACAGAGGGTCTTACAAACCGCCATCTATGAAGAGGGCTCCGCTAACGGAGTTGCCTGCGAACGGAGGAACAGTGGTGGTTGGTGCAGGTGGAGGAGGGGACGCGCAAGGTGATGCGAAGCGTCAGAAGACGGCCTGAGAGGGAGGAATGTGAGAGGTCTTGACTTTTTTCCCACTCGACTGCGCGGTTATCGCTTGGCCGCTGTACGGTTCGTATGGCTCTTATAGTGCTTTCGGCTCATGATGGCTGGCGTTTGGGTGTTTCGGGCGTGTAAGGAGATATGGGCCTTACTGAGCAGTGAGCGCGATATCAAACCGAAAGATGGGACGGAGAACCAACGATAATTTCAAGCGAGACGCAAATCTTGCTGCTCAGGACCCAATGACTACTTGCTTTTGTTCTTGACTAAGTAGCGCATCGTAGATTGATGCGTGGTGTGTCATCCCTCTTTCTTCGTAGTCCTGAAGGTGCTGATGCCCTTTGCGAAGTAGGACTGATTTTTTTAACTAGGAGGAGAGGAGAGAGGCCCGACACCAGAGTCTGATCCCATCTTTCTCTACACAGTCGGTATGTCCCCCACAAGCCGCAGACTGGCAATAAGCACCGTGGTCTTAACGTAATTGGTGGCATTTCCAATTTACCAGCAGGAAAGATGAAGCTCCGGTCGAATGATCAGCCAAAGAGTTCATTCAGAGACTATATAAGTTTGTTCAAACACCTGTTGCACCAATCAGCCCACCCTCATTAGAATCAAAGGCATAATTCCCAGCCACCCATGGATGAAATTGACCGTCGGGGAGGAAAGCCCCTGAAACGTAAAGTAGTCATGAAAACCCCATTGTCAGCGTTCCGCCCGTTACTGTACCACCAAGTTCGCCAGCGAAGAAAAGCACAGACATCCTAGAATGTTGAAGGAAGAAGAAGCAAGCCAAGCATTAAATAGGAAAAGAAGAGAGAAATGAGATGTGATCCCCCGGCCTCCCTCCGAAGGTTGTCCAGCGTGTCATCGACCCAGGACTGATGTCCGATTTATGGTATTTCCTCCCTCCCGCTCATGTTTCTTGAACTGCGATTCCTGACCCCTTAACTCCAGCACCTTTTCTGTTTGGCACGCCTCCCGATCCCATGTGATATCGAACTTTGTTGTGCTCCTTTCTGCCCAGGTTTCCTTCCAAGGCGTCCCGTGGCGGGGAGACGTTGAGGATCAGAGAATGGGCGGGTATGTCGGCCGGTCATGCTGTAAATACAACCCGGCCAGCATATCTGAGTTCTGTACCCCGTCCAGGAACTCAAACCCCGACATGGGCCCCTCGTGGACGCTCAGGTCGGGTGATGCAAACATGCTACCCTGCTCAGCGTAGCCCCCGATCGAGTCGTCCAGAAGCACTGCGTGTCCTTGGCTTTGGCTCTTTGCGACGAGGCGGTCGTACTCTGCTTGAAGGGTGAGGAATGCCTGGTTGAGGGTTTCCTCCTTTTGGTGAGCCTCTTCGAGGAGTTCCTCCAGGTCGCGGATACGTTGGTCTTTGCGTTCGCGGTAAGCGCGTTGAGAGGCGCGATTCTGAGCTCTCCGTCGCTGTACAGGATTCTTTGAATTAGCCAAACCCGGGTATTCTCTTTCTTTACCCCCCCAACCCCCCCTTCCCTGGTGTCTCGGATGAATGAGAAAAGAAGGCTTACGGATATGACGGCTGGAGGAGCGTTCTTGTACCGGTTCTCGCGCCGTCTCTTTGGTTTTGTGGCGGTGGCGGGTTCGTCGTTGACGGGGATGGATGGGCTGGGGGTGACGGCTTCGGAGGCGATGGAGTTTGAGCTGGAGGGCATGCGGGATAGGTTGGAAACGTCTGATAATGAGCGGCGGTCACCGGCGATCTGTTCTCCAACGTCAGCATGAGGGGGATGGTGGTGATGGTGGTGGTGGTCGGCTTTTGGCCAAGAAGGACGGAGAGGGGGAAACTTACAGTTGAGAAACCAGAAGACCATGAGTCTGTGCGTTGAGAGGAGCCAAAGGACTCACCCCTTTCATCGTAGATGTCCTCGGGGGCGCATAGTGCTTGCATTGCAAAGTCCATGCTGGGCTGTGGGTAATTGTGGTAAACCTGGTGCGCTGCTGCGAACGAAGGAGAGGCTTCCGAGCTCCCTGGATAGGATGTAATTACAAATCTTGTTCAGAGACGTCCTGTTCAACAGGTGAGAGCATGTGTGATCCGGAAAAGGACCTCTGTGTTCAAGCTGCAGCCTCAAGCAGGAACTTGGCGAGGTCGTGAGGGGTCAACAAGATGAGTGTTGTTGGAGTCGTGTGCAGCAGTGAGGTATGGTTCGGGTTGATTTAAGGTCGGATGAGGGTGATCAAGAACCGCAGATAAGCTTAAGTGTATAAATGCGCCCAATTGACGGAAAGAGGATGGGACAAGGAGGCCTGAGGTTGATTATCTCCTGGATCGTTGATGGAGTCGAGGAAGTCTTGACGGAGAGCTAGTCCATAGGGCTGCGGTATAAGATGCCGTCTTGGAGGACAACCCGGAACAGAAAAGGAATTAGTTGTGTATTCTGTCTTGTCTTGTTTCTCTATCCGGAAAGATGAGACAGAAGATCGAAGCACGAGCTAGGATGGCAGGAGGTGGGAGGTGAGGGTAAGTTTATAGAAAAGAAGCCGTTACGACAGAGCTAACGGCCAGGATCCGCCCGAAGGTGTGACGTGCGTGAAGGGTACTGGAGCAAGGATACGACGACGTAGGGGACCCTGTCAGGCTTTGGGTTAGAGGGAATGTGATGGGATGGGTTCTGGGCAGAGTCACGAACGAAAGCATAGAGAAGGGTAGGGCTACCTAGACTGTTGCCCGCACGGTGTTTGGCCTACGAATAAGCCGAAGGGCCCTTGAAGGACTGGAAGTCTATGTGTACTTCGGATGTACAGTACATACACCAGGCGACCCTCAAGCCGCAGCCACCAGATACAAAGACCAGGGAGGGGGTGTGGGTATGTATGCTGCCCCTGTCTGTGATGAGCATCCATCCTTCGGCCGTCCCAAACTCGTGGGACTGAAAGAGAGAGCCAGTGAGTGAGAGAGAGGCAAGGAGGGGGTGTAGGGAAGAAAACAGAGGACGAGCTAGGCAGGGCTTAAACAGGGTGACGGGCAGATGGCAGATGGGAAACACGGGCGACGCATGCAGGCGCCTTCTTGCAACATTCGCATCTCAACACATGAACGTGCCCTTCTCACGACCAGAACAGCATACAAGGGTCACTGCTTGATCCTGTATTTTTCTCTCTTTGATCTCAGGGCAAGGGCAAACATGCCACGCCACACCGTACCATGCCATGGGGATTGGGGGGAAGCTCGGGATTGCCGTGCAGCCCCCCATGGCGTCCGGTTCAGCAGCCATCTGGTTGTACTTGTAGTTGTACGTGTGACGTATCAATTTAGTACAGGTAGGGCTATCATGAGTTCCGCGGAGCGCTGCGGGGTCCCCTAACAGATGCAGACACAAGCGAAAAGCTGCCAGGCAGATGATCGTAGGCGAAGGGGGATCGATACGCCAAGCTGAGGGCCGAGTGGGATAGTCAAGTCAGACCATCGGGAGGGAGAGGGGAATGGGGACTCCGGGGACGGGACGCGATGGGCGGGCAGCTCGGGATGTGCAAAGTATGATCCAAGGCCCGATTAGCATGGATCGAGGCTTTTGGCCAGAGCAGAGACTGGAGGCATTGGTGGCGGTTGGCGGTAAACGGACATCATTCTGGCGATGGTCGTGCTGGGTAGTTCCCTGGAAGAGAAGGTCAGATAGAGTGAGTACTCTGTTTCGTGGTTGGGGGCCCAGAAGATCGGCCACAGAGGACAGGACAATGAGAGAGGGGAGAAGAGGGGCTTGAGCGGTCTTAGTGCCAGCGTGCATTAGACAGGGACGGGAGTGGGACATGGCAAGGCGAGGGCAAGATGTAGACAACAGACAGCAGACAAAGTGACGGATGCAGAACTTGAGAACAAAGAATGGCGTGCAGCACACGTAGGAGTCAGTGTAAGTGAAGTGAGATGGATGGCGACGACAAGGAGCGAACCCTCCTTGTGCACGTACGCGAATAGCTGTGATTCCGTTAGGATCATCATGGTGATGTTCCCCGGCCCCCCCCAAGATGCAATCGAAGATAAGTGCACACACTTCATACACAACAGTTTGGCTTTGCGCCGTTATGCTTCTAGTGCGTTGCGGATCGGGGCTGCGATGCAGTGGCTTGATTGTGAGCGGCCGCTGAGGATTAAGCCACTGCATGCGTGTCGTGCCAGAGCGAGAGGACCAAGAGACAGGGCAAAAAAGCAGAGAGAGGCTGAAAACGGGTCAAGCCAGCCCATCCCGCTCGGGTGCGTGCGTGGGGAAAGCTCGACTAGAACTGATCTTAGTGTACGAGGTGTATTCGTCTTAGATCGTCTCACCGGCGTGGACGTATTAAGCGAGCTCGACTAAAGTAGACACTCGAGAACGGGGGGCCCAATTGGAATGGACGTGAAGGCGAAGAGAAAGCCGAAAAGAGAGACGGATATGGAGTGAGATAAGAGATAGAGAGCAAGAGAGAGTGCGTGTCCACAAGAAGGAAGAAGAAAGCATCTCACCATGAAGCAAGTATCCAAAGAGGGCAAAAACCATACACTGGCGAGAGGCGTGCATATAGCCTATCTCTTCGCAATGCAACATACTGCGATGGCAGGGCAGGGCAATCTCCGCACAATCACCACCAAAACATGGCGGATGGCGTTGAAGAATGGCGGAAAGTCAGCAGCAGCGACAGAGGAGGAGGAGGCGAGGGAGGGTGTGAGAAAGGGAAGGAAATGAATGGGTGTGTGTTTGCAGAGCGATGCAGGGCCTTGACGCAATTGGTACGGGAGAAACAGAGGGTGTGTGAATGCATGCGATGGGACAATAGAAACATCGCAGACAGTGATGAGTAGAGAGAGAGAGAGAGAGAGAGAGAGAGAGAGAGGGAGGGACACAGAGGAGGAAGAAGGAGGAAGAGTGACATTGAACCTGGTTCACCGCAAGGGGCTTAGATTCCTGGACAAGGGACTAGGGGGAAGCGGAATGAATGTGGGACGAGGATGAGGCTGGAACTGGAGGACGGGATGCCGGAGAGAGACAGGTGACGACCGGTGACGACCGGTGACGACAGGTGGTGACAGGTGGTGACCTGAGTTGATGTTAAGGCAGGTGCTGTATCGGCAATGTCGTGATCTCAGACTGAGCAACATGTAGAGGTGGACAGGACAAGGCAAAGCGAAGCGAAGCGAACAGCAGTACAAGGTAGACAGATAGCGTCACTTCACCCCGATCAAATTCAAGACATTGACAAGACGGCTTCTTCACTTAACTACAGCATCCTAGCATGAGACAGACACACGAAGCTTGTTGACTTTTGTTTCCTTTCACTTTCTGGAGATGGAGGTTGGCACTGCTAAGACAACAGGCTATGACGAGAGCTTCACGCCGCCTGCTTGGGCGGCATGCGGCCACGATTCTGAACCCGCCAGCGGCTAGGTATAGACCGAACACCTTCTCGAATGCGCGCATCCCCCACAGAGACGAGTAATGTCGGTCATTTTGGGGGTTCTTTTTCGGCCGCCCAAGACCAGTCAGTCCGGCCGCAAATCGAAAGAGCAAGGTCACCCCATCTTTAATTCCCCTAGATATGGCAGCTAGGCTAGGCTGGGGCTTCGGTCAGCCCACTGAAAACCCACAAAACTTCAAGTTGCTCCCATGTCTCCAGGCAGTGTGGTGCGGTGCTATGCGGTGCTGTACGGGTGCTGCAGAATACTGGTACACCATTACCACCCACATGGACCGTGTTGCCTCCTCTTGCGTGGCTTTCGTCCAACCCTGTTTAATCCAAGCATAAGAACCGGAGATATCCAAGCACGAATCTCGGGATCGACTTGCTCCGAGATGGAGCGAGATGAGCCCGCGCGTGTGGTGTTGCTGTGCTGCGACGATGCAGGGCTTCGGAGGGAGGGTCAGGGGAGAGCAGGAGGGGTCGGTCAACTGTGGATGGACGACTCGAGTGACCCCATCTCATGGAAGACAACCACAATACGACCTGACGCATCTATACAGCATGACAGGCTTATGATCGAATGAATAGGCCAGCGACAGAAGTTCACACAAGGCAGATAGTGGCGCCTGGTTTGTGGCGTCATACTCGGCCGATTCATGGGGAAACCTTCCAGTTCGCTTGTCACTCGTCCGCTTTTCCCATTGTATTTTGCCCGCGTACCATGGACGGGCGCCATTGTTCCTCCCCAGGATCAAAACTTTAGGCAGCCACCACACGCGAGTCGCGACTGGACCAGGGCATGATCCAGCTAACAAATCATAGATGCTATATTCTTTTCTTCATCGCATCTACCAGGGGAAACATGCCGCTCTTGTCGACCTCCTACCGACTCATACCCCAGGCACGCCTCTCACTTGGACATAAATTGGGGGGAGCTGCCAAAATAAAATCCCCAGCCCCATATCGCCCTGCGTATCTATTGGTCCGGGGTGGGGGATGGAATGCAATGCAACCCAGAGAAGGCTAACCCGTTGAGGGCCATCGTAAACCTCACCTCTGCCTTTTTCAAAGACGCAAGATGATACAGCAGGTATGCACTCCTCTGCCCATCACTTTGTTCCTGTCCGTCTTTCTTCTAACTCACTCCCTGTTGCCTTTTCCCTGCAGCTCTGCCAAAGGATACGGGGCAACGGCCCATACAGCCTGTGAACCCCGGACGATGATCGACGTTGTGCTTGCGAGCCGGTTCAGCCACCTCATCCCGACGAAACACCCTCCTCGCTTGTGCCGAAACACCCTCCACATCCCTATGTGAGTGCAGTATTCCGAGTCTCGCCGTTTCGGTGAATGTTCGCATCCAAATTTCGGGGAGTTGACTGCTCAGCAACCTACTACTGGCATCGATGACCGCACACAATCTGGGTACAAGGTCGACACACGCACATGCAGGCAAGCTCGCACGCCATTTCGACCAAGAAACTAAACCAGCCCTGCAGCGTTCTAGAATGTTGTTTCGTGTGTCTATATGTGTGTCCACTGTGTATAGTGTACCGTAGATATGTGATGGCCGAAGCAAGAAGAGAGGGGGAGCAGGAGAAAGAAGGCCCTGTCAAAGTATGGTTCCCCACCACCACCATCACCATCTTCCACCCACTCACACGGCGCTGTAGATCGGCACTGGGAGGAGGTCTGGGCATGTATGACTGGAAGATCTATGTAAGACTGACACGGGTGGCCTATCTTTAGATTCGGTATTCCTTCCCTGAGAGCATGTTGAATTAGGTCTAGGAGGAGCAGGGCCTCATCTTTGTAAAGCATGACCAATGGAAAAAGCGTGCTACACTAGAGCGAATCCCGATTTCCTCCTCCACAGTTCGACTAGATGGCGGGAAAGATGGGGACCAGATAGACGAACCGAAATCATTGCTAGGCTACAAGTCCGAAACTACAAGGCTAGCAACGATCGCATGCCAGAACAGTGGCAGGACCCGAAGACAAGGGTGGAGGATTGCGGCCGCCCGTGTGGAGAAGAAGTGCTCTTCGCCCGGCGCCGGATCGGCGTGCGAGGCTAGTTAGTCCATCCCACCAAGATCAGGCAGGGGAGACGTGTGTGTGGGTGGTGCGTTCTCGCTGCCCGCCGCCGTTGCGGGCATAGGTGGAGTACTTAATTGCCATGGCGTCGGGCATAAGAGGGGGAGTAATAACAAAGAGAGACAAGCAGGGTTCGCGAGCGAGGTACTTCAACTGTGGGATTTTGACTCCCCCCAAACCTGGGTCGGGCCACGTAGAACAGGGGGACTTTCAAGAAAGAAACCCATACTTCAAGATCAGTAATTCCCCCATCCACGATAACGAAGAATGGCGCTTTTTGTTTTCTTGCGAGTCGTGTGGCAGTCTAAGCATGACCCTCTTTATTTTGGATGCGCAATCCACGGGGATGAGGGGCGCTGAGTGGGAATCTGCTGATTCCAACGTGATGAATGATGGGAATTTATGATGCATTTTTGCTCAAGGCCCAGGGCTGAAGCTGGAGCTCGTCATTTGGTAATAAACGCTTCGCTATACTCGGCTCAGGGTCCACATGGTTTCCCTCGTTCTTGGGCTTGCGCCAAAATCGTATTTTTTGACATGGGTATCGGCATTGATCGACCCCCCTCTGCCAGGCTGGGCGTCCAAGGGATTTTTTTTCTTCTTCTACATACTTTTGAGTGAACTCCTTTTCGGCACTTACGGCCTATAGATCGGACTTGGCAGGTGATGTTTTTTTTTTCTTTGACTCCCTCCATTCAATGCTGTGGACTGATGGGCCCCAAAACCCATGAAAGCTGAGGGCGTGTGATGATGGCTTCCCGGTCAGGCTTGACGAAAATAGATCTTCAACACTGACTGTGGTCAGCAATCAAAGGCTCTACCTACTCTATTGGGTTCTACTCTGCCTATGCTCTGCTCTGCCCTGCCTTACCAGACGAAAAGCCGAACCCCCCCTCCCCTCTCCTCCCTGGTCCGGACTGAAGCGACAGCCGATGACATAAGGTTGAGAAGAGTCATGTTCACGCGCGGGCACTTGTTGTAGCCACGAGATCGCGATTGTGGCTTGTCAGCTTATTGCGATGTCCGAAACATCTCCGTATGCAGCGTCAGTCAGATTGTAACGTGGGCTGAGCACGACACCCGAACCAGGCTTCGTGGCCATCCCCTACGATACTCTCTACGTAATTATCGACTACAACTTGCGTTCCAGGATGACTTGAGGGCTACATTGAAATACTTGCATGCAAATTAATGACAAGTCAGCGTAGGTGGAGGCAATGCAGATTAACAAGTTGTGATACCGAATGTGAAAGACCAGTCTCTCTCTCTCTCTCTCTCTCTCTCTGACACACACACAGACACACTTCACATCCGGCCCTGATTCGTGTCTCTCTCTTTCTTCCTGTTCTAAGTCATGAAGTCTCAGGACCCTTTGGACATTAGCCCTGAGGAAAGCCACACGTGTCTACACGGATATGCGCCACGGAATTTATCATGAGTGGACGAGAAACAGACTGTAGGGACACTACGTCGCTCCACCCCCCACCTCATATCATATTCGATCAGGAAGTTCGCATTATAGCTTGGGACAGACCAAAAACAGGGGGACTTTGCGCAAGGGGTGGAATGGTCCAAGATGAGTAAGAAGGGGACCGGGTTGGCGCGCCGTCTTGCCCATGTTCTGAGGGCTTTCATACCAAGCATAGTTGCTCGTATACCCACCGGCTGTTTTGGAGCAATCGCGACACCGAGGATGCCACGGGCTCGGGAGTCCAGGCCTGGGTAACCCCTGTGCATTGGATCCTGAGTTTGCCGGAATGCAACTTTTGACAGAAACACTAGTCTCGCTCTTTGCAAGGAGAATATATACATCTTCTGGCTCAGGGCATACGGCCAAGTTCACGAGATGGCCATGTGTGTCCCAGCTGGTGGAATCATTGGTGCAAAGTGCAGCGATCAGATAGCCAGAGTGTGCAGAACACCCTGCATACGTCGGGATACTTGTGTGCCTGCTGGAAAGCATATGCAGGCGAGCTTTAAGTCCGGAGCCTGTGGGCTGGACTGGGCTGAGGGGTGTCTTGGGGCTGCGCGCGGGCCATGTCTCTTTGATTGATCGGAGGGGAGGGGGGGGGGGGGGGGTGTGTGAGACCAGTCAGTGCTCGGACAGCCGCGCGTCAGATAGGCTTTCTCACTAGGGGAATGGGCTCACGGCCGAATGATAGACTTTGCTGCTAACGTGGGACAGAGAAAGGCAGAGAGAGAGAGCCGTGCGGACCCGAGGATGGGGAATGCGGAACACGCTATGGCAATCTTTCCTCGGTCCTTGTGCGATCTTCAGGTAGAGATGTGGTAAAACTAGGCGTGAGTTGGCTCGAGCTTCTTTTTACAAGCGATGATCATCGTCGTTAGCCGGGAGTCAGATCAAGTTGGTTGCATCGCCTCAAATGGCGGGAGTCGCTAGCCGCGCGATCTGTAGCTACATTCGGAGTCGGTTGTCGAAAAGAGACTGGGGCCGGGAAGAGCGAGCGAACTTTTTTTTTTGCATGTTGTGTTCCCGCGGACTGAATGGCTGTCGTCAGCGCTGGTGGGGGGCGTGAAGAAATAAGGAGGAGAATGGAATCGTGTGAGAGAGAGGAGAGAGGAGGGAGGAAAGGGAAAGGCTTGCTTGTTCTTCACCGCCCGACGTTTGAGAAGAGAAAGAGAGAGAGAGAGACCATTGTTTAAGCGCACTGACGCACGACTCATGCTGCGAGGGTCCAGTAAAGTACAGTGCAGTACAGTGCAGTACAGTGCAGTAGACTATCTTCCAGGGCTATATTGACAGCGCTGACAGCCCGCCCCAGAAGGCAGGCCTATACTTAGCTCCCCTGGAGGGGACAACGACAGGGGCGTCCCTTACGTGCATGCGGGGAGGGGAGTGGCCTGGTAAGCGAAGCCTCAACGGAAATAATCACGAGCTGTAGCAAAGGATCCGGCATGAGTCTTCTTTCTCTCTCTCTATCAATATTCTTCCCAATCCAGGGCCCTAGCAAGTTCAGCAATTGGGGAAAATATCACCGGAAACCCCTGCTCGAATACCCGGGCTTTGCCGGTGGTGATTAGGAACATCTTACACAATGAATGGCCTTGGAAGCAGAACCAAACACGCAGACCAACAAAAACACAAATAAACAATGATCAAGGTTAAGGGGAAGCTTGATGAAAGCCTCTCTACCTTGGCATGATATCACTTTCGCAAGCTAAGCCTTAGCCAAGCTTTCCAACCAACACAAGAAACTGCAAAATACCCAGCTTTGATGGAAGAGGACAAAGGCCGAGACATGAACCGACTATTTGGATACTCTGCCCTGTACCACTGCAGTACGCCCACTCCTTCTCTTCCTCTTGGCTGTTGTGACTTTCTCGATCTGCTCTCTCTCTCCCTCTCTCTCTCTCTCTCTCTCTCTCGGCGGGTTCCGGATTAGGCAAGTATACAGCAGGACCCGCTCCCCTTTGTTTGCAAGAGAAGATACCGAGGGGGTTGAAATAGATTGTGCAACGAGGTGTGACGGAGAAATCAGAGAAAACTAGATCCTGGGAAGGAAAGACGATGAGTGGTACGATTCTGGGGCAAGAATAGATCACTTATCCTGTGCGGCGTCCTGAGGATGGGGGAGTGTATGGTCTGGGTGAGGCTGCCTCGAAGGCATGACCAGCGTCACACAGACCTACGCATGAGACCGGATGAGGAACGGTAGCTTGGGTGAAGAGGAATTTCACATTAGTCGTTGCGGTGAACGCGAGGAGTCGGAGAGACAACTCTGAGACTATCATCGGGCTGCATATTGGCTATATCTTTCATGTTCTGTACACTCTGGACAACAACAAGCCCTGGGGCACCACAGGGAGCGACAAGAAAGTTTCGAGATGAGGGAAACTCTAAAATTCGAAACACCACGAAGATCAAGACTGGGCGAAAGGGCCACATCAAAGGACCCCTATGGTGCGCACCAGGCTATACGCTCACCGAAGCAGTCGCCAATAGTCTCATGCATCACAACCTAAACTCCGACGACGGTAAGAGCGGGTGCGTTCCCGCCACATATCAAATTAGAAAGCGTAACGGTTCCTCGTTCAAAAGCACCTCTTTGATAGGTCCCTGGACGTTGCACCTGCCATGCTGCAGTCTGCTCCCACCCTTCTCGACCACTCTCCGTCGCGAGAAGGACACCTGCCTCAGACGTGGAACATGAAGAGTGGTCGCTTACCTTGCCTCGTTTACACATTAGGCTGTTTTCTTTGTTCGTAGACGCTTTCTTCCAAAGCGATGTGGCCCTTCAACAATGAAAGCTGTAGATTGGTGGAGAGATTCCCTCCCTCCTGAACTGAAATGATACAACATCTTCACCGCCCTTGAACCCTTTCTCCGAGGCATCTGGTAGCAGGCAAGGAATAGACGAGACTCGCAGACTCTAGGTCGTTATTCCAAGATCCTTAAAGTCTCCTTTCAAGAAGAACAGTGGGAGACTAGATGGAGGGGCAGGGGACGTTTGTTTTGGACAGCCATGTTCCTCATGGTGATATACACCTCCTGCAGCGAAAGTAAATCTAGCTCAGACCCGGAAGCAGCTGAGACAGAGCGGATGTAACTCTAAGTATATCACATTCAGTGGAACAGGATGGGCCTTTTGAGGCTTGGCATGGTAGACAAGTTCCAGGTCCTTCAAAGTTACTATACATGCTATTGTACATGATGGAGGTCCCAGGTTAGTTGATCTATGTCTGAAAAGGTGTGGCCAGGCTGTACCCCCCAAAAGAGGGAATCCAAGACTCATGGCCGACGATTTGTCTTCCGCCTCGGCTGACATGTGTCATCGGGTAACGGCATGCCCAGTCCCCGGATGAGATGACGGCCTCGGGAGGGATTGCAGTCCGCCATCGGGGTTTAGAACCGCCGACGGCACTGACGGCACAGCATATCCTTTGGGATGTGCGAGAACAGCTCATGGTGTGTTCTCCATATCGAAGTGCACCCCATGGGATCTCACGTCGCGGTACGGCGGAGGACAGTCTTGCCGAGGATGTCGCTGACTTTGTGGAGCATTTAAGCGGCCGCGGTCGGCACCGATGCACTGATACAGACATCACTCTTTATGATGCCGAAGGTGCTGCCGAAGCAAGCTTCTTCAACCCCTCCTGCGCGTTGCGCACACCCTCCGCAAACTCCATCTTTGTACTCATCTCGATAGCTTGTTCGTACTTCTTCCTCGCCATCTCTGGCTTTCCAAGCATCCGCGCGATATCTCCCCAGTTATAAAGGGCCACTGCGCAAGCCTCGTCGCATTCCGGGGTTCGTTCCTCGCCCTTCACATCCTTTCCGTGCTGATACGCATTGCGAACCCAGTTGAGACCGGCTTCAAGGCAATCCTGTCGTGACGTTGGCATCGACGAGTCGAGAAGCTGCTTTAGTGCCTCGGGGGTTACCACGGCTCCGTCTGACGTTGCGGTCGGGCTGTAGAGCGGAAACTGGGCGAAGCTTGCGGCGAGGTTGTTCATAATGGTCGCACGGTGGCAGGGGCTATCGCAAAGGCGAAGTGCTTGGAAGAAGAGCGGGATGGCCAAATGGAACTGTCCTTTGCGCTCATAGTCATTGCCCAAGGACTCCATGGCGCCTCCTGTCTCAGTAGGTGTGAGCCAGCTCTGTTCACCAGGTCGTGCACCATCCTGCCTCCGCCTCGCAAACTCTTTGAGCGCGGTCTCCACGGCCCAGAGAAGGTGCTCATGGGACTTCTCGGGGTTCAGGACATGCTCGCTTGCGTAAGTCTCTCCCAGCTTCGTGCTGATGGACACTGCTTTGGCCAGGACCCTCTCCCGCGTCCGCCACAAAGTCTCCGGCGGTTCATCATCTGTCTTCTTCCCTGAAGCGTCCTCAGAGCCCTGTCCATCTTGTGCAGCCTCTGTCCCGGGCAGCAAACTCTTGACCAACCGGCCAGCGGCGTTGATTTTGCCCTCAGCAACAAGCTGTTCCATGCTCTCTACCCATCTGGTGCAATCAGAGAGGAGGCCTTCCAGAACCTCAATGGCCGATTTGTAGTTTCCAATCTTTTCTAACCACGCGGAAACCTGGATGCGAATGCCCAGCACTTCGTCTGAGAATGGGTGCATGCCAATCTCCTTGGTCTCGTCCAGTGCCTTCTTGTAGTACTTCAACGCCAGTTCAGGATCGGGCTTGTAGTTGGTGTAGTAGATGGCTCGCCGTAGCGAGTTCGCAACAGGCTCCGGGAATGCGCTGAAGTAGGGATTGTAGAAGTCCCTGAAAAACTTGGTGAGAATGACGCCACAGAAGATGGCACCTAAAAGCAGACTGCACACGGTCAGTATGTCATAAGAAAGCTATGCGCATAGCTAGAGAGCGCTCACAATGCGAGTGTGCCGCCAATTTGTGCAGGCGATTCCCGATAGGCCTTGCGCAAGGCGCTCGGGGTCAGGGTGCGCCCCATGTTGCGAAGCGATGCCGCGAGCAGCCGGCCGACGAATTGTCGGAAGGACACTGGCGTCTGCACTGGCTTCGGCGCAATCTTTTGATCAGTCTGGGTGGGATCGACTCTCGAGCTAAACCGTCTCGATAGGGGCTGGATGGGGACGGTGGCCCGGACAGAGAAACTTGGGGCGCCTCGAGGAATCACACGGATAGACAGAACGCCCATTTTGGCAGAGGCCAGGCATGCGCCGTTGAGGGGCCTCAACGAAGCTAGAACCGAGACCGACATGGCGGTGAGCTCAGGCACACTGATAGCTCTGAGACGGTGTCGTTCGGGTGTATTTGTCGAAGGTGTTGATGGGCCGCTCGAGAAGAAAAGAAAGTCGTGATCCGATGTGACAGCTGCAGGAAGCGACTCGAAGCTCCGGTCCTGAACTCTCCAAGACCCACCCTGAGGGACTGATCTGATTGGTGTGGTGGAAACCACCACAGAAACCTACAGGTATCTACGCCTGGTTATGAGACGAGAATCAATGTAAGGGGTATGAAATCCATCTTATAAGAAAAAAAAAATATATACACCCATGAATAGTCTTATTATTTGCATCTGTGACTCATTCAGGTTGAGCAAGGCAAATAAGAATGACATGACGAAGTTTGAAGGCCAGTCTCAAGCCATCTAGTGTCTTTACAGGAACCCTATCCATAATACAATAGAAAGAATTGTCGGCCTGGACAGTTCGCTGAACGCCCGAGACGTAAATTCCAAGCTGGGATGCGAACTCCACAGCTCTCACAGCATCTTCGACCTCATCCTCAGGATAGCCCTTAGACAGATACCTAGAAGACAGGGGTATTATATTCGAAAACGTGGGTAAGCTCGGGAGAGAAGTGATAGAGTTGATAATCTCCTCATCTAGATAGCTAAAGAACTTTGTATCGTTGAGTTTTGAATCCATCTCTCCGGAGTTGCAAACGGGGGAAAAGGAACCATGGCTTTCTGCGCCTCGGGTTTCGAAATCACGTGAGCCACCCCATGATTTCCCGAATACCGCACAGCCACGGCATCATGATACAACTATGGCGAGTATGAAGGCTCGAGGGGGGACGGGGGGTTGTGTATCGCCGTTACTACTTGTCTCACAGTTTGCCAACACGTAGGTCTTCATGACGATATCCACTCGTCATAATCTGGTAATATATTTGGACGTGTGCTATCTCTGAACTTCTGCTTACACCCAAAGAATACGAAACCGAAGCGACATACTTGCCCTCCCAAATACCATTTCTATCCACACTCGAAAGTTTAACTCCAACTTGCGGGCCGGGAAAACTGCCCGTCCTTGAAATTATCGATCAGCCTCGTTGAGTTGCAGTACGCCGATCGGCATTTGCGCTCACTTCAATGCTTCTCTAGTCTTGAGGATGACAATTTTGAGACTTCTGACCTGTTAGAATTTCCATTTGATGAGAGCCCTCTGGTGTTTCTCGTGTTATTTTATGAAGGTTTCTGGCGTCCATTAAACGAGTAACAGGTAGGTTGTTTTAATTCCTGGCTAATTTCCAACTAATCAAGGTCTTTATTGTTAAATATACTAGTGGTGTCTCCCTCTCTACTGCCCTTGAAAATGATTATGCGTATTGTACTTCTAATTTAGCTCGTTAGGTTGTATTGTACCTAACTTACACAGCTCAATCAGCTGAATCAAAGACGTGATATAACTTACATTAGATCAGATATGCAACGTCGAGGACCTATAAGAAGAGAAAGTGTCACATGGTCGCTAGCATGATTTGGCCATAGAGTACAGGTAGCTAGGGTCATGAGGGTGCAGAAGGTGTCTATGTCCTGGTTGCTGGAGCCTGTTTGAACCGCCTGTCGCCCTGTTGGGCAGTAACGAATTGAATATGTAAAAGTTTAAATTAACACCAGTATTTATTGAGCTACTTATAATTGAGAATAGCTTCAGTCCTATTTTTATTAAAAATGGTTAAGTTTGACATAAATGACTTTCATGGATGAATCCGTGAAGAAACTTAGTTAGGAAATAATTATACTTTTAAGTATTAAAGAGCCTTGTACATGCACATATGTATTTATAGAAGGAAGGCTTTTGAATATTTACAAGTTGAAGAATAAGCATCTCACATGAACTCTGGTATTTATAGCTTGTTCACGTGACAGGGACATCGGTTGGCACTGGAGCAACCCCTCCACGCACTGGTGGCCGTCGGTGATTGGAGGGGCAGCTCATCACCTTCTCAACCATCTTTCTTACACGTGAAAGCAACTGTTCACCCGCGACTAAAGTTTACGCCCTCGCATCGAACTCAAAGGCACTACTGGCATACCGAGGATCTCAGAATGGCCGGCAAGTTCGAGCCCAAGACTCCGGTCCAATTGGACCCCCCCAAGGACGACCCCATCTCCGCCGAGACGCTCGCTCAAGCCAACGGTATGCTCACTTCCATCATGCCTCAAGCAAGGAAAACGATCACCCTGTCCGAGACACTCGAACTGACGGCCCTGCAGGTGTTGACGGGAACAAGTGCTACGTCGCCATCAAGGTAGGACTCATGAACACTCCTCTCCGTCATCCTCTCAGAATCGCGACTCACCCGTGATGCAGGGCAAGGTCTACGACGTGACAGGAAACAAGGCCTACCAGCCAGGAGGCTCATACCATGGTGCGGCTCTGTTCCCACTCTCAACACATCGACATATACACAGGAGAGGAGCTGACGGATTTCTGCAGTCTTTGCTGGTAAGGATGCCTCGAGAGCGCTCGGCAAGACCTCAACCAAGGCCGAGGATGTCAGCCCAGATTGGCAGGATCTGGATGAGAAGGAAAAGTCGACTCTCAACGACTGGGTGACGTTCTTCTCTAAACGTTATAACATCGTCGGCGTTGTCGAGGGTGCCACGAACATGGAATGATCGACACGCGACAGCTGCAGAGGGAGGCTGGGCTGTTGACCGGATCACATCCGAACCACCCCATCGAGGATGACTCTTTGCGCAAGAAAGTGGCGGGCTTCACACTTGTCCAGGATGATGGCCCCCAGGGAGCGATGCCGGGACTAACGCTCAAAGATTCCCTGTGAAAAGAAGAGGCTTCGGCTGTCTGTTTGTCTCGAGCATTCTAGATATTTCGCGGCCCTTAACGACACATGAGCCCGATACCGACAATGATGCTGACACCCCCAAACTATATAGTCTTGCTTCTCCAAAACGAAGAAATAACCAGATTTTTTTAAACATCCTCTAATGTCTCTCGCAACAGCCCTGCTCTGATTTGACGAGACATTGCATACTATGAGACTATGTTGGACAGCACTGACGTGGCAGGTCGCCAGTCCTTCCTGTGTGAAGTTGTCGTCTAGTATATGATCATTCGATACGTGCGGGTCCTCCGACACTAATGCTGAACATCATTGCAGCCAGGCGTGAAACATCGTTGTACAGGATAGGATGCTGGAGAGACCTCGAGGAGTTGTGTTTACCAGCCAAACCACTGCAGCCCACTGTACTGAAGAGGACAAACACACGTCGCTTGGAGAACCCTTCAAAAATCAACCTGAAGACGAAGGTACAGGATGCTTCCAAGCCTCATAGGCGATCCAAGTCTGGTATGAGCTCACCACCAGGGACAGAAACCCAAGTATAACCGCGAACACAACACCGATCAGCGTCGCCATCATCATGTATCTCGCGCCGCTCTTGCGCTCCATCTGCCTTTCCAGGGATCCTCTCGGTCGTGGGTTCTGCAGCTCGTGGTAAAGCCCGGACAGTCGGTCAGCCAAGTACACATAGCTGGTCTTCTCTTCGCCTGGGTTGCGAATTGCGCTGTATTCGAAATTGGATAGCTCTGGATCGAATGAGCAGGATGTGGTGACGCTTTTCAATAGTGCTTTGGACTTGGGCTCGGACAGTGGGAAGAGGATGGCTTGAACCGAGTCCAGGGTCTCTAGGACGAGTTGGCGCGGGAGAGAGCCCCTATGCTTGTTAATACTAACGCCGGTTTTGGTGATGAAGGGGCACACTAACAATGAGATGCTGTGTATAGGGGGACTTGACTGGTCCATATTCTTGGTCGCGCGAAGCTGCTCTTTCAGAAAGGCCGCGTGGTGATACACGTCAATGGTGTTCTCTCTATAATCGTATGACAGGTGGTTCCTGATATCGTGTGTCGCTCGGAAGGTGACTCCAAGGTGCTTTCGCAGTTTTGTTGCACGGAGCTCGACCTTGATGTCCGCGAAGCCCTCGCTTTCTGCGAAACTGAAGATCCGGTGGGTGGTCCTGTGGAAGAGTTGTTCTATGTATTGGCTGAAGGGCACATCCTCTAGCCAAGGCACCTTGAGCCCACCTGACTCAAGACGGTCGGAGTAATGGTGCAAGGGCGAAGACTCGATCATGAGGAATATCCTCACTGCAAGTGTGGCTGCTTGGAGCAGGTCGGCGCGTTCAAAGGCTCGACGCCCGCATGAAGCTGTAGGGAAGCCATCTTGGTAAAAGGCCGCCTTGGATATGTCCGGCTTGTTCTTCAATGTTGCGATTGCCCTGAACAGATCCTCGTGAGTGTCCAGCACTCTCGAATCGGCCGATGATTCTTCTAAATAGCCTGCGACGGCAGCTTTGTAGAACTGGTGGTATCGCTGCAGCTTCGGGATTCGTTGACCACTGCATCTCTCAGTGACGCACGGTTTCCCTGCCTCGCAGTCATTGCAGAGCGTCCATCCCCAGAGGACGCGCCCAAGGTGCGGTGGGATAGTACTATTGAAGTCCTCAAGCCGTGTAGGCGCCATAGTCGGCAGCAGGAAAGGATTTCCAAAGGGACGAGAGAGACGCGACCACAGTCTCGCAGAGTCCAAAGCATTATTATGGCATGTTTGGCATCAGTGCCAGGACAGTCCAGCGCCATCTCCTTGACAGTGCTGAGGCTCCGGACAAGGAAGACGGACCAATGCCGTTCAATGCTGATTTGCAGTACTTTATTCTCTGTGACTGTTTGGTGGATCTTGAAGTACCTTTCTGTTAGTTGATCAGGTACCTTGATCCCTGATTACGACCTTGAGAATCCTTGAATGGACAGATCTCTCTAGCTGTGGAGACCGGAGCCTTACCACTATCAAGGAGATGCACAGCCCTCCCAGAATGCATCCTGCCTCTTAGTCAATACAAGGATGATTGATCTAGGCCTGCCACCACTTGCCTACCCCTCCTCCGTCTCTGTGCAGGCGGCCTCCAATGATGATGAACATGCTGGTAGGCTAGCTGGTGAGGCTGACATGGGCTCGCCAATCGACGGGCCGTCCTATGGCGCTATCAGCCCAGCTGCATGCAAGCTACCGGAGAGGCGAAGGAAGTGGCTGGTCTCTCTACTTATGTTGCATGTGTCAGTTGATTGCCGCCCGGTGTACATACTTAAGTAGAAGAAGTGAGGACCCAGCCAAAGACGCTGAAGTGATTGCCATCTTCGCATCTTGACGCCCGTGAATCTACGCCATTTCTGGCTTTCCAACCGCTGTTACGATCTCATCGAAATGCGTGCGCCAGTCGAGGTGCAAAGGTGCTCGGCCAGCCTATCAGAGGTGCAGAAGCACTTCGCCGACCTCGACATCAAGAAAGCGTCTCTCCATCCTACGCCTCCCTCTGCGCCCGTCCGAGTAGAGTCAAATCCTATTCCTCCGCCGGCAGATGAACTAGCAGAACGACTGGCCGAGTTGGAAAGGCTGCCGCAAACACCAAAGGTCCAGGATCTGAGACCAGTCCCCTTGACGAAGAGCAACAGCAAGGTCTCTGATGGCGGTCAAACCCATCAGGATTCCGGCTATGCCTCTATCGCATCCAGTCCGGAGGGTCTCGAGCCAGAAAAGTCGCGAGAGCCTGGCTTCTCGTCGTCAAAGTTGCGCGTCTTCGAGCGACCGATCCCGGAATACCTCCAGCATCGCTTCTACGATCTCAAGGTGCTTTACTCAGAAGACCTGCTCAGGGCAGTCTATAAAAAGAATGTCGATCAGAAGGACCTGTCGATGAAATTGAAATACCTCGGCAAGAGTGAGCCGAGCGCCCAGCTGTACATCGTGGTCCAATGCGAGGCCAAGTTCGCCAAGAAGGTCAAGAAGTTCTTTGCGCAGAACATCGTGCAGGAGTACATGGACAATGACTTCAAGCTGCACGTGATCAACAGACCGCCTCGTGGATTGGCCTCCGCTGAGGAAATCGCCGTCTATGGCCTCGACAGTACCGGCATGACCACGATGTGCGGTCAACCCATCATGCTGTCCAACGGCGAGACCTCTGTCTTCGCAACTCTCGGTGGCATTGTGCAAGTCTCCAAACCATCCGATGAGATGCCTCAGCTTTACGGCTTTACTGCGGCACATTCCTTGCTTCCCCTGATCAGACAAAAGACCGGCTCCCTCGGTGACGACATTTCCGACACATCGGACGAGGATGACGATTTTATGGACGAGGATGACGATATCCTGTTTGAGCTTCCCAGTGAGGATGAATGGGAAGAGGATTCACACCCCTTCAACATCCAGAATGCCGCGGTCATAGGAAATATCGTCGCCAATAGTGTCGATATGCCCACCAACCGTGACTGGAGCCTCGTCTCGCTCAGTCAACAATTGTGGCTTCCAAACCTGGTTCATCCTCAGAGTCCATCAAGGGGGTCTGAACACAGATTCATCTACTTCTCTGCTGCTTCCCTGCCTTATTCATACAGCACCAGCGTCCTCGTTGCTACCTGTCACGGAACACAGCACGGCAGCCTTGAGACGGGCAAGTCTTTCTTGTTCTCGAGCCCGGGTGCAGAGTTCACCCAGACATTCGACCTGAAGCTCGAAGGCGGCTACGGTTAGTCAGGAGACCTTCAATGATGCAGTCAATGCTGTATACTAAAAAAAATTCGTGGATACAGGTCTTCGGCCCGGAGATTCTGGATCTTGGGTGGTCGATTCTCTCAGCGGAAGAGTCTTGGGCCACGTTGCGTCGATTGACGCCTTCGGCGAAGCATTCGTCGTGCCGCTTCATGAGACGCTGGGCGATATTCGAGAGGCTCTTAACGCAGCCAGCGTCAGCCTTCCTAGCCAAGACGATATCAACAAGCTACAGTCAAGGACAGAGATCCGCAGCTCGACATCACAACCAGAAGAGGCGGCCATAGCTTCCCTCAGCGTCAAGTCTGTGTCCTCAACTTCTGCGATTCCTCCACAGCCCAGTATGATCCAGAACGTCCAGAGGTCTGATTCGTCGACTCAGCTTCGTCTTACTGACGGGACACTTGTCAACACGGACACCAAAGAGTCGTCGAATGAGTCGGTCTCTGGTCAATCGAACAAGCTCGATCAAGGACCTTCATCGCCTCCTCCCACCAAGGGAAGTAAGCCTGACCCTGCTCGAGCATCGAAGAAGAACAGCTCGGTTAGGAATCCCAAATCCAGACTGGGAGATATCGTAGCGCATATCACCAATCGCTTCATCGGCAAACCTATGCCGAAGCCCACGGCGAAACCTCCAATCGAGTCTGCCACACAATACAGTATGCAACCTTACGGGCATACGCCGTACGGTCAGCCAGCCGCAATGGTTTACGAGTCCATGATCCCATCTCCTTATTATCTAGATGGGACGCTGAAATTACAGCACGCGCTCGACCCTCACGACATCTATGCATACGCAGCTCCGTATCCTCAAATGCACCCGATGAGTATACCTCCACCTCAGGCCATCGCGGAGTTGCCCGCCATTCCTGTCGAACAGGACCGCGCCGCATATGTTGCCCAAGGTCACATCAAAGGTGCCAATGACTCGGGATACTCCTCTCTTCAGCCGTCGGCACAATGTTCGCCGGCACCATCACCCCCATCACCAGGGCAGTCGCAGTAGTTTTAGTGAATGAGAAAGTAGATCCAGAGCGGGAGACTTTTAGGCGGCTGTTGGCAGGTTCAAGAACGTCAATTCACAGTCATGCAGCTACACCCAGCAGCATCTCCCGTATCGTGAGATCAAAGTTGATGTAGAGACCACCATCTGTGATAGTTGGGTCCCGCGCAGAGTCTCACGAACCTCTGAATTGAAACGCGATGACATTTCGTCCTCCCATTCTCTGTGTACACGCTTATTGAGTCGTTTCTGTTGCACTACTGGACCCATCTCGCAACGATCGAGTGCATTCCTTGCACGGCCTATCCTGTAGCCACGTATTCTTCAATTGCTTAACGTTGTAGCACCTATGTTGAGGATCGTTGCGAGCGAAGTGACACCGACTTTGAACACGCAGCACTGAGTGGTTGCAGATGAAGAGAAACTCCTCCCAGGCGCACATTGCTGATGTTTTGCTTCTCTGAGGTCATTGTCAGTATGTACTAACTCAACATCTTCTGGGAGGCGTCATACATAGTAGTGAACCGGTGACCGTTTCGACGTTCGGAAGGAGAACACTGTATAATTGGCAACCCTGGAGTTCCTGGAGGGCCAGTAGATATGAGTGGGCGACGCCGCGAGACTTCCGCTTGTGCGCAGCTATAATCAAGTTTCTGTGATTCACGTTTGGCCCGATAAACACAACACTGAGCCTGTTGCTCGCATTTTCCCTCCCATCTGAGGCTGACCTCATCAGCGTCGGCCCCCAGACACTCCTAGAAGCCACAAAATGAGTTATCACATCGTTGAACCGAGTCCCATCGAGACGAATTGTCAACAGAAGATCGACTCGTGGAATTTGCGTGCGCTGGACGGCTACATGCTGAGAGGCTGGGTTTGTTGCAGTAGGTGCAAGGGTTAGGATGAATGTATCAATGGGAACTTGCAGCGCAAACATATGACTCGCATGCAGCCACTGCATGCCATGAGCTCACTAGCTGTAGAGACAGGAGCGCAATAGCTACCACTAGGTGTGTACCCAAACAATAGAGATTCGAACAGAGGCACATGTTCTGGGATTTGTATCTCAAGCGATACCAAGCGAGTGCGTCCAAAAGGTGAGATCTCTGGTAGATCTGAAATGGTCAGGTGAGCCGTCATCATGTTCAGTTATGCGTAGCTCACCATTGCAACCACACAAAAAATACATCAACAGAGATTAGGCAAATACGCATCTGAAGTCGCACCAACGTTGGTGTACGACATCGATTACGTGCTCGGAGGAAGCTGTTGCCCCTTGTTCTCGGCCAAATCACCTGCGACATGCTGTTGCCAGCCGGCGACGGACAGGACAATCATTCTGGTTGATTGGTGAGCTGCATGATGGTGCATCGACGACTGCAACAGACCGACGGCCAGCAAACGTGTTAAACCAAGCTCAACACAGTGCAGCCGTTGAACTAACAAGTGAGAGCCCAAGCGATCTTAGGTGGGTGACGAAAGTTGGGAGGGAACAGATAAGGCCAAGTAATTAGACCAGGCCACCAGATGAGGTATTTTTCTCCCTCTCCCGCCCAATTCTTCCACCGAAGTCCCAAAAGTGCACTTTTATCGCATCACGGGATGAGAGAAAGCAAGGCGGAAGAGAGGAATCGTCAGAGTTGAGACCGGGTTATGGAAGCTTGTGGTAGGTCAAGCAGTTTGCTAGCGAGGAGAGAGCCAAGGTCGCGCTAAATAGAAGTTGCCTTGCGGGGCCGTGGTTGCCTACAGTAGTGTCCACTTATACTCCACTTCCCGTCTCATTGCTGCTTCGTCACTGGCTTCTCTCCTCTGAAGTGAGGCGCACTGAAGGTTGCCTCGCCGCCCTGACTGTCCGCAGCTGCGTGAACGTTGTCCGCCAACGGTTCTGGAGGCCGTCTGACAGAAGGTTTTCGTGGTTCGCTGATGGAGTGGTCTTCAACTATCTACCGCAGACTGTTTTGTTTCCAGGAAGTTGATCAGACCAGTCTGAGTCACCAGACACTGCTGACCCTATCGACTTGTCTCACCCCCGAGCAAGCTCAAGCTTGTTGGGCTGCCATCCACTCACAAGCCCAGCTTTACGCCTCCATTGGCTTGACGTCGTACCTCATCGACCTGTCTGAGTTTTGACAACTCTATCTCCCCTCGTCACCACTCAACCTTCGCCTGTCCACAACGCGATCTGAGACGCCAGTGGCAACCAGTTCAGTTCTTTCCATCCTTGGTGCCATATGTGCGTTCTATTCGTCCACGAGATCTGAATATCGTGCCCTTTGCCACAGCACTTATACCGCCGACTCATCACTGCCTGAACCTTGTCGATCTCGACCAACCGTTCCTCATCTAAGTGCTACGCCCCGATCCCGTATTGCTTCACCACCGGGCTGTGCCATGGATCTGGACGACCCAACGCGTGGTCATGTTGGCCAGGCTTTTGGCTCCTTGGGCGTCCAATCCCAGCATCACAATGATCAAGATGATATGCAGCTCTCCACACATCAGGGATTCCTCAGCTATAGTAATCAGCTCCCACAACCCTATGGCCTTCAAAACTTCTATCAGAGCTCAGGACCTTGGAATCCGCTCGCAGGGTCTAGTCTACAGCAAAGTGGTTTCGTTGCTTCTTTGACTGAAACCTTTTCGCCGCCTGACGCACTGATTTATCGAGGTAAGGAGCAGGCTTCAGAATGCGACACTTCTATGCCGGGAGCCGATTCTGGTTATGCGAGTCGTCCGATCCCGAGCGTTGGACATCCTTCCCGGGTTGCGATTGATTTCCCTGAAGGAGAGCGACTTGTTAATCTTCATCTTGAATCCCAATCTCAGGTGGCACAACAGAGTGGGAGTCTCGCTGTCCCAAAAACACCGGCTCGGCCTCGCCCGGTAACTGCTACCATCCCTTGCCCCAAGGAGGGCTGCACAGCCTTGATCAAGACGAGGTCGGAGCTGACGTATGTGTCTGCTCTCAATTAGAAAGTGTCGCAAGATGATTGACATTAGCATAGCAAGCACATTCATCGGCACGAGCTCCCCTTTGTGTGCGAGATACCTGATTGTTCGCGCGGAAAAAAGGGATTCAGCACGAAGAACGATCTACAGCGGCATTTGAGGACAGTGCACAAAAGACTAGGCGGCGATGCGCAGACTTATTACTGTATCATTGGCGAGTGTGCCAAAAAGGGGACTGCGAAGCCATGGCCTCGAGCAGACAACTTTCGCCAACATCTTCAACGTGTCCACAATATTGAGAAGAAAGCCGAGGAAGACCTGACTCCATTTCTTGGTGTTCCAAACAGACGCCCTCGTATGGAGGCCACTCACGAGCGAAACTCTTTTGCAGACCCCAACGGTCTAGCATTGACTGGTGTTGGGTCTTTCGAGTCATTGCATAGCCTCAATCACCCGCAGGAATTCTCAGTTCCTGAGGTGGTAGGAAGATCACAGGATAAACGTGCTTATGAACCGCGGAAATCTGGTATAGAAGCACCGCAGTGGCCAGCACAGGAGAGATATGCGCTCAATGCGGTGACAGACGACGCCCGAGAAGTGAATGGCGCCTTAGGGCTAATGTGTAATGAGCAGGCACTGGGATCACATTGGACACTGCAGCAGCCCGAACTTGGAGAAGCACTTCGCAGAAGTCCTCGGGATTCTCAGGTCTCTCCTGATGGAACACAAGAGATTTCTGCAATGGCAGATGGTACCGATGTACCGACAACTCCTTCTTCCATTTGCCTGGATTCCTCAACACCAGCCGACGTCAAGCCTGAAGTTCAACAGATCGTGGACGCATTGCCCCCCCTGCTTGGTTCGGGTCGAGAAGGCTCGAGTGATGCGCACCTGATCATTGAGCGATTGAGGCAGTTGATTCCTGCAGAGACATTATTGACAATTGCCCATCTTGTTGTTGACAGCGACATACCAAGCGCCACTACAGAATCAAATGATTCGAAACAGACTTTCTCCTGCGAGGAGTGTCAAAAGAGATTCCCTCGTCAATGCGAACTTAAGTAAGCCTTGAAAAACAAGCTTAACCCGACACAGCAGTAGCTGACTGGATCTTACAGGAAGCACAAAAAGCGTCACGAAAAGCCGTACAGCTGTACATTCAAAGATTGTAACAAAGACTTTGGCTCGAAAAACGACTGGAAACGGCATGAAAGCAGCCAGCACCTTCAGCTCGAGACATGGTCTTGTGACTACCCGGGCTGCTCGAAGATCTGCAATCGACGAGAAACCTTCAGAACGCATCTTATTAGGGAACACGGCCACACATCCGATGGACTGTTGGAACAGCAACTGGAGAAGCGCCGCCTTGGTCGTCACTGTGATCGCCGATATTGGTGTGGCTTCTGCGAGAGAATTCAGACGATCACGGAGAATAATGTGAACTGCTGGACGAAGAGGTGCGACCATATCGACGACCACATTTGTGGCCGAAATGGTCTCACTCAGGCACCTATGGCCAGTTGGGTGTACCTTGAGGATCTATCTCGTCCAGGCACCCCCAGCAGAGGAGGCCGACCCATTACGGTGCCCGATGTGTCGCAGCTGGAAGGCAGTGCGGATCATAGCAGCAGGACCTTGAAACGCAAAAGCGACGGCACGGACATGCATCGACTTAAACGACCGTTCCAACCCCAGCCACAACCTCAAGACGGTTGGCAATGTGTAGGCGCATTTCCCTTCCCATTTTCTGGCCATACCTGACCTCGCTATCAGTGTTCATGCACCGATCCACTCAATAGCACCCACGTCAATATGTCATGCACAAGTTGCGACCACCGCCGCTGCTCTAATTGTGAATCCTTCGGCTTTGCGAAGGTTGGGACGAAGACTCGCGGCCGTAAGCAAATACACGACGTGTCGACCTAGGTGAACGAGCGTCATTATGCTGGTATTACGGTGCCTGTAATGATTTATGACTGTAAGATGCTATGAGGAGTCATTTACTTCCCAATCTCTAATGCGTTTGTGGGATTGGGTACGAGCCATGATTCGGAGTTGTTGGTAATGTTTTGGATGACATGCATGAATGACTACTTATGTATGGTAGCACAGATGTGTGTTTGAACAATTAACGATGAATGACACTGCTCCTAAACTTTCGATTACTTCGATACTTCTGGAAGGCTGATCCGATGTCCTCGGAGGGATATTATGAGATTGGAATAGTGCAACACCCATCGTCTGCCTCAAGGCGCGTATGCCATAACACAGAAATGACAGCTGCAGGTAATGATACTCTGAACATGAACGTGCTTCCAAAATGTCATGTTTTCTCAGTTGGGTAGAATCTTCTCCCCACGAACGAGCACAGCCAAAGTTGTCCCCTCCCTCACCTTCGGTGGGTTCGCGCCACAAGCCATAAATAAAGACAAAATAGCTTGTGAGTGAATGGTTAGCGAGAGGAACTCGCCCTTGTCCATCTCGAACAGCTCCTCCAGCTCCTTCTGCTTCCTCGCGACATGCTCAGGGTACGTCTCCTCTCTGTCCAACTGCCCCAGAATGTCTTCCTCCGTGACATCATCTCCAATTCGATAATCCGGCCAGTGTTCCTGAATCCAGGACCTTGTGCGGCGCTTGTCACATGTGTGCATCGTCATGCGCTCACGGAGCTTCTCACGGACGATGGGGCGGAAGGGGAGGTTATGAGAGGCCATGAGCGGGGAGAGGGAGTACTGGCAGGTCTGGAGGCATCGTGACAAGGGGGAGGTGTAGAGTGTGCTGGGAAGGGGGGCGCCGTCCTCATTTATGGTCTGTAGCCAACGGAGGCTCAGGTCCTTGGCTTGCTGGATGCCTTCGGGGGTGAGGAAGGCATCGAACCAAGTTTCGCCGTCGGCGCCGTCGAGAAGGGACCAGTATCGCTAACGGATCCGAGTCAGCAAAGGAACTGAATAGACTTGTCAGATTGAAACAAGTTGAACACATACATCCCACTCCGGCGTGCCGACCTCTTTCTCCTTCTTGTTGTGATAGCCAAACCCGTGTCTGGTCAGGTACAACAGTTTGTAGGACACATTAGGTGGTGCCTTCGCGTTCAATGCGTTGATATGCCTTGTGAAGCGGATCCAGTCCCGGGTATCACCGGAGATCTCATCGTCATCCGGATACTGCCGAGGCAGAAGCCCGAACCGTGGTTGTGTGGTGACTCTGCCGATGGGGGATGTTTCCTGGATGTCCTCGAAGGGGACGAAGTAACCCTGTTCTAAGGAGAACTTCCACTCCGCGGGATCTGCCATGGCTTCACTTTGAAGGATGTGTCTGGGTTTGATAAGGCTTTACGATGACTGGATTTGTGTATTGCCTGTTACCGGCTGATTTTTGTTGCTCGAGTGCCTCACAGAAGGCGGCCAGCGAGGTAGGACGGATCATGGGCCTTCTATTTTGTCTGCACCTGCCCCGCGGTTCAGCTTGGGTGAGTGGCTACGCGAGGCCGCTGAAGCGTGGCAGTGGCGATTGGGTCAGGGACGCGACTCCAGGACCCCCTCAGCCCCTCCCGACGAAAATACATGGTCACATCAAGTTCTGTACGTTTGCGATTGAACTAACAGGGTCCCGTCGCTTGGTCCCTTCAGGCTTAAAGGTCCGATGACCTGCTAGAAGCATGCCACGCACATCAAAAAGGAAAAGGGATAGGTGCAGATGGTGACCGAAAAATCCGGCCCAGGCACATCACGTGGCAATGAAGGATTTAGTTCAGGATCGGATCCGAGCTTGTGATACGACGCACCTTATTAATGGGAAGAGGGTTTGTGATTTGCGAACCCAGAGCAGGCTCGTGAACATGCACCAGGCAAGCCTCACAATGAGAAACTGATTGTCCCAACAGACGAAGTACCCAATAAGGCAAATCGGAAAGACTGGAATCAGGTAGACAATACGGAGTACAGCAAGAAAAGCCATGATTGCTAAGGCTGACACAAGCATCCTAGCATGTCCTCAGTCAATGAACACTTCCCCTTCCTGGCGGTGATGGTGGATGGAGCCTGCCCAGAGTCAAGCTCAGTGCTGAATGACTAAGTAACCGCGCGGGTTCGCCCTGGCACTGCAACGGCCGCCCAGCTCAGACTGTCAGATCCTGAACTCCTTGCGATGAAGAACTTAAGAGTATAGAAAGTCTTACGCACTCGATCAACAGGACAGAACATGCGGTAACGATATAAATGACGAGTGGGTTTTGCACCGAGGCTGTCTCCAATTTCGTGATAGAAGCCAGAGCCTGCCGCTGAAATCGCTGTAGTGGGCGCTTGTGACGTATCCTGCAATAGCCGCTGCTTTTAGGTTCCTCCAAACCCTCTTCGAAAAAAAATACACATCGGATCCAGAATACCGGCACTGCCTTTGCCGAGAGGTATTATTGAGAGAAAGGAATCGCCCCGGTCCTTCACTCTCTTCGCCTGGACAGTCCTGTAGGTTGTCCTCTACGGATCATCTTCCGCCATGGCTTAGACTACTACCTGATGTATACTTCCCTGGGCAGGTCCATGTCCCGGGTCTCATCCAAACAAACCAGCTTTTCGTCGTCTGGAATTCCCGAAACATCCCTCGAACAGCTGCATCTCATTCATCATGCCTTAGGCAGCAACTTGAACAGAATCCTGTCCAGGATGATCGATTCTAATCACATCTCGGCTGTGCACGTCCACCTGCGTGAGTTGGAGCCAGGCCAAGATGGCCTAAAGCAGCCCCATCGCGGCCCCATACTGCCACCCAGCTTCGGGCTTTGACAGCACTTGGAAACCTCTTGGGGCGTTGTCTTCTGTTCCTGGGATCCCAGTGATGTGGTTTGCCCCTCGTCCCTCTCGCCGTCCCGCGCGCGACGGGAACTTACTAGGTAGGTAGGCAGGCATGTGAACGTCTTCCGCCGCAGAAGCTTTCCGACTCTTCATCTTTTTTCTCGTGGTCCTCTCCATCTTTCCTTTTTATTTGGCCTAGATGACGTAGATACAGGCACGGTCTTGGTCTGTTTTATTTTTAGTTCCTTCACCAAAGCATGCGCCGTGCTGTTACGAGGATCCCAGCAACAGCGCCGAAATATTGTTATCGAGGTGTTGCACAGAGCTTCGCTTCTTCGAGCGCTTCCCTCATTAGGCGCAACTTCAACGCTGGTCGTCAGGTCGCGAATTTGGACCCTTCGAGGTTATATTCCTCAGTAGCAGCAGCTGGGATGGCTTCTCCGGGCGACAAGGCGGCGGCAACGGACACCGAGACCAAGGATGCCCTGCCGCCGCTGTCAGATGCGGACTTTCGCGCTTTCAACCGGATGGCAGATAAGATGGATCTTTTTGTAAGTTATCTCAATTTATATACCCGATCTTTAGGAATAGAGAGCAGCAAACCTAACATGGGCGGCAGCACAATCACTTCCGCCAAACCTGGAACCTCCTCTACACAGCCTGCACCACGGGCAAACGCCCTTCCTCCATGACCCTACGACAATTCCTCACAACCGGCCTCTCCTTCGCCGACCAGCTGACCGCCCACCACACCATCGAAGAGCGCTACGTGTTCCCCATGCTCGCGTCGCGCATGCCACAGTTCGACCCGAAGAAGGGCAACCTGATAAAACAGCATGAGAAGATCCACCACGGGCTGGAGGACTTCCAGGGATATCTGCTCCGGTGCAAGAACGGGGAGGAGGACTTTGAGATGGACGGGCTGAGAAAACGGATGGAGAGTTGGGGGGAGATATTGTGGAAGCATCTGGATGAGGAGGTCGAGGATTTGGGGGCAGAGAATATGAGGAAGTTTTGGACCAAGGATGAGATCAGGAAAATGCCAATGTAATAAATAGGCCGAAGGTCCCGATTGACACTTCGAAGGAGATATCTAGCCAATGGCCTGGGTAACGCGTCACAACTCATTGTGTTACGCGAAGAAAGCGTAGCATAAACCAGAAACCGTGTATATACATGTGGCTTCTTCCATCTTGGTCAGTCGACCATACCGTCATCACGTATCGACACATGCGTTTTCGTCCGTCCTCACGATGATCATACTCATGCCTGCGCCTTGGCTCTCCATAGGTCCCTCATCATACCCATCGAGGGGTAGAACGCCAATGCCGAGACCGCCAGGCTCGGCAAGAATGGCTGCTCACAGCTCCAGTTGACAGTCAGCGGTGCCCAAGCCAACGTGCGCAAGAACTCCTTCCGCCAGTTTGCGCGCCATTCCTTCTCCTTCTTGACCGACTCGGCATCGTATGCACGGTTTGGCACTCTCTTTGCGCGTTCGACCAGCAGCTTGCCGAGCTCCAGACCGATGTAGACCATCCATGAGCGCACGCTCCACTTGCCCAGGCGACCTGTGAGGTAGGGCGAGAGAGGAATGACTTTTCGAGATGAGAGGTAAGAGATGTTCTCGAGGGCTTGGTAGGTCACGAGGGAGACGAGTTGCGCGTGGGAGATGACGGTGTCGAAACGGGCATCGGGGGAGGCACCTGCTGCGGCAGCGGCGCGACGCTTCTCAGCTGCAGCCTTCGCGCCGAAGTAAAGCCCCAGCAGCCCCCAAAGACGAGCGAAGATTCGGATCTCAGCGAGAGTGCCTGTGAAGGCCTTGAGGCGTGCGGCAAACTGAAGTGCGAGCGCAGCTGGGAGAGACCCGGGACGGATGACCAGCTCGGTGACCGATAGGATCGTGCGAAGGATCGCATTGTTCTTCGCAGCAGTCGGGGGTTGCGCAAGGAGGTTGAGGAGGTCGGCGGCGAAGTTGGACGAGTAGCTAAGCCAGAGGAGGGTCAGGTCGTGGCCTGAGCGGGTTTGGACGACGCGGTTGAGGTGGCAGAGAAAGTCGTCGGCTTTGGCAGGGACGGAGGCGATGAGGGAGCGGGCTGCGGTCGGAGGAGGGCGAAGGGGCTCGCCGGACGGGAGGGTGGACACGTCGGAGGACTTTTCGTCGGCCATGTTTGTGTGGCTGTGGTGGTGCTGAGATGTGGGAGGGTTGAACGGTGGTAGCTCGAGATGCGCTGATTGATAAGAAATCGCTGGAGCTAAGTATGGAGCTGGCAAATCTGGGGTTGCGATGGGGGGGTCGGTACGAATGCCGACGGGGGCTCGGTTACAGGCGACCAGCTTGCGGCTAGGCTAGAATATATGTATGTATGTATAAAGGTACTGTGGGAGAACGAAACGAAAAGAAAAGACGAGAAATGAAGAGGTTGCGTGCCAGTGCTTGAGGATATGTAGAGTTGAGTAAGGTATTACGCCGGTGCAGGATGGGGTTTGGCATATACTGGGCGTTGAGGTCGGGAGTTGATCACGGGATGGCAATGAGAGAAGGAAAGGAGAAAGGAGGGCCAAAAGGACAGGCTGCAAGGTTTCGAGGGTGTGAGCACCAGTTTCTGGGACACAGAGCCGTCGGCAGTGAAAGACGCTACTGAATCGCGGGATTGATGAACGACTTCCAGGAGATGGGATTGCAATGCGTACAGTAATACATGCACGTCCGTGGATGAAGCGGACCTCGGCAGCAGACGGGTAGTAGACACGGTTGGTCAAGCGCCCCTGATTTCTAGCACACTTGGACCCCGGAGGGTTTGTGGCTTTAGTGGAGGGGAGGTACACCGAGGCAGACTCGGGTGGGCAATTCCCTTGCTGGACAAGTGCTGGTCTTGAGCATAACGGGCAATCGATGGTGGTGGTAATGTAGGAGGGCTTCCCCGCCCTCGGCTTCAGTACTCGGCTCAGAGCGTGCTGTAACGTTAGCTCAGCCTGACTCTGGCAAAGCCGCGAATTGAGGGGTTTGGGACTAGGTACCAAGCGTTAGACTAGTCGTCGGGCACGTTCTCGTTCTGATTGATCCAACGACATTCTGGCATGTCATTCCTTCGTGGCCCAACCTAGAATTTGGGGTTCGGATGGCGCGCTTTATATGATGGGATAGACCTTGGGTTCGGATGGATTGTGAGGCAAGGTAAAGTTGCCGCCTGTGGTGAGTCTGTACCACCCTGGTGAGGGCATTTTGTCCTGATCACGGGATCCAGTCAATGCCCCACTGGGAACGCTTCTCCGTTGTCCAGAGCGCCCTTTGAGACTGCCAAAGATCAGGTACTTTGTGGCAGCTGGCAGCTGTCGTGCGGTGCGCCGTGTCTCGACACCCTCCTCCTCCTACCCTTCACCTAGGTATGCGTCGCTCTTGCCTCATCGATAGGAGTCCTGCAGTAGCGTTCTGATTCTCACCGAGACCATCAACTTTGTTGGGATTCATGTTGGGTAACAGATTTTCCGATTTGAATTTCATGGACCTACATTCGAAAGACGCAGATCTGATGTACACAAGCTGCCATTTCGACTGTTGCACTCCGACCTTGTGTTGATCCAGACAATGACGGGCAGCCTGTATACGTTCAAGCGACACTCTCATTTTCATCAAAACACGGCTTTCTAAGGGGGGACTTCATAGTGGATTATTCCCTGGCGTCATGGTCGACGCAACAACACTAAATCTAGGCTTTCTTGGAAACAACCTCGTCGAGTCAAAATAGCTGTTGCCACTTGCATCAATCCTAAATCAGCCTCACCGACGCTGCTTGGCAGTGCACCGGCACTTCAGCCCCAAACCCTGTCACACCTCATCCGGCCCCTCAACCAATTCACGATGTACGCTTCAGTCATCCACGCTGAGACTATATGCCTTCAATCCCCACGCCGTGATCGCTTCATTCCGAGCTTTGCCTCCAACTCTACAAGCTCGACCCACTCCAGGCGTTCTTTTCGTCCCTGTTACGCCTGGCGCATATCTAAGGCCTAGCATTAAAGCTCGTCTCGTTGTCATAGTCTGTTAGTCGACTCCATCCTGGAATTCTCCGTGCCTATTAAAAGGTCTCCGTCGACGCCACTCGCTTTCAGCTGAAAGCCAGGCCACCCGCTCCCCGACCTATTTATGAATGTTATGTGTGCCACGACAACTGTTGTTCTCCCGACCAACGTTCATCGCTGCCATCATCTGCGCTCACAGAACAAACAATATGGTCGTTGGATTCAAGAGAGGCCAGTCTGACGGCCATGCCCGTCGCCTGCACAACGGCCGCGTCGTGCTTCAGACCCGTCGAGGTGTCACTGATGAGCAAGCTACCAAACTTGCAGTATGGATCATGTCTCAGAACAAACGCCCAACATCGGTGCAAACCATGCGATGGTTTCGTTCCGAGTTCGACAAGCGCCTGGACGAGGACGTGTGCGCCACACTTGTCGACACTATAATTGGTGAGGCTGTGATGGCTCATCAGGAGGTCAGTTCCCTCACACGATGACGCTCCTAGCACGCCCAGGGATTGACCAACGCGTGCTAGGTTGTCAAGGAAAAGGCTGGCGGAAGCGAACTCAGCCTTCCGGGCTTTGGCCTCCCCTTGACTTACATGCCTGAGCGGGAAAATGATGAAGAGCCACCGGCGCACTTCCCTGTTCTGGGAACCGACGAAGAGGGCTGGAAGGCCACTACTCTCCTCATCCGCGAGGTCTGTATGATGGGCGCCATCGAGGAGCTTACCAACAAACCCGAATGGTGGCGCAAATGTCGCGACCCCGAAATCACCAAGAAATGGAAGGAAGAGGCACTTGCTCTAGATTGGGGGGCCATTAGGCAGTTTGCGGACTTTACTCCAGCCATGGCTGATGCAGTACGTATTTACACTGTGGCCGCATCAAGCACTATTCTATCCTACTGTTCTACCCTACTATTCTACCCTACTGACTGAATCATGCAGGTCCTGGAGGAGTTGCGCCACAAGGCAGACATTTATGAGCAGACAGGCCTAATACCTGTCATGGATTACTGTATAGCAGCCCTGAAATCCGATAGTCTTCTGACAGACAGCCTCGTTCCCGAGCTTAAGGCTGCTGTGGCACCGCTCGAGGATGTACCCGAAGACCAGAAGGATTGGCATCCCGGCTCCAATAATCAGGTTCTTGACCTTGTGCATCCCTCTCTCTGGCCTCTGGTCTACGGGAAAACGCGGATTCTACCCAAGGGCCGCGTTGGAGTAGAGGATGCTCTAGAACACTGTGGTGGCGGCTTCATCATCCCTGAGCCTCTGCCCCTGGAAGTGAAAGAAGGGGAACACTTCTCGAAGCGCTTTCAATGGCTTCCGTCGGATGTCAAACTCGCTCCCGATGGCAAAGCGAAACTCGAGAGCTACGTCAATAACCTGCATCCCCTTGAGCACGCAAATCTGTACCCCATCATCGAGAGACTTATCGAGAAGGCGTTACCTGCCTGGGACGTTCTTTACCGCTGGCCTGAGGAATTCGACATGCAGCGCCTAAAGACGCGATTTGCTGGAGTCAAGTGTTCCACCCGGGAGCTATGTGAGCCAAACTACGCTTGTATGCCTGCTAACCGTCCGTTGAACGAAGGCGAGGAGCCTCGTGACGAGGAGGAGCAGTATGAGGATGGTTATGAAGAGACTGAGCGTGGTAAGCTCGACATGGCCTGGTTTCAAGCAACACACGAAATGGATCTCCCCGACGCAGATCCTAACGAGCTGCCAGTTCTCATCGATCCAAAAGATGTCAAGACGTCGGGCTATTTTGATTCAGCTTCACGCATTCAAGTCATCGTCAAGCTTGCCAACATTCACTTGACTCCAGATTCTCCATCCTATCCCGGAGGCAGCTGGCACATCGAGGGTTTGCAGAACGAGCACATTTGTGCAACAGCCTTGTACTATTATGACTCTGAGAACGTGACGGATAGCCGACTTGACTTCCGCACACGGGCTAACCGGGAGGATTTATCTCTCAATGTAGAGTATGAGCAGGGAGACGACTACTCCATCAACCGCACTTTCGCCATGGACATAAAACCAGGCCATACCGCCACATCTGCCAGCGCTGTCCAGCTGGTCGGCAGCGTCCTCACCCGACCCGGACGCGCTCTCTTCTTCCCCAACCTCTTCCAACACCACGTTAGCCCCTTCGAGCTTGTCGATGCCACAAAACCAGGCCACCGGAAGATCGTTGCCCTCTTCCTCGTCGACCCTAAAATCCCCGTCATCTCTACCGCGAACGTGCCCCCGCAGCGGCAGGACTGGTGGAAGGGCACGACCCAGCCGGGGGTGCCGTTGGCGAAGCTGCCAGCAGAGCTGAGGGAGATGGTCGTTGAGCAGGTGGATTTCCCGTACGGGCGGGCTGAGGCCGAGAAAATCCGGAAGGAGCTGATGGAGGAGAGAAGTGCAAGCGTGAAGGAGTTCGATACCGAGCTGAACAACATTGAGTACGGGTTTTGCGAGCATTAGACTCGAGGATGCTATCGACTTCGAGCCGGGATCTTACCACACTCTAAAATTGTTCTAGGGTGTGACTATGCAGCATCCCTATTCTGATATGCAGCATCCACTATGGGCTTCTCTCTATATATAAGTTATATTATACTATGAGCCTTTAAGTACTTCTATATAACAGGTGATACTTCAGAGATTTCTAAGACGTAAAGGATAAGTTAAGAACTAAAAAAAGTCTTATCTCTAAGGCATTAAGCTAGAGTAATATATAAGCATTGAAAAAGACTTCTCTTTTAAGTTTAAGGTATAGATTTCATTAGAAAGTAGATATGTCTTAGGTTTAATTTCTGTACTAAGTTCAGTTTAATAGGCTTAAGTCACTTAGGTTTTAGTGTAATCTGTGCAACAAAGGATGTAGGGGATGTTGCTTATCAGAATGGGGATGCTGCATAGTCAAACCCTTTGCTTGTTTAAATGTGTCTAAGCTTACAGCAGGAGAAGGAAAAGGAGGTAATGTAAACAAGTAAATTCTCTAATGCATCCTTGTGTTCCTATGGCGGCTTCTAAGCAACCTGAACCACTCTCTCTCTGCTTTCCCCTTCATTTCTTTCAGTCATGTCATTTCCGCATGATGCATGCTCCTTCATCCCATGAACAAGAAAAGAAAGGATGCACTCTGCTTCAGTCTTCTGCCTTTCTAAAAGTAGGGGGAGGGTTGTTGGGAGGACGAGAGGCAGAAGAGAGGCCGCGACCACAGCGCAGCATGACAGTGTGTGAAACAAAAAAGGAAGAAAATGACTTTGGAAAACATTACGCCCGAGTTCCACGCCCCAACTTGGCCCTTGTCGTCGTGAACTAATGAGGCTCCCATATTCCTCTCTCTAATCCATTTTTCTTCATTCTCATGACTCTCAACCCCTGACGGCAGCGCCCAACGCTCCGCCCGTGAATTGTGTTCCACCGGCTTGCCGTTGAGTGTGGCCGCCGCCACCGCCTCCACGACCACCGCCTCCCCTACCACGGCCACCACCTCTTGCTCCGCCACGACCTCGCCCACCCTGGCGTTCGAAGGCATTTGAAGTACCCTGTGTGCGTTGCTCCAGAGTCCTCTCGTTGGTCTCAATGAGAGCGCTGGCCTTGTCGGAGAGGGTGAGAGCCAAGGATTGAAGCCGGCTGAGCTCAACGCCCTTGCGGAAGATGAGGTTGGAAGTCACCTGGTCAAGGGAGGCAGCAAGCTCCTCGTGAGAGATCATCTTGCTAACGACGGCAGCGACCTTGGTGTTATCCAGCTCGAACATACCGCTGAGGGTCTCAATGGCCAAGGTATCGTAGAAAGGAGCGTAGGTGAAGAGGTAGGTACGGAGGCCTTCCTCCTGGATCTGCTTAGAGAGCATGGCCTTGATCTCCTCTGCATTGGGCATGAGCTCCCAAATCTTGATATTGTGAATGAAGGTTGTGGCCTTCTTCCACTCGCCGGCGGCGAGAGCCTTCGAGGCCTGCATGACATGGTCACGAGTGTTCTCCGGGGGGCCGGTGAAGATCTGCCTCTCGTGGTACTCGAGCATACGGCGGTAGGTCTTGCTGATGATACGCTTCTTCAGGTCGGGAGAGGAGCCGGTCTGGGCGAGGAGAGGGATCTCGAGAAGCATAGAGCAGGTGAGGTAAACGCACTCCAGGAGCTCGAGGTTAATGTGCATGTGGAAGGGCAGCTGGCGCTGCTTCTCAAGACGCTCCTGCTCGGGGGAGACTTGGCTGTAGCGCTGCATCATGACACCTTGGGCAAGAAGCTCCTTCTGGCGGCCCGAGCCGCAGATCTCCTGAAGGGTGTTCTGGGCATCGTAGACGAGACCCTTGCGGAACGCGCAGAGACCGACCTGGACGAGGGTGCGGTTGTAGAGGATCTGGCTCTGGACGTCGAAGTTGGGAATGTTCTCCTGGAGATGAGACATGAGCATCATGTCGCGAGCCTTGTAGTACTCGCCGTGGAGGGCGAGGAAGTACACTTGGCTAAGCATGGCGCGGGCACGGATGATGCCTTCGCTCTTGCTGAAAAGATAGTTGCACAGAACGTTGACGAGAGTGTTGGCGTCTTGGGCCTGAGCGCGGGGGGTGATGATGGAGACAGTGTCCTCCCCGACATCCTTCCAGCAGTTATCCTCGAAGGTTTTGATGACTTGAGCGGGCTAAGCATAGAATTGTTAGTATGAAATGTGATGTGAGCTATCCGAGAAGGGCAGCTGGAACTTACCTTGAAATAGACGTGCTCGAGACGGCGCATCACAATACGGTTGATGCTCTCCTGGGGAATCTGTAGAGATTCATCCTGGCTCAGGTTCTCGTAATAGAGAAGACCACGGAAAATGATGTTGTACAGAGCACCCTCGTCCTGAAGACGCTCAATGTACTCGGAGGTGTGGGGGTCGATGCTCTGCAGAGAGCGAACGAGCTCGTCATCGAGACGCTCGACGTACGAGACAAGGCTGCCGGGGACCTTAATGTACTTCTCACCAGGCTGCAGAGTAGGGGGCTTCTCATCGTCGTCCCACTCCTCGGCGTTCTCAACAACTACATAGTCGGGGTTTTCCTTGAGAACAGCAAGAAGGGTTGAGAGCTCCGTCTCAGCCGCCTTCCAGTGTTCAAGAGGCATAGCATTGGAAGTACCGGAGCCGAGATCGAAGCGGGCAGAGACGATAGCGAGAAGCACGCGGATCTTTTGGTAAGGGGTAGTGGCAACATCCTTGAGTTGCTCCATAACCTTGATGTGCTCCTCGCGATCGGTGTTCTTCTTGCCACGAGACTCCATGATGCCACGGAGGTGCTTGAAAATGCTCTCCGGGGTGTAGCTGACGGCCTTTCCACCCAAAACAGTTTGGAAACCAGTCATATCATCAACAGGCTGCTCGTCCAACACCACAGAGACGGTCTTCTTCTTCGGTGCCGGAGCCGGTTCCTCTTCTTCCGAGGACTCCATGAATGCGTCGTTGTCCTCGCGGTAGGCGTCCAGCTGGGTTTGGTAGTCTTTATTTGTCTTCTTGATCTTCTGCTTGACGGCGTTGAGGGCACGAGCCTGGGTCGCGTTCATCTTCTTCGGGGTGACCTTCTGCTTGGCAAGGGCCTCGTTCATGGAGTCTTCAAGCTCTGCAAGAATTCTGATGTAAGGCTTAGGGGTCTTGCCGCCCTCCTGGAGCTTTGAAACTTGGCGGTTCAACTTGTCGAACTCTGTGAAATCACCTGTCAGTATTTCCTTGCCCTTCCTCACAATGTCAGAACTTCGACCTACCAGCTGAGATCAAAGTCCAGTCACCGTTCTTCTGGCCGTTCTCGATCTGCTTGATCGAAGACTCGAGCTCGTCAAGTCGCTTGTCCTTTGCACTTTTTACTTTGGCGCGGACCTCGTCGTCGCTGTCCGATTCTGAATCGCTAGCATTTGTTAAGAAACGAGCGGCACCACGAGGCGCATCACTGTCATCGCTAGAGTCGTCATCGCTGTCCTGGCCGGACATGTCGTCGGAAGAATCATCATCTGAATCATCGTGACCGCCAGAGCGTCCCAGCTGCTCTTGCTGCTCGTCGGAGTCGTAGCGCTCGTCCTCATCGCTGGAGCTGTCGCTGGAGCTGTCATCAGCACCGCGGAAGAATCGAGACATATTGGCGGTACGTTTCTTCTTCTCTTTGCCGGCTCGGCTGCGAAGGGAGAATGAAACGGGAGAGAGGGGAAGAGAGGTGGTGGTTTCAGTCGTGAAAGAGAGGGAGCGAGTTCTTCACGAAGGCCACACGCCGCGGGGTTGAACAGGGACAATCGAAAATTACGATTTTGGTGGGAGGTGTGTGGACCCTCTGGGCTTCACTGTGGCGGTCACTGGCTGGTGGGCTCTGACTCTGCTGCCTCTGGGCATTATGAGACGCTGCCACCAACCATTTTCTGCTGACTCATCTTTTTGATGGGCCACCCATCGAACGGGTTCTCATCGACACCTGGGAGACAAACTGCATCGATGTCTTCCTCGCCTCCTCGACCCTACCCCTCCAGCTCTTGTCTTCCTGAGCTTGCCGGACGTCAAACCAGATCCTCAAGATGACCTCTATTAAATGCGCGAGGACTACATACGCCGCAAGGTCCTTCCTGCACCTCGCAAACAGAAGTTATGCAACACTTCCAGCTTGTTCAGCAATACCACTCGATTTCCTTGTTCCTCGATGGGCCGTCGGGGATGCTACAACCCGTGTGTCGCAGTCATTGCGGTCGCCGAAGATGAGACTAGAACGTTATACTTCCTCACACTCATGCCTCGATCGGCTGTCCCGAAGAGATTTCAGCACCACGGTACCTCGCAAAGCTACCGTCTGTGTTCGCAACCCCCAGAAGGACGACGACGGGAATGACATGATGCTCGAGATCACGCCACGGGCGGCAAAGGTGAGATGCTATGGAAACCAGATGCAATTATCTCCCAAGACTCTAACCAGTCTTCAGCGTCTGTCCGATATCATGGCGAAGGATGGAAACCCGAACCTCGCTCTGCGTATACAAGTTGAAAGCGGTGGCTGCCATGGCTTCCAATACCTAATGAGCCTAATCACCCTACCACAGCCAGATGCTGATGCCAGCACACCATCAGCCATAGGGGAAGATGATAGCATATTTGAGTACAGGGCGGATGGGACGCTCGGGAGCGATGCAGCGCTCGCGCATAACCCTCGGATTATACTTGACGAACCATCGCTCGATCTTCTCAAAGGCAGCAAGGTTGACTTCACCGTCGAGTTAATTGGTTCTCAATTCAAAATCACGGATAACCCTGCAGCGTCATCGAGCTGCGGCTGCGGAACGAGTTTCGATATCAAGGTCTAGTGAGCATCGCTCCCAGACATTACATCACTGTACGATAGGCGGGGCACATAGCATACACGAGATACAATGATACCCAGTCGGTCACTGAACGTAGATGATAATAGCAGGGGCATTCACAACCAAGATGACAGGGAAAAGAGATCACAGTAGAATAGAGGCTCTCGAGTATTCATGAGGGAATCAATTATCCGAATCCATAGACCTTGGGTCATGATACAAACGCCGAGCGACCAATGCATTTTTCCTTTTCGACCATCCTTTACCGAAACCAGTCGTCAAGCCATCGACAAAAGCGACAGCTTAGTTCATGCGACGGATGAGGGCGTTGATGTTCTCCTCACGGTTACCAAGGTCACCACCCTCGATGAAGTGCTTGAACTTGCGGGGGCGGAAACCACCGTTGGGGTTAGAAAGCTTGAAGGGCCAGAGGAAGTTGGAGGCCTGCTTGAAGTTGGGGCCGACGGTGTAGATCTCGTGGATGAGATCCTCCATGCAGACAATGCCGTACTTGCCAAGGTTCTCCTCAATGATGGAGTTGTCGGTAAGAGCGACGCGCTGCTTGTTGACCTTTCCGTAACCGCGCTTGTAGACAAGCTCCTTAACGGACTTCAGGTTGGGGTAACCGTAGGCGACCCAGGGCTCGATGATCTTCAGCATCTCAGTGGTAGCCTTGGTAACACGGATGAAGACACCGTTGTTGATCTGGAGCAGACGGAGAAGCTGAAGAACCTTGCGGGGCTTCGGGGGCATCTTGTTGATACCCTTGATGCGGACGACGAAGATCAGAGTAGCCTCAGCCGGGATGTAGGCAGAGTCGCTCTTCTTGGCCTCACGGTGGAGGCGGATCTTCTCGCGCTCAGCATCACGGTACTCCTTGACGTACTTCTCAGCACGCTTGAAGATGACCTGACGCTTCTCCTTGCTGCCCTGTTGAGGTTGTCAGTCTCCATTCATCACTCAGAGCTTGCAGTGTGAAAAGGGTCCATCAAGGCATTGTATCAGACCCGAAAGAAGGTATAATTCAACGACATTGACCGGAGTCTAGTTGAAAAGGTATGTTGTGCATCATAATACAGGGGATCTGAGCGCAAATGTGGACTTACAGCCTTCTTCTTCTCCTGGGCAGCGGTGCGCTCAGCGCGGGCCTTCTCCTGGCTCTTCCTCTTCTTGAGGAGAGTCTCAGGGACCAAGATCTGGTCGTTGGTGGGGACGGTACTATGAGCAAGTCAGATTAGTGCGAGGTCCAGCATACCGGGAGTAGTATGAAAGAGAGCGCCGGCACGAGAACTGCAGCAGAGCGGCATTCTTCATATTGGCTGACTCGATATGGATTTTATCGGTAAGATAGCACAGCTTGCTGTCTTATCCAACAACACCTCAGGCAGAAACCTGAGAGGGGTTTGAGGTCATTGAGCAAATCCGCATCTCGCCATGTTGCAGACGAGAAGAGGCGGAAGTCTCTGGCTGACGACAATGATTTTGAGGAAGAATGGCGCGGGCGCCTTTCATTCCCAACACCCCGGGCCACTCTCTCGAGACGCAGGCATTTGCAGCCTGCAATCGCCGAGGGACGACCTCCAGGAGGGATTCGAGCTGACTAGGCTGACTGATGCATCTCTGGCCCAATTGGACCAGCAGAGATCAGCACCTGCCGCAAGCGAAGGGGACCAGGACAATCTGCGGCTTTGCGTTTCGTTTTCGACGCCGGGCTGTATTCTTCATGGAGGAGGCACATACGTGGAAGGCATGGTGGCGGCTGGTTGTGTCGCTGGTTGTCGAAGGTTGGCGATGGGCGTGATTAGGAAAAAAAATGTTCGAGAGGAGTTGTTGGGAGGAGACCCAAGTGCAGGGGACTGCGTGCGCCCCACTTTAGGGCTTTTGTGCGCGCGACTGCCCACAGTGGAAATTTTTGTGCCGCCTTGCCTCACCGCCCCGAGAATCTGCCGCCCGAGCCGTCTTAGTGTGGCTTCGTGTAGCGTTTGTGAACTTTCTGATTCTCTCCAAGGTTCATCTTTCTCAAGCCCACCGACAAACCAAATCGATCAACATGGCTCCCAAGAAGGCCGCTGCCGCTCCCAAGGAGAACATCTCTCTCGGCCCTTCCGTCCGTGAGGGCGAACTCGTCTTCGGTATGTTGCTCCATGTTCTGGTCCTGCAGCAATCGCACACCACCCCCGACATATCACCACCTTCACTTGACCTGACAACTGACAACAACCATAGGAGTTGCGAGAGTGTTCGCTAGTTTCAATGATACATTTGTGCACGTTACGGATCTGAGGTTCGTCGAATTCGCAGAGCAACTTGGACCGGGTTTCGCTGGGTTCTGAGGCAGAATGGCGGCTAACCAGAAGAATAGCGGTCGCGAGACCATTGTCCGTGTCACTGGTGGCATGAAGGTCAAGGCTGACCGTGACGAGTCCTCCCCTTACGCTGCCATGTTGGCTGCTCAGGACGTCGCTGCCCGCTGCAAGGAGCTCGGCATTAACGCTCTTCACATCAAGATTCGCGCCACCGGTGGTAATGGTACCAAGACCCCCGGCCCTGGTGCCCAGTCTGCTCTCCGTGCCCTTGCCCGCGCTGGCATGAAGATCGGTCGCATTGAGGATGTTACCCCCACGCCCTCCGACTCTACCCGCCGAAAGGGTGGTCGCCGTGGTCGTCGTCTGTGAGCGACACCATGGTCTCGACTCTTGGGTTGGATTGGACGGAGCTTGCCTTCGTGCTTACTCTCTGTGGCGCTTGAGAAAGACGAGGAGAACGGCCATAGTGCCTGGTCTCCATCATTCTGCTTTGCTTGTACTAGTCCCGCTCTAGGGAGGCAGTAGATATTTCATGAACCCGCCCGAAGAAGGGTCCGAACTTCCGCTCTAGTCACACCAACTTCGTCTCCTCCTGCACTTGTGTTGTGCGTCGTGTCCCGTGATGTTGTCTGCTTGTTGCTGCTTCGGGTGTAAGACACTGTTTCAGGCCCAAGCCATGGCTCATATGGTTAAGAAGAGTTCCTAGCCCCTTGCACTTTCGAGATCGACTGAACGTTTGCCTACCTATGTTACCATATTAGTGGCTTCTTTTATTGCTCTTCTGGTAGCTATCTTAATTGCTCTTCTAGTAGCTATCATCATTGCTCTTTTGGTAGCTATCATCATTGCTCTTTTGGTAGCTATCATCATTGCTCTTCTAGTAGCTATCATTATTGCTCTTCTGGTGGCTATCATCATTGCTCTTCTGGTAGCTATCATCATTGCTCTTCTAGTAGCTATCATTATTGCTCTTCTGGTGGCTATCTTCATTGCTCTTCTGGTGGCTATCTTCATTGCTCTTCTAGTGGCTAGCTTCATCGCTCACTTAGGATTTATCCGCGTTCCTATTTTGAATCCTGGCCTTTTTTTTTCTTTGGGGAAAAAAAAACTAAAAAAAAACTGTACACAAGTCAATCGTACCTGAGCCGCCTGTGAGCATCGAACTTGGCTGGTATATGCCAATCTGTAGTCATTGATGTAGTGGTGACTGCTTCGCACATATGATGAGACTCTTGTAATTGATCATGAATTTAATTGATGAGGTACTCGCTCGACTGCCACACGATTGAAGCCGCCAACATCCTCCCACTACTTGAACTCTGGCTTCATAGACCACATTCCGCGTCCAGATCCGCCCGCCTTGTTCATCACCGCCACCTTGTCCAACGCGATCTTAAATTCATCGCTCTGCTTCTTATTCGGACAGTAGTGATTGAAGTGGTCCACGAGCATCTTGCTTGGCACTTTGCCACCATGTCGGTTGATGAAGGTCTTGATCATGAGCATGAAGTCTTTCGCCTTCAAATTCTTGTTGTCTCCGCTAGGCGTACCTGGTCTCGAGCTCCTGCCACTGCCAGTGCCGTTGAGTCCTTGACGATCGGCGAGATTGCTCATAATGCCTGCTGAACTTGGTCCGCCTCGTCTCCGGTTCGCGCCGGGTCGGCCTCCAGAGCCAACCTCACCTGTCCAGGTAACTGTGCCAATTGGTACCCTCCGCGCCTCTTCCCGGGCCTGTCGAAGATGGGCAGCTGCCTCACGAGCCACCTCGTCCGCCTCCCGGCGAAGCATCGCAATATCAGCTTTGGCCTTTTGAGGTCCGTTGACAATCTGTTCATGATCGTATGCACTGTTGACTGATCGAGAGAAGATACCCTCAAGCATACGCCTCTCATCGTAGGCAGCCTTCTCCTCCTGTACTTGCTCCATCGTAGCAACTAGGTCTACCCCTTGAAGTTCTCCCCGATCATCCCTGGCAACCGTTATGGATGTCTGCTTTGAGTGACCCTCGTCGTTTGTCGCACTGGCACCAGGTGCATTTTGGATATCGACCTCTGCTCCTCGGAAAACCTCACTACGCTGGGCTGCAGCATCCTCTCCGCTGCTGAATGTGAAGAGGTCATACAGATCGGAGATATCATACGAGCTGCGTTGTTTCGGGTCTTTCAAGACCTTGTTCGTCATAAACTGTTTGAAAATTTGACGATGATAGATCTTCTCCTCAATTGTCCCTTCGGTCATTAGGCGGTAGATTTTGACAGGCTTGTTCTGACCCAGGCGCCATGCCCGCTCTCTCGCTTGCAAGTCGGTCGAAGGGTTCCAATCAGGATCAAAAATAATGATGCGGTCGGCACCCGTCAAGTTGGTGCCCAGGCCTCCTGTTCGAGTGGTCATTAAGAAAACATGGATGTTGGGATCGCCGTTGAAGCGATCGATCATCGCCTGACGTTGGTCGACTGGTGTCTCGCCATCTAAACGCAGATAGGAGATTGCGCATTGTTGCATACACTTCTCGATGATGTTGAGCATGAGCTTGCCCTGCGAGAACAACAAAGTTTTGTGACCATTCGGTATCATAACCTTTTGCAAGAGATCTTTAGTTAGCTGCAATTTTGCGGACATTCTTGGATTGCCCCAATCGTAGCCAGCCTTTTTGCTGAGAGTTTTATCCAGCAAATCCGGATGATTGCATATCTTGCGCAGAATATCGATTCCGTACAATGACTGCCGCCTCCGGTTCAGAATAGCTGCGACTTCATCCGATCTAAGGAAAGTCTCATACGCTCCTCGCTGGCCGTCGGTCAACTTGCAGAATAACACTTGCTCAGTCTTTTCTGGAAGGTCAGCTGCGACATCGACCTTGAGACGCTGCAAGAGATATTCGCTGATGGTCTCTTTGAGAGCCTCTGCGCATTTCTCGGCCGTCATGACTTGGAGATTGGAAGCATTCGCGTAACCACCCTGCCGGATGGGGATCTCGAACTGCTGCTTGAAGTTGACAAGCGTTCCAAGTCGCATTGGGTATATGAAATCGAAGAGGGACCAAAGCTCTGTCAAATTGTTTTGCACTGGTGTGCCAGAGAGAATCACGCGGTTCGGAGTGTTGAGCTCCTTGCAAGTGACGGTGATTTCAGCGTTGGGATTCCTGATCTTGTGACCCTCGTCAAGGACGGCATACTCCCACTCAACTGGCAAGAGCTCCTCCGCATACGTTTGTAGTCCAGTATATGTCGTAACAAGGACATGGCCATTCTGCACGACGTTCTTGACAATTCGTCGAGCTGCCTTTTCAGACTTGCTTGCCACTGGCCGGTAGTGATCGAGATCATACTCATCTTCACGAGTCGGATTCATCATGCCACTACCTGACGAGTGCAAGATCGACACGCGAAGCGGCGGCCACCATCTGTGGAATTCGCTGACCCATTGTCGCAGTAGAGTAGCTGGGCACACCACTATTACTGGACGCTTGAGCTTCTGACTATAGTGCAAAGCTGCAATGAATGCAATGAGCTGCACAGTCTTTCCAAGTCCCATTTCATCGCCAATAATCCCACCAACTCCTTGTTTATATAGCTCAGCAAGCCATTGAACGCCTGTCTTTTGATACCCAAATAAGGATGGATGGATATCGCCGGGTAGTTTGAGGTCGTCGTCGAAATAGTGATCTTCGTAATCCGGTGCCGGTTTGAACCATTCATCGACATCTGCGCGATCTTCATCTGCAGTAGCGTCTGCAATCTTGCCTCGCGCGCGTCTTGCTCTGCTTCTTCGCTCAACCCAGTCCTTGAGACGCCTCTTATAGTGAGCTTCATGGCCGTCATCAATCTTGCTGAGATCAATCTCCTCCTGTGCTGCAGCTTGTGCTTTAGCTTTGTTCTTTCGTCGCTCATTCCGGATGATGTCGTCCTCATTCCCTTGCTGCCAGACTCCCACGTCTGATGATTCCGGCTCTGAGGATTGCTCCGGTTCATACTCAGCTGATGGGCTGCGACTCTTCTGAGTGCGTGTCCGTTTCCGTGGACGCAACGAGAACTCTGCCTCAACAGCCGAAGTCGATGTGTCGGGCCTTTCCGCCTTGATTTCAACGTCGTCTGCAAATCCAGGACGCCGCAAGAGCTGATGAGAGATGGGTCCCTCGGCATCGCCCTCGAATTGTTTCGCGGTAGCTTCCTCTTCAGCATCAAGAATTGTGTCTGCGAGGTCCCCTTCAAGCCACTGTGGGCGTGGGCCACCAACTTTGGCAAACGGCGTGATCTTTCCTGTTCGAATTAAAAAGTCTCGATGGCTTTCTCCCGGTAGTCGCTGCGACTTTTTGTTGTTTTGATCCTCGAGTGGTGTTTCTTCATGTCTCTTTTTCATCCGAGCCTGGAAGTCTGCAATGTCGCTGGTGACTTGACTCACTTCTTCTTGCAACCTTGCGATCTCTTTCTGTGCGCTTCGTGCTTGGTAGGGGTTTCCTGCAACGTTCTCTAAACGCTTCTTTTCTTTATCCAGCTGTAACTGCAAACGATCCTTTGTTGCTTGAAGTTTGTCTATGCGGTTTTGATCCTTCTTATCCTCTGCCTCGTTCAGTGCTGCATTGGCCTGTAGAGTGATATCTCGTTCAAGGTCATTTTGATCCCGAACGGTGCCTGTAAGCTGCTGCAGGGCGTCCTCCTCGTTCAATCCAGCTGTGTTGGGCGTCACATTAATGCTCTCGGGATTTGAACTCTCCTGCGCCGCAGCAACCATTCTGTGAAGTAGGTCGCTCCGGTCCTCCACAGGGCGACTTCCATCTGCCTCCGTATCAGAAGCCATGGCGTGGCTGAGTAGGGTTGCACTGCACGAGATCGGGCTGAGTCGCAAGATTGATGAAGTGGATTCGCGGATGGTTTATGGAGTTTTGGGGGGAGGTTCTGAAGTCATTGGGTGCCGCTCATATTGGTCATTGCTCGGGATGCTCTTGAGCGGAAGCGTGCAGGGAGTGAGAATCAAGATTTGCTTCCCAAGTAATGGCGGCGTCACGAAGGACCAGGAGGGCGCGTTCAAGGCATAAAGAGATATCCGCAGATTTGATCTCGGTCTAGCATTTATTTAGAAAGCAAGACCAAACCATGAACGCCAGAATGTGGGAATGTGAAAGGCACGGTCTTTCACGATGACGCATGATTCCGAAAGTATCAGCCTTGCGCTTTTCTGAATGTGGCGGTGCATTCTTTATCAGCCACTGTTCACGCATGCGCCACACAACCACCTTCTTGGCAGGTTGAGCCGTAGCTCTTACTTAGGGAGACGACTCTCCAACATGATATATCTCTGTCGGCCCATCCTGTCGGCAGCAAGACCTTTGTATCATCTTGGAAAGTGTTCATGATCTTATGCGCACCCCAGGTCTATTCTCCTCTTCGGCTTCGACAGTGAGACATGACAATGCTTGCCATTTCGCGACAACGAACCGCGCTGCTCCCTCCTTTCACGACAAGAACGCTCTTTCTACATCGTAGCTTTTCAAATTCAGCAAGAATGATGGGACGCCAGGACACTGTACATCCGCCGTGGTTGCAGCTCATTCTCCAGGACCAGACCCCACCAAAGACATTGTATGCCTGGACAGCCGCCAACCTGGCATCACGAACACAGCAAGATGCAATTCCGTCACCAGACGATCTGGATCGCCGTATTTTTATTCTCGGCATCGGCAACATGGGTCGTTTCTACGCTAGCTGTCTCGCCAAAATACCACAGGCACCGCCTATCACTCTGGTTGTGCACCGCCGGGAGCTCCTGCAGCAGTGGGAAGATGGCCGCGGCATCGAGATCACCCGCAATGGGATTATCGAGGCGAACAAATCCTTTGACATTGAATGGTGGACGGACACCCGTCCAGAGCACGGTCCAGTGCGGGAGGTAGTGGGTGGCAAGCACATCAAGAACCTCCTCATCACAACGAAAGCGTCAGTAGCTCTGCCCGAAGCAGATAAGCTTCGATCATACTTGAATCAGACCAGCACTGTTGCTTTCGCACACAACGGTATGTCCAAGATGTGGCCCCCGTATGGGCCCATGTACGTTGCTCATCGATACAACATCGGCGCGGCACCGAGCTTCATCAGTTGTATCACTACACACGGGGTGACATCCTTGGGTCCATTTAAAAGCCTTCATGCGTCACCGGCCGATGCTGTGGTTGGTCCTGTGCTGCCCAGTGCTCGAGCGGCCGCCAGTACTGGATATCTGATGGATCAGATTACCTGCGGGCCGCATCTAGACTCAAGGCTTGTCGACAGAAGGGAGCTTTGGGTCCTCCAACTTGAGAAACTCGTCGTCAACTCCACCATCAATCCACTCACTGCTTTGTTGCGCTGCAAGAATGGTGCGCTTTTCACTGAGACAGATGGTCCGATCTCGCAAGTGATGGATAAGCTTCTGGAAGAGGCTAGTGGAGTACTTCAGGCGCTGATTCACGACCAGAGCAGCGTTGACATCCTGAGCGACTCACCTAGTGATGATACGGCGACCACGGATCTCGAGGCCACACGACAACACCTCAACGAGAGGTTCTCCCAACCCCGTCTAAGAGCAATGCTTCACAGGGTCGGCGCTATGGTCGCGGAAAACACCAGTTCCATGCTTCAGGACATCCGGGCAGGCAAGGAATTGGAAATCAGAGACTTCAATGGGTGGCTAGTGGACATGGCAGCCTATCTAGGCCACGAAGTGAATGCGCCTTGTCACCAAGCTTTAGTCACCCTGGTAGAGGAGAAGGCCGTTCTCACCGCTGAAGATCTCCGTACGCATCTCCTGGGTCCCCCACGACCATGAGATCGGGTTTCAAACACGACCCTGGCGCAATGCTGGTGGAGTCAGAAGCAGGGCAACGTCTACTGTACGGCACATGTCGTTAATACCGCAGCGCATAATTCCTGCCGAACTACCAGCCTCCCCAAGCAGGCATTCCAGGCAGCGAATGAGCAGAGAAGTGGATTAGCAAGCAGTCTCAGTTATGCTGCCAACCAAACTCCTTCCACGTACGCGATGCCCGCTCGTTGTGCATCATCTTACGTGTAAGCAAACGCCTTGCCACAAGAGCACTCGTCTCCGTCACCGTCAGCAAGTAAACGCATGGGGCTGATACCCTCCCAACCACAATCTACCAGCAGGGCACCCCATCCTAATAACCCCTTGCCTGTCCCTCTTCGACACACCGTGCCGTGTCGTGCTCCGCGGTCAGACTGGGCTCTAAGCGAGGTCGACTCCGCGGACTCGGGCAAAATCGAGCATCCTTGACGTGGCCCCAGATCTGCCGGTAGTTGGTTCCCATGGGAGGGAAGCTTTGCAGCAGGGTCATCTAACGGAACCCTGTTCCTGCCTTTAGCCCTGATCTTTCCCGAGCTCGCGTATCAACTGGAGATGTCATGACGCAGCGATGCTTGCTCGCACCTTGACAGCCGGGAGCCTGCCAGCACCTGGGAAAAGAAGTCACGAGAGCAGACATCGACTGCGTATTCTGTCCTTTCTTTTTGGGGTATTCCACTTCGAGGAGATAAGCTTTCCGGAGTTCAAGGTAACAGAGGACCCGTGAAGCATGCCATAGGTGGGCTAGAAGCTTGGGTCGTGCTACATCACTTGAGCTTCCGGTTGGCCACCATCTGCTAGTTGCCGGCCTTTGGGCTTTCTAGCGCACCCACGTCGACCAAGCCTCAGCAAAAGATCGAATCACAGCTGCCAGACGATAGCCATCCAGCAGTCCTGAGACGGGATAATCCCTGCTCTTTTGGAGGTGGGGAGGGAAGAGACAGGGACCAGGTCTCCAGTGACAATAAGCACCTTCCATGTTATCGCGCGGAGAAGATCAGTGGTGGCCCGGGCACTGCACCACAAGAACCTACACATGAGCAAAGAATCACGCCTTTCTGCTGGATTAAGGGAAATGATGGTGCATCTAGTTGTAAGATTCTTCCCCCGGCGCGCTGCCCTAGTTGACCCTATGGCACCGAAAGGCTCCAGCCACACCCGGTGGGCGAAAAGCGTCCAGAAGCATCTATCAGCGCCTAACCTTCTTGTCAGTTGCCAACTTGGACAAAAGGTCTCATACCTTTTCGCCTGCCCAAAGCGAGGCCGCAAGCCGAAGCCGTTTGCTTGGAGTTTCTGTGGCATGTGCGTGGAACTCTCCCCTCTCTTGACCACTTCTCTTCATTCCTCGCTTGTATGTATGCCCGAGACAAAGCAAGGAGGAAAGCCTCCGATCGGATCTGCTCCGAGCAGGGAGAAGAAGGAAGGTCATTCATTGAATCGCTCATGTAAACACATGAGGCAGCAGTCATGAGGCTATCAAATCCCTCCACCGGAAGGGTCGGGCAGGCAGGCGATGTTACCGTGACGGGGCCTTCTTGGACGCTTGGAACGGAAGGGAATCGCTGTCACGGACCTGTGTGGAGTTGCAGCTGGCAAAGACGAAGGCTGCGCTGGAGAGTGTGCTCTGCAAACCATCACCAGATAATCACCTCCCTGGCCTTGATATGCATATCACCATCAAGAACCTTCACTGCGCCCTCTCAACCTCAAACCAGGAACACATTTATCGAAAACTCAATTGGCTTTTGCAGCCACGAGTCCAGCCACGCGCCCGCTAAAAGGGAAGAGAAGTCCACTTTCTTGACCAGAATCCGCGTCTGTCGTAAGCTTTCTGTTTACTTCCCTTCCTTCCACCGTTTCTCAGCGCCGTTGATTCGCCCCCTCCAAAGAATCCCAGCCTATAACATGCGGGGCCTATATGTCTTTTAGGCCAAAGCTCTCCTGATGGTTGTGGTCGTGGTGCGGTAGGTGGGTGGGTGGTCAAAACGGCGCTGCGTGCGGTCGGAGTGCGGCAGCCAGGGGGCGTGGGTGGTCCGAGTTACCTCGATCCCTTCCATCGTTGGGTGTGCGAGCGCATGTGCAAGTTTGCGCGCGTGTGCGCGTGTGATCAAAGCAGACAGCGCGTGCTTGCTTGAAGCTTGGATCATCCCTCTCTTTTTTTTTCCCTCATACAACGCTCTCCTACAATTATTCTTTCACTGCCGGGTGTAAACAGGTCTGAGATAGACTACGATGCAGCATGCGGCGTGTTCCAATGAGAAACCAAAGACCAAAATGGGTGATGCTATATCCTATTACGGGCTGTACACGACACGCTCCCCCCCTCCCTCTTCCCATTCCATCCCTCTACTTGTACACTCACCTAAAGCAACCGTCCGTAGCAACAAGGGGGGGGGCTAGTTCGCGTTTGCCGCCCGCCACGACTTATAGAACGGGATGGCACTCTTATATGGACAAAGTGCACAAGGTTTGAGGGTCTTAATCTCCAGACCCAAGGGAATACCAACCTATGTTTACGAATCAGGTCCTCGTATCCCCCATCCCGAATCCTCATTTTGTTCCTGACCTGCCCGTTTGTCCACTCCCCTAGCATACCTCCGACCGACAGCCTAGAGGCGATGACGCTTCTGGGGCTGGGCCTGGGGTTTTTGTTTCCCTGATCTCCCCAAATTGGCCGGAAACGAAACGTGCGAAGACACCAATCGGCTTACAGATCTGCGCGCCCAGTCTTGTCCTTGTCCCTGGAAATAGGCCTTGTCGTCGACCTTGGAAAGAAACAAAGGTCACCTGCAGTACATAGTCTACCAGGGTTTCATGGGGGCGCGCACACGTACTGTGACACGTGCATGGCGAATAATGCTTGTTTTTTCCATTATCCCCCCTCGAACGGAGTACACCCCGAAGGATCCAGAGTGGCCCACGATCAGCATCTCCCTTCCAAGCCACAAAACCACAGGTACCGTACTCTAGACCCTGAGACTTCGCTTGGATCGTGCCATACTTTGCTTGCTTTGCCTACTTGCCAGCCTCCCGTCTCCGGCGGCCTGCTGCTCTCCAGAAAATTGACGCCTCCAACTCCGGTCATCATGTCCGAGCCATGCTATACCCCCCCATGCAAGTTTCCCCGACTTCGCCGTCTCCCAGAATTCCAAAAAGGTGTAGATAGAACCACCAGGCCGGCCTGTGGGTTTCGAAAGTAAACGTGCCAACTCGCTTTCTTCCTGATCTGCAGCATCCCTCCGAGAAGGTTGGGCATTCATGGCCCCAGCCTTGTTCCCAAGCTTTGCTCTCCCTGTTTCTCCAAGATTGCTGGACGTCGCGCTCCCGTCTCGGTAACGAAATCGTCGAAAAAGATGACTTTTCCGTACGTGCATCGCTGGACCTGAGCCTTTGGTGATAGTGATATGATCCACAAGGCTGGAGCTGTCGTTCTCAAAAAGAAAAAAAATCGGCCCAGACGTTGGGGGGTGTGGGACTATGCACGCGTGCTGCCTTAGCCACCGCAACGGTCGATAAACCACGCGCGCCAACGGGGCCGCCATTCTAGGCGTCTTCCTTGATTTCAGATTATCTGAGACGAAGAGAGACAAAGCAATGCGGCAGACTCTCCACATGCCCATGTCGCGTGTGTTTTCAGGGAGTTAAAACCGGCCCAGCCGAGGATGCGAATGTTGATTGTTGTTATGAGTTTGACTTGAGAAATATGAGAATGGCGTGTTTTCTTTCGGTGTCCAGCAGCGAGGGCGTAGGTGTCTAATATTAATAGAGTGATAGAAAAGAATAATGATCGTGATCTCCAAGGGATGATGTGTGCTGTAGTAACCTCTCCGCTTCGTCTGTATGCGTGTTTTGCAAAGTCGCCACCGTCTAGTTCGTGAAATGTAAAATGATAGAAAAGTAAGGAAAGTGTTTGCCGTTCGAATTGGTATCTTGTAGTGTGTGTTGAAGTTGCCAGGCCAGGTCGCGAGTATCGAAAGAACTGTGTGTGAGAGACTAGTAAAGTCGGAACCTCCGAATAAAGCAGAGAAAAGGAGTTGTTCGAATCCAAAAGCCGGGTATCTATCTAGTCGTTCCTTCATTTGTTATGCTCGTACATGTAGAGAGTTTCCCCCCCTAGACCGAGCGCATTGTTTCCTCCCTCCGGCCTTGAGGGGAAAGAATTCTGACTGAATCAACGAAGCTGTTGCGCGTACATGCTAGTCTCTCCGAGAGCTGCTCCCGACACTGGTGGAGAGTTCAGGTTGGTCTCAGAGCCAGGCGGCGCTCCTACGAGCAGCTGCTCAAACCTCTCGCGACAGGCTGCGGGCGTGAAACCAGTGCCGACCTTGTTGGCCACGATGCGCCATTTCTCGTTCTCGTAGTCCTGCAGCGCGGTGCGTAGCTTGTGGTCCTGGACACTCTTGTCAGTCTCATGCTAGAGTTGGGAGTGCGTCAGAGCTCATGACGTACCGTTTCGTCGGTCCACAGAGTCGTTTTTGCTTTAAGTTTTGTACAGTAGCGGACTTGCAGTGTGCCTGACGTTCGCCCCGGGAAGAAGTCTGCAATCTGTTTCCAGGTGAGATTCTTGTGTTCTTTCAGATCGATGAGAAGTTGGTCGTCCTCGGGCGTGAACTTGAGCTTCGGGCCTCTCGGTCGCGCGGCAGGCTGAGGCATACCAGCTTGTCCGACTACGCTTGGTGCGCCACCGCCACCCTCCTCTCGCCGGGCCAGTTTAGAGGGGGGCCCTGAGTCGGGCAAGTGATGGTGATGATGTTGGGGTCCAGGCGCTTGTGAGTAAGGGCCAGCGATAGGCGTATTATGAATACTGTCGAGGCCAGGCTGGTCCATGGAACTCATAGAAGCGAGGGGTATGTCCAGTTCGTCCAGGCGCGGTCGTTTAAGTCGACTTGCCGCATGCTGAGATTGCGACGCTTGCGTCGTCGGAGGCATGGTATTGTAGAGCGAGGCGACAACAGACCCGGGGCCTCCAAAAGTGGGCTGACCAAGGCGGTGGTCAGCCATCTGCGACGGATCCATCAGCATCTGTGATGGATGATGCTGGTGTTGTGGATGTTGAGACATGGTTGAATGCTGTGCTTGCGAACTAGCTTGATGCTGTTCGCCATGCTCACTGAGGCCTGGTGTTGGAAGTCCGGGGTGGTGCTGATGTATTGACCCTCGGTGTTGTTGCTGTTGTTGCTGTTGCTGCTGCTGCTGCTGCTGCTGTTGCTGTTGAGGGTGGGAGTGATGCTGTTGATGGTGAGACGGTGCATCATATGTGTGCTGCTGCTGCTGGCTGTGTTCGCCAGCATGCGAGTCATGACCGGAGTAGTCCACACTGTAGTCTCCTACTCGATAGTTGCCCGCCAGCGTGCCGCCGATGCATGGGTTCCGCCAGAGCGAACCGCTCTGGACGGTCGCCGGACTGTGAGGAGAAAGAATTGGGACTGATTCAGCCCTGCCGGGCTGTGTCGCAGTAGAAGGCGGCTAGAAAGTAGCAGGAGAAGAGTTGTTGCGGGGTTGAACTGAGTGCCGGGCTGGTGTGTTGCTTTTGTTGCCGGCAGAGGGTATAAGTCCAGCGTGATATAGTCTCGTCGCGAGGTAGCGGGCCCATATATCCCAAGCGTGGTTCCAAGGCCGTGCTCAGGATCGGAGTTACGGAAGGCGAAAGGGTGAGCGACAAGCCAGAGATGTCGACAAGGAAGTGGCAGAACGAAATGCTGAAGGATTACAGTATTAGGCGGGGCGTGGAGCGACGTAGTTTAGGGCTTGGACGTGACCTGGTAGGTCCATGAACGAATGTAGGTGCTGTAACGAGCGTTCGGCCGAGAGCCACGAGGAGGCAAGGAAATGGTGAAAAAGAGCCAAGCACTCGATGCTCACATGGGAACGAATCGAAGCGTAGGTTGACAGGTTCGAGGCAGACCACAGTATCAGAGTCTTGTACAAAGTGGTGAAGGTGATCCACGCCAGTTGAGGCAGGTCCAAGTCGAAAGGTTAATTGGTCTGAGCTTCAAGGCAAGCTTCACGCGCGTTGCGGTCGGGAGGCTGAGCTGATATATGAACGAGAGACAGTAGGGACAAGATACAAGATGCTGGTTCGGGAAGTCGAAGGTGGATGGAAGGGGGGGGGTGTGGCCTTGGATAACTTATATCAATGGAGATGATGGGAATACCGAGAGCATGAATGACAAGCTGGGTGGATCACAAGGCGTCTCCTCCCGTCATGCTGGGTGTGTATGATCCAACTCGGAAGGGCTGCCAGGGTACGGCAATGCGCTCTACAAAGCGTGGTGTAGAAGAGGTGTGCCAGTCCATGTGCGTGTGTGTGCCTGGACCCGGTAACGAACGGCAAGCCTGCCAAAGATGATGGGCATAGGCTCCTCATGGCTCATGCAGCACAATTTGGAGATCGCTATGGCCATTCAAGCTCTTGATTCCAGATATAGAAACAGGATATCGCCTCCCGCCCACCCTTTCAGGTCTGTCGGGACAGGCAATGATGCAACTCAAGTCAAGAGCCGTCCACCGGTACAGCCAATTCTGCATGTATGATACGCGACCTCATCGTCGATGGCAGCCAGATGCGTGGCGCCTGGGCAAGATGCTAGACATTGCCTGCAAACTGCGCTGCTGCGCAACGACGCATGAAGCGACTGATGGAATTCGAAACCGTGAGCCGGGCAAAGGGGTCATCGGATGTAGTACATTGGAAACCCAGATGCGTCATGCCGCCTTGAGACAACCAGGCAAAGCGAGCAGGCTGCCCAGTGGATGCCCAGTTCGTAGAAAAGGCCAGCCTTCCAGGACGAAAGAGAAAAAAAAAGAGGGCAAGTGATGCCATTCTGTGGGCGTGTTGCACACCCCTTCGCCAATGGCAACGTCGTGAAAAGTATGAGCAGGGGTCCTGACAGTGGCTTCTCAGTGCCTTGCGGATCCAGCTGTAGCGAGGCATCGTGAGCCGTGAAAAGCATGGACCGCAATCCCAGCTCTTAATGCGCCAAGGGTAGGGGTATATCGGAATTGTGGGCTGGCGAGTCCACGATGCGATGCGATGCGTACTACCCACCCAAGCCTGGCAAACCCCCCTGGCCGGGCAATCCTTCCCTCCCTCCCCCCGCGCTGCTGACGCACGGCAAGTCTGGGATGGGCTCCAAGGAGAAGTTGCGCAGGCTCCATTTGGACAAGGTGGAAGATTGCCGAAGACGAAAGCTGTTGCTGTGCGCAGGGGCCGTGCTGCGTTGGGCTCCCCAGCCACGACCAGCGCTGGGTTCTGATCCCGCCTCTGATCAGCTTCTGTACCAGACTTTGAGCCCCCCTCCCCATCCAGAGTTCCTTGTCGTGGCGCGCAAGGGGAGGCGAAAAGCGTGAGAATCGTGTCTGGTCACCTATCCCGAAAGCGTCATCCAGGCCTGCCCAGAAAGTTAGACGCTATAGCTGCACGACAAATGCAGGCATGGCCTACTAACTGACCTGTAAGCAAGAATTTGCCACGCCACGATGCATCTTCATCCAGCCAATGCCACACTCTGCCTAAGAGCCACTGCAGGGTCTTTTTTCCCATGTGGCTGAGAGCAGGGCTGCAGCTTCTCTCGCCTGCAACCGGTGCATCATGGAATCCCACCCATTGACCTATGAGACGCAAAGCCCTTTCTGCCTTCGTACGACCCTCGCAGCCTTCTATGCCATGATCGTCGTTGACCTTCCGTGTCGCATTGCCGGCAGCAGTGGACGGCAAGTGACGAGCTTCCCTAAGTGAGGCGAAAACCCGTGGCGAGAGCGAGAGAGACAGACAGACCAAGAGAACCTCGCAGTGAAGTTTTACGGGGTGCAATCAAGTGACGAGCAGGGAGAACGGCGCAGGCTGGAGCCGACGGCCATGCGAGAGACACGTGGAGATGAAGCTGTATGGCTTCTCCATGATCAGATGAGGGTGCAACTGCTCGTTCTCCATGCAGGTCGAGATGTTGATTTGTGGTGGAGATAGGGCAGAGGGAGGAGCAGCAGCAGCAGCCAGGCATAAAATGACACTGGATGCAGCCGTGGTAGTGGCTGTACTAGTGGTGTCATGGGTGCACGCAGGCGGCAGCCAGCGCTGGAAACGGCCTCTTTACAGGGGGGCTTGTCCCTCATCCCCCGCGGCCGTACTCACCAACGGTTCCCATCACGAGGGCAGACGCCATGAATGAGCCATAGAATTGCGGAAATTGCCAATACTGGTCTAAGGGAATCAGGACCGTAGGTACTATCTACGGAGTATCTCGTTTTGATATCCTTCACAGCATCTGTGTGTTGTATCGACTGATCTTCAGCCTCTCGCCCTCGACAAACGGGTGGATGGGCACTGACTGCGGGAGAGCATCGAGTCAAGATTTCCCGAGGCCATTAATTGGTTGCTGATCTTCATAAGAAAGCAACATCCTGGGACATCTCGAAATAGCTACAGTGCAGTCAGTACCTACGATACGTTTCCGTTTGTGTGCCTCTCGGTGCGCTCAAAACAGGTGCGCAAATCCCAATCAGGCACTCTCGCAGACCAGGGGCCGCATGAAGAAGGGTCCACGAACTTTGCTTGTTGCGGCTGACCCGAACAGTCGAATCATACCTGGCGATTAAAATAGGTGGCATATTACAGATTTATGCGTGGAGAGAGCGAGAAAGCTCCGGCTGGCCCGTCATTTGGTGCTCTTTACCCCAGATGGTCCATGGCACTGCACATGCTGGGCTTCTGGAAGGCAGATGGACGGCTTCTAGCGCCAGGAAGGGCTGAACGTCGAGCTGTGGTCAATTTGTTTTTCGAATGAGTGATGCAGGGAGGGTCTGGAGCCCGACCCATAGGCAGAATCGAATGAGGGATTGACCAGAGACCACTGGTGAGAGTGCTGGGTGTCTGTTTATGTATTCAGTCCCACAGGAAGTCGTGGCTGCACTCGGTCAGAACAAAACAAGCACACCAGCACCAGAACCAGTGCTCAGGGCCTTGTGAGGCCTTGTGAGACAAGCTCAGCCAAGGTACCACTTAAGAAGCTGTCACTTCGACTATATGATGCGCTTCCTATCATAGCCGCAACATCTTATGAGGCTCAACCGGTATCAAAGTAGCCCAGCCGATTATTTCCTGTCACATTCCATAGCCCGGATCGCCAAAGCACCGACATCCCTACCGGTTGCATGCTGTAGCTCGACGAGCCACGAACCATAATGAGCACGAGCCTATGCCCAAACTTCACCCCCTCTGGTCGATGCGCTAATAATACCTAGCACTTGACGAACTAATACAATTCATCAAGCCACAGGTAAAGCTCATCTCTGTCATTGATGATCCTGCCTTCCGGGACTCCCAAGCGAATATGCAGATCCAGTTCCCTAGGACCCTTGCCATTGAGCCCTTGCGCGCGCTGCTGATGGCGACTAGAGTTCCCCAGCCGCGGTCAGCGTTGCGCTCTACGCACTTTTTTGAGGTCATAGCAGCCGTGAACTAAGTGCAAGTATATGTGCTCCCAGATCGTGCTAGCAGGGTAAATCCCCGGTAGGTACATGCCAGACTTGGAAAGTCGATACCTGGCCTCGCTCGGCTTCTTCTTCTTCCTCAGACTGTGATTCTGATAAGCGCTGCCATCAACTGTCTGACTTTAATCTCAAATCACATCAGACAAAAGGAAAGGCGCTTATCGAGACGAGGCCGACATACTCTGCAGTGGCTGGCCAGTTTTTGACACTGCAGCATCAGACGACAATGGCAGCATCTGCATCGTTCCCTGTCAAAATCTCCTCCCGGAACCATTCGAACCGGGTGGCTGAAGGGGGGGGAAACCAGACGAAGCTCGCGTGACGGGAAGCGCAGAACCTCCAACGCTGCTCGAACCGGACGGTCGGTCACCCGAACCCTAACACAGGGTCAAAGATCTGTCCAAACCCATCACACCCCCTTCCCGGCGGGTGCCTGGGCCCCCTCCTCCCCTGTCAGCTCGTTGTGGCTTGACTTTGTCGTGTGCCCTTGCTGGGCCCCTGCAACGGTCCTCCAGCGAGCTATGTACTGTACTGTACAGTAGAGCTAAACTCCAACATGGACTGGACTCAAGGACCCTCCCTCCAGACTCACCGTTCCTCGTCAATGCTCTAGGCTGGATTTTGACTTAGACATCATGACAGAGCCTAAAGTTTGCTATCCACTTTTCTCGAGATCAGGTTTCCTCGCCTACGACGGATACGGCTGCCAACTTTTCTCCTCGCCCACCCGTCTATCTATCTAGGTACCTCACACTGTACGAAAAAACCCCTGCCTACCTTAAATTCTTCATCAGGGCTCCTCTGACCCCTTCACCCCCCTCAGATGAGCCCCTGGCGACTCCAGAAGAGGATGGAGGGGAGAGGGGGCAATGACGCGACGCTGGGCCCTTGCATGAACGCATGAACCACCCAATCTGCTATCGCCATTCTCCCGTCCGAACCCTCATCTCTTCCCGGCCTCTTTTTCATCTTTCTCGTCGCTCAGTCGTCAGTAAGGAAATACTCCGACCCGGCTGGTTCGTCCGATGTCCCACCTGTCAACCAGTCCCTAAAACCATGCCCAGACCACCTGTCGGTCAGTCCGAGTCCTGGCATGAGCGCCCTCGCATCTGCGCGGACCGTCATGTCACTCATTCATCTTGTTCATGCCTCCGTCACGTCCGCTTACGTCCGTCGCCCATCTTATCTGTTTTCTTCGCCCATCTCATCTCGTGGCTTTCCATGCATGACGACGCTTTCAGCTTCTCAACCTAGCGCATGTCTCTGTTCTCATACTGTAGGCGTTTTCACAAGGCAGACAAAAATACCATCATCGACAACATCTCGGGCGCTCGATTTCTTGCCCTCTCAGTCTGTCTTGCAATACTGTACATGATTGATAATTGAATTTCTTCCCGTCTGGTGATTAAACCCTCTAACTCAGCAATGCAAAAGCAAATGAACCATTTTGTTACAACGCCATCACCAAGCCACCCTCCGCTTGCTTGTGTACATTTCATCTTCCTCTCCTTCCCTCTCGTATTGCCGATACACGTCCAAACTGCATTCGACCGTCGTCCGCCTCCAAGCCGACGTAGCCGGTAGCCCTCTCCTCCTTATGCGAAATTATCCGATCGATCAACCCAGATGTCCTCCAGCTCGGCGAAACTGTGGAAGTGTACCGGCCTGTGTTGGTCACTGTAGAAGGGCAATGGTGTGTCCAGCTTGACGCGGACTGGTTTCTTCTCCATTCCGGCAAAGGCACTTCCCATGAAGCTGTAGTTCCACCTGCCATCATCCGGAACAAGGAAGAAGCCCCTGAACCGGGGGCTGAGAAGCAGCTTGCGCTTCTCGCCCATTGTGGTCGTGAATCCCTGCGGCTGATCACTCTGCACGTCCTTGTTCTCGGCGCCCCACTTGAATCCCTCTGCTGTCAAACCCCAAGCAGAGAGCGACACGCTGCCCGGCGTGAACGATACTGACACAGTCACGGTGCTGCCCTTGTCCAAGGATCTGTGGGCGTCAAGCAGTTTCGCGTGCTCTGTCACGTCAGCCGCTGACATGTACGGGAGCTCGTTACCCGATGCCGTATGAATCACGCCAAGCGCCTCCATGCCCTCCAAGAACTCGCTTTGTGGGAGCTGCTGAGGCAGCTGCACGTTCCGAAGACCACCGATTTGGGGTATCATAACGATACACTTGATCTCTTTGACTTGATTGTTGTCGGGAGCTGACGATCCGTAGAGGTAGCCGGCGACCTGCACCCTCAAATCGGCAATGGTGATGAACTTCTTGAGTATGTTGTTGGGCATGACATACGTGATGTCATCAAGGTCGCTGTCCACAGATGACACATAGATGTTCTTCGCTCTCGTCCGCAAGTTCGAAGTGGCGATAGCTCGGGTGCGCCACTCCGTCTTCGAGGCAAAGGTCTGTTGCTCATGCTGAGAAGTAGTTGTGACGATGATGTCTTCTCCGTGAACGTTCTGCGTCTTGGTGGTCACTGCAGTCAACTGCTGCTGTTCCTCTTGCTGCTTCTCGATCTCGGCGGCTTGCTGTCTCTGCATTGACGGTGCTGAAATTTCCATACCCAGGATGATATCACGGACTTCACTGGTTGTCAGACTAGAGACATTGACGTTGTTCTTCTTGCCGTAGTCGTTCAGAATGAGATCTCGAAGCTGAGTCTCAACCTTGATCCAATCCTCATCGGTCAGGGACGGCCAGATGTGGTGCTCATGTGTGATCACCGTCTTGTCGGGCCTCAGAATTAGCTTTGTCTTGTCTGGGTTGACATGCAGAGCACGTAAGATAAGCACCAGACGCGAGAACGCGGTATAGGATGAGATGCTCTTCAGCCACTCGTCATAAAGATTGAAGAGAACCATCTGCGGCTCAGTCGCACGTAGGATCATATCACCAAGCTTCTCAACCTTCATCGCTGCCTGGAACGGAAGCTGCAGCTCTGAGGCACGGATCGAGATGTTGGGGAAATCAAGCAAATGAACTTCCAGGGGGTCGAGAAGGCCCTTCCTGGTAACAATGAGTTGCTTTGGCTGTTCCTCGACTGGCAGAGATCGAATGAGCGCGGCGACTTCTTCGGCAGTCTTCCATTTTGCGAGCTGTCCGAGACGCTTCTGGCCAGCCCAAACACTGGTATGAATGATCTTGAGGAAGAGCTGGCCCGTTCTAGGATTAAAAATGAAAATTGCACCGTTGATCGGCTTCGTCGTCAAATTGCCCTCGAACGTCTTGTGAATCGTGACACGATATACGTTTGTATCGTCGATGAACAGCTGAGTCTGCTGGCTGAAGAGTTCGGAATAGTTCTGGGAGTTCAAAAACTCCTGGTTACTCTCCGAGGCATACAGCTGAAGGCCCTTCCTGATACGCTCTCGCAAGACGTACAAAGCAGGGTTCGCCTTCATGATCTTCGCCATGGCCTGCTGCACAAGCACCTTCAGACCAGGGAAGTACATGCCGTACGCTGAGTACAAATTGTACGCAAGATCAATGCCAATCATGAGACCAGTAGCAGAGGGGTAGATACTGGCACTGTCCGTGGTGTAATCTAAATACTTCGCGCGAGTGTAGCGCTCGATGTCGTGAGAGTCGTAGTCGCCATATCGGAGCTGGACATCTATCCAGAACTTGTTGGTGGTGGTTGGCTCAATGACGTCCTTCGTGTCGAACAGAACAGAGGGCCGAGTGACGTTCCACTTGTGGCTGGCGAACAGCAAAATGTCAGCACAAGAGCTGTTCATCTTGTATGACTTTCGAGGATGGATCGTCTCTTTTTGGACAGTCTCGATGCCTAGGGACTCGAGTTCTTGGTCGAAGACCTGACACAAGTCCATCACCACAGACTCATGAATCTTCTGCCACAAATGGGCTCGGAAAATCTGAATGAGGGAAATCTTGAGAGTTGGGATCTTGCCATGTAGGAAAATTCCTGTTAGATCCAACTGAACTTGGAAACCCACATAGACGTTGGCGCGGTTGATAGTTGGTGACCACCACAACGTGAACCGACGATTGGGAATTTGATTGAGACCAGATCTCTGGGCATTTGTAAGCTTTTTGAACTTCATGCTCTCCTCGAAACCACTGTTGTGAAGCACCAAGTAATCGTGTCGGAGGTAGAGCTGATCTTGGTCGACGCGGAATCCGGCCCATTCTGTCGCGTTTGCTTCCAGAGTAATGTCCTTGATCTCGAAGCTGTGGGTTTGCGGAATGAAGCGATCGACAGCCTTCTTCCGAGAGAGCAAGCATGGAATCTCCTTCAAGTTACCAAAGATTTGGGCAAAGAGCTGGGGAGATTGCTCTGTTCGCGATGGGTTCCAAATCATTCTCCGCTTTGTCCTGACATTGAAACCCAGTGATCTGGCGAGAGCGACAACATCCCAGAAGAGGGCGCTATGCCAACGCTCACTCTGAGCGAAGCCATACATATTCTCGGGATACACATACCATCCATCAGTGTCCAGAAGACCAGCGAGTACTGCAAGACGAACAGATCGTGAATTCTGGAGATAGGCCTGAGGGATTCGCTTTCGATCACTGGCAGGTCCAGTGGCGTTGAGTTCAGCGGTTAATCTGAGTCCTCTGAGAGCTTCAAGTAGAGTATTCACAGAGGAGCCATCTGGTGAAGCCATCAACAAGTCTTGGGCGATCTGCTCAAGCTCGGCCTCGCTCAGGTCACCGTACGCTCGTCCACCAATCTGCAAGCGTGTTGTTTGCTGAGTCTGTACAGAATCATCATCGTCCTCTCCATCATCAATGTTGCTAACAACATCAATAATATCGAGATCGATCTCATCCGTGTTCTCTTGTTCCTCGGAGCTCACAGACAGCTGTCCTACAGTGTCGCGGGGTTTGTCACCCAGCTCAGCAAGCGGACTCTCCTCCGCTCCGGGGATTTGAGAAGCCGCTGGAGGGGGAATCCAAACTCGAGCTTCACCTGGCTTGCGCTCTTCCTTGATTGTCCAGCCAGCTGCAAGACGTTGTCGGATTACTGTTTGACGAGCCTGACGTTTCTCGGCTCGAGCAGGTAAAGACTCGTCCTGAAGCGACGATCTTCCCACGATTGCGTGTCCAAGCTGAAGGTCAAGCTCTGCTGCGTATCGAACAAGAAACTCGCGAACCTCAGCCTCGGGGTTGTTGTGCTTCATGGTCAATCGTTGAATGCCATCTCCAAGCCAAAGACCAAGGAAGTACGGGTGGCAAGGTACTTTTTGTCCAGGCAAATCGAAGCCTGGGCATTGGAAGAGTCGATAATGAGCTCGGTCCTGGGCGCTTATCGCTGCAAACTCAGCGGCTGTCATCTCCACAGTATCGTAACGCTCAGCAGGTGCTGATTCGGAACTGGGAATTGGGAGATCACCAAGTCGTTCTTGAAGTCGATCATCATGAACCTGAGTCGCTGAACCATCATCAGCATTGCTATGCCTTTTGCTTTTGTGAAGGACAAGAATGTGGTTGGGGGTGACCACGAGGTCTTCCTTGCGGCCTCCAATCGTGATACGAAACAAGCGCTCTTCACCATTCACAATGTTGAATGCACGTCGAGGGTTTCCATCTGGACCAAGCAAAAGATCGCCTTCCTTGACATCCTCAACCGCAACTTGCGAATGATCATGTCGCAAAAGCATGGTGCCCTTTGCCAAACAGGCCTTCTCCCAGAAAAGACCCTCCCAGGATGCGAAACCCGTGGCAGCAAACAGCGAATGCTCGAGGATAGTCTCAACACCACCCAACGCCTGGATCACATCGGTACGGTAGGCGTTCAGGTTCCACAATTTTCCATCATGGCGCTGGCTAGTCCACCAAAAAGGATTGCTTTTCATGAGCTGGTAGATCTTGAATTCGGCACGGGCGCGGTATCCTTTGTCGAAGCTAAGGGTGCTGCGGTCCTTCTGGAACAGCGTATTGATGCGCGGGAGACCCCGATCCCAGCTGTCTTCTAGATCTTCCAGTGTCAGTCTGCGATTTTGCTGGTTTGCCTCGAGTCGCTTTTGAGAGTATTCCGTCCACACACGCTGAGAGTCAATGAACTCGGACTCCCAAGGGATGATGTATCGGAAGATGTTCGGGATCAGCGTCTCTTCGTCATGCGTCATACCAGCACGGAAGTGAGTGATTCCAGTGTCGGTTTGCTTGAACATGCGCTTGTCACTGGCCGGAATGAGGATATGTGAGCCAGATATCATACCCAGGCCACCAAGCTCTTTTGGAGTGTAGAAGACCGCTGGCGGGAAACGCGACGGCATCTTGGAATTGAGTCCGATTTTGACACGAGTCTGAATCTTCGTCTCGCATTTGACGATGGTATCAAGCAGCTCGACAGTCGATACGGCTGCCTCACGGTAGTAGGTGAAGAGCGCAATAAGTGCGGTATTCCACTTGTTAGCGATCTTGGTGAATGTCGTAGAGCCGGAGGACATCAGAATTTGACGAATTCTGTTGTTGAACTTCTGAATATCTTCTTCCGTGACCTGCAGGAAGGCATGGGCAGTCCTCTCCTTGGAGGTGTTATCCACAAGTGACCAAACACTATCCTTCACGGGGAACTCATCGTTCTTGTTGCGGCACTTAGGCAAAATGCGAACCTCAAATCCGCACATCGAGAACAGCAAATTGGGGTTGTCGCGACTGTAAACACTCACGAAACTGTCGTCCCATTCGATCGTGGTGATTGAGCGAGGCAAGCGGTTCTTGAGATCCCAAAAGACAGCACGACCAAGGTTCACATCATGCCGCATCAGGCGCATGCGGCAATCACGTGGCCAGCATTTCTTGCTCTTGTATCCGATTACATTTTCGAAGTTCGGATCGGGTTGCTCAGTGAGGAACCTCTGAATGAGATCTCTCGACTCTTCTGCAGTGAAGCGCAAAAACACCCAGATCTTGTCAATGTAACGGGAGTAAAGCCGAATCGGGTGCCTTGTTTCTGTCTCGCGATCGCGGAACTGCAGGAATTCGTTGGGGCTTTGGGGTGGGCCTGCGATCTCGCTGGCACGTTGAGGGCCAAGGAGCAGGATGTCCAGCACTAGACCGTAGTATTGGAACACAAAAGCAGAGAACTGAAGACCACGGATCATGCCGTAGCTGTTGACGTGATTCATATCCTTGTAGGTAAGCTGAACGTTGTTCTTTGCAGTGATGTAATCCGCCAGGTTGTGGTCCATAATCAGTCTCAGAAGGGAGTTGAGAAGGGTTAGCTCCATCTTCTCATAAACCTTCGAAAGCTCGGTCTCGAGCATAACGTTGCACTCGCCGTCCTCAGTCACCCATACCTTGTCGAGGTTGTTGATACCCTGTGCCCATTTGTATGTCAGGAGTGGTGGCACCTCGGAATCTGATGGCTTGATCCAGGCGGGGAAAAGGTGTCTTTGGTCGGCTTGGTACCAAAGATATTGGTCGAGGTAGGCATCACTGATCTTCTCAATTGGCTCGATATCATAGACGGGGTTGATAGTGCTGTAGTTGTCGTTCATGTCAATGTTGACCTCTTTGAAAGCTCTTTGAGTCAAGAGGAAGCGCTTGATCCGCTCCAAAGTAGTACCAGGACTATCGTATGCTTGTTCGATCAACGCCAGCTCCTCACGTTGACTCTGGTTTAAACGACCTTTGACTGAGTAAGCCTCACGGAGACGTTCCAAAGCCAGGATCAAGATCTTGGTATCGTGCTTGTAGGAGACGCTGGGGAACGGAATTGGTGAAAACTTGCGTGATTCCAGCCAATGCACTGTCGTGGTGTAAATTGCAACCGCCTCTTCGGAGGACACGTAAGGCCCATCCTTCATGTGATTGTGCTGACGTTCCTGTTCAGCCTTTAGCCACAGACGGGTCAGACGTCCAACATTCTTCTTCGCAACGGTCTTATCGACGGTTGCTCCGCGACGAATGCGCTCACGGTTGTAGTGAGCAACGGAAATCCACCAATCGGCTTTGGATTTGACGTATCGAAGAATGATATTCTCGATGGGAGCCGGCAGGCCTGGGACTTTCCAAGGGATGTTGCTCTTCCAACAGCGCCAGGCTTCCGAAAGATGTTGAAGAACAGTATTGACCTTGTTCTGCTTGATACCCTCAGGCATCATATCCATGAGATCAGCCATGACGGACGCTCGAAGCTCCAGGTCGAAGTGGGACTCGACACGCTGCTTTGTGACAGTCTTCGCCACGCCCTTGCTGTGGCGACCCTCAAATTGACGGGAGAGGAGGTTTCCAAGCCACCTCTCAAGCAGGGGAATGATGCCTCGCATGAAGAATAGCCATACTCTCCAAGCGGGTGCCCAGAAACCACATCCAGGACCTTTGCCAACGGGACCGGTGTTGAACCGATAGTAGATCAAATGCTTCAAGTCCTTACAAGTTCGGATCTGGTGCATAAGCTTGTACTTGTAACGGTACATACCAGTTAACTGCCCCACATGGTTGAAGGCAAAGAGAATACCATCAGCGAGCTGAAAAGCGTCAATGTTGCCTAGTCTGTACTGGACCTGGGCGTCGACGATCAATTTAGTCAGGCGTAGGATTTCCCTCATAAGGTGAAAGGCGTTACCGAACCGCGACTTCTTTCGCTCCTTGGTTGTCAGGGTTTTGACGGGTTTCAAGTTGAAGTTATAATCCAGATGAAGATATGTCAGGTTTTTGCGGTGGATCAGGAGGTTCAGCATGTTGAAGCCCTGACGGCAGACCTGCAGACCTGCCTCGACCCAGTCAATAGTAGTTTGCTGGAAGAACTTGGTCTGCTTGAGAGACCTGAGGAGATTCTGGTTATTTTGCGCCTTCGGCTTCTTCTTGTGCAACTCATTGAGCACGAAGTTCTTCAGCAACTTTTGGTATGAGACCCGGATCTTAACGGGGGGTCGGTCTGATGGTGCATGCTCAAGGTACCACTGCTTGATCAGTGGCACATCCTGTGCTCGTACCATCCGCCCTGAACGTCGATCGAAAGGATACGGTGCCCACCATAGTTCAACTGCGGATGCTGTATCCTCATTCTCAAGGTCTTCGTCGGCAAGGAAAGGCTCAAGGTTTCCGGGAAGCTGGAAAACTTCATCCTCAGGCTCCTCGTTGTTGCCTGGGCCGAAAAGCTCATCTTCTAAAGAAACTTCGACGTTTTTCGGTGCAACGGTTCTTGAGGAAATGGGGTTAATTTTGCGATCAAAGTGGAAAGTGGGAAGATCAGGCTCCTCTGGTCGATGGAAAACGATTTGGGGGTCTGAGTGCCAAGACAACTTGACACTGCGTGGCAGAGAGTTGTAGAGGTAAGGGTATGCGACGCGGACTTCTGTCCGGACAGCGTGGCGTGTGATGATTCGGTCGATCGCGTTGAACTCCCCGAAATCTTCGTCATTAGGGTCCATATCCTTATACAGGGGCTCAAATCGCGGTCCGCCAGGAAGGGCTACATTCAGTGCTTTGGCTGTGAGTAGACTCTTGAGCTCAAAAAGGTGGAAGTAGTTCTTGTCCACCACTTCCGAGAGCAGCGGTCGGCTCAGGCGCAAGAGGTTGGCCATTTGAGGCAAAGTCAAATTCCAGGACTTGTAGCTCGGGCCGTTGACATGCGGTGTATCAAGGAGCGGCCGGTGGTCGTAGAACCACTCGATGATGGCTTCATCTTCCTCCTCGTTTAGTTCCATCTGGATCGGGTCGAGGGGTTCTACATCTTCAATGTTCTCGGACCATGAAAGCGGAGGCTCCTCGTCATCAAAGGGCGGGAATCGCATGCGCTTGAAAAGTCGTCGGTCGGCCTTTTCCTTGCGCATAAATGTCCACATCATCGCCCATTGTGCAAAGAACACCGGTTCGATTACTCGGGGAATCTCGTTGACCAAGGTCAGGCAACCGTTGACGTGATACAGCACCTTGACCTCTCGTACCGACTCCCAAGGCATAGGCATATTCTCTAGGAGCTTCATGACAGCATGCGGCATGAACTTCAGCGCGCCCAGGTAGCTTCTTTTGTCGTTCGTGTATTTTCGCTGCGACACGTCGCCGATGTCTTTGACAATTTTGCGGAGATGCTCAGGTGGCATGTCAGCTTTCTGTGTCTGAACAAATCCACCCTTGCGCTTCTCGCCGAAACGCGCTCGCTGATGGCGCAGCCATTCTTTCTTTTTCTGCGCGAACTTGGCGATCTGAGGGTCGGTCTCAGGACGGTAGCCCGGTGGCGGGGGGGCCGGGGTCGACGGCGGTGGAGGGAGGGATGAGGTCGAAGGCGGAGGAGGAGGAGGCGCTGGACCCCAGCCAGGCGGTGGTGGTGGTGGAGGTTGTGACATGGTGAAGGCGTCTTCACGACTGCACGTTCGCTCAAAAAGGGATCACGTCAAGATCGAAGAGCCGCGCCGTCGCGCGTAGCACGACGCGCCAACGTACTGAACGGCAAATGATCAGCAGCAAAGAGAGCCGATGTCAAAGCAGTCTGATCACCGATCGTGGATGAAATCGTGGTCGTACGCCGCTTCGTGGACAATGGCGGCGATGATGTTAAGTTTGCTGAACATACCCAGAGCCACCTTCGCGACGACGTTTTTTTGGTACATGCAAGCCAGAGAGCTCTAAGATCCACCTTCAGAAATCAAGTCACGTGACCTTGTAAGGCCACCCCAAGCCACCCAGAATTGGGTAACGCTTTTCCACGAAAAGATTGTTTCGTTGTCTGTATTGTCCTTAGGATTTCTAAGGGGCACTGGCCGGTGCTGCCTGTGGTCATCTAGGTGCGCGTGAAACATGCTTAACTCAACGATGCTTTCAGGTTACTTCTCAGCTTGCATCAGCGTGTTGGCAGGTCGATGATGCCACAGGTGTTCTGATGCCCATACTATGTCGACTTTCGTTGTTCTTATGGCTATTCTTCTTTGTATTCTTATCTCTGTTAGTACAACTATCCTTATCACAACTAGCATTGCTTTTCTCATCGCTGTTGGTATTGCTATTTTCGTTGTTCTTCTCACTGCTATTGGCATTACTGTTCTCCTTTAATACTAAGTATCTATGACTTTTACTGCCTGTCAGCTTGGTTTTCCTTATTCTCATCGGAGGGATGAGAATCCAAAACACTCTCCATACCTCTCCAAGTCGGCTCCAATGCATGGACGTATGAGTGGAGGTTGGTCATGTTGTAGCTTAAGCGGGCGAGCAGTAGTTGCAGGAACCTGACAGCAAGTACTGCGTCCATTAAATCTCTTTTTATTCGGCAAAAGGTCCTCTTCTATCGAAATACGTGAATGATGAAGAGTTGCTTTAATTCCTGCCGGACTGAGCGTGCCTGCCCGCGATTGACAAGGTCTAGGGTATCCCCGGGAGCGGATTACGTAAGGCTCGAACCTTCTCTTCCACCACCGATGGCAACTTCAAACCACGCCTTCACGAGCGGTTCAATCAACCACTAGATCCGCAACCAATTCCCACATTTGCGGCTTTCAGACACATTCAATCAAGATGGCGCACCTCAGTGAGTCCTCATCTCAATGGAAAAACCCTGCAACGGCTAACATTCCTCCTCTGCAGACGTAAAGCCGGACCCGGCTTTCCTGAAGCTGGCGGGTAAGCAAATCCCCTGGACCGAACCCACGATGCGACTGATCGACCCTCGAAACGCGCGGATTTCTGACTTAATCTGTAGCTATGCAAAAGAGCCGCCACTTGTACTTTCGATGGACTCCCCAGACCGCGCGCTTCACCTTTCTCATGGTTGCCGTGATTCCCGCCGCGGTTGGATACCTTGCATACCAGACAGATGTGAGCAACTCTTAACACGCCTATACTGGCCAATGCAGAGTACTGACAACTATCATAGGGCCTCTGGGACTTGAGGGCGAAGAGGAAGGGTGATATGGTTCGCGAGAAGTAAACGATGGGCAGTCACGAACGACGTTTCGATTGTACATATACCAAGTGCGTCGGATGAGGAATAGAGGAGACTATATTCTCGACTGCAGTCTATCATTACCGGTGATTCGACCAGACCAGACAAGATTTAGTACCTTACCAGCGCCCGCGACTTCTGCCCCCCCGAGGACGACCTGCTGGTAGCTGCTCTCCCCGTCTCCATTCACCAGATGGAAAGGCACCAGACCCCATCGCACCTCCTCTATCAGCTCCACGGCCGCCCCATCCCTGCTCTGAGTGACCAGCGAAGTGATTGCGAGACTCGTGCGCGTTAATCCTGTGCGGTGGCCGCCCGCTGCTCATAGAACGATTAGGTTCTGTACGTGCAGCGGAGATCGGCGCAACCGACCCATCGTCTAAAGGTGGCAGAACGGCGCATGAAATGAAATCTCCTACGACCAACCGTGAATCACCAAGTGTCCTATCCTCATCAGTCTTCTCCCACATGACCTCCTCATCCTCTTTCGCAGGCCTAGCACCGATGATCACGCTACCCAGATCCTTAACCCCATAGTGAAACTGCCCAGTAGGCGCGGCGTTGATCCGTCGCAGATCGGGAAAGACAAGTTGGAAAACCAATCGAGTGCCGTATGCAGGTGATGGTAGACCCGGTGGTGAGAGCTCCGTCAACTCAAGTGCCAGCTGCTTCAGTGTGCAGCTTGGCCATGTATGAAGCGAAACATGAGGTGGTAGGGACCCAGAAATGAATTCCTCAGGCCTAGAGGGCGACAACAATTGGCCGGTTAATGCATCGTATCAAAGAAAAGCAGTCCAGATATAGTCTGCAACACTGACCTATGAAACGCTCCTACACGACAGAAGACGCGGACGAGGAATGGTGACCCTTCATCTTCTAACTCCGTCGTCATCATCACCCAGTCGTGGGAGAAAGGCGAAGAAGGGACTTGAGGGCTCGCGGGTCTCCAACCGACTTAAATTGATAGATGGTCCTGGTCATGAGCCATAATCTTTGCCTACTACGCGGTGCAGTGGATCTTACCGAGCAGTTACTAGGTCCGGAGCATTCTGGAGCAGTCAAGCTGTGTGTGGGTATCACACCTAGTGCTCTGGGACAAGGAACACAATATGACCCGGAAAAAAGATGAGCCATTTCCTCTTGGCGCGATTTGCCTCAGCCCAGCCAGGAAAGGTTGCCAGACCACCTCAACGAAATGGAGGCCTTGTCAGATTTATTTTAAAGCCCTACACGGTTAGATGGGAATTGCTGCATCATGTCAAGGCATGCGTTGGACCCTCGACGAAGATTCCACAACAGACTTGGCACGGAACCAGGGTCGCAATGAGAAAGGATACTACTACCGCCGCCTCATCACAGATGAACGAGAGCTTGCGGCCCTCATAGATCATGTTTTGGTCTGTCAGCTGGATGGTGGGGCTAAGACTGAGCTCCTGAGTTGGCAATAGACATAGCTACCGTGGAAAGTCTATGGGGATTGTCATTTGGCAAGCCGCTCATCAAATGATTACGAATCTGCCATTTTATCCACTCGAGTTCCCAAATTGAACTGACAAGAACGTGTTGTACGGGAAGCAACTAAATATGCCACGAAGCCGGCTTTCACACTGAAGACCACTGGCTGACGAAATGTGGACCCCGGCAAATTTGGGCCAGTGAGGTTCAGGCAGGCAATGTCCTCCGTTCAAGGTAGTTGATCATTCTCTCATCTTCTCAAAAGCCTGGAAGTTCATCCTAGGAGGCGCATTCCCATCAATCTTTATTGTAGATCATCTTTAATCATAATCCTCATCTTGTGGGGATACTGGAGTGATCATAATGGACTTCGCCGCGCTGATGAACAAGGAGCTTGCTAAGTCCAAAGGCTCAGACGACAACAACAAAAAGTACCTGAAGCGGTCAGAACTCGAAGAGCAACGAAAAGCAGCATATCTGGCAGAGCAAAAGGCGCTGGAGGAGCAACGTCAGGCAAAAGCTGCCGCCAAACGCAAGGCTGAAGACGACGCGGCAGCCGAGAAGGAAGCACGAGAAGAGAAGCGACGCAAGCTCGCGGAGGAGTCGAGGAAGCGGAAAGAGGATGAGCAGTGGCAGCAGGAACAGGCACGGAGGAAGCGACTAGGCTTGCCAGAACTACAGAGGAAGAAGAGTGATGAAGTCACTGATGAGGTTGCGGATGGTATGGAAGACATCCCTGAGGAGGAGCTTGTGGAAAAGTTGAGGGCGATCGGGCATCCAGCTGTGTTGTTCGGCGAGGGACATGCTGCCAGGCTGAGGCGGTATAGAAAATTGACGACGGTGATGACGAAGGGCCCCATTCCAACAACGTTGCAGCTGGTTGATGAGAAGGACATGAAGGTGGATGGAAAGACGCCTTCAGACAAGGAAGGCAGGCTTTGGGTCTTCCGACAGCTGGCGAGTTACTTCACGATGGTTCTCACAGCATATCAGAACGCAATGGAGGCAGAGCGGCAGGACACAAATGCCAGCAAACAGGCGTACAACACCATGGTTCAAACACGAGAGAACATGAAGCCGGTAAGACTCTGCACCCTACTATTTCTGCCCAAACACGACCAGGCATCTAACATTCTACCTATAGCTTTTCCGAAGATTCGAGTCCGGTGACCTGGACGACTCCCTCCTTACTCCCATCATCGAAATCGTGAAAGCCCTACAGGAGCGACGGTACGTCGACGCGAATGATGGCTACCTCCGCCTCAGTATTGGCAAAGCCGCATGGCCCATCGGCGTGACTATGGTTGGCATTCACGAGAGAAGCGCGCGTGAAAAACTTCACGACGGTGCAAAGGGACATGTCATGGGAGACGAAGTGACGAGGAAGTACCTACAAAGCATCAAGCGGTGCTTGACTTTTGCGCAAGTAAGGTGGCCACCGACTGATGTGAGACAACTGATGGGGTGAGCAGCCACGTGTATGATGTAATGCGAATTCTTTAGCCAACCAAGGATGCCATCCAGCGATGTCACAATGTTGATTCAGGTCTACAAATGCTTCATGTCCGTAACGCCATTCATTCTGTTATGCCGTGCCCATCTCGTTTTGTTGCATATGAACGATGCTTCCTTTATCGTACTGATACTATTGAATGAGTGATGAAGCGATCAACCTCACTCAGCTCTGCCCCGTAATAACCTGGGGCATCGTCATTACTTCATCAGAGGCCATGCCATCATTCAGATCAACTTCAGTTGCTGCAATACGGTTACCACTTTGCTTCGGCGCATGTGTCTCAAGGCCAGCTGCGACCAGACTCATTCGTCGAAGGCGCTCTTTTGCTTCCCGTTCGTATTTGGCGGCCACCTCCAGCGCGCTCTTTTGCATAATGGACCGTGGATCAGGCTGGACTGCCACAAGTAGCTACATCACAGTCAATATTCTAGACGGGGGGCGGCGGATATGGTGAAACATACTCTGGCTTTCGAATCGATCCGTGCCTTGAGTGCCTGCGTTTTGATCATTCCGACGAGCTCATCTTCCAACGACTCGCCAGGACGCGCAAAGGCTGTCTCGAGATTTGCAAGAGTAACGCATGAGAAGGGAGCAAAGTACTGCTTAATACACTTGCTCCGTACACGGGAAAATAAGGTCGGCACGTGCTTGCAAAGATGGATATCCAAGAGGTAGTCAGGGCGGAATGCCTCTAAGGTTTCCAGGCACGCGGAGTAACGGCCGTTCACAAACAAGCTGACAGCCTTGCGAATATGAGGCTCTTGCTCAAGAGCGAATTTGAAGCTAGTATTGTCGAGGACCCGCTTCTGCAATTCCGATCTCTCCATCGTGGCCAGGGCAAGGAGTCCGCCGTATACGGCAACGTCATGCGGAGAGGCAATCTCTCGGAGACTTCTGGTGGAAGTCGCCAGATTCGTGCCCAAGAAATGTTTCGCAGCATCGTGGAAGCTCCCCAGACCAAGAAGAGCAAGGCCGGACGCCACTCTCACGTACGGTTGGACGTTTATCCCATCGTCATCAGGTGGCTGGAAGCCGCTGATCTTACCCACGTTACTGAGCACCAGGTTCCAGTCACTGCGGTGAATAGAGACGTTTATCAGATGGAGACCGCAATCGATGATCTGCTTCGCCGTGGTTACATCGTGACGCATGCGGCCGAAGGCTTCTGCAGCTTCATTCAGCGCTCCGATTTGGAGGAAGTGCTTGCCGAGATCTTCGTTCCCCATCTGTGTTGCAAGTGTTAGATTCAGGAATCAAACATGCAAGAGTATTATTCTTACTCTTATACTCTCCTTGATCAAGTTATTCTTGTAGCCCTTAAGCTCCATCTCCAGACGAGCTGTTTCTGTCTTGTTCGTTCTCGTCGTGCGATCGATCCATTCTTCGTCCCGGACAGCATCTGGGTCGTTTGGTGCAGCAAAGCGAATGGCATCCCATGCTTCCTTATACATGGAAACATCCTGGCCAGCCTTTGCCTCCTTGCTGGCAGCCTTGAGGGCGTCGACGCATAGCGGTACGCTTGACTTTCCGATGTGTAGTAGGCGTTCGAGGCGCGTGCGCCCTAGATTGCAGGTCAGCCACAAGGAGGCGAAGATGTCCGAGTCGACGTACCCTCGTAATTCTCAATGTAGAGATCGAGGTCGAGTCTGGGCTGTTCTGTATCACAATATCAGGAGAAGTCCCGCGGCTGGGTAGTAGTTTGGGATTCTCATACCTGGAACAACCACACCACCAAGGTTCTGCATCTGGGCCATGAAGCCCGGTACCGACTCACAAGCAGCCATGATGCTGGGAGAAATGGAAGACGCCTGGCTGGTCTGCTTGCATGCCACGGAATATCGCCCTAAGTGAGCCTAGGCACGTGCTTTGAGGTGGTGAAGGGCGTGGGATGCAAGATGGGAAGCTGAGGTCAAGCTCCAGGCAGGGATCGCGGGGTGAAGTGGGGGACTAAACGGTGGCGTAGCTTTGAGCCAAAACGGTAGAATGACAGGCCCAGTTAATTACGGTGCTGTGTCAGAATTCTGGGTACAGTATTACGTCTCTGCTATTAGCACTGTTCCTATCCGGTCAGAGAAATGCCGGCCCCCTGGTCTCCCGGACGTCCTTGGCATTCCACCCAACTGGGAGAAGCAAAGCGCCTTGTGAGATATCGCGGATTAAGAAATGGGCGCTTTCATGACCCAAGGAGATCGCAGAATGATCATTGTCTTGGACGAGTAGTTGAGTCTTCGTGTGAACTGGCAATCTGCACACGCCATGTGAAACATCTAGAGCCTTTCCATTTCCGTCATCCAACTGAGAATCCATAGCCCAAGTGCCCACTTTCATGGTCGGCGATACCGCGAGATGGCGAGTGGTGTCGGAAAATGCGAGATCAATGACTCGACGCATTGAATGCCTTCAGCTTTCTCGTGAATCTAAGCAGCTCCAGCCCTGCCACGGAGGCATCGGATGGACAAGCCTTTTGTTCATGGGATGCTTGAAAAGAAGCTTCTCTGCCAAGCCCGCGTTGGGGCCCCCGCGCCCGCCATGCCGAGATGCCGACCAGATATTACATTCGCGTCTCGCTTGTTGCTGGTGCTGAGATCTCTCTGATTTCGCCCACTTGCGCAGCATGGTGATGTAATTGTTTCGAGATGTCAGCTAGGGCGTATGCGGCAGCACTAGCCAGCATTCTCAGACCGATGTTCGACTAGTGAAGCGAGACAACACGACACGCGTAAGGCCCCAGCACAGGGCCTTCGGACCATGTGGATGCTGTATTGGCTCAAAATAGGGTGGTCTAGGCCTAAGGAATTCTTCAAAAACCCAGGCATGAAGGCTTCCGCCGAAATCCCCCTTGCTTCTGGAAACTACAACTAGTTGTAGAACCCAAGGGCACTACGGGCAGTCCGCTGAACCCCACTAGAACTCTGTAAAGCACACATGAAGTCACCCCTCTCTCTACAATTTCATGGACGGTTGCGCTAAGCAATGCAAAGGACTCTCGGACACCTGGAGTCTGACTCGGGGATAGCGAGCCCTCGAGAGGTGGCTTGCCGCACATAACGCGGGCAGAGCAGGTACTCCACACTCCATTTCAGCCTCTCTGACCGCCTGAGGAAAGCTTGGATCGAGGATCTGCAGCAGACGAATTGAGCGCATCGTATTGTGCTGGGGCGACGTAACCTGCACTGAGGGGGGTCGCTGGACACAAGTCCCTCACTTGAGTCCTGCCCAATCCCATCGTCTTCTGCAAAGGTCCATCAGCCACTCCGTTCCTCTTTTCGGTCGAAGCCGCTCGTCAGTGGTTGGTTGATTAAGTGCGGCAGCAGACGCTGACGCGCAGCAATTGATTTCTCACTCTTATCCCGAAAGCGACTCGACCGTGGGATTGAACAGAGGACTCTGTCTACTTCTCTTTCAGCTTTGTGCTTCGAAGTAAACGGTATACCAATTGAAGACCGTCCAGGCACATGGCCATGAGCTTGAAGTTGATAAGGTATGTAGAAAAAAGGGCCTTCGCACCCTTTGTGCCCTGGATCAGAGACTCTAAAGCCAAAGCACAGTCCATCGAAACCTTACACGAATAGCAACCACAGAGTTGCGCTAGTCTCGACGCGATGCAACTGGTGCACTTGAGTTGGTCGACGGCGACTTGCCTGACTGGTCTATTGGCACGGGGGCACTTTGCGTTAGCATTAGGGTGCTGGGGTTTCTGGGTGGGCCCGAAGTGGCCCGGAAGTAACGAAGGCTCGCGGTTTGGCTGATTGCGCGAGGCCTGTTGTAGCTTGCCTCGAGGTCGTTGATTGGATTGAGATCCAAGGGTCCTCTATGTACCCATCTTGCAGCAGACATTGCCATAGTCCGGCCGCACTTGTCGTGCGGCCATGACGACGGGGCTCGTCAGGAGGGACTGGAAAGAAAGGAGCGGGAGGGCGGTTAGACGAGCAAAAGCCGGCCATCGCCGTTGGTCCCGTCGAGGAGAGGTTGCAGCGGTTGAATGGCATGTCACCATGAGGAATGGCCGCGAAACCATCCTTTCGCGATCAAGGTGCCTCGAAATCTTGAGCGCAGCGCACCAGAGCAGAGTTGGTCACGATGTCGACATCCATCTAGTCGAAGATGTAGAAGAAAGGCTGATGGGGTCAATGGGTTATTATCATCTTCAATGGCCCGACGTTTCGGTTGATTAGCTAGACAATTCCTATTGCACCTCCTCGAATTTGTAGCAGACCATTTCAAGGAGTACTCCATTACTTCGCTCAGAGCGCTGCAGTCATTCACACTGGTGGGCTTGAAACTAGGATACGTCGCGCAAGTATCGGACGCTGAAGCAGTACACCGGGCTCAGGCATCCTCTGTTAATGATGTGTATGGTGGACGCGCGGCCCCGCTATCACCTTGATCGCTTCTAGGGGCGTGATGAGAGGTACTTCCTACGACTGGATACCAAGGTCGTCCCACAACCCACACCTTGGAAGTGACAGGTCTTATGTACCTCTTTCCCCCAGTCGAACTAAGTGCACAGCGCCTCTTGAACCCCCTCAGGCCTCTTTGCCCAGTGTTGTCCTTGTTTCTCGTCCCGCCGACCGTTCTCTCTCATCTCTCCCTCTCCCACCTCCCATATCGCACACTCTCCCCTCCTTGGCGCGCTGGGCATTTGCTTTCGCTTCTCGTCAGAGGCACTGCCGGCGCAGTTGGCCAGCACTGCAAGATACCTTCGAGCATCATCTTCAATCAGCTTCAAGACTCCCAGGATATGGGCACACGCCGGCCTCGAATTTCGCTGTCCGCTTCCGAGCAGTGACTGAGCTGCCGCTGGAGGTGAATCCTTCGCAGGGTGAGACCTGGGCGTGTGTGTGTAGCATTGTGCACACCCGTACGCAGCGCATACCGCAGCCAGTTCGTCACACTCGTACACTTCATTCGCAGACCCTCGACACTCCCGGCGACCGCCGTTTGATCCTGGCGAGCGGCTTTAATTGTTGCTTCGCAGCAGCTACAGTCCTATACTCCTGTCGACACGACTCATTGTCGCTGGTAGTGGCCGGTGCCCGAATTTCGCGACAGAGGGCCCCGCCTCAGTAGCAACCCCCCAGCACCCCCGTGACTGTGGTGCTCAATCACCTGCAGCGAGTCCCTCACCCGTCCACCACTGAGCCCCGACTCCGTCCTCAACAACCTCATCACCCACAACTTTCCCGCATCACCGCCCATTCCATTTCGTCGTCAGACATTTTGCCCGTCATGTCTGACGACGAGGGCATGATGTCAACTTCGGCATGGCAGGATGCCGATGCCATGTCGCTCGGCGGCAGCGCTTCCGAGGAAGAAAAGATGACCGATGCCCCCTCTCAGCCTATCCAGAAGCGCCGTCGAGTTACACGCGCCTGCGATGAATGTCGCCGGAAAAAGATCAAGTGTGACGGAAAGCAGCCGTGCACCCATTGCTCCGTTTACAGTTATGGTGAGTATTGCGTACCGGGTTTTCTTGTGTTCTTGTCAATGGCCACCACTCCTACGGACACAGAAGGCATGATGCAAACGATGCTAACATTTTGTTCCTCTTTCAGAATGCACCTACGATAAACCTTCAAATCGAAGACGTAACCCGGCGCCTCAATATATTGAAGCGCTCGAGGGCCGATTGCAACGTGCTGAAGCCCTCCTCCGCAAATTTATTCCCGATGTCGACCTGGCTGACCCCAACCTTGACCCTTCCGTTCAACAAGAATTTCAAAACCGCGAGAATGCGAGAGCTCAGGCTTCACGAGCACAGTCTGCCCAGATTCGAGCCGCACCAGCCAGTGACGCACAGCTGACTTCCATGATTGACTCCATTGGTCAGCTCGACCTGGACGAGAGGGGCGGTTGGGATTTCCATGGCAACTCTTCCGGCTCAGTCTTCCTCAAGAGGATGCGAGAAAACTTCCGTGGCCTGCTGGGCCCGCAGACGAAGTTGCCATTTCTCCCAAGAGCGGACAGAACGCAAGGCGTCACGGGTCTTGATTCGCCCGCATCGAGCAGTGCCTCATCCTTTATTGCTCCCAGTACTCCGAATGATCTGCCTCCGAAAGATCAGGCACGTAATCTGTGCTACTATTCATTGAGCTGTGCTACTTGTCTCGTTCGCATTGTTCACGTCCCCTCCTTTTACGCCAAGTTCGAGCAAATTTACGATAAACCCCCCGAAACCATGAACATGGAGGAGACTCGCTTCTTGGGTCTCGTCTATGCCGTGCTGGCTCTTGGTTGCATGTATAAGAATCTTGATGATGCTTCAGCAACTAAATCGGCATACAAGGACTCGTTAGACGAAGGGTATGTACCTGGGACTCCACAGTATTGCGTGGTACTAACAATTTGCCTAGGCTTAAGTACTACAGGGCTTCACGTGCTCTTCTCCAGGACGTTACAGAATGCCGTGATCTCACTACATTACAAGGGCTACTCTTCCTCATCCTATTCCTCCAGGCCACGGCCAATCTCAGTGCCTGTTACGCCTTCGTTGGCATTGCCTTGAGATCAGCTTTACGAATGGGTCTCCACAGGCATCTTCAACATGCGCAAATCGGCCCAATAGAACAAGAGTCCCGTCGTCGCGTCTTCTTTGTGATTCGACAGATGGATATCTATGTTTCTACACTGCTCGGCTTTCCGCTTCTGTTAAGTAGCGATGACATCGATCAGGCCTATCCCTCAGAGATTGATGACGATTTCATTACACCACAAGGACTCTTGCAACCACCTCCTGGGTCGCCGTCATTTTTCCAGGCCTTCAATGCGCACACACGGCTCATGGAGATTCTCACTAAGATAACCAAATATGTCTATCCAATGCGTGGCATTGATCAGACGTTATTGAAGGACGGCTCTGCCCCGTCTACCTACACCATTTCCTATTCAAAGATCAAAGAGATCGAGGCAGATCTTCATGAATGGTTCGAAAGACTGCCGCAAGCCTGGCGACCTAGTGCCGATGGCCCGATCGAAGTTGTTCGGTGAGTCTTCCGTCGGACCGAGATGTGCGCCGCCGCATCTTCTCACATTTACTGACTTTGATACAGAGTTCGCCATCTTCTGAGATTCTCCTATGCTCATGTTCAGCTCGTGCTGTATCGACCGTTCCTGCATTACGTCTCTCCGAGATTGAGCCAGGGCAATAAGGTCGATGATCTCTCGTATGCTTGCGCGGCTGCCGCCATCAGTGTTTCCAGGAACATTGTTCATATCGGGCTCGAAATTCGGAAACAACAGGTTCTCAGTGGTCCTTATTGGTTCATGTTGTACACCGAATTCTTCGCGGTTCTCTCGCTGGTCTTTTATGCTATCGAGAACCCAGAGAAGCCAGGGTCATCTGAAGTTCTCGCAGATGCGCATGCCGGAAGGCAAATGATTGCGGATCTGGCGAGTAAGAGCATGTCGGCCGAGCGTGTGACTGGCGCCTTAAAGGTATGAACATATACAGAACATTAAGCCTTTCTTTCGCTGACTAGAATGTTAGCACCTCTTTGACCAACTTCCCGAGCGCTTGGATCAAATGCGCAACCACAAGGCATCTGCCAAGCGAAGGACGACACCCCTCAGCAAGACGCCATCGAGCCAGGGCCATCAAAGTATGAGCAACCCTCGTGGTACAGGTCCGGCGCCTAACCGAAGCTACGGCACACCCAATCCCCGTGCTTCTGTCGACACTCTGCCGCATGTATCTGAAGCTTCCTATCCCGACACATCATTCACTGCCAGCATACAGGAGTTCCTTCCATTCGACATCTCTTCACGGGCTACACCGGACTCAACGAGCACCGCCAGCTCGCGGCAAAACCCCTACCTCAACCAATCGTTGAATTTCCCCACCCCAATGAACAAAGTCGACTCCCTCATGTTCCCTTCGGAGGATCCCTTTGCGTATCCAAACCAGCCGATGATGGAATTAGGGTATCAGGATAAGGCCCCTCAAATTACCATGTCAGGACAGGCTTCGGAAGCCAGCTTCTTCTTGACATCGCCCTTGGATGACATGGACAATCAGCTTCTTGGTCAACCCCCGCCGTACATGATGCACCAACCTCATGGAGCCGCTAGTTTGAGCATGTCTCCAACACTGTATGACCCTGGCAACCTTTTAGGGTTGTCAATGAGTGAGCAAGCTCACCAGCACCAGCCCTCTCAGCAACATCACCAGCCCGTGCCGCAGCAGCCACACCCCCCACCGGGCCCATCACTATCTCAGCACCGACGCGCCCGGCAGCAGGAACGCCAAATCCAACAGATGTTCACCGCTCAGGGTATGCAGCCTGATTGGGGTAGTTTCTTTGGCGGCGGCCGCGGTGGCTTCCAAGGAATGTGATGCATGAGTGAGAGGGCTGGACTGGACTGGAGTTGTTCATAATGTGATACCCAATATTTTTATGTTTCTCTGGGAGGGTTAGGGAGGAACACCTCGACACATTACGGAGATCTGCAGTTGCAGACATCTAATGGCGTAAAGCTTCTGGTTTTCCTTTTTTCGCACGGCGACTATGGAATAGCGGTGTTCTGGGACACGATCATGCATTTCCTTTGTTCTAGTTTTTGGAATGGGCGCCTTGTTAGGTGATCGAGTTGGAACAAGACCATACTCTGCGATACGTAGACTTTTGGGAAAGATCTTTGTATCGTCTAGCTATGCCAGGAAATGCGGTTTGCATTCACTCGCGGCTACTTGGAAGCAGAAACTAGGCGAGGCAACGGTGTTGATTTCTATTTTCTTTTGTGTACATATCAGAGTAGTGTTGGTCGGGGGGACGGGATTTTGAGCCGTAGTGGGAACGAGCGGTTGAACATATTACGACATTTGGTTGATAAATTGCTCTCCATGGTTGGAAAATGAAACATTTGGCCTGTCTATACTATGAAATCGATGATCTGATAAAGTTATGAATTGGGTTCGAGGCTGAATGCTGTCAACCAAACTCTGTCGGCGTGGATCAAGCCATTTTTCACCTTGGCATACATAACCTTGATGCCAGTCGATGTATAATTTTAAGCGTAAAACTTTCATTGAGGAGAAGCAGTGGCAGAGCGACTCACTATATGATCATAGATGTGGAGAGCGAGGATTGATACCTGTTGATGAACATTTCTTTTGTTTTCATATCACGACGTGGATATCTCGACATGTGTACTTGCTGGATACCTGTGCGGTATTGTGGTAGGATCTCGTCGTATGTAACGCGCTGTCTGAGGATGGCCAAGAGTGGTGAGTGGGCGGGAGGGGGACCAGTGCGGGAACCCTTGGGCACTGTGTGACAGAACGGAGGTACCGGAACGGTAGGCGAATGGGGAAACCGTTTTATATGCTCCACCCATCTGAGGTCGAACGGTGGGTTGTGCTTCTGTGATAACTTAGTGACTGCCCTCAGTGCCTCGCCGGCAAGAAGGCACCTGATGGATCTTCCTTCCAGCTATTCCAGTTCATATCAGCTGTACTGTGACCGACGAGGGTTATAATCTGGATTGTCCAGCGCCATCACATATCTAGTGTGACTGTGAGCATTCTCGTACGTGGTTCGCCAACTCACCACTATCCAAAGCAGCCCCCCCCCGAGTGGCCCCTAGAGAGCGTCTCCTATGGCAACCACCTACCTAAAGCGGGCGCTGATTGGCAACAACCTGGTCACCCGACGCGAATCTTGCTCAGCTTGCACAATCGTTTGCATGCTCACGGCTTCCGTTGCGTCTAGAAGCTATTCTTAGCACCTGTCCCTGAGCTATTGTCTTAGACTGCGGTCTTCGTGGTCGGGTCTATCTTGACGACGCGCGGCTGCACGGCAAATCGGCTTCACCTTACCCACTTCACCAACAAGCATCATGAGGCGAGACTTGGGAGAGCGCGACGTGGCAGTGGCTGCGTCGCAGCTGGATCGATTGGATATCACTTTGGATAAGTCTATGTGCTCTCGGTTCGTCATGGCTACATTATTCACGTAGCGATACACGGGCTAATCGGAACAGTACACGCCACGGCTTATTTGAGGGGGATGAGCTTGAGGATTTGAGCTCGAAGAAGTACCCAGGTCAGTGCACTGAAGCTCCGAGACGACCATACCCCGGGATCGGTTTTCGCTTTGACCCTGGCATCCTCTCCGGTCACTGACAGTGGGCTAATAGCAAAGGCACATGCTCTCAAAGTCGTGGAGGAGCTGGGAGCCAAAGATGGCCTCATCTACCTGCCCGGAAAGCCGACGCTGTTCTACGAGGACTCTGACATGTCCCCTGAGTTTAGACAGCGCAAGTAGTACGTCGACTCTCGAGCTCAAGGGCCCCTATCGGCAGCTGCTGACCCTCGGTATCAAGTTTCTTCTACCTCACGGGTGTCAACGTACCTGATTGTGCCGTGACCTACGACATCGCTTCTTACACCCTCACCCTCTGGATACCTTACGTCGAACCCCGACAGGCTTTGTACTTTGGCTCTCCTCCAGATCCCAAGGAAGCGAAGCGTCTGTATGATATAGACGATGTCCGCTATACGGATGAACTGCCCGACTTCATCCGTTCTCACCTCCGCACGCACACCCTCTATCTACTCCATCCGCCTTCCGAGTCGGACACTGTCTCTTCGCTGCTCCGGAACAATGTCGGAGATATTGACTCGTACTCTCTTCAACCTGCCATGAACCGGGCTCGTGTTGTCAAGGACGAGTATGAGCTCTCCCTTATCCGCCGTGCGTGTCACATCTCGGCCATCGGCCATCGTCTCATCGCCGAACGCCTTCTTGAGCTGTCCAACGAGCGAGACATCCATGCTATCTTCAATGCTGCGTGTGTTGCACGCGGTGCACCTGCTATGGCATATCCTGTCATTGCTGGTGCGGGCGAGAATGCATCGACGTTGCACTACATTGAGAACAGCGCTGACCTGGCAGGAAACGAGCTCGTGGTTGTGGATGCTGGTTGCGAGTACAAGGGCTACGCCAGTGACATTACCAGGACTTTGCCGGTGAGTGGGCGGTTCAAGGGCAAGGCGGCGAAGATTTACCAAGTGGTGCAAGATATGCAGGAGGCATGCATAGACGCTGCCAAGCCTGGCAAGCCCTTTTACGAGCTCCATGTTCTTGCTGCAGATATTGCACTAGATGGACTGCTGGAGTTGGGAGTCTTGAAGGGCGACAGGGAGAAGATCCGGAGACAGGGAACCGTCAGTGCCTTCTTCCCCCATGGACTGGGACACCATGTTGGACTCGAGGTGCACGATGTCAGCGGTGATTTGCCTCTGATGTCCGCCGGTGCCAAGACGACCTTGGGCGCCAGGACGAAGAGAGAGATCCTGTCGACGAAGAGCTTGATTGGATTGATGGATGGAGAGGAGATGGCGAGTAGGCCGAGATCGTCCCTCGAACCTGGGATGGTTGTCACTATCGAACCTGGGATGTACGTGTTTCTTCTTCCTTCCCACCGCTTCTCCCGATTGGATATGAGGGAACATATTGCTGACAAACAATAACTCAGTTACTTCTGCCGCCCATACATTGAGGGATATTTCCTTGAGCGACCAGACCACGCCCGCTTCATCGATACGGACGTCCTTAACAAGTTTTACCCTGTTGGGGGAGTTCGGATTGAGGACGTGATCCTAATCACGGAGGGTGGAAATGAGAATCTCTCTTGGAGGGCGCCCAAGGGTAAGGAGCTGGAGGATGTTATCAACGGAGGCGAGTGATTGGGATTGGTGATATCCCATATCATAGATCAGGCTATTTCCCCAGAACGACAAACCAACCAGATGCGAAAAGGCGTAGAAAGATATGAACCAAGCGTAACCCATTACTACCTCTACCACTACACAACCGGTTCCTCCTCCCTATATTTACTATAGATATACTGTGATCCGGTGTGGTCATCCCTTAGCCTGGACTGGCCCGCACCGTACACACTCTCGCGCAAGGTGCGAGCAGCAGCATCTTCAGGGGGCGCATCAGGGTAGAGACGGCGTCGACGCAGCTCTGGCACCAGCAGATCAACCACGTCTTCAAAGCTCCCCGGCGTGGTCACGTATCCGATATTGAAGCCATCGAGATCGCCCTCGTTGATCCAGCGTTCCATCTCGTCCGCCACAGTTTGGGGGCTTCCTACCGCGACAGGGCCCAGACCTCCGATGGCGGCCTTCTCGGCAATGACCCACGGAGTCCACTTGGGCACGTGCTCACTCGTCGTCGTGAAGGCGTCAAGAATGCTCCGGACCTTGTTCGCCTCGAGGGAGTCGGCCGCGGTGAGCTCCTGATCCAGCGGGACTTTGGACAGGTCGATCCCCGTCCACCCGCTTACAAGCACCAGGCCGCCGATGGTTGATGCGTATCGCTTGAGCTCCTCGTGCTTGGCTCTCGCCTCCTCGTCCGTGCGCCCGATGATGGGCGTGAAGGTGGCGAAGAACTTGACGGACTGGGGATCTCGACCTTGCTCGGCCGCTTGGCGCCTGATTTCCTGGACCTTGGGACGCAGCAGTTTGGGGGAGTGCGAGGAGACGAAGATGCCCTCGGCGTGGGTTGCTGCGAACGCTGAGCCAGCTGTTGATGTTCCTGCTTGGAAGAGGAAGGGCGTTCGCTGAGGAGATGGGTCGACGATGTGTTTCGTGTCCAGGTCGAAGTACTTCCCGTGATGGTGAATAGTGCGGATCTTGTCAGGGTCAGCGTAGGCATCGTTTTCGACATCTGCCGTGATTGCGTCGTCAGCCCACGAGCCTTCCCAAAGCCTTGGAAAAAGAAGAATGAGAAAGTCAGCAAAATCAGGTCATCAGATTGAGCACGGTGGCAGAGGCTGACTCACTTGTAAAGCACGCGCAAGTACTCGTCCGCTTGGGCGTAGCGCTCGTCGTGGTCGATTGGGTTCTCCAGCCCGATTGCCTTGAATGCGGCCTTCTTCCAAGACGTCACAATGTTCCAGCCTATACGACCCCTGGTGAAGTGATCGAGACTTGAGAAGCGCTTGGCCAGCAGAAACGGTGGCTCGAACGAGGTCGACGCCGTGATGGCAAATGACAGATTCTTCGTCACAGCCGCCATCGCGCTGATGGGCTGTACGTGATGTCCATGTACGATCAGCAAAAGAGAACCCACGAGCATCCAGGGAATCTTTTTCGGGGGTGAGCTCACGATTGTCGGGTCTGTCACGGGCCATTGTGCTGCCCGGCGGATACAGTTGTCTAAGCTCCCTTCATACGTATCGTAACCTCCGTAGGTATCAGCCAAGAAAAGGGCGTTGATGTTGCCTCGCTCGAGTAGTTTGGCAAGTTCAATCCAATACTGAAGATCTCTCTTCTCGGCCGACCTATCTCCTGGGTTCTACGCCATGTATCATCAGCTCTGATTCTACCCAATGTAAACAGAGCAACTGTGCCTGATATATATAAGTATATGCTATAGTCATACCTTCCATTGCCCGGGCGAAAGATGACCGATTGTAGACATGTCAAAAGCGTTGATCAGGATCTTCTTCTTCGTACGCTCTCCAGAATCTGGGCCGAGCCCAGCAGGGGTGGTCGTCTCAGTATCATGCAAGGAAGCCATTTCGGTCGGTGTGTCTCTTGCGAATGAATGTGGACAAGTCGAGTTCAGTTTCCGATCAGAAATGCAGAGGTTCTGGAAATACGTGTAAAGCAACAGGTAGTAATTGCTATTTGTCGTTCCAGGCATACCTTATCAGTCCTTGGCGTCCATCTCGGGGTTGCATCGGATCACGTCTTTCGACCTCATATGCATCAAAATGTCGCCATTGCCCGTTATCGTTCCACATCAGCAACTGTCGTAATTGCGGGTACATAGTGCGCTTTGTGTCACGGATTCGCTCTCATAGCTTAATCTTAGCATAACTTCGGTTGAAGAACTCATGGAAAAGTGCATTTTTGGCAGCATGGTATGGCTCCCGAGAACGCAAGCTTGAGCAGGTATCACGCTTAACATCGACTCTTGCATCCTGGCTGCGATCCAAGTGACTGTAGATTGACTCTATGTCACCCTGAAGGTCAATATCAATCGAGGATTCATTGATTTAGGCGACAGAAATTTCGGAATATCCCTAAGCATGTCATAGACAAGATCTCGCCTTATCTGCACTCCAGCCCCTTACATCGCCTCAGAATGCCAGATCCCGAGTCCTAACATTATCTAGGAGTCAATACGGAACCATCCCCACTGTGATCCTCGAGTACTTTAAACGGAGTCCTCGACCTTTGAGCTTTCAGAGGATGGGGTATTCTTGGTTGGGTAGGGCTGGACCACCTCGGAGTCGGCATCATCAGCAAAAGCCACTGGTAGAGCAGCTAGAGGACTGCAGATGAAAGTTAGTGTTAAGATGTCGTGAATATACAGAAGGATGTTGAAATCTAGCGTTTTAGGTCGACTTACTCTCTTCGCTTCAGATACAGTCTCAGAATGTGCGTCGCGATGATCAGGGCAATCGCGCACGCCAGGCTAAAAGCGAAGCCCTTGGGGTACCTTGGTGCCTCGACGGTCGGAAAGACCAGAAGTGGTGTCCATGCTGTGGAAGATTGCGAAATCGCGTTGATCAGAACGAGTGTGAAGGCTCGTTGGGCTGGTGCTGCTCGCAGCTGGGTATTTACCCAGCCGTGGAAAACGCTTGACATGGAGTAAGATGCGTAGATGGTCGAGAAGGCGAACCAAAGCGCTGACTCGGGAACTTTCCAAATGACCAGTATTATCAGGCCGATGATGTTCCACGTGTGTGCTACGGTTATAGCCCATGCTGGTCCAAGGACAAGATCAGAGGCAAAGCAGATGAACAGGGTGTAGAAGATGCCGAGTGCCGGCGCAATCGTGCCCAGCTCGTTGATCCTTGCCGGGGTAAATCGATGAAGGCTCTTGATCCAGAGCAAAAAGGTTCCGGAACTGGTGTGAATACCAGCGTTCCAGAAGAGGACGTCAATAAGGATGATGCCCCAGAACTGGTACTTTTTGACGACGGCCACGAGGTCAGCGAAACGGAACTTGCCGTGCGACTGGTGTCCTGCGCGCTTGAGACGCTCTTCTGCAATGTCGATGTCTTTCTGGCTTATCACACGGCGGTTCGGCTGGTCTGGCGTGCCGGGGATGACAAAGAAGCCCAGGACACCAATGGGAATAGTGATGAGGGAGCAGATGATGTACATCCAGCGCCAACCAGCCAGGCCGTGAACACCATCCAGGCGAGCGGAGGCACCAGCCTGGATCAAACCTGCCGTCAGGGTTCCCAGAGATAAGCCGACGTAGAACAGCCCCCCGCGGCGAGCGATCTCATCACCTCGATACCAAGAGCCTTTATAATGTTACCGAGTTAGATGACTTGGTCTTGACATGGCCATAAGGGGTAAGGAACATGGGCTGTTCGACGTACCAAGTAGATAATGTATCACTGGGAAGAAAGCAGCTTCAAACCATCCCACGAGGAAGCGGTAGGCCGCGAGTTCAGCAAAGCCGTTGACCCGGTATTGCAAGAGCGTGAAGATGCCCCAGGCGACATCCAAGAACGGGATCAGCCAGTGAACGGGGATATACGTGAGCAAGAAGAAGAAAGGGATCTGCCCGGTGACAGCACCGACGATGTAGAAAGTCTGCAGCTGAACCAGCTGATTTCCATGGAAATTCAGTTCTTCTTTGAGACCAGCAACATAGGCGTTGTCTGGTCGGGACGTATCAAAGTCGTCAGCTGGTGCTCTCAACAGAAAGGCACGAGAGGCCCGGAAGATGGTGCTCACTCAGATTAGATTGATCAATGTATTTGACCCAGTATGCAAGAATCGCATATGGCACAATGAGCAGATCAAGCTTCGCGATGTGCTTGCGCTCTTCTTTGGAATCAGTGCTGGCATACCATGGTATACGCCACCATGATTTGCGTGAAGGCGCAGACATTGTCGCACGACTTGTAGCGAGATTCAACGAGGCCCTTGCTGAAAAAAAAAAGAAAAAAAAAACGTGAACACAAGATCAGACCGAGTGTCTCAGGACCGCGAAAGGTAGGGACAAAGTAAGTGATGCGGCTACACAGACTTCACTGGTATCAGGACCCCTTCTTGTATGCCAGCAGCCAGCCCTCAGTGTGCGATCAAGATGTCGTCAAGCATGAATGAACACGACGGAATGGAGCTAGAGAGAAACTATGGAGATCTTGACCTGCATGACCGATATGATCATCAGCGTGGCATTTAGCCACGATTCCTGGGTCGCTACAGGCTCGAGTCAGCTTGTAAGGGATATGTTATCCTGTGTATCCCGTAGTGAGATGAGCCAATGCCCGAAGAGACCACTCCCGTGGCTAGCATTGAGAGTCTAAAGAGCGCACTACCGGTAAGCTAATAGCGGGAAGCGTTCAAGTCGCAAGGCACGAACAGATCTGCGCGGGGCCCGGTGAAGAGGCAATCTGCTCGAGATATTGCAACATCGCCGAGCCCCATTTGATGTAACAGACCGAGCGCAGGCCCCTAGCCAGATAAGCATCACTTGCGACCGCGATAGCTTCTCCGATGTCGCCTCTTCAAGCGATAGGGATCTGCCTAGATTTCTGGAGCGTGTTTGTGGAAGGCGTGTTCAATGCAGTGTTGAACCATTGAGGCGATGGGTTGTTTTGGTAACGAGATTCGTCACGAAGTGGGGAGAATGCGTGCTCAGCTATCGATGTCGCCTCCAACGAAGCTCATTCACTACATCCGCCAGAAGCGCTTCGTGGCAAGGAGCTTCAAATCAAGCATTTGCTAAAGTTGTGTTAGGTGCTTCTGTAGCGAAACTGTGTAGGACATGGCCATGACGCAATATATTTCTCTTATCACATGGTTGTGAGATCGTTTAGGACTCGGGAACAACGCGCACCGAACGCCGAGACTTTTCAACATCATCTTGATCAGCGTCGCCCATTGATAGTGTTACCAGCCTTTTCCATTTCCATACGTTCGCAAGATGGGTGACGTGCCTGAACCGGTCGCGACTAGCCCTGTCGACAGTGGCTACTCGGAAGATGTCTTCGACCAGAAGCAAGAACCGCTGGGCGGAAGGGAAACTCAAAAGCTGTCGAATCCTGTGTTTGGCCCGCCTGAATACTCAAATCCTTCAAGGAAGCTCATAGATCGCTATGCGGACGACTACAGACCCCTCAGGGTGGCCGTCATTGGCGCTGGACTGGCCGGAGTGCTTGCGGGAGTGTTGTTGCCAGCCAAAGTACCAGGCATCAAACTCACAATCTTCGAGAAAAACGCGGATGTTGTGAGTTAGAACTCTTGAGCTCATACGTTTCGCGGTGCGATCTGACATGGCCAAATTTCCCAGGGCGGTACTTGGTACGAGAATCGCTATCCCGGCGTTCGATGCGATGTCCCTGCTCATGTCTACCAGTCAAGCTTCGAGCAGAACACGCAGTGGACCGAGCATTTCGCCCAAGGTGCTGAAATACGGGAGTATTGGCAGGGCGTCGCCAGGAAGTACGGAGTGTATGAACTTCTGAGGCTTTCGCATCGCGTTGAGAGGCTCGAATGGGACAAGACGGCAACGGAATGGAAGATCACAGTCCAAGACTTGACGACGGGTAAGACTACAGTCGAAGCCGCTGATTTTGTGCTGCCGGCAACCGGGCGCTTCAACGCATGGAGATTGCCAGACTATCCAGGTCTCTCAGATTTCCAGGGAGTTCTGCGTCATGCTTCGAATTGGGACCCGACGTTTGATCCGAAAGGCAAAAGAGTCGCAGTCATCGGCAACGGAGCCAGCGGCATCCAGCTCACATCGCATCTTCAGCGTGTCGCATCTCGTATCGATCACTATGCGCGGAACAAAACATGGGTATCCGCGTCCTTCTCAGGCCACAAGACATCGCTGGACCCTTTACCGATCACAGATGAGCAACGCGAGCTCTTCAAGAACGACCCCGATGCATACGTCAAGTTCCGTAAACAGCAAGAAGCGAGCTACTACCGAGGCTTCAATGGCTGGATCAAAGGCGACAAATCCCTCGCAGCACTACGCGAGGAGTACACCAAGTACATGAGCGAGGGCCTTTCCAATAAGCCTGAGCTGATCGATGCCTTTATTCCGGACTTCTCGCCTTCATGTCGACGCCTAACGCCTGGGCCCGGATACCTCAAAGCTGTCACCTCGGACAATGTCGACTACGTCCGGACTCGGATCAAGCGCTTCACCGAAAAGGGTATCGAGACAGAAGATGGTGTACACCGCGAGGTGGACGCGATTTTCTGCGCGACCGGTGCAAATGTCGACATGATTCCTCCCTTCACAATTGTGGGCGAGGACGGTGACAGTCTAGCTGACGTATGGCGTGAGGGCGGCAAATACGGATTCCCATACACCTATCTAGGTGCAGCTACTCCAGGTTTCCCGAACCTATTGTACGTCCATGGTCCCAACGGAGCAGGTCGCGCAGGCACAGTTCCACACAGCGTGGAAGTCCAGGTCACATTCTACGCCAAGCTCCTCCGCAAGGTAGCCCGCGAGGGGATCGCCTCTCTTCAGCCCAAAGCGCAAGCGGCTCAACAGTTTGTAGAATGGAGTGACGCCTTCTTTGCCACGACAGTATTGAGTGAGAACTGTAGTTCGTGGTATAATGGCGGCAAGCCGGGCGCCCGAATTCATGGGCTTTTCCCGGGAAGTGCTACCTTGGTCACGATACTGCACCGAGAACCTCGTTGGGAGGACTGGGAGTACGAATACCTTGAAGAAGCGGGAGGTAATCCGTTCTTCTGGTATTTCGGCAAGGGCTGCTCCAGGAAAGAACTGGACGCTGATGCTGATCTCACGCCTTATCTCGAGAGGCCAGGGAACGTTGACCTTAGGGATATCCACGAGAGGTGGTACAATATCCCGTAGCCATTCCAGCCTTCAGCCAAGACGATTCATCATCTCATCAAAGATAGCAGCTTGCAATGATATGCAGCCAAATTTCAGGTCGAACATCTGATTCATACGGAATGATCCATCTGTGAAGCCATCTGATCCCACTGCGGCCAAAGAGTGATATCTGCTTCCATGCCGAACAGTTCTGAGCTTATCATGTCGAGGAAAGGGAACTGAGGAGCGTCTGTCTGTGCATTGGGGCCAGGATTGACCCCCAGGCTTGAAGAAGAGGCCATGTGTTCCCCAACATTCTGACTTTCTGTAACGGCTACCTGATACGTACTTAAAGCGTTGCGTTGCGAGTTGATGTGTGAAGTTGCACCAGCGCCAGATCTCTTCCGGAACTTCTCGAATTGAGTCTGCACAACATCGCTGAGCAGATGGGAGACATGGCATGATAAGCCGATAGAGCGGAGCCAGCGTACGAGCTTGATGATGAGAGCATCAAGGTCTGAGACGCTGTGATTCGTGGCAGTGTGTATCTTCCTCTCTGAGGTGTTGAGAAGGTGAATGAGGGTGAGTGCGGAAAACGTAACGACATGATAGATGTGGTCTGTCAAATGACGAGTGCGGTCATCAGACGTGTCAATGGCGAGGTTGATAATTGTTTTAGAAAGTCGGACCATTTCAGAGAGAGTAGATGTGCCCATCGTGGACCGGAGAGACTTGAGAGATTGATAATATGCCAGGAGGTGGGCGAAATGAAAGCCCATCTGCAGGAATTGCGATCGAGGCTGATCTTTTCAAGACATCGGTGTCAGCGGAGGACTCGTGTGAAAGTTGCAAGAACAAGACACGACGAACGGAGGGGGTTTTACTGAATAGCGCAGCCCATTCTTGTTGCCAATTTTGCAGCACGGCTATGACTTCTGACATGTTAATCGAGGGCGAACAGCATTGGTTATGTATGATCCAATACAACTTCACTTCAGCCGCCATCCTCATCTCGTAGTTGGTTATACTGTCTGAACCAACAAGTCGCAGGCAATGATCCACCTGTGACTTCTTGAGTATTGTTTGGCGTTGAGTGTCAACACAGTACCTGTGGTAATGGTCAGTCAAGTTGGTTCGTATCAATGAGGAAAGCAGGGCCCTTTACTGTAGGTGAGCCAGGCAAAGATGGTTCCAGAGACACCAGGCATCGAAGTGGCGTTTACTGGTTGGAAGATTAGATTTGTGGCGGAATAGATCGGCGAACACGGGACTGGCCAGGCCCTGCTGAAGCGCATAACCGGTCAATAGCCAACTGTCAATGCTGAGAGGCTCCTGGCCAATGGTCGTAGACCAGAGGCTAAGGATCAGAACGGCTTGAAAGAATTCGACGGTACGAGGAACCTCCAGCAGCGAAACTGCTACAAGCTGTTTTGCTTCATGGAATAGGGCGGGTGCTAAGTCATCGGCAAGATCTTGTGTTGAGTGTCTGACGGCAATGAGGAGGATGCTGCAGAGGAGCAATGGCGAAGTTCGGACTCGAAGGAGAAGGGCGTCGGTTGTGACGTCTTCTGGGAACTTGACCCAGCGGCTGTAATGAGTGTGAAAGCTGGGTGAGAAATGTAAGTGGTGCGCAAATGATCGATACACAAAGAACCACAGATTGGAACTAACAGTTCGAGGAGTGAGTAGGCAGCTGGCAGAGAGACAAGGCCGGATGAAATGACATCTGTCTTGAAGGACGAGTCCGTGACTTTGTTCGACTGCGAAGGGCTGATGGCGGCATCTGTAGCTGCATCCCGAATGAGAAAGACGGGCGGCGCAGGATTTCTCTCTGCTGAGGCGATTGAAGCACTGGCACTCGGTCCTAGCGACGGTGGAGAGTCTTGCCTGGAAGAAGCGGCGGCGGCGAGGACATCTAGCCTGGCATCAAGACGATCCACGAGAGATCCGACAGTCCGTTCCAGGCGGTCCAATCTATAATCGACAAACAGACGCGTGAGCCTCGAGACACGCACGGAGGAACTGACTTGGCGCTTTACCTATCTTCAACTGGGCGTGGCACAGGCGCTCGCCTGTCTATAGGAGACTTGGGAATGGATGAGCGCGGCCGCGTGGTGATGTGTTCGCCCTGTAGTGAACAAGGCTCGGCCAGTGTCTGGCATCGGAGACAGGAGCCGCCCTCGGTCTCAGAGGCATAGCATCGAGTCTTGTATCTGCGACACAAAAGACAGGCCTTGGATGCTCTGCCGGATCGCAAAGGCGGCATACTCGTGATACAGCTCCGTGACCTCACAGGTGTTTGCGTGAGGGAGGTTCTGTAGCAGATGACAACAGCTGCACGCGGTTGGTACTATTCCAACGGCACCCGGCAAAGCACGCCACCAAGCTTCACCCAAAGATAAGCACTACGTTATAGGCGCTATGGCGATAAGAAATCCGATAACTTAGACTTAGGCCGCTGAACTAGTGCTAATAAATTACAAGGTGTAGTACAATTTGGGTATTATTTATTTAGGTATTAAGTAAGAGATATTAATTAGCACAATTTAACTGTATTATATCTTTTTAAATAAGGCTCTAACCTTTATATATTTCTCAATCAAATCATACACATTAATATTTATTTTCTATTGCCTAAATGTCTAATGCCTAAATCACAATACTCTTGCGCTATTATCTTTGGTGGGTTACTTCTCCACGATGCATCGAACTCGGCCTCAACGCTTCCCTTCGTGGTCTCTACTGCAGCAAGTAATGCTCGAATGTCATACCATCAAAGGATTACGGCATGGGACAAGTCACAGTGGTCGCCGACCCGAAAGGACATTATTTCAGGAAAGACGTGTTGCACTTTCACTATTTTCTATCGGCCCGAGGGTTTCTCCATGGATGTCTATTGGGCTTTTCACACCTGCTTTTCTCCGTTGGCATCATCCGATTGCGCCGCAACTTCGAACTTGGTTTCAACACCGCCATCTCCGCCATCGAAAAGTCGGTAGACAAGTTTCCATACTAAGATCACAACCGCGGCAGCAATGACACAAGAGGCGGCAACGATGAGTCCGAACTTGTAGCGCGGTGCATCTGTCCAGGTTAGCTTGGTTCGATTCAGCAGCCAAGTGGTTTTTTGGGCATCAAGACTTACCTTGTTGGCGGAACAGTTGATTTCCAGGAAAGTTGGCAAGCTGAATACTCATCACGTATGCTGCCAGGGCAATTGGCCGTTTGTAGTCTTCCATCTTGGTCGCGAGCCATGCTGCGCTGATGGCTTGGGCGCAACCCATGCCCATCTGAGTCCAGATCACACCGCCTAGACCGGAATTGTTAGCACTGACAGCTTCCCAGAACAATATCCTAGTCACGACATACCGTATAGAACACCTCGGCCGACTCCGTCAGGCGCAAGGGCGAGCCAGAGCAAGCCAGCAGCTCCCCAGAGGTAGCCAATGGCGATATGGAAGCCTCGCTCTCCAGTCCTGTCGCTATTGAAAGCCAGGGTGATGGACATGATGAGCGCGCATGCGCTTCCCACAGAGTTCAGACCGTTTGCCTGCAGACCGCTGAATCCCAGCGACTTGATGATCGAGGGCGCGTAGGTGTTCATCGGGGCGATCATGACCATGGAGAGAAGTGCGGCAACAAGATGTCCGTACAAGCGCCAGTCCGAGAACGTGTCAACAATATGCGAGAAGAGGACGGGCTGTCCGTAGCGCAGGGCCTTCGTGGGATCGTTGCGAATGACGCGAGTGACGACGATGGCCGCTTCTCTTTGGGTGAAGATGTTGTAGCTTTTGCCGAAGAAGGACTTTGGCTTTGCTGCGCTGTGGGGGAAGTACAAATAGGCAAGGCAGCCGAGGAAACAGGTGAGAACACCCTCTGTGTGATATGTTAGCTAATTGTTCTTCAGAGTAATGTAGCAATAGCACAAGAAGTGCCTCGAGTGCGCCGACATACCGATCAAGAACAGCCACTGCCATCCTGCCAAGCCACCACGTCCTCTCAGTGACAGCAGTCCGATGGATAGGGGACCACCGAGAACTCCAGCAAAGCTATTGGAGGCCCAGAAGATCGCATAGCGAAGGGCCAGCTCGTTGTTCGTGTAGTACTTGGAGATGTAGAGGGCGAAACCAGGGATGTAACCGCCCTCCAACGCTCCGACGAAGAATCGCGCGGCACAGAGTCCATGGGCGTTTGTGATGAAGATCTGACACCAGGTGACGGTTCCCCAGAGAATCATGGTGACTGGAAGGAAGCGTTCCGGGCCAAAGTACCTGCTGATCACATTGAATGGAAGCTCGGTGATGATGAAGCCCACAGTGAACAGGGTTTGAGCGAGGTTGATGTCGGAGTTGTCGATATTGATGTCCTTTCGGAGAGTGTCTGTCAGAGCATTGCCGATGTTGGTACGGTCGAACTGCAGGAAGCAGAAGCAGAGGACGATGGGAGGCAAGATGAACAGATCAGCCTTGAAGACTGCTCTGCGAGCCTCCCTGGTATCGAACTCAAGGCTGGGATCGTACCCAGGGACATCGAATGATCGATTTGAAATAAGGTCGCCGTTAGAAGACTGAGCTTCTACAGGAAGCTCCTTTGTTTTCAAGCTGGCCGGATTGCCCATGGCGAACTGCGTCCGAGTTTCGTGCAAGCGCAAGTGAGACGGTGAGTCTAATACCAGGCTCTCGATTGGCAGGTCAGATATCTTGTGAGAGCGATTATCTTGGTGTCTGTCGTTCGGGACAGGGAGACTCCATCTCGAGCTTTATAGGCATATCGGCGAACGTCTCTGATGCCACGGAGCATGTGTTGAAGGTCGGACTTGTTCAATCAAGCCATCAAGCCAGACACAGATTGAAGATAGATAAATGGCATCATGATAACGACCTCTGGCGTGCTGATAACGTCCAGCCTATGAAAGGCCGCCTTTAACATCAAAGCAGCTAGTGCCGCGTGAGTGGCGTTCACGATGCCTGCGGGTCGTTATCCAACCGCCGGCCTCCCGACGGCATACCGGCGGCATGCCGATATCCTGTGTCCGGCTTGCCAATCGCCGCCGGCATTACTCGCGAGAGTACAGTTGGGAGAGTTATAAAGACCAACTTGCGCAAAACCCGATGGAAATGATGCGACATACAAAGTCAAAAGCCAGCATCTTTGAACTCTTCCCGGGCCCAGAAGCAAGCGACGACGACAGCAGCCCACTATGGAGCAGAATACCCTCAAGAGAAGAGGCGTTGGTCTGACAGGCGTCGACAAGAACAAGTCATTTGGAGGATATACTCTGTTCTGCCCGTTGACTTCGGACACGGCACACCTGATCGACATTGATGGACGCGAAGTCCATTCCTGGAAGCTTCCAGGCCGGATCGGACGACACGCTAGGATCCTCCCCAACGGCAACCTTGCAGTCAACACCCTGAGACCGGCGCTCAAGAAAACTACAAAGAATGGCGAGCCGTGGCCGTTCCTGTTCTTCAACAAGTATGGAGGCGGTGTCATGAGCGAGCTTGACCCGGAGGGCAAGGTCGTCAGACAATACACCGATCCCCTTGGCCATCATGATCAGTACCACTACGGTGACGGACGAATCCTATACACAAGCCTCGAGGCGCTGTCGCCGGAGGACTCTGCAAAGGTCATTGGAGGAGTCCCAGGCACCGAGGTCGATGGGATCACCTACGCCGACACTATCAACGAAGTAGATGCTGAAGGGAAGCTCCTCTGGCAGTGGAAAGTCTCAGAGCGCCTCCCGCGGGACGAGTTCCCTCTCCAAGCCCACTACACGAGAGAGCACTACCCCCTGATCAACTCCGTCCTACCCATGCGCGACGGAAAGCACGTCCTCGCCTCCATGCGCTCAGTCTCGGCCGTGGTGATCATCGAGAGGGCAACCGGCAACATCGTCTGGAAGATCGGCAGCGACGTGCTCGCGCAGCAGCACAACGCCACCGAGCTCGCCAACGGCAACATCCTGATCTTCGACAACGGCGCCTTCCGCCAAGGCGAGTCGATCACCTACACGCGGGCCATCGAGGTCGACCGAGCCTCGCGCGAGATCGTCTGGGAGTACCGCGACCGGTCGCAGATGCACAACTTCTTCACGCCCTTCATGGGCAGCGCGCAGAGGCTCGCGAACGGCAACACCCTGCTGTGCGAGAGCGCTTTCGGGCGTCTGTTCGAGGTCACGAGGGACGGGTACGTCTGCTGGGAGTACGTCAACCCGCACTTCGCGCCGTACCCGGATGAGGTGACGGCCAGGATATTCCCGGGAGAGTCGAATGCTTTGTTCAGAGCGTATCGGTATGGTCTGGATGAGATCCCGTGGCTGAAGGCGAAGTTGGAGAGAGAAGGTGGTGAGGCTGGCGTGGATGCGGCATCGCAGCCAGGCCGATGCAATGTTATGTGATTACGCTGGGGAACTGGTTTCTGTTGATATGAGAGGCGAAAGGAATTCATAGGTACTTTTGAGGCTTTGATTCACTGTTATTGACATGCACAGGACTTCATCACATTCGATGTTGAAGAATTCTTTATTTGATGAGAGCCTTAAGCACGATATGCAGAGGCTTCGATCACCGTATTTCCTCCGAACCTGGAGGTCAAGGAGACAAAGACAAACACCCAGCTTGCGAGGTGCCCTGAGCAACCTCCTGAAGGGATGTCAAGCGTTTGTCTGCGCTGTGCTGTGATTATCCAGTGCGCAGTCTCAACGCGATTATACCTTCTCGGCCTGTTGCACCACAACCTCCACACTGGGTTTGCCCTCCTTGCTGCTGGAAAGCTCTGTCGTGATCTGGTAGGCATGGAATTTCCTCGCCGGAACTCTTTCTTGGAACTATGGAAGAACATTTAGCAACAGCACGAAGGGTCAAGTTCGTCAAACGGTCAACATACCATAACGTCGATCTCTTCGAGGGTGCGACCCTTGGTCTCAGGCAGGAAGAAGAACACCCACACGGCGCTGACAATGCAGGAGGGGAACCAGATGTAGCCGTAGCGCGGTCCCCAGTTCAGGGCACTCGGGTTGATGAAGTACGGGGCGGTGAAGGTGATGAGCCATGCCCCGAGGAAGCCGACGGCAGCGGCGACACCAAACGTGTGGCTGCGAAGGCGCTGAGAGGGAATCTCACCGGCAACAAGCCATGAATATGCTGCAATCATGCCCTGAAAGAGAGCTGTGTGAGCATACGACCATGCTGGACTGATGGAAGAGGAGGGGCCTTCGCTTACATTGTATGCGACCATGTACAAGCACGACAGGGCCACGAGAACCTTGCCGGTGCTGGGAGAGCCGGGATTCTGCTGATACGTTACCGCAATGATGAGCTGGAAGCAGCCGGAGATGAGGAGGCCGTTGAGGAGGAACCTGCGGCGTCTGCCCCATCGGACGACAACGAAGGCGTTTGTGATGATGGCGACCATGGCGGCCATGCTCAAGACATTGGACATTGCGAACGGATCAGAAACCTTGGCCATGGCGAAGAAATAGGCCTTGTAAGCTGGTTGTTGCAAGCGACATGGTCAGCTGAAGGGGTTCCCTGGAGAGTAAGGGATGATGGGGGTAGGGTAGAAAGTACCAATGATGAACATGGAGCCGGACGCAGCTTGCACGCTGACAGCGCCGATGGAGAGCAGGCTCCGTCTCCTGTCCACGGGGTTGTTGAACATGTCCCAGAAGCCCACGCCGCTGGTCGTCTCATGCTCTCGATCCAGAGCATCTCGAATGTCGGTGACCTCTTTCGCCACGTCTGCGCCGGCCGGCCTCAGCCAGGCTAGAGACTTGTGGCCATCCTCGTAGCGACCCTGCAGGATCAGCCAGCGAGGTGACTCGGGAATGAAGAAGAGACCGATGGCGATGATGACAGGCACGGAATATATAATGCCGAGGGGGATCAGGTATGCGGACCGATCCGGGCGCTTCGCAGTCGCCCAGTCGATGATGGTGCCTACGAGAGTTCCCTGCCCGTCCAACAGTCAGCATGAAGAATTCCACGGCACGAGAGAGCTGGGAAGAGAGGGCCTGGTGGGCATACAAAGGATATACAGAACTGGAAGCAGCTCATGAAGAGCCCACGGTACTTGGCCGGGCTGGTCTCCTGGATATACAGCTGGGAGAAGGCCATGAAGTAGCCGTTGGCAAGCCCGATGAGCAGACGGCCGACATAGAGAGCGGCGATGTGCGTGGTGGTCATCATGATCACGTTGGCGACGCAGCAGCCCAGGCAGGCCAGCCAGAGACACATCTTCCTCCCGAGCTTCGCGGCAACGACGCCGGCGAGGCTGGAGCTGATGAAGGCGCCCAGGGTCATCAACGAGGCGATCAGCTGCTGCCGAGTGGGCGAGATGTTCCACCCGATCGCAGTCTCGGGGGCTCTATACCCGTAGACCTAGAGGAACCTGCGTCAGAACATGGACAGATACGAGGCGACCTTTTCCGACCGAAGCATTCTTGCTGGGGGGATGCTCGAACCTGAAGAAAGCCTGGCATGGCCTGAAGACCACCGATGACACCAAAGTCCAGGCCGTACTGGAAAGGCGACAGGACGATGATGCCGCAGGCAGCAAAGCAGCGCCAATGGGCACGGATAGTGTCCGTCGACTGGTCGGACATGGTTCCAAAGGAGAGATTTAAGACGTGATGGTAGGAGCGTGTTCCTGTCTGGGGAATCCTGATTGCAACCTCGTCCAAAGTGCGCGTCGATTGCAGCCTTTACATATTCCTCTTCGACGACACCAAGACCTGAGGCGCAAGGTATGGTCGCCGCGCCTTGTGTATGGGTCTCCAATCAGCAGAAATGCCAGGGATAGAGACCCCATGGGGAAGCGGAGACTCGAAAGACAGACTAGCGAATAAGCCATGCGAAGCGAGTCCAGACCCCTCCCCCCGGCGCCATGGTGGTGGTTGAGGCTAGGAAGAATGCATCCGATGGGGATATGGGGACTGATGGACTCGGCAAAGACGCAACTGGAGATGATGTGCCCAAAACAGACCGGCATGATTTCAGCTGCTGGTAGTTCGGATCTGTGATTCAAGTTCATCTAGACTAACGTCTCTTTGGCTTGGAATCATAGGACTACAGTGTCTTGGACGGAAGCATATATCCTTATGGACTATGAGATTGGGTTTGAGCGAACCCATTAACCAGTCGCTAGATTATGGCAAGGCATGAACGATCACATGAATGTATAAGTCTAAAGTCAATTAGAGTACAGATCGGATTCCAAGCATACTCTCCGTCTCTTCCCACAGCTTCCTGGCCGTCTCTGCATTCTTCGCATGACCCGCCAGCATGTGGTCAGCCAGCTTACAATCAGCTAGATACAGGCACTGTGCTCCATCCGAAGCCTCAGGGACCATACCGAACAACTTGGGATCGAATGCCGCCACCAAGGTCGTGGCAGCTCCCTGGTCTACCGACTTCCAAATGCCGCCAGGGGCCGTGCCTCCCATGGTCTCCATGCCCTGAGCATCTAGACTGCGCATGAGACCTGTCTTGATAGTCCCTGGGTGAACAGAGACAGCAAAGGCGTTGGAACCTTTCTTCCTGAGGCGTCTTGTGAGTTCGACCGCGTGCAGGATGTTGGCAGCTTTGCTCTGCCCGTATGCTACGAACCCCGGGAACCCGTCTTTCAACTGCAGGAAGCCGGGATTCACGTTCCGAGGAGGCCTCTCTGCCTCCGGAACGCCCTCGTACAGATCTTTCTCGAACGCATAGTCGCTGAAGCGAATGGGAGACAGACGATGTCCGTGGCTGCTGACATTGACGATGCGAGAGGCGCCAGGCGAGACAGAGTTGAGAAGCGTGGGCAGGAGGAGCTCCGTGAACAAGAACGGACCGACATGATTCGTGTAGAATTGAAGATCGAGCTTGGTGCCGTTCGCGGCGACGACTGGATCGCGAGACTGAAGACTGATTCCGGCATTGTTGATCAGAACGTCAATGCGGTCCACGCTCTCGACGATGTCGGCCGCAGCACTCTTGATGGACTCGATGGAGGAGAGGTCCAGCACAACCACCTTTGTTGCGACGGTCGGATACTTGGCTTTGATCTCAGAGGCTACCTCCTCGACCTTGGACTTGGTTCGCGACGCCAGCACGAGTGTGGCTGGTCCTTGAGATGCTATGGCGATCGCGGTGGCGGATCCAACGCTGGTGGGACTTACACCGGTGAGGACAACTACAATACACAAAACACACATTAGCACACGTTGGATCATATCTATGGGGTTTTCTATGCAGAGAAGATGAGAAGAAGTGAGAGACTTACCATTCTTGCCCCGGATTTCTGCGGCCAACGTTGCTGCAACCTCTGAGCCTGTTGTGGTGGCGTTGAAGTCTGGGTTGGACATGATGAGGAAGCGTGTTGCAGTGTATACACTCTGAGAAAGGACTATTGTCACGACACTGCGTAACGAATCATTACCTCAAGGTCCGTCATGTAGAGTAATATGACTTGCACCGGCATCATTGAACAGGCATCACGTTCTTGGCGCATGACTGTGGTGGATATGCTGGAGTCACTGCATTGCGCCTCTTGTCGGAAGCATGAAGCCGACGCCAATGCCAATGCCAATGCCACCACACGTTCACCAGCGCCCTGCATCGGCAAATGATAACCCGTCCCAAAGACCAGCACGTGAAAATCTGGCTCGAATATTCTTTTTTTGAAATGGCAAGTCATTTCCAGCGTTGTAGTCGGGGCAGCTTTCGTCAAGTAAACTGTCGCGTTGCTGCAACCCTTCAACCATCATGTCCTCAACAAAGTCCGGTATCAAAGTCATCATCGTCGGCGCCGGCTTCGGTGGCCTCACCGCTGCCATAGAGTGCCATCGCCAGGGCCACCACGTCGAGATCTACGAGTCGTTCCCGGAGCTCAAGGTTCTGGGAGACATCATCTCCTTCGGCTCCAACGCCGGCAGGATCTTCCATCGCTGGGCTGACGGGGAGCTTGTGAAGAGGCTTCTGCCGCTGTGCATCGACATCCAGGACTACGGCTTCAGGATCCACAAGTTCGACACCGGGGAGGTTGTCTACCACCAGAAGAGGAAGCCCCCGAGTCCTGATGCGCCTGTTCTGAATGGCCATCGCGGCGAGCTGCATGAGGTCATCTTTCGCTATGCCTGTGATGAGCTTGGGATTCCAATTCATCTTGGGCAGAGAGTTCACGAGTACTTTGAGACCGACGTGGGTGCTGGCATTGTCTTGAACAGTGGCAAGAAGGCAAGACATTCCAACCCCTCGACCCCGAATGATGTTCACGACTGATCGAGATTAGGTTCTTGGCGATGTTGTAATTGGAGCAGAC